>CM060962.1:94761911-95414411 GCA_030765045.1 Tenodera sinensis | reverse complement strand
TGTAAATACGGTAAGATTTACATAATACAATTGACTCACAAATACCGTTATATTGTATGTCTGAAACAATACACACACTTATCAATATTTATTAGCATCTGTGGTAAAAATTCAAAACGTGTGGAGTGCGGGAATTTCAACCTCCCATGTATTTTAACATGTGCAAAGGTGTATAAAATGGTACTATCGTCGGAAACAATTTGTTTTGGTATTAAATTTAGACGGCTACTGTTTGTATTATATAATGGAATTATTTAGCACATGCATGGAAATGTGGGAAGCAAGAGTCAGGGTAATTTAATTTTCCTCACTTTTGTTTCTTTTTCTTGACCAATTACTGAATTGTGGTGTATTTTCTACATCGTTCATCAAGATAAAAGGACTTAAGTCGCTGAGTCCTAACATTTATATACTAATTATCACAAACGTAATTGTTACGCTTAATATAATTTTTATGTGACCTGATTTCCACGTGTAGCAGTTTCATTTAATTGGGTATTTGAATCATTAAGACCGAAACCTAAGAGCATATCGTCCTTCATTTTGTAAATCATTCTAGTAAGCATTGGTTAATTTCCCATATTTTAGTCTTCTATGCAGAATACGACTGAGAAGCTCATCCGCTTGCCATTCTGCACAAGCTCAGTGGAAAATTCTCGTTTACATTTATAATACCACTGAATAAAATCAGGTCACGTTTTAGAGGCACAGCCGTTATTTACAGATATGATTTCAAAGCATACAGTTATTAACTCTCCTAACTGTGAATTGCTATTGATTGCGTAATTCATTGTCATAATAACCACATTGCCGTTACAATAAATAACATTATTTTCTAAACATAATTTGAAGACCTACACTCGCTGAGTTTCAAATACTTTCCTTCATTTAATGTTGTAGTGTACATAACAACCAGCAAACATTTAATGCTTGAAAACGAAGAAAATATGATTATAAATGCGCTCAAGAAGGTTATTTTGTCTGCAGGAATAGCAAGCACAAAGCAAAGAGGTTTCAATTTGAACAGTAAGGGAATGCGTACATATTAGAAGTACATGGTGACGTGTAACCCCGAATCCGGAACATAGGGGCCTCTAGCAAGGCTCCTTTAACTTTCTAATAGTAGGCACAAATAGCGCTAAAGAAAATCTTGCTCAATCTCGCGTCTACGTCACATTATTTATCGCTATACGCAGTCTTGGCCATTTCATTGGTTGCATCAGGCCACGGTACAAGTGTGTACCGTTCTTTTTGCTAAATAATCTTAACCAATAAATAAACAAAGGATGCAAAATGTCGCAGGAGCGAAGTACCAGTTTATGCTTTCGACCGTATTGGCTAAAAGAGAAAGAGGTCAAGTGAGTGCATTCAGTTTCTCATACATACCTCTTATCATGATTAGTAGTCATGCCTCATTGGCTAGTGCAGGACACTCCTTTGAAGAGGTTAAAATCTAAGAGGAAAACTAGATGAGCGTCCAGGTTAGTGAAATGAGTAATACGTGTGTATATATATATATATATATATATATATATATATATATATATATATATATATATATATATCAGGTGAATCAGCTGCCCCTTATTCTCGAGTTTTATGCAATCCGCATTTTATACCCCAACATGAAAACATCGACCCCATTACTAGGTTCTACCCGCGTATTTAACATGGATGTTAAACACTTGATGAAATTAGTACTAATATAGATGTTATCACATCGCTATTTAATATATTCGTAATTAGACAGCTGGCGTTTGCACTTCTGCAAATGTTCACTGGAACCAGCGAATATTTCATCTTAAATGGAATATTTACCTGATACGTTCCTAGGTAGCTCAGTTGGAACTAGCGCAAGACTCCGAAGTAATCTGTCTGCTGTGAAGGTGGTTCGAATCACCTGCATGTACTAATTTATTATTATTATTATTATTATTATTATTATTATTATTATTATTATTATTATTATTATTATTATTATTATTATTATTATTATTATTATTATTATTATTATTATTATTATTATTACTATTATTATTATTATTGTTGTTGTTGTTGTTATTATTATTATTATTATTATTATTATTATTATTATTATTATTATTATTATTATTATTATTATTATTATTATTATTATTATTATTATTATTATTATTATTATTGTTGTTGTTGTTGTTATTATTATTATTATTATTATTATTATTATTATTATTATTATTATTATTATTATTATTATTATTATTATTATTATTATTATTATTATTATTATTATTATTATTATTATTATTATTATTATTATTATTATTATTATTATTATTATTATTATTATTATTATTATTATTATTATTATTATTATTATTATTATTATTATTATTATTATTATTATTATTATTATTATTATTATTATTATTATTATTATTATTATTATTATTATTATTATTATTATTATTATTATTATTATTATTATTATTATATTACCGTGCAATCCTCACAATTTACAAACTATTACTCTGAAAACTGTTATTATATTCATTTTTATTGTTTTATTTATGTATTATGACATTGTTTGATGTTTCTTTATTGGTGAACTACAATTATGTGGTTGTTTAAACACACCTATAGGTAGGTGCAATTGAAATAAGGATCATTCATTCACATTTGAACACAGAAAGCAAGGGAATTACATTGTCAGAGTTTAACATGGAAGTTAAACTCAATTTTGCACACAATGAATTATTGTGCTATTAAAAATGCAGACAACCAAAAACGATTTAAATTATAATGTCCTAAACCCTCAGGGACTTCATAATTAGATTATTGTGAATTCGGTTTCCATGTTTTGATGAACATAAAAAGAAATATTTACAATGCTGAGACTCGAGCCTGTGTGTCGGTCTGGGTGGCTCAGTTGGTTAGACGCTGGCCTACTGTTCCCAACGTCGCGGGTTCAAATCCGGCCCAGATCGATGGTTTTTAAGTGTGCTTAAAAACGACAGCTCCATGTCAGTAGATTTACTGGCATGTAAAAGAACTCCTGCAGGACGAAATTCCGGCACACCGGCGACGCTGATGTGATCCTGGCAATTGACAGCGTCGTTAAACAACAAAATAGTTTTTTTTTTTTTTTTTTTTTTTTTTCGAGCCTGTCATTGGGGGTTAAGTGGAGACGACCCGTCACAATCCCATTCATCTATTTCGATACTTCCTGAAAGCACGTACCACGTCCAATAGTAGGACTTGTATGCCTTGCGCTATGCCATTGCCACCTCTCAAGTTTTCGGGCTTGATTTAGCCTTTTAAGACAGTTTTAATCCCTTACTGGGCGTTTTAATATTATTAGTTAAATGGCAAAAGCTGTTATGCATATTAATTGAGATGCACGAGGCGTAGTTCACGCAAAAATGCAAATAAACTGTTGTTTAATAATATGTCCATTTTGACTGTACGGGTCCAAGATGGATGAGGCGTGTCTAAACTTTTCCTAATTTTTGGCAGCCAATCCCTGCTCTAAGTACATACTCTAATAAAAAGTTTGTAAAATCGGCTGGAAACCGGAATTCGCTCTCAGTAAACGAGTCGTATGTTTTTTAGGTGTACTTTAGCGAGGAGTACGTTCTGTCCATTAAAGCACTGTTGCTCTCAATTTTGTGCATTCCTCTCTTTAAGAGCGTCAAGCAATACATTTTAGTAAGCGCAAAACTGAACTAAGGCGCACATGCCGTTAGATGGGTGGCCTACCTTCCAAAAAAATAAGGCGCGGCTGACTCACCTGGTATATATATGTATGTATATGCGAGATTTTCAGGGGATGCAAATTAAACCTTGAATGGTATTCATTAAGTATATAAGAAGTATGTGTCCATTATTTACGATAACGCAGAACACATGTATTTATTACTTCTTTCGTTGCTTCCGGTTTGGGCCGGAAGAAGCCGAACATAGTAAACGGCAAAACGCCAACAGGACGCGGCCCTTAGCGGAAGCCAGGAAACAAGTAATGGACAAAGCCCGTGGAAGTCTGTGTAATAATTTACATGTGTTTATTTCTCAAAACAAACGACAATATTTGTCGTATGACTTGTATCACACATATCTTACCTTGCATCCAGAACGGATCGGCGTTTACTAAACAAAATTTTCTGCCCTGTTAAATAGAGTGGCAATTTGACATCAAACGCTGTTAGAAGATATTTGAACCTTTCTCTAACCTTTAGTCTCCGAACAAAATGTCTGTCGCAGAAACTGAAACCTTTATTGAAAACTGTTGTTCAAAGACTAAAACGTAAACATCTCTGTGATATTCATAAAATAAATACTTTTAAAGAATCTGATGAGACATCTTCACATGCCTTTCTCTACTCACTGTGATACAAACTATCCACACAGGCTTATTTTTTATACACTTCTTGCTAATCGAGATAAACTTTCATTACATATTCATGCATTCCTTGTAAGTATAAGATTACAGGCGCTAGAAGAATAGCCAGTTTTAAAATGCGGATCGTTAAGTAACGGCTTTGAAATTCCAGGCTCTTTCACGACCATGAGAAAAAACGAACGTGACTTGCCACTTGAAATAAGTATCTGAAAATTCAAACCAATAATAAAGAATAGCTCAAAAATGGAAACCACAAAATAGTGTGCTTCAACGAGATCTATGTATAGGTTTGTGCGGTAAGCCCTTTTGTAATTTACCAGTTGCAAGGAAGTCATTCAGAATGATAACTTCGTCAGAAGTTATTCCCAGTAATTTCAAGATACACACTTTATTACGCAAGTATCTTAATGATATGCTACATTAATAAAAATCGTTGTAACCATTTTATGGGAAAATCAAAAATACAAAAATCAATAATCAGATTAGTCATAATCGTCGTGTCCCATAACTGGAAGGTGCTGAACCTAATTAACAAGCTTGGTAGTTAACCAAATTCTCGTTTTTTAACTATGCTGTTCAGTGCCACACGCGCGCGCGCACATACGCAATACACACACACACACACACACACACACACACACACACACACACACACACACACACACACACATACATACACAAACGAACCTTTACACTTTTATAAAAAATAGGAAGATAAATAAATAAACATTCTTTGGTACTCAATGGGCCACAAAAAGTGTAATAGACACTGCTTCAGGCCCTAATCATGTTATTGTAAGGGTTATTAGAGTTACGCTTTGTGACGAGATTATATTATCTAAAGTAGTTGCCACAATGCTAACTAAGGCAATTACTTCTGAGTGCCTAAAATGAGTCAGAATTGTGTTAATTTCTGAACAAAATTTGAAAACCTGGAGGTCAATCACAATATAATCCGTTGTCAGGAGGGTAGCGCTCGAGATCATGAGTTAGTCTTAATTAAAGAGGATTTTCCAACTCTCCCGGTACACTCACAAACATGTCTATTGTGGAGTTTATTTTAACATAGCTAGCTAAATATTAATTGAGAAATGACTCCATTTGTACTTTCCTCGACACAAGCAAAGCTTTTGATAGCATGGGACATATTTATCTAGATTTTACGTCTCTCATTCATTGGAAAAAGGGTTATCAAGATTGATTTTTGAGCTTCAAAAAGCAATCTTATACAAACTGAAACAGCACTCAAAACACTGTCGCGTTGCCACATTGAGATGCAAGCCCTTTGACACATCTCGGGTGCCTACCCGTTCAGCAGTACCTTATGAAACACCCATCACCATAAAATTAGGTCCCTGGCTGTCGAAGCACTGAAGGACAGTTTGCGAAGAAGTTCATGTGCTAGCAGCCGTCTGATTTTGTTGCAGAATAGAATCACATACTCACCATACTCACCGATCTTCCGGTTTCATTATTGAACCAACAGTAAAAACAGGATCCACATGAACAAAAGCCGGCAGAATTTCACCAAAAAAAAAAAAGGAAAAAAAAAGCAGGACTATTGGAGCCTATAGTTGCATATTACAAGATCTTAACCCCATCCAACAGACTATACTTATGGTCGGAGCAAGAGACAGGAAACCAGGCATATCACGCTAGTTGGTGTTCCTCTGTAGGCAAATCGGCAATCATTCTACTACAAGAAATGGAGGCATAGGGGCTGCTGGGGTCAAATTGTTATTTTAATTCTACAAAATCACTTTAGTAGCCAATAGTTTCCCCTCTATTTTTTCTCCGTATGCTACTCTTAGGCTTTACCTACATTACTTATTTGTCTGTTCTTTTATAAATATTTTCTAAGTGATTTCGTGTACATCAAACAATCTGTACGTATATTTGGATACTTGCTCATCGTGCTTTGTGTGTAACAGCAGCCACTGGATTGGGGAAGCGGTAAAATAACTTATTATTAAATATGAATGACAGGAAAGACCCCATATTGTATGCATTATTAAATATGGATGTTTGTTAACCCAAGTAGATAAACAGCCCCTGCTTTCTACTGTAGTAAGTCTGTCATAAAGCAGTTTACTTTATAGCAAGTCGAAGTCTCCCCTATACCGTACTAAGGGTTGAGATAAACTGCCGTAATCATGCACGAGTTGCATAGAGGAGGCTTTAATGATGAAACCGAAGATCAGAAGTGAAATTGTAGCTTCAAATGTTGCAGATATAATGAGGCAACAGAAGCACATACACATATTTTGCTTAAAAGAGGTAGGAAATAATTTCAGTACACGGAATTCTCGCCGATAAAATCTAGCAAGCAGTAGGTATCTTCAGCTGAAGGTTATATTCGTTTCACGAGTAGAAAACACTGCTCGGGCCTTCCTCAACCTACCAATCACTTGACAGGAACCTTTGGGTTGAGCATTTCTGGCTCTTGCCACTTTTACGGTAGATCTGTGTCGTCCTCATTCCCTTTCTCAGTCCTGGAGTGCCACCTAAATAACTGTTCCCCAAAGCAAAAACTGATAACTCCGCTGAAACAATTTTAGAAAACAATCCTGTAAGTCACATACTTTAGCAGAGTACAAACATAAACTAATCTTATGGTCCTGATTTCAAACATACGATATCCAGAACTGAAAAGCTCAATGCCACAGCCGGGATTTTTCAGTTCCGATTCTACCTCTCAAACATTGCCCACACACGGCTTGTGTGTTTAAAAACACAAACAGTATGTTTTTTGGCATAAATAAAAAATATGATATCCATTTACATTAGCTCAGTACTTCTTAACACTGTCCAAGATCCTCGCTTGAATTTGAATAATACCAGCATAATCGATATGTGATTTTATTACAGGTGCAGTTTATGCTTTGCATGCTTATCCACGTATAAACTTAGCCGTTACGTTGTGTAATGGACTATTTTATAAATCTGTAAGGTTCTACAGTGTATTCTAATGGTAGATTTTGAGGTGTTCTAATTTGTGAAGATAAATTAAGTGTACCCAAGCCAACCTGTCATTTTTGAGCACATGTCGATGGATCTGGTCTATCTGCCTGTCATGGTAGGGATTCCGGCACGTCAGCCCACCACTTATTGCGCTCCAGACTCCGGGAGGAGGGATGAGGAGAAAGTACCCCACAGGCGGCCAGAGCGCATCACATGCGGAACTACAACTACGTGGGTCACTAACAATTGCAGGCAAGTTCTTCACTCCGATGGGGTTCCAGGTCGCCACAGAGAACCCGGAACAGCCAGGTCCAACTGATCAATCAGTCCCCCTGGAAGGGCAGTTAGCCTACCACAGCGCCTCCCCCAGCCGAGCACCTTATTTCCACAGCGCGAGCACCACCGTAGCGCAGCCCACCGGCCACCCCGCTGACTCTTGCTACCTGGAAATACCGGATAGAAAGAATGAAATGAATGAAATGAAGCGAAGTGAAACGGGAAATCTAAGGTAAGTATCCTTACTAGCATTCGCTTTGGTGATCCGAGAAAACCCCGAAAAAACCCAAGGTCAGAAAGGTCGGCCGTGGGAATCGAACCAGCGATTTCCCGAATGCGAACCACAGACGTAACAGATCCATCCCGCTCGTTTCGATGAACCTTACACAATTTAGAAGTCTCATTTCATACCAATAAATTTAAAATAAAAAGCTCTTCCGTTCTATCATTTCCCTTAATTCCATTTCCTTGACCTCTTTCAGGTGAGTGTTGTTGGTGGTGCCGGGTAGATGGCGCGGATGCTTGCGCATGGTACCTGCTGTTCTCGGCGCTAGGTGGTGTTTGGGCTGCCGCTGTTCTCACCCGACCCGCAGGGTGTTAGCTGCTCGGCGGGGCCTGGCGCCCGGATCAAGAGATCTCAGCGCTAGTTAGGGACTTCCGCGCGTCTCTGTGACCCGTCTAGCTGTGGCCCTTTGTCACCTTGCGGTTCCCTCACTTCATCTCTACACCCTGGGAGGTATTAGACACAATAGATTTGCGTAGGTAGAAGTGCGCGAGGTGTAACCCTTCATGTATCCCCTTTACCCTTTTGCCCTTTACCCACCCTAAGAAATCCCATGCGGCTAAATTAGCCTGTCACCTCTCGTCGAGCATACCGCCCCATAGTGGGCCGATTAGTCTATAATGAAATTGTACCTGGATTTCAAGGACAGCAGACATTAGTAAGAGCTAGAAATTAATAGCAAGTATGCTATTTGCATATTATATTAATAGCCTATTCGCATTCTTTTAGGGCACCAGGTGGGGCAAGGGAGGGGAGCAGAGGTCCGTGCAGCAAGCGGCACGTGGCGGCATTCGCAGTACACATGTAAACAGTCCAGGCGACATTGAACGTTCTACTCTGTTACAAGTGAAAGGTAAAAGAGCTCATCATCAAGGACAGCACTACAGCTGCAAAAACTTATAAAAGAAACATACAACAAACACAAAATACACACTGTTGTAGAGTTAGCTGCTAAGTAGGTCATTTATTTATTAGTTATTAGACTGCCCCCTTATTATTGTACTTTGAATCCCACAGAATATGTGTGGTCAGAACTAAAATGAAACATTGCAGCGAATGTCTTCGGAAGAGAACATGTTACTGAAATTCGAACCTTAGCTCAAAGTGTTCTAAAGCACATTGAAAAAATAATCATTTTCTGAACTGCATACGTCATGTTGACGAACTAGAAAACAAATAATTATCTTTCCTTTGAAGGCATAATGGAAAACAGCCAACTCTTGGTAATCGATCTACAAGACGATATATTTTCAGAGAATGGCCATTATTTATTATTGAATCTGACCTTATATAAAGGTTTGCCATGTGACACAGAATAGCTTTCATGGTGAACTAGTACAATAAAATGTGAATATTTCACTGTTTCAATTTATTCCTCATCTTTGCAGATTATTGTACGTCCCTGGTATCTTTTCTGCCCTGTAGATTAAGGTTTCTTATTTACGGTCACGTCGAAGTAATTTTCAGCCAAGGTACTGTAAAGAAACTTCTCGATCATGTTGCGTAATAAGGACAGTATTCCGAGGCCGATATTTCAACTGCTCACACCTGGCACACGACCACCTTGTGCCTTACCTGACGTAATGGGAAGATAAGGAGAGTCTAACCCCTCCCCCCCTCCTTCAAGCCCTAGCCGAAAAGAATACAAATGGACTGTAAATAGGAGAAGCAATATCCAAAATGATCTCCAGTTCATTTAGAATTTGTTGTCTCGACCCTGGGATACTAACACACATATCTGATTGGCGGGTTGTCTGGTCGACATTCAGCTCAAAATGGAACAAAAGGTGTTTCCGAAAGTGTTTCTAGTAGATTACCTGGCAAACAGAGATGGGTGTCGGTATCGAGACAGCGAACTCTATAAAAAGAATGTAATCCATAGTCTACAATTTATCTATAAATATTCACGACTATCTAAAAACTGGTGTACGATATGTATGTCCAAAGCAGTTTATTCGCAAAGCTGCTCAACTCACTAAACTCGTTTCGCAGTGATTCCTTCTCGTAATATAAATCGTCGCTTTTAACTCTTAACTTGTGAGGTGCGGTCTCCCATACCGATCTTTTTTTGTAGTGTTGAACACCCGCTTTTACTACATACGGCACCGCAGATGGTGACACTGATGATACATGGAATGAAGCTGGAGCACCGGTGGAATGAGATGGCGGGGGAAACCGGAGAACCCGGAGAACCCGGAGGAAACCCGCCCCAGAGCCGCTTCGTCCACAACAAATCCCACATGTAGTTGCCTGGGATTGAACCCGGGCCGCTTTGGTGAGAAGCGAATGATCTAAACACTCGGCTACGGCTACGCGTTTGGTGCCACCCACCTCCAACGGTTTGTAAGAACTATATGCCATTAATTTTAGCGCGTGCGGCCTGTGAGACGCACCTCACAAGTTACGTTACGTCAACTGGAGTTAAACCCATGTGTAGCAGCATCCATCCAAGTGATTCAGATTTCGATTCTGTAGTACTATCTTGGCTAAATAACCCAAGCGATGGTAAATGTGGGGAAGACTTCTGCATGGAGGTATGTGGTGACAATTCAGATCCTGATTCAGATAAATACGATTATGAAATTTCTGAGAATGACAGCGAAGATGCTGTAGTAAACAATGTTCATGGTAAGGTTTATTACATAAGAAACCTGTTCAAGTGGTCATGTCGAGCTTTTATCACAAGAAGCGGGACGCAAAAACATAGAAAATATCTGTGAATAATGGACACACTAATTGTTTTGTTTCCTTTCCAAAGCATTGCATTTGAGCATGCTCAGTAACAATTGCTCTGTTCTTGTAAAAAAGTGAAAAACAGAATATACGATTATCATATATTTTGTTCTCTATTGTTTAATTGGACCCATTCATTCCTAAATATGCGATAAATGGTTTAATATTTTATTAATCTAGTTTGTAGAACAGAATTACTCTGTATAAGTTCTCTCTCTCTCTCTCTCTCTCTCTCTCTTTGGTTGAGTAAGCACAAGTTGTATAAAGCGTACATGTATAGAGTTTTGTAAACATATAGTATTGTGACATCGGGCTCGGTGCGCAAGCAAGGGCGGACGGGGTCAAGCTACTTCACATCACGTGCCGTGCCGGCGAGCGAGCAAAGACGTTCAAGGCCGGGCTGCCTCGCCGGACTGCTATGTGTACGTGACTGTTAACAATGGAGGCGGCACAAAAAAGGAGGTACCTATAGCTGAGTACTTTACGGCGCGTGTGTGTAGAAGTCGAGAAAGTTCCGCGTGACGTCATCCCCAGTATATAAAGAGGACAGAGGAATGAGCTTGAGGGAGCTGAGTTACGGACATGAGTCGGTCAGTGTGTCAGTGAGTGTGAGACACTTGTGCGTGTGTGTGTGTGTCGTCGTGAGAATATTTAACGAGCGTTGCGAATGATTGAAACATCGTAATTAGGGTATGAGAGAAAGGGGAATTGAAGAAAGGCACCAAAATGACTGAGCAAGGTCATAAAAAGCAAAAATTGTGAGTTGTGATACCCCGAAAGACTGTAGACTGCGTTAACGATAAGAAAACTGTGTATTTATGGTAAAAGTTTAGAAGACAATAAAGTGATGCTGGATTTTTGTCATTTGTTACAGTATTTTACTAGTTACTATCGGTCACTAAATGTTGTCTTGTGTAATAAGGTCATCAGATCTGAGATATATGTAAGCCTGAGAAAAAATAAATAAAGCGGTCTGATAGATCTTACCTCACAAGTTAAGGGTTAACTCTTGTATCATTAAATACCTGTATCTTCATTTACGAGATTGCTCTTGGTTTGAATTTTGTAATATTTTGCGTTTTAAAACTACAAACTGACTATTAATTTGTTTTTCGTAGCGCCATGTCAAAGAGTATGGAATTTCAAGGCTAAAATAAAGCGACCACTTTTAAAATGTACAATGAGACCATTTTTGGATAGGTTTATCTCGATTAAAATTAAAATACCTACGTATAAAAGTAAGCATTTGCAACAGCAGTTTGTAGAGTAGAGAGAAGGGGAGGGTTAGAGAATGTAGTGCACCACATTTTTAGAACCTCATTTCACAATTTATTGTGAAGCATAAAAATCGGTTCATTTGGCTGCTCACAATGTATTTACAGTCTTGTGACAAGTGGAGTTGCGTGCAAAGGCGCTCCCGACGTAAACAATTCCCCCCTTTATTTTCCACCCTCTTTCTACTAGTGCATTGGATTTAACCCTAAAGAGGATAGGGAGAGGTTCAATTTACTTAGAACGCGTGGGTTTACTCCCTTCCATGATCACCTCCTTCCTTTAATGGTGCTCTTTGAGTAGTTGTGGCGTATAAAAACAGTTTCACACGTGCACTCGTTTAACAAATGAAGTATAAATGATGATTATGTGTACTTCTTATACATCCTCTCTAGTAATTTGAATTACGGCAATGGTGATGGTGATGGTGATGGTGGTGGTGATGGTGGTGGTGATGGTGATGGTGATGGTGATGATGGTGGTGATGGTAATGGTGATGGTGATGGTGGTGGTGATGGTGATGGTGATGGTGATGGTGATGGTGAAGGTGATGGTGATGGTGATGGTGGTGATGGTGATGGTGATGATGGTGGTGGTGATGGTGGTGGTGGTGATGAGAAAGCGTAGAATTTCATGGCCGGAGTCAATACAACTAGGAGTTATTTCCGTGCTGTTATGCCGTGGTCCGCTGGAGTTTAAGTACCCCGACGTTTCGTCCACAGCTGTGGCGGACATCTTCAGTGGCGCGGTCATAGTCTCATCGGAGAAGTTAACGTGGTGTCTGATGTGTGGCTCCGACCGACCTTCTGTTGGCAGGCGGAGAACAGCCCGAGGTGTGCCATTCGTGTACCTGCCCTTTTTAGGGCTTAACCACTTTATGACAGGGTGTCGGATTTTGCAGGAGACGGGTGATAATAGGGTTGTGGGTAGAAGGGAGGTTGCAATTTTATGTTCAACGGCTGCTAATCAGTGTGCAACTTTAGTTGGGTACTGCTGGTGTGTGTATCCAAATATGGAGGTTAAAATTTTGAATTTTGAATCCAAGCATCTCTTGGAAGCATTGTATGGGAGCTCAGCTTGCGCTGTTGTTGGGTTAGCTCCGCTGTTACCGGGGGTACCCACAAGCCATGCGGGGAACCCGGTGTCGCACAAGCGTGCGTTCTCTGGGATTATAGTCCCCAAGAGACCTTACCAGGGCGCTCCAATGTTGTGGTAAAAGATCGTAAAAGTTTGTAGCCCGGCGCCTAATTTCATCCTCCACATGCGGAAGAGACGAAGCCTCGTGCAATAGTCTCGAGGGGAATAGGTGTGGATTCAGATTCAGATTCAGATTATTTTTATTAAGATTTTGTCTGGTGCTGGTACATGGGGCCCAGCGTACAGACTTAAAATTGGCATATTTTATACAATTTTTTTATATTTACATCAACTATGTACATGGGGGTTTTTAGGTAACCCATACAGTGACCCTCTTTGGGTCACCGAGAACAGTTCCCATCTGTATTAGTTCTTGGTAATGTTTTTTATGTTTTGACTTTGTATTTTTTTCTGTTGCTTCTATATACATATATTTACACGCATTCACTCCCGCATTCACTCTGGCATATCATAAGCTATGCCCTCATACACGCACACACACGCACTTTAATTGGGCGTCCCCCTCGCACATGGTTGCTGGGCACACGAAACTATGCGTCCCAGCATGTTATAATAAACACTATATACACGTTACGTACACTATATACACTCCGCGGTTTTCCTGGGCGGGCAGGGTGCAGCTCCTGACTGGTTCCCTGGGGTGCAGGCCTCTGTGGTAGCGTGTGTGCGGCCTGGGGCCTGTGTTTGCGTAGACGCGCATCAGTCGGTGAGCCGAGTAACGTCTAAAACATTTTAATACGTGCATGCTTCCGATGCTTCGGCTCACCTTTGCCAATATTGGCAATGACGTAATTGTCATGGTTTCTGATGCGCGCCCACGCGACAGTGGCTCTTTTCTCTATTGCCTCGTGAATGGATGGGATCTGGGTTTCCTGGTGAAGGGTTTGGTTGGTGGTTAGGATGGGAGCAGAGAGGATTTTCCGGAGGGAGAGGTTTTGGAGGGTTTGGATGGTCTTCAGGGCGGTTTTTGAGGCGTTTGCCCTGGCCACACACGCGTATAGAACCACTGACAGGATAAAAGCTTTGTACAGGACGAGTTTGGACTTCAATTGCAGCTGTTTGCTGTGGAAGATGGGGTCGCATAACTTTAGCCGCTGTCTGCCTTTGTTGGCGCTATTTTTTATGTGGGTGGACCAGCACATTGTGCGGTCCAAGGTCACCCCTAAATATTTAACTTGCCGACGACAGTGCAATACCTGACCACCGACCGTTAGGTCCATTGCCAAAGTGTGATGCCGCTTAGAAAAATGGATCAGCTGGCATTTGTTGGGGTATAGGTGTGGACTGTCTGAGCTGCTATATTTATCCCTCGAGTGGCCTCCGCTGATTGGTCCAGATGGCGGACAGCAGAAGGAGGGGTTGGACTTCACCCAAGGTGTTGTTTTCAATGGCGTGTTGGGCATCTGCGGACTTATCCGTTTAACCCAGGCGGCAGTTTCTTTTGTGTTCTGTGAGTCTGCTGGTGTTGATGCTACGCTGTTTAGTTCCGACGTAAACCGAACCGCAGGAACAGGGAATACGGTATACACCGACTGATGACACGGGCTCCCGAGGAATTTTAGCTCAGCGTAGAAGATTGTTTCGTGGGCTTGAAGACAGTCTTGACACTGTAATACTACTACAGTGACACAGGACAAACGCCACCTAGCGCTGAGAACAGCAGTTACCATGCGCAATCAACCACGCCATCTGCCCGGTACTGCTAACACTACACACCTGGAAGTACACCTGAAAGATGAGAAGGAAATGGAATGAAGGGAAATAATGGAATGGAAACCGTGGTATGAAATAATGCGCCCCAGCATTCGCGTAAGTGGCATGGGGAAAACACGAAAAAACCCACGTCTGACTGCGCGGCCACTGGGATCGAACCCGCGAACTCCCGAATGCGGGCCACAGACGTTACCGCCTGAGCCATCCCTCTCGGTATTGCTCAATATTAGAATGAACCTTAGTGTTTCCTTGAAGCTTAAAAAAGAGCAGGACGAAATGTTCCGCGAACGCACCTAAAGTTGCTTGTTAGCGGCCAGTCGTTAAGCCAGATCATTCACACTGTCTTTCTCTTTGTTCCTGTAAACGTCGGAGCAGGAGCAGGGCAAGATAGGGATGCCAATTGTGAGAAAGGGGAAAATGGGATTGGGTATTCAGACAACGTTTTCCTCTTTTTCCTTCAGGAGAAACGGGGAGGAAGATTCTCTTTGAAGCATGCACCAGCCCTACCCTGACCGCTCGCATTCAATAGAATTGATTTAACGTTTAAACCTAAAAATGGAGTTGGCTTCTTTTGCTGTAACCGACAACAGTTTCACGACGTCACGCCAGAAAAGAAACAACTGCAATGCTTTGCGTTTTCTACTGGACTTCAGTTGCGGTTTTAGTGAATGTAACCATCAAATTTGGCAAAAAAAAGTGCGTAATTTTTCGACTTTTGTATTTTTATTATACGTACAGCTTGTATTATCATGCTGCACAATCTTTCTTAATATCAAACGCTTTAAAGCCACAACTGGCTATTTCATTGGTTCTCGGCCATTTAAATAAAGAATGCTGAACTTAAGCTATATTTTTCTCAGCACCTTGTATGCATTTTTCAGTACTCAAAATGATCCACACAGTTTATATCTTATTAGATTGAAATTTACAGCAGAACTTCAGAGATGACAAGTGTAAAACCTTTTGTACACTGGTTAAAAATATTAAATAGTTAAGCTGAAAAACCCCGTTTTGAAGAAGTTGAAATATTTAAAACTTATATGCCTACAGAAATTGTTTTCTTCCAAACTAATAGAAATTTAAAAATAACAGCACAGAATTCTTTGCGCGGCGGTGGTGGTGGTGGCGGCGGTGGCGGTGACGGTGGCGGTGGCGGTGGTAGTGAAATGCAATCACAACGTGATGAGTAGGGCTAGGAAGTTCATGCATTTGTATGCTTTTCCATAGGGGTTAAAATGTATGCTTTTACATTATGTGCACGAATTATGGAATTTTCAGTTATTTGGACATGATTTTATAGTGCACATAACTGCATATTTTCTTGATTTTGATAAATGCATATTATTTTAATATTATAGCCCCTATATTGCATATTTTAATGATTTTTATGTTGTTGTTTTTTTTTCATCTGAATAATATATTTCATATTGGTGGTATTTCTACATGATGGTGCAACTCACGAAGATTTCAATATTATAGCCCCTATATTTCATATTTTAATGATTTTATGGTTTTTTATTATTTTTTCCATCTGTATAATATTTTTCACATTGGTAGTATTGCACATGATGATGCAATTCGCGAGGTGGCAAGAACTAATGCTGAGTCATGTTGTGATGCAGTGAATCCCGTTTCCACCCTTTCATTATATGTATGTGCGTAGAGAATAATCAGCGCGTTATCTGAGAGGTTTATGTTAACAAATATAAAGTGCAGGTCAACGTTTTGAGCAGCACGATTATAGCATCGCTTGCCTGCCCACCAGTAGTTGCGTCGTAGTCTTCAAACATAACAGTGTTGTGAACTGGGTCCCACCAAATTAAATTATGCGTATAAAATGTTAGAAAGCTGTTCAAATGCCGAAAATGAAACTAACTTCGAATGCTAGATTAATTAACTTACAGAAAGGGTTTTCGGGTGACTTAATATCTACAGATAATAGGGTACACTTTTGTGGAGCGTGTGAGGAAAATGTAGTGAGTGAGAAAAGGTTTTAAATAATTCAGCACATAAACACAGCAAAACATAAGGAGAATTTAATCAGAAAACTCGCAAACAAAGAACCTGCTCAAAAACAGGTAGTAGAGTGTTTAGGAAGTAGGGTTACTGAATTTTCCTATGACTTACGCCAAGCAGTTTTAGCTGCTGATATTCCCTTGTTCAAAATTAATAATCCGACAGAATCTTCTTGCCAGGTACACTCGACAACATGTGCCTGAAGAAAGTACACTGCGTAAGGCTTAGGTGGGACATTGTTACAATAACACATTGCCAAATATACAAAATGAATTAGCGGATAAGTTTGTGTGGTTGTCTGTTGATGAAACCCCTGATTCTGAGCGCCGTTCTATTGCTAATATAATCGTGGGTGCTTTAAATAACGAACAAAAGACTACACCTTATCTTCTTAATGTATGCGAATTGTCGGCCACTGACAATGTAACTGTGACCCAGTTTGTGATGGACTCTTTGAAATTACTATGGCCTTGTGGAATCAAATACAACCGGTTACTTTTATTTGTTACTGATGTAGGTCCTTATATGGTAAAATCAGGACAAACTCTGAAAGATATTTTTCCTAACTTAATTCATATAACTTGTTTGGCACACGCTCTTCATCGTATTTCTGAGACATACGTAATCCTTTCCCATTGGTAGATAGATTTGTGTCCGGTACAAAGAGAATTTTTCTTAAATCTCCTAAAAATGTTCATTTGTTTAGATCAACAGCACCTAACATCCGACTTCCCCCTGCACCAGTGTTAGCTCGATGGGGAACATGGGTCGATGCAGTTTTATATTATGCTGAGCACATAGAAATAGTCCAAGAGGTTGTTAATTCATTGAACTCGAAAGATGCTTAATAGCAGCTGTGCAAAATATTCTGTCAGGCACTACGTTAAAAGAGGATCTTAGTTTCATATTTGCCCATTTTTCTTTCTTACCATCAGCCTTAATGGCATTGGAAGCTGTAGGATCTCCTTTGCATGAATCACTTACTGTCTTTGAAAAAACAATATGTGACCTAAGTTCGGTTCCTGGTAGCATAAGACAAAAAGTGAAAGAGAAAGTGAATTATGTAATTTCAAAAAATTCTGGTTATAAACAGATGTTTATAACATCATATGTTGTATTCGAGATATCATTGAAAGAAAACCATCTGTCACACCAAGAGACTTGACTCTCTCTGTAAAGCAGTTAACATCATTTAAATATGCCCCGATAACATCTTGTGACGTGGAGAGAAGTTTTTCACGTTACAAAAGTGTTTTGCGAGACCACAGACGATGTTTTACAGCTGAAGATTTGTGCAAAGTGTTGGTTGTGAACTGCAATTTAGCATATTAGTAAAATCTTCCGGGAAAGGCCGCGTCTTTCCCGGAAAATTTTACTACTATGGACACCGGCCGCCGAAGTCTACGTAATGTATTGCAGTTTAGCAGTTAATACCAGCAGCGGGACCATTTTTGCTTCAACCTCTAAGGAATATAGTAACTTTACTTATTATTTATACTAACTCGTCTTGTCTACTGCAAAGGGACATTAATTGTTTTAATTAAATAGTGCATATTTCTTGGCATATTTTCAACTTTTTAAGAGCATATATGCATGCATATTTCAGTGTCTTTTAGGGCATGAACTTCCGAGCCCTAGTCATGTGTTTCACAGGTGCAATGAAGAATTTTATAGTAGAATGCAAAATGTGTGTAGTAATTTGGAAAAAGATAGAGAAAATTTAGGGAAATTAAATAAAGTTGTGATTGCGTTGAAAGCTCAAACAGAATATAATTCTAGTCACAACAAAAGTAAAATAGTAGAAAATGTATTGTTTGAGTAGATGATGAAGACATAGGGGAGGTAATTAACGGTGTAGATGTAGGATTGCATACTGATCAAAATCTGTGTACACGAAGCATACCTTTGCATACACTAGGTCAAGGTCACGGTCACAGTAATTCATGTTACACTAATGATTTGCTTAGTGACCTTACCCCTCCCCAATTTGATGAGACTACGTGTGATAACCGAAAACCTTTTCTTAAAGAATTAGAAGATTACATTCAGATAAAGAGAATTCCTAGCGGATTGCGAATAATCACAGCAAAAAAAAAAAAAAAAAAAAAAAAAAAAAAAAAAAAAAAAAAAAAAAAAAAAAAAAAAAAAAAAAAGTTGAAGAAGAATGCTCTTGAGTGGTTAGCGTTTCTTAAGCATGGATGGAAAGGCATGCTCCGTAAAGTTAAAAAAAGTGTGTGTGTTAAGTAAGTAAAAGGAAATAATGATATACCCGATAGTTGTGAAATCTTAGGAATTAAGCAATTATAACTTGATTGTATAACTTGTTAACACAATACTTAGGGCGGCGCCGTGGCCGAGCGGTTAGCGCGCTCGCCTACCACCTAGGCGGCCCTGGTTCGATCCCAGGGACCCGCATGTGGTATTCGTGGTGGACGAAGCGGCGTCAGGGAGGGTTTCCTCCGGGTACTCCAGTTTCCCCCGCCATCTCATTCCACCGGTGCTCCATCTTCATTCCATGTATCATCAGTGTCACCGCCTGCGGTGCCGTAGTAGTAAAAGCGGGCGTTAAACACTACAAACAAACAATACGTAGGTTATGCAAGATCTCTTGACATTGATATGCTGTGCTTTTAGTGCGTGTAGGGTAAAGAAAGTCATATGAGTGTAACACATCAGTTTGGTATTATGTTGGTCGGTCTCAAAGTTTTCTCTTTTTGTTTGACTTTTCAAACCCAGAGTCATTCGTTTCCTCTCTTCGTTCCTTTTCAGAGGCAGTGAAATGTACTTCAACTGGCGCGGGAACATCATTTACACTTACTATACCTGTAGTGCTTCATCTTCATCAATCAGACTGTCTGGATGAGGAGGTAGAATCACATCAACTGCATTACAACCATGAATTTCATTGGAAAAGTTATAGTAACCAGCATAATTCCTTTGAATATGTCATAATTGTTACACGTCATATCTCTGAACGTAATCTAAAAAAATGAAAAGCAAAGAAGAAATAACCAATGGACTTGCATATGATCGTTTGCATTATATGTTAGCGCAGAATTGTTAACTTGTCCCCAAGAACAACAACTATAAGGCATGTGTACTTTAGGAATCCATGTGCTTACATGTTATCGTCGCTTCAAAGAACACAATATAGAATACTGTTCAACACCAGATCACTCTGTTTCAAACAGAAAAACTGTAGAAGACAAATAACACACGTGGCAGATACTTGCATACTATTACAGAAGTAATAATGTTGCTATCTGTTGCATCGTGCTAGGGTTTCCGTGTACTGACGTGAGCTAACACATGTGCCCAGCGGTCTATAAATAGATCGCTTGATTTTAGACTCACATTTGCAGCATTAAAATTGCTTATAGCTGGACAACAATGTGTTCACATAATCAGATAACATCAATGATGACATACATGGTCAATATAACTCTTGAGAATTCGTATCAAGTAAATAAAAATAATATCTGTAGCGGTCTTTATAGACCGCTGAGCGTTAATGGGTTAAAGATGTGAGGTTGTGCAATAAGCGGCAAGTTTAGTACACATGGAATTCTACTGTTGGTACTCTCACATGTACACAACTGCCGACGTCTTCTGATGCGCGTGCATATACTACGGCTGCGTGGTACCGGTTACATCATTCATTCTCTGTGTCCAATTAATCCGTATCGCATGTGACTGCGCGATTCCGCCCCCTAATCATAACATAAAATTACATTTTGAGCCTACTTTGTTAGTCTGAAATTCCCAGTCAAGCCCGTTCGACACTAAAAACCTATTACGAGGAATTGCGCTGAGCGTCCATCTTGTTGAAACTGAATATTCAATATTTTTGATAACAAATTCGTAATAGTATTATAATAAAAATAGTAATTCGTTATTTCCATCAAAATAATAAATCTAAGTTTCATTCTTGGTTTAACTTGTTCATGTTGTCGTACCCTACAGCCTTGAATCTGCAATAAATTAATATGAATTACGAGTAGTATAGAGGTTAGTAGAATTGGCACATGTTTAAAACACAGGTCTCATAAAAACTATGTATACCAACAAAATACACATGTCCTCTATCATTAAGTAAATTACAACATGGTTTAGATTTTAGACGCTTCAAGGTACCCAACATTTGCCCTCAGAACAACTGCACAAACCTGGAGATAAGATTCTGTAGTGTTTTTGCTGGTATTTCTGTCCAACACGTCTGTAAATTACTTCTCAGATCTTCGACATTAGGGGTCCTAACGACCTAGCTGTCGGCGGGCTCTTAACCCTTTCAGTTCCGGTGTCCATGATCATAGACAAAGGCATTTTTTCCCTATTTGTACTAGTTTTAGCTGTTTTATGCTATATTCTTATTATACTGTCTGTCACCAGTTAAACATACGTATTTGAGACCTATTTGAATTGTGTCATCACACCGATTATTTTACGTGGGCCCTCCCCATCCTTTACCACAGGCACATTTGACTGCGGTTGCCGAGACTCATGACCTCAGGCTTTGAGTGCGTGGCCAGTGCACTACGTGTTGCCTCAACAATCATGGTTATTCAAGCCAGCAGGCTGAAGGTGTCCCAGACCGCCTAATCTAAAGCGGTTTCGAATTAGAGGAAGAACGGCATAAGTAGCAAAATCACTCGGTACTGAAAAGGTTAAATCATACTCACTCACTCACTCACTCACTCACTCACTCACTCACTCACTCACTCACTCACTCACTCACTCACTCACTCACTCACTCACTCACTCACTCACTCACTCACTCACTCACTCAGTCTTCGACATGAGTTTTCTGACCTTTTTGTCAAGTACATTCCATAAGATTTCAATAGGATTTAAGTAGGTGACTGACTTGTCCAATCATATTCTTCAGTTCCCCACATTTTTCTTTTCTAATGACATACCCTCTATACAATTTAGGCGCATGCTGGTGATCATTGTCCTGCTGCAGAACAAACCCACGACCAAAAGTCCCTTGTCAGATGGAGCTGCGCCTTTGACCTGCAACCTGTGATAATCCTTCCTTCTTGAATGTTCCGTTAATTCTCACTAGATCACTGACTTTATCATCTCTAAAACATACTTATACTATAACCGACCCCCTCACCATGCTCCACCCAGGATGAACCATGTGCATAAAAAATAAACAGAAGGCCACCACAAAAGCTAAGCATTGATACTTCTTATAGTGTAAAAGAGTTTAACTGCACTAGCAAGGTTGGTGCTGTTAAGACTGCTTGTATTGCAGTTGTTAACCAATATCATTATTACATTTAGATATATAATTATAATAAATTAAAATCATTAATTATAAATTATTGCCTCACATAATAAATTAAGCATAGTCAGTGTCTAGTGTTTTTCAGAACACTGGCTTAAACAACAAGAATGTGACTTGTACCCCACAATAACATTTCAATTATGTGCAACACACTGTCACAACTTTTTAAAAATGGAGGAGCATCTTGTATATGTAAAATCTGGCATAGCTTGCAATGAAAATTTAAATACCTTCTTTCAAAATGAAGAAAAAGTTTTTGAGCATGCAGTTGCAGAAATATATTTCCAGGACACATCGATATAATTTTAGTTTGTATCTATAGATCACCAGCTAGCAATCTATAAATATATTTTGATAAACTTTAATGATTATCCTAAAAAAGAAAACAAAACCATAAGTAATTTGTGAGGATTTAATGTAAACTTTTAGGTGTATGGTAAGATAGTTACAGATTTTAATAACTTAATTCATTTCTATAATTTAATAACATAAATTTATTTCCTGTACGTATAACAGGTACATCAAAAACCTGCTTGGATCAAATCACAGCATAAACATAGCACAAACATCTAAGCATGAGGAGACCAAAGACAAGAGAAAGCATGCAAAAGAAAATATAGATTACTTTAACTTGTAGCTTCAAAAAGAAAATTGGGACACAGTATTTAATACATGTAATCCATCTAATAAGGCAGACAAGTGTTTAAGAACAATAAGAAGTGTTACTTCAGTGTAGCGTTTGCCCTAAAGAAAAGCAGAAATATTTTTAAAATACTTACAAAATGAAATCCTGCACATGGACAACTAGGTAAATTACAGTCTCCTGTAGAATGAAAGAAATTTTGCAACAAATAAATAGGAACACAAATAGTGAACATTTTAAGATGCATTACCAAAAAATATACTTGTGCCTTAAGAAAGGTTATACATGAAGCTAAAAGGATGTATAATTCCAAATATATTGAGGATGCATAAAGGAAAGACACTTTGGGAGGTTGTTAAAAGAGTAACTGACAAATTAAACTATGATACCAAGGTTTAAATAAATATTTCCTGTAAAAACATGAGTATTATAAATCTCTAAAAATTGGTTATCATTTAAATACATTTCTTATTGGTTCCATGAAAAATATTCAGGCATTTTATTCACGTGGTGAATATAACACTGTTTCTAACACAGTCACAAATACAATTTTGATTAAACCAGTAACTAAAGAGGAATTAAGCTGTATAAAAAAAGTCTGAAAAGTAAAAAAAAAATCTCATGGAGTAGGCTGCATTCCACGCTTTTTATTAAAAGTTAGTTGTGATTTTGTTATTTATTCTCTAGTAGATGCATATAATTCCTCTTTAGTATCTGGATTATTTTCAGATAGTCTGAAAGCTGCCAGAGTACAACCAATTTTTTATTAAAGGCAAGAAAGATAGTACATATTGAGAATTACAGACCAATATCCTTGCTGTCTGTGTTTCCAAAAGTTCTTAAGAAGGTTATGTTAAATAGATTTACATCCTTTTCTGAATTACATCATGTCCTCTCAAAATCACAATATGGATTTCAGAACAGGAAAACGGTTAACAATATGTTGTTTTTGTATTTGTATTTATTTCAGCTTAACATTATCACAATTGTATGTACATAACTTTACATTGATTACCTCCTTTCTTCTGGTAATAAACAAAACAAGCAAGAGAATTCTGTCTACAATTTCCCCCCCCCCAAAAAAAAAAAAAATTTATCATACAACATTGAAACAATCCACAAACTGCAATCTTTGAGTTGCCCCTGGTGCAAATATAAACACCATGGTTAACTACTATATTATAAACCAGGTCTCTGAGTTCTTAACACAGAATTGACTATAACTAATTAAACCATACAAAATTTACATTTTGGACATCCTTTTCATCTTCTAACCTTGTGATTCTCCCTATGCATCTCATACACTTCTCTTTCATCCTTCCTAACAATTCTCTTAGTTTTCTAATCACCCCAGTATTGTTTAGCTTTCTTACTTTTAACCTTAATACTTCTCTTGGTACTTTTGACCACCTAGCTGGTACCCATTTTTCCCTCCATACTTAAGTCCTTTCATAGTCCATAATAAAGTGCAAATCCTTTTCTATTTCTCCACACATAGGACACTTTTGCGGGCCCATTACCTGTTTCATACCCTCAATCCTATTACCCCATTGTCTGTACAATATCAGAGTTTTCTTATCCCCAATACTACTGAGTATCTCCTGAATATTTATATCCTCAATTCTTTGTCTATTGCCCTTCCAAAAGTTTTCTTCTAGAATTCCTCTGTTTCTCCAAACATTCCCCATTCCTATTTCTTCTATAATTCTTTGCACTGATAAAGCCCAACTATCCGGCACTAATGTTTTTTCTTGCATTATTATGCACTATTTTTCTAAATTATGATCCTCTAACGCTCTTACCCGATACCTACTAATATTTTAACAATATTTCCATAACTAACCCATTACTTCCTGTTCTCCCTAATTCTAACAGTACTACATCCTTGGGTGATGCCCTTGGTAACCCTAAAGTTAAGCAACAAAAACTTCTGAGTATTAAATCCACCCCTAGCTACCCTTCTTTATGCCCCCATATTTCTATCACATATAGTATTTTTGCTTCTACTATTGCCTTGTACACTCTTTCTGACCATTTATCTTGTATCCCCAGAATTTTGGAAACACAAGCTCTAATCCCCCTCATGGCCATTTTACCCTTTGCTAACAGTACTCTCTTTTAACCTTGCCATTTTCCATTACTACTTAACTGTACCCCCAAGTACTCAATTTTTCTCACTATAGCTATTTCCTCTCCTCCAGTACTCCATTTTTCTTTCCTTTTCAATTTATACTCCTTTTTAAAACTCATAATCCTGGTCTTCTTATAGTTTATGTTAAGTTCCCAACTTTTACAGAGCCTCTCCCAAACATTTATGGCTCTTGATAATCCCCCAATTGATACAGACCCCACCACCAGATCATCCTCAAATAGAAGACCTCGGATGTGTTGTTTTCATTTATTGATGATATTCTCCAAGCCATAGATAAATAAATGTGAATCTTTATGATTATATATTGATATCAAAACAGCTTTCGATATACTCAATTACACTATCCTACTTAAAAATTTAAATTCCTGTGATATTAGAGGTGTAGCAGGGGAATGATTCACATCCAGCGATGAATTCAGGAGGTGGCCACCCAGGAATTAAAACGTCCCCCCTGAGAAATTTATATCTATTAGTAAATGTATATATCATTAACATTCTCCCCCCACCCCCCCTCCGTCACTGTTTGCATCTTACCTACAAAATAGAAAGCAAAATGTTGAGATTGATAAATTTTGTTCCAATGTTGTGAATCTGAAGTATGGAGTTCCTCAGGGTTCAGTTTTAGACCCAATATTGCTTTTGCTACATGTAAATGACCCACTCTTAATTTTATCACAGGCAAAATAGTGTTATTTACTGATGACACTATGATTCTCAAAAATAACCATTTAAGTAAACTCCAGTCTGTTGTGAGTGAATCAAGTTTAATGTTACAAGACTAGTTAGAAAAGAAAAAATGTTATTGAAACACCAGCAATACCATTTTTATTAATTCTAATCAGCAGAAAACATAAAACTCACAGAATATTTTTATGAATAACTTAACCTTCCAAGAAGTGAATGAAACAAGGTTTCCTAGTATTTGGATTGATTCATATCTCTCTTGGAGTGTTCATATTGATAAGTTAATACAAAAAACTCATTCATTTGTGCTATGTATTCACAGTCCTTAGTAATGTTGTTACTTTTGATGTCTTAAGAGCATTATATTTCGGCTATGTGTACAAACTCACATCTCTTATGCCATACCATTATGGAGTTCATTGCCAAAAGTATCACAGATATTCAAAATTTAAAAGAAAATTCTAAGACCAGCAAAAAAGGTATCTATTTAAACCTCTTGTAACAGCATCTTTCAAGAATTAAAAATATTCTCCCTCAGAATGCAAGATTTTAAAAAAGAATAGTGATATAATTTGCATTTAACCCCCACACCATTAACAAAAGCTTTAACAGCATTGCCCATACAGGGATTTGTTTGGATAATAAGTTAACATACCGAATAAAGTCACTGGATAAAAAACAATTCAGAACTAAATTTCATAAGCTTTTATCATTTTATATGCCATATACGTACTAAAGAGGAATCTCTAAATCTTGGCTTCACATAATATGGTAATCTTCTAGTCTTGAAGCTTATTATGCACAATGTATTTACTGCACATAAAATTGTTGTGAAGGTTTTCTAAGATTCTTCTATTACTGTACAAATTGAGTTATAATTACATTTAATTTTTGTTACCATTGTTAAATATCTTGAGATTTTCTGATGTGAAGTTATTGTGTTTTGTGTATTCAACTCAATTAATTTTATTCACCATATGATTTTGATACAAAAATATCAGCTTTGTCAAATCAACTAATATAATAACACTTAATGCATAACATGCATATATAAATAGACAGGTTGGATCAATAGACAGTAAATAATGAATAGACACATAATACATAGTACATATTACATAATATAACCTATAACTTAATTTTTAATCATCACTAACTCATAAATGGACATGCTTAATCTAGATTAACATGGTTTCCCTCATTTAAGTATTGCTCTATGGAATAACAACATTTATTTATCATGTAAGTTTTTAAGCTGTTTTGAAATTTGTTAAGGATTGTGATGAGTTTTATTACAGAAGGAAGTATATTATAAATGAGAACAATGTTATATTTAACATTGAGGTCATATATCTTCTTCTGATATAATGCCGCATGCAGATGTAACCTTTTCCTGGTGTTACAATCATGTACTTCTGAGCATTTCTTAAAATGTTCAAAGTTTTCTTGCATCTGAATTGCAATTTCATGGATATAAATACAAGGCAGTATCAGGATTTTCAATTTCTTAAACCATTCCTTACAGCTAACTGTTTGCTTCAAATTCATCATTGTTCTAATTGCCCTTTCCTGTATTCTGAATAATTTAATGATGTCACTACTATTTTCCCACATTACTATGCCATATGTAATTAGAGAGTGAACATTCGAAAAGTATACTATTTTTAGAGTATTTACACTTGTACATTGCTTTAGGATAAATATTTGATAGTAAATTCTACTTAGATTCTTTGATAAGGATTCAATATGTACATTCCAATGTAAATTGTTATCCACTCAAATTTCCAGAAATTATGTCCTTTGTCCATAATGTATTATATATTCATCTAACTTTATTTCTGGAAAGTTTATAGTTTGGTGGAATCCCAATGACAGGCTCTTATATTTGTTTGTAACCATCCTATTTTCATGAAACCAGTTACTTATTTGTTTTAAGCTAATTTTTAAATTCCTTTCAAGATCTCAACCTAAAACCAAAGTGCTAGTATCATCTGCAAAAGGTGAGACTTGTATTATTTAATTCCTGTGTGGTTAATTAATATATATATTAACCAGGGATTCTACATAATGAGTGTTACAAATATATCCAATACAATTATCATTGATAAAGAACCATTTTTGGGGGAAAAACATTGTGTCAAATATTTGGAGCCAGCTAGCTTCTTGATGAATCGATATAAACAGTTTATTATTTTGCTGTCACACAAACATTATGTGAGCAATGCTGTCATGCATTTATACCATAATTCAAAATAATATAGTCACAGTTTAAAGTTAAAATGTCATGCTAAGTTTAATTTCATAGAGTGATTTGGCAACATCACATTAACATTAAACTATGGCTAAATTAATTCAAATTAAGATAGAACTGCATTACACCATTGTTGACACAATGTTTGCGTTACAGTTAGTGAAGGAATAAAGCATTTAAATCCATTCCTCAAGAGGCTAGATGGCTCCAAATATTCCAAATATTTTATACACATTATGTCTTTTGGCGAAACAGTTCTTTATTTATTGTATTGGACATATTTATTACACTCACCATTCAGAATCCCTGGACAATGTGTGGCTGAAGCAGTACCTTCCACTCAGTATATTATATTACATTATATTTATTGTATTGTGTTTAACAATGTCATTAACTTTATGTAATTCTTATAGGTAATAAAAATCTGAATTTCTAATGAAGTTTATCAGTATGGCATGCTAAATAATTGCATAATAAAAGAAGATTGCTAAATATTACAAATCGGTGAGCTGATATTTTATAATTAACAGCTGATTAAATTCAAGGCCTGGGATACAGAATCTTTATATTCACCAGTTTTAGTACCATTTAGTTCTATACATTAAGGTTTTCTGTACGACATGAAAACTAGTACCTTCTATGTTATTAAATATCAATGCGAGCAAATACAAGATTTATGATTTCACTCATTGTATTAATCTAAAAATTTTCTTGATCATTCCCACTGATGACTGTTGTACCAACAAAGGTTACATATAGGCTTTGCAACATTTCCAGAACTTAGAAGACTGTTGGATGGAGGTTAAGGACGTCAAGACATTCTGCCGATGTTTCATATTCTTTTGCGTGAACATAAGGGTTTTTTCATCCATTATCAGGAATACTTGGGGCTGTGCAAAATTAAAATCATAAAATGTTGGGTAAAGCAAATAGTATTTTATATACATGGTATCCATATGTAGTATGCATTCTGTACGCAGTATAGTATTTTCAGACTTGTTCACTCTTTGCACAGCTTCTTGTGAAGATTACTTTATCCATCTATTATGCAAGATACAGACATTAAATTGAAATATAAATTGCAAACAAGTGATATTTATTTAAGATTAACATGCACTTTAATGGCATTACAAACTACAGTTGTGTTTTAGTTGTCTCATATCTTTGATGTCCAGGGTTGAATTGTTAGTAAATTTACATGCCCAAGTTTACACCACACTTATTTTAACCCTAGAACACTAATATGTTGTAAATTTTACGACACCATTTTGTTCATTTGACTTTTCATCCACTTCTCCGCATGCGTGGCCACTGGCTGCTCTTCTAGTCTCAGTTGGAGGTAAACTCTTGCTGAAGTAAGGTTGATTTTAACATTTCTCCAGTTTGTATGTGAGGTACGGGGTTCAATTCATAAATATTATGAGGTGTTAGTGATGGTGTTAGTATTTTGTTTGTTCCGTGATTTTATTTTCTTTGTTTCCAGGTAAAGTATTTTGTGCATAATACAGATTACTGATTGGCTCTTAAGTGCTATCTATTCGAGTTCAAACATGGCATTACGTTTTCAAGTGCCGTTGTCTGATCTTGACTCTGACAAGGTCGATCAAATATTGAAAGAATTCAAATTTTACGAGGAAGATGAATCAGATTATGAAGACTGCAGTGAAACAGAAGATTTTGTGGAAGCTCACGATGTATTTGATTCAGACGTTAGTATAACGGATCCTACTTATGCATATAAGGATAAAGATGAAAATGATGCTGATGATGATGACTACTTAATTGAATCCAATAGCAAGAGAAAAAAATTTCGAAAGGGGACTGATAAGCCACCAGTTTCATGACATAAATCATGCTCTCCCTAACACCCCGAATGTAGGATGACTACAAATTACTGTTCAACTTGCAGACATTCTATATGTGGAGAGCACCGAACTATATGTTGTTTCCAGTACAATGAAGAAAGCTAAGTGAACAGGGAGAAATGAAACAGAGCTTCTATTTTTTAATTTTTAATTCTTTTTATAAATATGCTTGTGAATTACTTAATCTGAGGTTTTTACTCATAAGTTAAGATGTTCTAACAGGATGTCATAAGAGTTAACATAGTTTTATTGTGATTTAATTTCATTTTTATTTCTTAAAATGTTATTATTGTTGTTAGCTAATGCTGGATTTCTGACAATGAAGTCATTAATCCTCTTGCTCTCCAATATTTTTCACTGATGGATGGGGCATTAGAAGTGGCCGGGCATATTTTAAGGTGGTCTCGATCCATTTCCTCTTGCAGATCACATAGAGGACAGAGTGGTGAAGAATATATCCTAATTCTAAAGTTCAAGCAAAACTGAACACTTCTAAACACTCCTAACGTTGTTCACATGTAAACTGGACTACACCAGCACAGAACACCTACCTAACTGAATTAAGACTGACTCATGTGTGATGATTAGCATATGCATGCAGGGAAATGTAGTGAAGGTCACGTGGATTGTGCACCTATCTGCAAAGTTTTGTAGTAAACATACGGTAGTGTTCCTGTCTTAATTTTTTTTTTTGCACATTGGTATTTGTATATTTCTATAGTTTCTGAGGGCTAGTGAGTCTTTATTTTTCCAACCTCTCCATTTCTCTAATTTCTCTATAAAACCTTAACCCATAACATGCTGACCTGTCATGGCATGTATACGTCCTCTGATTGGTAATCAGAGGATATGGTCGGTGAATTTATTTTGATAACTCTCCCGGTCAGGTCGGTGGGACCCGTAAACCAACGATAGGTGTGGTCCTCCAGACATTCTGGGGGTTGTGAGAGAGCAATGTGACCGCCAAAACATAAAAATATGGTGCTCTCTAAAAAGCGGTTACATTTATTGCTAAGTCTCTTCAATATTCTTAAAATGTATGACAGTATTATATACAGGTGTGTTCCTTTTTTTATTTGTGCAAGCCAGGAAGATGCAAGAAAATACTTCAATTGGTATGGTTCATCATAAGTAATGGTGTTATTAACTAAATATGTTATTATGTTTGTGAATTAATAAATATTTAAACACTGGACACATTTTTAATTTTGAGTAGTCAAATTTACGAATGTTTAGTGATAGTGTACTATAAAAACATATTAGTGTTGTAGGGCTAAAAAAAGGCATTTCCCAGTTATCCTAAATGACTTGCATATTCATTGTCAATATATTAATCAGTATTAGCTACTTTGTATTTCCTAGTAATTGTATTGGCTAATAAAAGTGTTCTAGCTGTTGTCAAAAATTGTATCAATAATTTGATAATCTGCCTTTCTTCACTTCAATATCAGAACACAACCTTTCCAGGTTTCCAATTTCATTTTATTGATCACTTTTCCTCTAAATAAGGAATGTCCTGTCTGGTTAGGTAGCAAAGTTGACAATGGAAAGTCGTAGCTGCTACCTTGAGAGTGTACGTTAAAGTGAGTAGCTTTCTTCTGATTGAGAATGGTGGTTCATTTGTTTCAATCTGTATACTAGCTGTTGGATTGGAACAAAAGGCACCAAATATTATCCAAAGGGCTGTACTTTGTATTGTATCCAACATTTTAAAAGAAGATGTACTTGCAGCATTATAAACAATGCAACTGTAGTCAAGTTTAACTCTGATGTAAGCCTTGTAAGTATTTAGCAGCACATAATAGTCTCCTACCCAATTTTTTGCCACTAGAATTCTCAAGATATTTAATCATCTGTGACAATCATCTTTAAGATATTTGTCAGGAATTCAGTTTAACCTGTTATCAAAATATATGCCTAAGATTTTGATTGTTGTGACAGCCACAATTTTGTTATAATCTGTATATAATTTTGGTTCACAGTCTGAGTTTCTGCTTTCAGTGAAGCAAATGCACTTAGATTTAGTTATGGAAAGTTTCAAACCTCTAGCTTTCTTCCACGTGTGAATGCTTAGAATGGACTCTTGTAGCAATTCCTGCATTGTGTTGGTGTTCTTTCCTGCAAAAAATATTCTTAAATCATCTGCAAAAAGACATGCTTTAAATGGTGGTGAGATGCAAGGAATAACATCTTTTATGGTTTTTAAAAATAATCTTACACTGATAACTGAGCCTTATGGTACACCATTGTTTATAGCTATTTCATTTGATAATACACTGTTCACTTGGGTTTGTTACTCATCGATTTTGTAGAAAGCTTGTTAAAAAATTTATCATGTTTTCTGATGTGTTGCCTTTCCTCAGTTTTTGTATTATACAATCTTTGATGAATTATTGTTCATAGATTCCATGCAATGTTAATTTTATAAGTTGTGTTGCCGGTGGTTCTAAATTATACTTCTATGTAAAAATAGGATAAAATGGCTGACAAACTATGCAGCAAGATTGTTTGGTATGGCTACTAAGAGTAAGTTGAATCAGTCTTGAAAACTCTACATGAAGATTGAAGTAACTGTTGTGGATTATTTCTATAAAATATTTACTATGTATGACACTTAAATGAGAAAAGTAGGTCTAAAAAGGTAAGTAATTTCACTTTAGTTCCCTTAGGAAAAGCACACAGCAATATTTCTTGTGTTTTAATATCAATTTGTTTAAGAAAAATTGGAATAAAACAAAAATTAAGTAAGATAGTTATGGATTTACACCAATACAACATAGTACATGTAAGAATTGAAAACAAAGCTGCACCAGAAATAGAAATTACAATAGGCTTAAAACAAAGATATTCTTTATTCTCACTCATTGATTATAACCCTACACTAGACATTGAAATGAGGGTATAATGAATGTGAAAAAATGTGAATTCCTGTTCAAGAAAATGTGCTACATTGTCTACACCTTACAAATCATAAAATTATTGTTCCACAAAACAGTTAAGTATGAACTGTATGCTACAGAAATGAGAGAAATATGAACCTTGGGAGCTTTCAATTGCATTGTAGCCAAACAGAATGTGGGTGTATTGGTGGAAATAGCTAAATTCTGAGGGTAGCAATAAGTATGTGAATAAATTATTATTTACTGTTGTAAACGGAGGATCTCTCCCACTCATTAAATAATTTCCCTGGCTTTTTAAAGAAGAATTCCTTCCCTGCCAGGGAAGTATTTTTTTCTTTTTACTGTAGGTATTATGTTCTTTGAAAACACAAGAAGTTATGGAATGCTTTTAATGCAGAAATGCAGACTGTACATGGTACAACTACAAGCAAAGTAAGCAAAAGTATTCTATTGTAAGTAAGCTAAACAATAAACAAATCTCAGGTTCGTTAGTGGGGTTGACATTCTTGGTCACAATTCCAGAAATTCTGCACCAACAATGATGATTGCAACTTGCAGTATTCAGTTCAATTGAGGAGCATTTTCTTCAAAACTCGATAGAGGACAAAAAGATGTTTTTACAGAAATTATATTTTTTAATTCTACTATATAACCTTTCATTACACAAACTTTATTTTTGGCAATACTAAACATTATCATGGGACAGTTTCAGGTAACAGTGGAACTCCTGGAGGATAACCATATTTTTCATTGTATTGGCCAGTTAAAAAATGCTTGTTTTTTTCAAAACTCGATAGAGGACATGGACTATGAAACAAGCGCATTTGACTGAACCTTAATTTGCTACTAGTTTTATTGTTTTTATTACTCTTTTGATTTGATTTTGATTCCTTCATAATCTATTTTTATGTACAGTATACAAATTTAATAAATGGCTAAATCAACATTTTTACATTAATAAAATAGTAGACATTTATAAAAAGTTACAAAGTTATTAAATTAATAAATACAGAAATTTCAGAATACAAAGTGATTAAACTAGTAAGTAATAATGTGTGCGCTTATTTTGATATCTTAACAGTCGCTGAGAACATCTTCATAAAATCCTTTTACTTCTTCTGGAATTTCAAGAAATTGCATGATTTTTTTACATCTTTCTTCTTCTCACTGGACACCATGTTCATCTTCTGTAGACATGAGGACCTCAGCATTTCTTTGTGGCATGTTTTAATTGCAGATTTGAAAATAGAAGCCTCCACAGGTGACACAGTGTAAGTGTTCTGCACAGTTACAGAAACATTACACGCATTTGTAGAAGACTTTTTGTACAATATGAACATTGCATTCCTATGTTAAATGGCAGCTTTGTTTTCACAATCTTCTGAGTAGTCTCCTTCAGTGTTTTGATTAGCCAGTACCTGTTGAGAACTTTTGTAACTCCAGGAGACTGCAGAATTCAGTAGTATTAATTGGGTGACAAAATATCTCCCTTTCTTCTGTACTCCTTCTCAATCCTACCAAATACACAATCAGAGCTGTATCCTTGTATGGGAAAGAAATTATGTATAGACATAAATTTTGTAATTCTTTACAAAAAGGCAATGAGCATGGTCATTACTACACTGTTCTTACTTTGACCTGGACATGAATCTGAGAAAAGATGAATAATGAAAGGACACTTCATTTTTTTCTAGGTCTAACAGAAAATTCAACAAAGCAGATACAACTTGATTACATCCCTTAGATGACTCAGCTTCCAACCAGGTGTAGAAATGTATATTCTCTTTCATTTGTGGTTTAGAGTGAATCATAATGCAAAGATTACAGAACCAAACTTTCCTGGAATAATAGACTTTACCTACTAATAATTTAGGCAGTAGCTGATTTTGCAGCATATTGAAACAGATTTTGATTAGATCAGGATTTTCTTCTTTCATTACAGTATAAAACTTCTTTGCACGAAGTTTATGCAGTCGGTAGTTTGTCCTATATTCATTCTTCTTCTCCAAATCTGTCTCTTGCTTTATGGAAATTAGTCCCATCTTGCACGTGGAGCATGTATCAGTGTGTGGTGTCTTGAATGAGAGATTAAAGCACTTATAAAAAATAAACTTGTATTTGGATAAAAAGCATGTGGATAGTTTTTCCTTTTCTCTTTTTTCCAAAACATTTTCCACATTTTTTTAATATTTAATTCCGGTGGTAGGTAACTCCTTGAAGATTTTCATCTGCTGTTGTGACTTTCTCTGCACCTGCAGCTCTTAATATCATTTTCCACAGCAATGATAAGCTCCTTGTCCTTTGCACCAGTTCTATCCCTTCATTGATTTTCATTAGGTGAATTCCCAGTAGAATAAAATTTTCTTGCAAGGAGGGACAGTCTATGCTTAGACATGCCTGCTATTTCCTGAAAACTTACAGCACAGATTGGTAAAACATTTCCATTTTTCATTCTGATGTGGTATTTAATACTCACAGATTGTTTTCTTTTAGAATTTTCCTCCTTCACTTTCCTTCATTTCAGAGAATTAATTGCCGGATTGCAGGAATTTGTCTTGGTCCACCTTATTTAGATGTTTTACTTTATTATGGAAATAATTAATGTCTTCATACGCCAGATCTCATACTCTGCATTCCTCACTTTCCCTCTTTATTGACTTCGATGGATAATCTTGAATTACATGATTACATTTTATGGATGGTTCTTTATTATTAGGTTTTGTAGCTTGAACAAGATGTTTTCTCCTATTTTTCCTGCAACCAACAGATTTAATCACTGGAGAATCAAACCCTGTACTTTCATCCATGACTTAGCTTGACTGGTTCAATCTATGTACATAACACTACTGACACAGTTGTAGAAGTGATTCAGAAAATGTAACATTCTTTACTGTGAGATAAACAATGGTTTTAAACAATGGCCTATGTTGCAGTAATGCCGCGCTATGCTATGCTATCCTGAGTATAGAACATGTTTGATTGTTAGGTCGAATCAGAAAAGTGCAGCGATAATAACAAATGAATCATTCTCTATATTATTTAGCTATGGGAAGGCTTTGAAATAATGATATGGTTTTTGTATAGCATTTAATTCCAGGAAAGCAAGGTCGGACAAGCAGAATATTGCAAATTGTTATCAGGTCAGTGACAGGTCTTGACAGGTGCCATTTAGACTGCTGTATCAAGTTTTGTAACATTGCTGTGCATGCGCTCTATCGAGTTATGAAAAAACGCTCATGATTCACCATGCTATACACACTGCAAATATCAAGATATGCAAAATCTGATTTTACAGACCAGTTGGTGGCATTGAAAACATACTGATCCCATAATAAATAATTTTCTCAAAATTTGTGCTGTATCAAGTTTTGAAAAAACTCTCCTCAATTGCTTGCAAATCACTGTTCTATTGTTTGTCAGCATGGATAAATTTGTGAGAAGAATGTGGAAAGTTATAGAAAGTAATGACAGTGATGAATTTCAGTTTGAATCTCAGGCTTCAACTTCAAGTAATATTAATATTCTAGCTTCTCAGGTAAAAACTGAAGCATTGGAAGTGACATGCATTAGCAAAAATAGTGATAGTAACTGGGGGATGTGTAGACAAAACTAGATTTTAAAATGGGAAACAAAGTGCCCCTGACTTTCATCAAACTGTTTTGGGAGACTTATCTTGTACCTATACTGTTCAGAAATAGAGAATCACAAAGACAGTAAAATGCACATTGCTCCCGCTGCCACTGCTGCCATCGCTGCTACTGCTACATTTTCTGTACATATATAACACTCAATGCTACTACCACCGGTGTTACTATCATTACTTTCATGAATGTAACACAAACTTCAGTTTCTTCAGTTTCCCCCCTCTTCAGAAAGCCTGATTTGAACATTGGTGGGAGATATTTAGGAAGATATCCATCACAAAATACAAAAGCTGTAGCGGGATAAATCAAATCAATTGCTAAAGCAAATTCTTAAACAAAATATTCGCCAACCGATCATTCCGTGTAGCAGGTAGAGGTGATCAGCCAGAGTTTGCTCCAACTCAGGGTAAAACCATCATTAGTGTGACGACGCAGACAATGCTGAACAAAAGGCGAAAAATCCTTTTGTGCCTTTTGTTAGGCTAATAGGGATGCCATGTGCAGTGAGGCGGAATCCCCTCATGGAACTCCCGCCACAGCAAGGCGGAAATTCGGGAGCCGCGCGTACGATATGAATTTCCACCAATGACGGCCACCGAGTGGTCAGAAGGTAAGGGTATAGTCAGGGGAAATGGGAAAGTTATAAAACCAGCGAACACACATTTTAAAACCCCAGTCCTACAATACACCCCAGTCCTGTGATACACCCCAGTCATGTAGTACACCCCGAGCCCAGTCACGTAATACACCCAGTCATGTAATACACCCCGAGCAGTCCTGTAATACACCCCGGGAGTCCTACAACATACCACGCGAGTCCTACAACACACACCGAGAGCTCTACAACACACTCCGACATTATTACATCACCCCTGCAACATTAGTAGCAGCGCCGGCCAGTACCGCGAGGAAAAGTCAGTGACGAAGTCAATAACAAAGGGTACATGGTAGGAAGAGTAGCATTTACTGTGGACTGGAATAAAAAAAGGTTTCACAATAATAACTGTGGTTATTATTTCTTCAACACCCACGAGATACGATCTCAGCCGAGGCAACTGTGTGAGACCTTTAGGACGACCAGCCGCAAAGCATAGAATAGCAATATGTGCTCTACATGGCCAATTCTGAAAATAGACCACTACCCAAGAGACCATAAAGGAATGTATTCCTAACACTGGTTAAGAGAATTAACTTATGCTGGAGAAATATGGGCATCCATAAATACGGTCTGTGATAAAATAAGAGCAGTGGAGTCAGAGTGCATGAGAATATTCCTCCAATATGCTAGAAGGAACAGAATAATGAATGAAGTCATTGGCAAGGAGATGGGGCTGACTGCATCTGTTTCAAAAAGACCACTATACTGCTATAATAATTTAGAATGATTGGAAGAGGTAAGGGAATATATAGACCTTCTGTCAGTCTCCTAAAGGACAAACGAAAAGAGTAAGACCTGTGGTAAAATGGAAGTTGTGCATTTTAAGATGATGATCGAGAAATTTCTATTGTACAAACAACTGTGTAATTTCAAGGTGGTAAATCTGTAATGGGAAAATGAAGGGTGAAGTAAGTAAAATAAAGGTTTATTGTACATGATTTTTAGTAAACATCCCTTAAAACTAAAATGTGCTAACAGTGATGACCGTCAAGGGTGCCCCTGAAGTCATTTTGACCCCTCATGGAAATGATTAAGAATGTCATTCTCTGTACAACCTTACACCTTTTAATGGCCTTTTCTGCTTCCACAATTACCAGTGGTTTTAAAACTCAACAACTCTCAACATTTATCTAGAAAATTAACCTTAAGTTGTTCTTTAGGATGAGGGACCTAGAAATAAAGAAAGGATTGGATGGCAGATGTTTAACCTAACTTGTACTTTTGTTATTGAATGGTGTATCCCTGTATACCTCTATTACTGAAATAGAAATAACAAAATATGAAAAATATTGCAATACATTAATTAAAAATACAAAAGCAAACAGTTTGTTCAGGTGCACGGCCGGCCTAACAGGAATTTTCTTGACATTGGGAGCTTTGCAGTTTTCTTTGGTCAGATATTCACAGACAAATTCAACTGCATAGATTTCTCATGCAAAGATAACTACAATAGCCACATACTTTCATCATACAAGACACTGGAAGTGATGTCCTTGTGCTACTTCATGTCTTTCACACCTTTTAATAAAGTTTGCACTAACGCTCATAAATTGTACATGGCCATGTAAATTAAACTTTGCTTTGTAGTAAATAAACAAAATAAAAACAGTTGAATATAAATTGATAGACTAATCGCTAACAATATCCAATATTTAATTACAGAAATTAACTCTACTCACATTATTACTCGGTTGCAATTCCTGAAATATAGTTATCTTATAGGGTTTTAATGTTAAAAAGTGGTAGTCCAAACCAAGATATGCAAAATTCCTGAGTCTTGCAAAAATTCTCTCATAAATTCCTTTGGATTTTGTTTTAACCTTTCTCCAATTCCATGGTTTTTCTTCTGTAAGAACACAACAATTTACTTCCATTTGTTATCAAGAATTGTTTCTGTTTTCTGAAATCCATTAACAAACTTATGAATCATTTTTCTGTGAGGCACATGAACAGCAGGAATCTGTCTATAAATCACTGTCTTACTTCTTCACATGAGTCTTCAACTGATGGCAACAGCACTACAAAATATCCAGTAATGCTCAATCAATGCTTAACGCCTCAACTGATTGCCTCAAGTTAATTCAGTTCTTCAAAAGTATCAATATAAGATGTTATGTTCTAATTTCAACGTTAAATGAACAAATAATTGTAAGGCCATGATTGACTTTAAGTTAAAGTGACTAAAAAAGACGGTACAAAAAAAAAGAGTTTGTTGTCTCATACAAATTATATCTGAGGATTCTGTGTGCTAAAGTGCATCGACTTTTGTGCATTATAACAGCATTAACATGCTGAAACACTGAAATGTATGGTCACAAAATATATCAATTTATATACAAATACTTAGTGTCAACTGACTAGCTGGCACATGTAAAGGAGAGAAAATGGAGTGGAAAGAGAACCCGTCAGAAACAGTGTAATGTAGGCCAGGCAATCCTCCATTATATGGGCATGAGTCCAAATGAAACCTCTGTATACTACTATTTTATTGCTGCCTTAAATTTGCTGGTTTTGGAAGATTAATGTGAATATAAAAACATGAACTTAAGTAGGAAATAGTGAATCAGAGCCTAAACACTTAGCATTGTAACTGCTTCTTCCATATAATGACTGCTCACAAGGAATACAAAATCTCTGTGTTCAAATTTTATACCATCTGCATTTCACTTGCTAATGTTGTAGTAATGGTTCTTGTGTAATCATTCTGTTCATTGTTTCTTCTACACTTGAACATCAGAGCTAAGTTGCTAAGGTCTTTAGGAGTTCCAGTGCAACCATTTTTGTGTTCATGGTAGCTAAAAATGTTACAAAAATGAATAGAGCATCTCCTATTGCCCGCACATGACCAATACTTTGCCATTTGATCAAACCTACTTGGCCATACATTTCTCAGGAGTTTTCAATTACTTTTACTGCCAAGCATTAAAATCCAGATGCAATTACCCAAGCATTTGAAATAAAATGCTTCATTACTTTTAAATTAGAGGGTATTTCTGATTTATTGGCTGTTCATATAAGCCTTGCACATGTATCTCTCAATTTCTTGATGAAAATAACCGAGGTAATGCAATTAACACTTGTTTCTAATCTTCCATTTGCAAGATACGACCTGGTGACCCATGGTGTCTGGTACTGCTGATTTGATGATATTATAATCAATCTTTATAAACAGAGTTATACATTTAATATTCTTATTTAGCAAAACCCAGTCAACAACATACATAATTAGCTTTGGTGTCATATCTTGAGAAACTTACTATTTTAACTTCCTTAGAAATGATTGATCAATGTTGTGATGTAAGAACTAGGTTTGAAATGTCAGTGGAGTTCAGCATGAGCCTGTTCCAAATAGTTAAAGGGGAACAAAACACAAAAATGAATATTTCATCATCACTTTAGTGGATTTGTCATCAAGAACAGATATCAACACAGGCAGTTTCACCATCCCAAGGTGAGCGGTTCTTGTGGTACTTGCTCTTTTTGATTTGGCATGTGACGTCACGAGCTCCACTGAATTCGGACCTGATGTGGTGTTTTAATTCACCAAAAAGGTTCATGCATTAATACCAGTGATGCAGCACAGTGTGTGGACTTGGTTACGTACTTTGAACTCATGTTGAGGGTACACATAGGTGAAATTTCTAAATTCTACAATTATTAGTGGATGTTATTCAAACTCATATGAGACATTATACATGTAAGGAATAATGTACATTCAAATTTTCATTGCAACATTTTTAACACCTTTAAATTTATCGTCTTTTATAGTTATTTTTTTCCCTCCATGGTGAAGATATCAAAATTTTGATACTTTTAATTACTATTCTGCGAGAGATAAGTGCCCTCAAAAGAATGTCAAGAACAGAAAATTTTTTAATGCTTTGGTTTGTTAAATAAAAATTATTAACTTTGAAAACATAATTTTTTCACAATTTTTATAGCTTTCATAGAACCTTACAATTCACCAACTAGAAAATACTAAAATTTCAGAAAAATCACTCCATTTTTTTCTGTATTCTCAGTTTGTTGATTGCAAGCACTCAAATTCCATATTCAGAGCAGTAGGTTTCCAGGAAATTGAGCGCTCTCTCTACAATGCATGCTTTCTTTATAGAAACATGATGCAGAAACATGAGCAATGTACATACCCTGCTTTCAGTTTCCTGGCGTATTTTTCTCTTACACATTCACACACATTACTGTTCAAAATGCTGCTTGTTGTACTCTGATATATACAGAAGAAGTTAAAACTAGGAAATTGACCTTCACTGCCAAACAAAATACTGACAAATTTAGCTTTTAACCTCATTAATATTAACAAACTAAATGCACTTTTATGTGTTACATCCACTGCATGAACACATTGTTTGACATGACTGGTATGAGGTAAGTGCAACCACCAGCTGCTCTGTTTCAATCCTTGGCGTGATATGCTAACAATACTAATTCATAGCAGATTGTTGTTCGAAACATACTCCTCAGCAAGCATTACACCAATTGGATTAGTATATAGACAGTAGAAAAAGTTAACTAAGGAAAAGTGGCAGAGTATGCAGCACATCACCTACATCCATTGATACTATGTCCCTGGTTAATACCTACTAGGTGATAAACAACAGTCCAATATCTCCTTTGAGAGTACATGTGATATCTCTTCTTATCAGTTTGAACCAAAAAAAATGTGACTTTGAAGTCTTAAACCATTCTGATAGCAATTCTGAGACAGTTAGTGTGAACATCGAAAACCATGCTGCTTCCATCCATTGATGTAAGTGTAAGGAATGTATACCAATGAATAATGATGAGGAAAGTATGTGTTGTTTGGACTATGAAAACAAAAATGGTAAAGGACAATTTTGTCTGTATCACAACTTTCACAAATTAGTTGTAGTTCATGATGTTTTGAATATTGTGAAACCTAACAAAACATAACATAACATAAAAACAAAAGGTAGAGCTAAAAATAAATTACTCACTGCCAACAATCTTGCTCTTAATACCTATCGAAATTCCAAAAATATATATATATATATATATCTATTTCCTTATAACTTCAGTATCAAGTTCACATTGCACTTCTCAATTCTATTCTGAATTCCCTTTTACTACTTTTATCATCATTGCCTTTGTTGTCTGTCTTATTGCAGGTAACACTATCACATAACTTACAAACTGTGCTTTTACAATTTCTAGCCTCATGTCATTCTGTTCTTTATAGTTTGCTCTTGGATGAAGATGGTGAAGAATCAATTGTTGTTGTTGTTGTAGTGTTTAACGCCCGCTTTTACTACTACGGCACCGCAGGCGGTGACACTGATGATACATGGAATGAAGATGGAGCACCGGTGGAATGAGATGGCGGGGGAAACCGGAGTACCCGGAGAAAACCCGCCCTGACGCCGCTTCGTCCACCACGAATACCACATGCGGGTCCCTGGGATCGAACCCGGGCCGCCTAGGTGGTAGGCGAGCGCGCTAACCGCTCGGCCACGGCGCCGCCGAAGAATCAATTGTTTTACTAGAACTTGATATCTGGAAAGTATCTTCATTTTTGCTTATAGTACGAATAGTGCTGAGTTTTAATAAAGGCTCTCCAAAATTTTCATCTGGCAAAAGGTGCTTTTTTAATAATTGTGTCTGTTTATAATCTGTTTCCCTAGAATGGAAGGAACATAAACAGATACTGGGAACAGGCAACAAATCTTCTCTTTTACAAAATTCTACCCATATTCCATGTCTTTTGGGAGATTTGTCTCTGTTTAGAAACAAGTGAAAATAGGTTCCTTTGTGTGTTTCGCTTCTCACATTGCAGCCATATGAACAACATTGAGGCATTCTTTTTTTTTTTTTAACAGTACATATTGTGTTGCTTATATAACACTAAACAGACTCAGTAACACCATCATCAAAACAGCACCATAAAGTACAATACTCTTGGACTTCACACCAACGAAAACATTTTATGAAAATATTAGTGCATATTTAGCAGTAACAAAGTTGTGAATTTCACGTGCCTGCAGTGGATGGAGCTGATGACATAAGAAGTGTTTATTATTTCACTTACACAGCGGTAACAGAAATGTACAGTAAAAAAACAAACTTACCGCTGTATTTTTACCTTCATTTAGGAAAGAAACACATTTTTGTATTCCGCTCACCTCTAAGAAGAAAGTGAATATGTCTGTTTCTTATCTCTCAGATCCATTACACATTCTACAAGGGTGTACCCCAAGGAGTGATTAGCAGCATTATTTTTTATCTTATAGATGTACGAGGTATATAACCATGATGGAAGTTTATATTTCATTACTTTTGCTCCTGGAAGTCCATGATAACCTACATATAAATTGATTTAGTGACTATGTTCCCATGGGTGACTTCATGTCTATCACAGAATTGTCGGTTAATCCTTTTTTGCAGACTAATTCATTGTGCAGTTACTGCTCTATGCCTCTTGAATAATTGTGAATACCAGCATAAATACTTAAGAGAACTTTCTAAGTTACAATAGCTGATTAAGGGTGATATTACCATTCAGAGAGATTAGCAATTATTAATGCTATGAAAGTTCCACAGGTATATTTGCAAACAGCTAAGGCAAAATATTGTCTTTTTTATTTCATAGCCTGCTAAATATGATTCTCTGTTATTCTGTCAATTTTTTTAAGGTTATTTTTTATTATCTAAACCTAATTGTTTCAGTGTGCTAGGAGCAGAGTGAGGTAAGTTTTCTCCTCTGTGAGAGGGGAAAGTCTTTTTTTTTTTGGCAAAAAACTGATGCTAGAAGTTTAAAAAACCTTCTTTTTCCATACAATTTGTATGACTTTGGGAATCTATCTAAACTCATTCATTATAATAATTCATCTTGCATATACCTACCTGATGACTGGTTCCTTCATGGGATCATTATTACATTTGTGATCCCTCTTGGCATATCCTACGGTGGACCTCGTGAACCTCATTTCACAAGCATTCTATTTTCCCCTCTGTACTATAAAGCCCATGTCTTGCTGCTATAGCAAGGTATAGATGCTGCTAATGTTTCATATTAGCATGCTCTGATATCTTTTTGCACTAATGAAGGTTTTATTATTATTTCCAAGGTTTTATTATCTTAAATAATTTTATTTGAGATGTTTACTTCATGCAAATATGTTAAAACATATACAATATGGGTAAATGAATTTACTCTTTCCAATATTTTTTAACCTAAACAAAGGTAGCTATGTAGCTACAGGTATTTTCAATAAGATATTATTTTGGTTTCCATTGTATTCATTTTTATATTACACCTGATGCCAGTTTTGTTGAAAACATGTATTAAATATTGTAATTTACTGTCTGAATGTGCCACTAATTATACATTATCTACAAAAAGTAACATGTATAATTTTATATTTCCATTTAATTGTACATATCTACAGGGTTGCTCCCTTCATTCTCTCTCTGATTCCTATAGGTAATAAATAAAAGTGGAGATAGAGGATGTGCTTGTCTCACCACTATATGGACTACTTGCCATTGTGATTGTATATTGGTTCCTCTGATTGCAATTAGATTTAATTTGTAAATGTTAAATAAGGTCAATGCAATTTGTTGGGACATCTGGTCTTTGGCTAATGTTGGTTTCTGACACTCTGTTAAAACCTTTATCAAAATCTAAAACTGCAATATGTGTTTCCACATTGAACTATCTTTGTCACTGTATTAATAATGTTGATGCTATACCCATCAAAACAGGATCTCCCTTTACAGAAAGCATTTTGTGCTTCATTAAGTAGTTCTTCATGGTATTTATATCCTTTTTATAACTATACTGGAAAATCTCTTATTCCTGCATTTAATAAATTTATATAACTATAACTTTCACAAGATTTTATATTTATTATTATTTTAAATACACAGATAAATTATTACTGATTTAGTCCAAATTTAGGATACGTACATCTTCTCCACTCCATATTGAGTTTAGAAACTTAAGAAATCCATTTAGGAATACTTTACTTGTTTATTCAAATAATTGAGTATTTAATGAATCTTATTGTGAGTTATTATTGCTTTTCATTTACTTTAATACTAGTTCAAGTTCAAAATACATAGTGATTCAATTTCTTCAATGTATATCTTTGGAGACTCGAGGGTTCTACTGTTTTAGACCACTATACCTCCTGCAGGCTAACTTGACTCAAGGATCATAAAAGTGTCAAGTTGTTTCCACTAGCAAGTTAGGGGTGGGGGTAGAAAACATATTTTGCTGTCACAAACGCTGGGAGTTCGCCTCTCAGCTTGTCTTGTGTTGTGTTCAGTGTCAGACTACTTTAGTGTGAGCGCATATGTTGGAGCTATTGCTGTTTGTTCACAATCCACCACTTATTGGATGGAGGGGATTGAGCCTCTACCATCTTCCCCATAATACCAATGCCAGAGGAGTAAGTACTTGCTTCTCTTTTCAACATATCTCTTTCTCTTTCTTTAGGCTCAAGACAAGATAAACCACACAGGATATATGTCCCAAAACACTGTATCCATGGTCGAATGGAATAACATGTACTTAATATTTTCTTTCAATTCACTGTTTAGTTGCTTAAGAACTTCCTAAGTCTTTGGGTGACTTCTGCACATTTTCCAAATGTGCTACAAATACTTTCCAGCTTCTGCTATGTTTGTTTCTGAATTCTGTCTTAGTAATTGCTTGCTCTCTGTGATATTCACAGTTCTAAAATACAATTATTAACTACTGGTTGCCTTACCTGGTGTTTGTTTTTGAAAACTAAGAGTAGCCTGTTATTTTTGCTGAGACCTAAAATATAAGTTTCCTAAATTGCAATAGAATGTAGTTTTTGGTCTTGTAGGTCATAGTCCAGTCAATGAATTAGCATCTGACATTTTGGTTAATCAGCCAGGAGTCATCTTCTCTGAAGGTGCCCAATGGAGTCATGGGTGAAATGTCAGATCTAATCAAGGAGTGTTTTTTCAAAACTTGATAGATGCAAAATTTTATGAAATTGAGATGTACATAGTATCGGCATAATTTGTACCTTCTCCATCATTCTGTGAAATCAAGATTTAGCAAAATTCGATTTATGTCCTGTGTAGAAGGTAGGCATTATTAGCAGTTTTTTTTTTAAAACTCGATAGATGCACTTGCTCAGTTAAATCAAAAGTCGATAGATGCAATTTTATGATTTAATGATCCAGCGTGTAGCAACCTCAATTCTATGAAACACATCTTGGTATTGACTGCCATCTCACTGTTGTGATTCTTGGAACTCTCAATCATTTCTGCAAGCTTTGTACACTGCTGCATCATTGGCAATAACTGCGAACTCAGGTTGTGTGCCTGGATTTCACATTCATTTCTGCAAGCTTTGTTATACTTACATGGTATTCTTATTCTTAGTTGAGACACTGCACTGTACTATGCACAATGGACAGGAGCTCAGATTGTGAAACTGTACCAGTCGTAGAATGCCCGAGAGGTAGGAATTGCAAAATCAAGGAAAGGAAATCAAAATGCAAGTCAAGGAAAGCTCATACTCCAGCAATTACATGTTCACATAGTCTCAAGTGCACTCCATGAAATCCTAAAAGTAAAGGGCATAAGCACTGTGATGCAGCTGATTTGACTTATACTGATATAAATGGATTTCACCAACACCTGTCCATGCTCAGCAAAATAGATCAAGATAAATTACTTATGAAATATATGAGTATTACACCTCCTAATCACAGAGTGGTGAAGGAAGAAGTTGCAAATAGAAAGCAGACTGTTAGCATTAAATACAGTGTGAGAACTAATGATGGCCAAGTATTGTCAGTGTGCACTGCAAGCTTCCAAGGAATTACAGGTGTGTCAAAAGATAGATTATCTCTCCTGGCTAGAAAATTTCACTTATCTGGGAATGTGCCAAAGGAAACCAGAGGAGGTGACAGAACAGGAATATTACAGAAGGGCATTACTATGGAAGAGAAAAATCAAGGAGAGATATTTACCTTCAGAACTTAATATCATAAAAATGTGGACCACTTTTGCAATGAAAGAAGATTAAGAAATCTAACAGTCTGCTCATTGTCAAAATATAAATACGTATTTTACAACTTCTTCAATCTTTCATTCCATACGCAACACACTGACATGCTCAACCTGCAGAATGTGACTGATGAAGATTAAGACAGAGGCAGATGTGGAAAAGGAAAACAAACTAAGAACCATGTACAGACTGCACAAGCTGAATTTAAAAAGGTTTTATCAGCTATTGAAGGAGGAAAATGCCAAGGTAATCACTATTTGCCTTGATATGGAGTAGAATCAACCACTGTCTAAATTTTCTGTTAGCAAGGTATTCTATGCAAGGCAGGTATGACTGTATAATCTATGCATAATGATTCCATCTAAAACCCAGAACAAAGATGACATTTACTTGTATACATGGTTGGAAACTGAATCTGCTAAAGGCTGCAACCAGGTTGCCTCAGCTTTGCACCAATACTGGTCTGGAAGAAAGGATGTCCAGCAACGCTCCTTCTACCATTCGTTCATTTTCAGACTCTTGCTCCAGTCAGAACAAGAATAGTGTGATGATGTTCATGCTTATTCCTTTCCTGGAGAAGAGTAAAAACTTTTCCCGCATTGCATATGTCTACCCAATACGTGGGCACAGAATATCCAAGAACTTTGTAAATGCTGTGTTCATATTACACATTCTTAATGATTGTAGTAGGTATTTTACCAAGGAAGGGATCCATCTCTCTAAAGCAAATAGGAAAAATGGCTGTATTATTACCACTGTGAGGACTGCTGATAAATGAAACATTGGTTTAAGCTTCACTTGTATTCATCTGTTTAGTTTTTATTGTGTGCTTTGTATATGATTGTGTAGAATATTACATTGCCTTAGCATGATACCACATTTTAATATGTCATTTGACCTTTTGGACATTCTCATGTATACACCAAAACTACAACCACAGTGTAAGTATTTTTCAACAAAAGAAGTAAATGCAAAAAGAAATTTAGTATCTCACAAAATGAAAACATACAAAATAACTGCAGAAGGAATTATGCTTCAGATATACAGTGCAGAGTTTTTTGAGCTAATCTAGGGAAGTACGAGTATGTTTTAATTTGAAGAGAGATTGCAAAGGGCTGCACTCTGTGGCTGTAACCAAGGCTCTGCTATGATTGGAGTGGGCACATGTCATCGTTCTCAACTCAAGCAGCAGTGTTCATTTCCTCCCACTTAATTATAATCATAACAACCTCTGACTTGAGGTGCAGACACTCCAGCACACCTTGTAGCCTAACATGCAAGAAACTCTGCCACATTCACTAACCCAAGGAGAGATTGTGATACATCCAATACTTGGTATTTTAAGAACAAGACATTTTTTTCTCTGAAGCTCTCCAGAGAACATTACTGCAATGGAATAATGGTGAAGCAGCTTCGACATGAAGATGATGGTGTGAAATGGAACAAATAACAATCCTTTCATGTACAGAAGAATCAAGACCATTAGCCCAAACAAAGTTTTGATGTAAGCTGTAATTAAATACCCTTTATTCTGCCAAAACAAGGAGGTAAGGAGCAGTAATGCATTTCAAGAAGAAAATTCTATATGTAGGTATATAAAGAAATGTGACACTGCTCTGATAGTGTCTTTCCTATAATAGTTATGCTTACCTGTGTTTATAAATCTTGTACCAATTAGGAAAATTCTCTGTATCACTACTTGTCCTCCTTGTCTTCAGTAGGCATGTGCTTACAGATACAGATATCTCTTCTTGATAAAGACTAAATTTGGAAAGATAGAATCAAACTGAAAACTTCATTTGTATAGCTGGGATTTGGACCATGATATTTGCTTTACTGTGCTGCTGCTCTAACAAACTGAGTTATTATAGCAACATGCCAACATGACTCTAAAGTCAGCAACTAATTCACATTTTTCCTAGAAAACTATAAGGGCTTTAATTCTCTTGAAATAACATTCCACCATGTTGACTTAGAATCTCATAAGTACTTTAAAATCCTAGAATTTATAGATTAACACCACTGATGATACCTTTCCAACTTTAGCCCACACAAGCATGTGTAAAAGAACAATTAATTCACTTTGAAAGGCCTAATTTTTTTCATTAAAATGTTTATAACGTTTAAAGGAAGTGGCATTACATCCCATTTTATTAACAAGGTTATTTATGCTGAAGTGTCCAAGGAGTGGAGTAGACATAGAAGAACTTGATCTTATATATGTAGACTGCAACTCACTAATTTAGGTTATTGAGAAGCTTGAAATTGCATTACTCTTGTACAAACTTATTGCAGCCCAGTAACCTAAACTGATGACTAGATTGCAACAGGTATAAAGAAGTACCTAGTGATCTTCTTCAAGTGTGGCAGCTGGTAATCTGCACTAATGAGAAAGTAGGGAAGAACACATGTAAATTGCTAATCTGGAGTGATGATTGGATTCAAATGGAAACAGAGTTAGTTAGCTTCCCTAAGCATACTGGGATGTATTTATTTGGGCTGGTGTAAAGTCCAGAATGGGCACTAAGAAGTATTGACATTCTGCAAGGATATGAAGGCCTTGTAAGCTTCATTTGAGGATAGAATATTTACAGAATTATTTATAATCTTTGAGCATATTGGGACCTGGTAAGCTGGAGTGATGATGATGTTGAAAAGGGAACAGAGGAAGAATGAATCTTGTAGAAGCATATAGGGATACGGTTACCTGAATCCTGAGAAGGTTGGATGGTCATAGAGGAATATTAACTTTTCTTAAGTACAGTTGAACATTAAATCCTGGAAGATTGATAAGGTTTCAATGAGTACAGCTGGACATTGGCCTTTCTCAAAGATACTGGGATACGGGTCAGGAGCCTAGTGCTATACACCATATCTACAAAACCTACAATTATCAGGAGAAGCAAACTATGCAGTGAATTAAGTTAACAAAAATGTGTACAGTTTGTACCTGCTGTAAATTACTTTTTATTGACTTCACAAGTAACTTTAGACTAACACACAATAATTCATTTTTATTGTAATTAATTTATAAATAACTCAATTTTAGAGGTTTTAATAAATGTTGACATATTAAGGTTCTTTGATTCTGAAGAGATTGTATACTTTGCTGACTTAACAGACAGATTCTGTGATGCTTACAAATGGACCATGAAGCAACATCATAGACAAACTGTACACTCTGCCATCCACATTCTCATTTAAGTGGTATCACCTTCACTGAGATCACATCCTGATAGCTGTGATGTCTCTGAGGACATACGATATTCATAAAATGGGTGATATTGCCACTGTCTGCTACCTGGTCTGCAAATTTTTAGCAGGTCATCTAATTTTTCTTCCAGTATTTTCAGGATTCCATGGTGGGCCTGCTTCAGCTCAATATTCTCTGAGCGTAAGGGCCTGTGAACCCTTTGAGCTTTTCAAAGTATCTTTATTGTAATCATATTTAAATTATACATAATATGGATCAGTTTTTCTATACTGCAACCAAACTATTTCCAAGCGTAATACTAGGACACCATTAGTTCTACATTTCTGTTTTTAAAAATGTCTCTTCTTAATGCTTTAAAATCATTCACCTTTCATGTGCTCATTTCTTTGACACTATATTTTTTGGTTTTAGAAATCAGTCTAACCATTACGTACCACCCTGATAGATCATGAAGTGCAGTGTTCCTACTTGCAACCTCAATATCTACTGACACAGAATCACACTCCAAGGAGTGTCCAGGCTCAAATAATAAATTATCTATTTGAGGAGTTTCTAGGATATTTACAGCATACAGGCACACTGAATAAGACACTGAATTCCAATTCTGTCCACCATACCCTCCTAATTGGCACTCACGGTTTATTAGCAGTATTATTGTTGTTCATAATGTCAAAAATGCAGGATGTTACTTCAATGGATCCCCTTCCTGCAATTCCTTCATGCCACATATGGCCTTCTAGTTGTTACATCATATACTGTGAGATTGTATACAGATAGTTTTCTTTTATAAAATATAGTCTTGCATCTTGCAGGTTCTATGTGAAATTCTACAAATATATACTCATCCCATTCTGCTTTTTCCTTGCACATATCTTGCCTGTTTATTGCTTCCATTTTCCTTTTTACACATTTCCCATGTTCTTCCTGTTTTTCCAGCTTTTGATCATTGTCCATTTATTCAAACATAAAGCATTTGATGCACTAGTCCTTCTGTGGAGCATGGAATGCTAGTTTAAAGTTATTATGGAAAACTTCCTATAAAACCATTTCCTTTCTGGAGATGTGCTTTGACTTCCACATTTATCTAAGTAGAGTTCCTAAATTTTAGAAATATTCTAATGTTTTGGAAGGCATTCTTTTGCAATATCTTTATGAGTGTAATGAGATGTGGCACTCCTGTAAATGATTTTCTGTGTTCAATTATGAATTCTCTCATGTGTTCTGGTCTCTTAATAGCAGGGATATGCTTCTCCTTTCTGTTGTCCTCTACAATGTTATATTCATTTCATTCATTCAGCATGTTCTTTATTACAGTATCTGAAATATTCAGAGTGGTTAAGAAAAAGTTTTGGCACACTTGCACATTTTAATTATTTTTTACTAGATAGAATTCCTTAGTCTTCTGTCTTCTAGACATATCAACATTCATCTTTTTCATTGCTTTCTCTGATTCTTTAACTAACACATTCTAATATTTCCTTTGTGTACTTACATTACCCATACCCCAGTAGTTTTTTGTTAATTTTGGTCCTTTCTTCCTCAGCAAAATTTTGACTACAGTTACTGAGGCACTTTGAGTAGTCCTCTGGTTTGACAGACTTATTTCTTATTACACTACACTGCTATTTATGTGTTCTTTTTCTGACTGATTATTTATCCTTTTCCACTGACCTCACTTATTACCATTATTTCAGGCTGAGTTTCGGCTTTGCCATTTTTCCTGACATAAACACTTTGCCACTGATATTGTTAATTAGTGTAGTTTCTTCAAAATTTTAGATGCATCTTTCATTTGTTGCAGTTTACTCTTGGAAAACTTCAACTGAAAATATTACTTAGACAGACTATTAGAAGGGACATAATTGTGGGCAGAAGCATTCAAATTTTTATTCTAAGAGTACTACAGTGTACTGCCAATTATTCATGTGAGCATTATCCAGTAGCAATAAACCATATGCTGTGTGAAAATTCAGCATGCTATCACGTCCATTGTTGTCAGTATAGCTGTTCTGTGAAAATTTAAGACATACAAGCTCAGATAATTTCTGTTGTTAATCAGTCTGTGCAGTCTTCAGGTTTATCACAAAATGTCAGAAAAATGCAAGAAAATTCTTTTAAGAATGAAACCAAAGTTTCCGTATGTTTTACATGTTCCTCCCCTTTATTAGCCAAAATAATTGGGAGCACAGTGTATACCATAAGCTTAGAATAATCTGCTTATTGTTTATAACATGATCTAATACTCAAAATATCTGTGCTGCTTGGTGAGTCAGCCAAATTGGTTTTAGGCTGATAAGATTATGCTCAGAAGGTTCAGTTTTACTGGATGATTTCTACAACTAAAAATGCACAATACATGTATGAAATCTATAATACATGAGCCCTTCCTTGACTATTAACTGGAAAAATTAATGCCAAACCAAACATCTTAAAACCCTTCAATGGTGCTAGTTACAGTTCTGTTTTTTTTTTTTTTTTTTTTTTTTTTTTTTTTTTTTTTTTTTTGTTCTTTAACAACGCTGTCAATTGCCAGGATCACATCAGCGTCGCCGGTGTGACGGAATTTTGTCCTGCAGGAGTTCTTTAACATGCCAGTAAATCCACTGACATGGAGCTGTCGTTTTTAAGCACACTTAAAAACCATCGGTCTGGGCCGGATTTGAACCCGCGACCTTGGGATCAGTAGGCCAGCGTCTAACCAACTGAGCCACCCAGACCGACTTACAGTTCTGTTGAAAAAATATTTTAAACTAGTAACTTCAAATACTAGCAGCAGCAGTACTTATGTTCTCAATTGCTTTAGAGGGGACAGGTTCTCTGCAGGAAATTATCCCACCATCAAAGACATTATCATATAGATCAGTACTATGGTCTAGTGTCATCACCCCTTTATTAATGGTGGCCAAAGCCATTTGTGTGAGACATCTTATATGCCGTGATCTGTCGGATTAGCAGCTAACTCTGACTTGGGGATGGAGAAAAGTAATTGGAAGTAATTCAATTAACATTGACTCATTGTCATTGCTGCCAACAAACACAACAGGCCAAACCACTGCAAGAAGATGAGATGTCTCTTTAGGAACAACAAACCTCATCTCAATATACAGTTTTTTGACTCTTGTTGGCTGTTAGTGTACTCGTGGAACAAAGAGCCTCATGTACACATATGGTTGTTTTATGTACATAGCATGAAACCTAAGGAAATATAGTTGCAGTTCTGCCATTTCCGAAACTATTGAGGTTGAACCTACCATCCTTTGGCACAGCAAAGTACTTACTTGTAGGACATTGAAAGCAATCCTAACTCAAAATTGATGATTTTCTAGATATGGTCCTTTGACATTAAGCCTTTGAGGTAAGGAAGTAGAAATGAGCAGGTTGGACTAGTGACCCGAACATGGCACTATGGATTATTGAGTTCACAGGCCTACGTTTAGGATACCTGCTGGCATTGGCCAATTGTGAGGACTGAGGAAAACCAGGGGAAAAGCCAATTAGGGAGAGACGGTCTTGGTGGGATTTGAACTACAGATCTCCCGAATGCTAGCCTCACACGTTACAGTAGAGCTAAGTCGCTGGGTGAACTTGCCTATTATATGAATGGTAACAATATTAATGTTGAAAGGTGTGTTCATTGTGCTCCAGATGCTATTTACCGCTCTCCACGAACACCCTGGGTGAACTTGCCTGTTATATGAATGGTAACAATATTAATGTTGAAAGGTGTGTTCATTGTGCTCCAGATGCTATTTCCCGCTCTCCACGAACACCCTAGCTATTAACTCCTTACGGATTTATTGGTTATTTTTATTTGAGTGCCACAAAACGTAATCAATGTGCGGTAATTTAAAAGCTATGGCGTCTAAGTAGGTCTGGGTGACTCAGTGAGTTAGGCGCTGGCCTACTGATCCCAAGGTCACGGGTTCAAATCCGGCTTACAAACGACATCTCCATGTCAGTAGATTTACTGGCACGTAAAAGAACTCCTGTGGAACGAAATTTCGGCACACCGATTACGCTGATATGATCCTGGCAATTGGTGGTGTCGTTAAACAACAAAATAATGTTTAATTTTTACGGCTTTTATATCCACCCCGTTAACCGAGCGAGGTGGCGCCGCGACAACGTGTGCGACTCGCATTCGGGAGGTCCCGGGTTCGTTCTCCGGCGACCACGCACTCTGACTTGGGTTTTTCCGTGGTTTCCCCATGCCACTTAGGCGAATGCTGGTGTGCTTCATTTCATATCACGGTTTCCTTTCCATAATTTCCCTTCATTGCATTTCCTTATTATCTTCCGGGTGTGCTTTCAAGCGAGTGGTGCTGGCGGTGTCGGGCAGATGGTGCGGATGCTTGTGCATGGTAACTGCTGTTCTCGGCCCTCGGTGGCGTTTGGACAGCCTTGTCTTCCATCGGAGGAACGCTTATACGACACTGGACCCGCGGTGGTGGTTGCTCGGCGGGGCCAGGCACCGGGATGAAGAGATCTCAGCACTTGTTAGGGACTTCCGCGCGTCTCTGTGGGCCGTCTGGCTGCGACTCTGTGGCACTCTGCACTTCCCTCACTTCATCCCTACCTCCTGGGGGGCGTTAACCACAATAAATCTGCATAGATCAAGGTGCGCAAGTTGTCCCCCTCCGTGTATACCCTTAACATTTAACTCTTACCCCACTACCCAATAAGCTTGGTAAGACATGGCAACAGGATCGCTAGCACATCTTGACTGGTGCGCGTTTCAAGAAGTTTCTGCGCATTCACAACTGGTATGATGTAATTAGCTTCTCTGGTCAAATGCATGAAAAAGTACACTAGTGCACGAAGCTTCCTGTGCACCCTGTTTCTGTGCTATCACCACAACACGTACCTCCATGCCAAAAAATAGGTAAAATGCACAAGCGAGGATACTTCTTCCGGTTTCTCTATACCATCCTAACCTCAACTATAATTTAATGTTCAAATTACTTCGTTCTTGCTCTAACGCGGTGTACTTAATTATGTATGTACACTTCAAATATTCACAAAAAAAACCTTCTTTTGTCTGACAAGTAATGTATTCTTCTTCTTCTTCTTCTTGTTCTTCTTACTACTACTACTACTATTACTACTACTACTACTACTACTACTACTACTACTACTACTACTACTACTACTACTACTACTACTACTACTACTACTATTATTATTATTATTATTATTATTATTATTATTATTATTATTGTTGTTGTTGTTGTTGTTGTTGTTAGGAGGGGCTGCAGCTGTATCAATTTGTCCATAATCATAGCGATTATGCAGCAGATGCTATTTCACATTTTAAGTGCGCACGAATCAAATTTTCGGAGCACCAAAAATGCTTTTTCACGAGCCGCTATTGAGTATTGTGTGATTATGCTGCCAACTAAACCATCCTGGCGCGGTTAAATGTACCTAAAGTTATGTTCATGAGGATTAGCGCTTTGTATATTTGGAAATGTAATGAATAAAGGTGTAATAATTAATTAATCTAATGCCATCTAAATCTGAAAAACCAAATTCATGTTTGTAATCACTTCTTTTGCCGGAAACAATCAGAAACTACAAACTTTAGCATCCAGATTCTGAGTATTGCCGCGGCAGGCAACCTTGATATTGTCAGGATATTGCAGTAAACATTCTAAAGATTCACTCAGCCTGGACTAACCTGATTAGAATTTTCCAAGGACTCACCCCACTTATGGCGGATGCTTTATATTGTCCTTGTCAGTGCACAATGGAAAGGTATGTGCCATTATGTAGTTTCCCTTCAAACATTAAATGCAATACATGCCCTCTTTTCCCTTCATTTTAAGGCATGCACGCGTGACAACGTTTGGAAAATAGTTCAAGGGCTGAAGTACTCTGAAATAACAACGTATGCGCCTCTTGTCAAGGACAGTGGCCATGAATCCATGCAGTTATACTATCGTGTGAAATAACAAAGAAAAGAAGAATGAGTACGCTAGAGAATCAGGTTCTTGTTAAATACATATATTAAAGCTAGAAGATTTTTATGAATAAACAGTAGGGTAGCTGAGAAAAATGAATCGTAGTACTTGTTTCTTTGCAATGGAAGTTTACTTAAGAAACAATTTCTGGTTTTATTTCCACGTTATCATTAGATTTCTAAGGCTAGCTTTATTGTTTAGTGCCTACCTTGTTTATTCGCATATACAGAATGGAAGAGAAATAATACACCAGACTGAACGAGGTGAGAGAGTGGATGTAAACTAACAAAATATTCCAATAACTTTTTTATATTAAATGTACCGTTAAACAGATAATCGCGTTTAAATTTGAGAGTGCGTAGCAACATGGCGCAACCTGTTAATCGGGAACTAAGCATCTATCGTCGGATCAATGAACTATTCTAATGCTCTATAAAAAAACCATTTAAGTAACGTTAGCCCTGTATTGAATTCAGATATTTTGTCGCGCTGCGCCAGACACCAGAATATTGCGTGAAAAATAAGGCTGTGGTTGATTGTTCCGTATGAAAACATTACCTCAAGTCTTACATTTCCGCATAATTACAAATATTTTATTTGGTACGTTTAAAAGCCTGAATATCTGGCCTGTCCCATTTGAGAGGCTTATGTCATGTTAAGATAACGACCTCACTTGAAATCGGATTCTTCTTTTAAACGCCGCGCAAAATTGTTCACTAATTTCCGACACCAGTTACAGTGTTCATCCATTAGGAAGCCAGAAATATGATAGAAACATAGAAAAAGAAACTTTAAATATGGTCTAATCAGTCAGAAATACATAAATTCACTTAAAATGACACGAATACACGCTAATTCATGTCTGCTTACTGCGTATACACGCTGAGCAAACGCGATTTGCCTTATTCAGTTTATTTACGGAATGGTACGGACCTAACACGATATTCGTGTTCATAATAAATAGTAAGATATTTGTTTGTAACACTTAGACATGTGGTGAACACATGCAGTTTTCACATCGTCTGTAAAGCGTATGTATAGATCATTGGTGCCGAGGCTGGCAGCTAATGCCTGGAGGTTAGGTTACCTGCATTGCGCATTCCAAAGGTTGTGTCACTTGCTGAAACACCTCTTGCGTTATTAATACTGTTATTTCGTATTGAATTTAAGAATGTGACACTAGTAATTGCTAAACCTTTAGGAAAGCATAATTTGTATAATGTGAACTTACGCTCCACTACAAAATATTTATACAAAATGTATGTGCAATTGTTTATACGTTTGGCCCGGTAAGTGAGCAATTCTCTCTCATTTTTATTATACCCGATTTAAAACGGGACTAATGTACTTTATGCAAGCAAGTACCTGCATCTAAGAAAAGGAATTTGTATAACATGATGTAAATACTCCAACAAGTTTTAACAAGGATCTTATGAGCGCCAAAGAACTCGAGTTTGTGAAATTTGCAACACGAAGTTTCCGACAAGATGCGCCTGAACGTGTGCCAAAGATATCAAAATATTTAAAAAATGTAGGTAAAGAAATCTGACAGTGTTGGTGCCCACAGTGGCGGACTAACCATTATTTACGTGGTAACTTTAGAAACAACAAATGGCCATATTGTTAATAACTAACATTTATTAGCGGTAACAAGTATGCAATAACATTGGGATTAATTTTAAATAAGGGTTTAGAGCAAGAATTCAACACCTGTAGTCAGGCTTCACATCTTTTGCGGCTTCGACAAAAAAATTTGCATGCGATTAAGTAAACATTCCGCGCGATCTACACCGATATGCGAGGAAAGTAAAACACAGCTAATGCGATGTTGTCAATTCTACAAGAATCAAGAAAGCAACAAATTATGGGTTTTTGAATTTGAATTCACACAAAAACCGTTGAATCTATTGAAGTACTCCAAAGGAAACAGTTGTCATTTACTCAATTATCTATGACTATAGCCATAAATCAGGAAGCTTTAATCAATAATAATTCAGTAGGTGATGATACATTTTTTTGATAAAAATATTTTTGTCTAGAAAACTATAAACTTTTCAACTTTTTAGTATTAGACTTTCTTGTTATTCGGATTAAGAGAAATTCGCTGTTAAAGTCTGGCGGATTATTTCACTTCCACTCTGTATGTAGTCACTGAGGCTGTTCAGTATGTAAACATTTCACTCTGAACGCGTACGAACGCTCGCATTCCATTGCCATCTTACAAATATAAACCTTCTGGTTACTAGGAAGACCAGTAAAAAGATGGGAAGAAGTATGAGGCTGGAACAGGTGCGTTCTCCTAAACCATGAAGAGATGATTATTACTATTGCTGTTGATGTTGCTGTTGCTGCTGCTGATGTTGCTGTTGCTATTGCTACTGCTATATGTAGTCCTTCTCCCAATCACACTTTTCAGTCACTAATGAGGCTAGTTTGTCCTTCCTTCCAGGAATTGAAACCAAGACTTCTGGATTTACAAGACAGCATACTAGTCACTAGGCTGCACTTAAATAGTTTATGTTCTGTTTGTTAAAGAGTCACAGAAAATTTTGACAAATTTCGGAGAATTGAGTACATCAAAATTTTTTTAGGCACCGATCTTTGTCCATTATATTTAGGTTATCTTTTTTGCTAATCTGGTACTCATTTACGAGACATGCTAATTACTCATTTATATTTATGCTTTGTTAAGATGTACCAATATTACGTATTGTTTCTGTGTACTGTATATCTGCTGTTGCAGCACAAAATAGTAGGCTTGTTGGGTATGAATATCAATATTTTTGGAACACATTAGTTCTTGCGCGCATGTTAATGTGTGGCATGGATAAAACTGAGCAATCTCTTAAGAGAAAATTCTCAGGAGCAAAACGGAATAAATTACTTTGCAAGTGCAAAATCTCCGTTTCGCATCGATAAATACTTTCTACGCCTGCAGAGCATTTTCTCCATAGTGCGAGCAATTTATCGGCAACTGGTAGTTGCAACATTTATCATTACGATGAGCAATTTCAAAGAAGTTAAGTTTAATCTCAAGCGGGCTTCGTCGAAATCCTAAGTGAATATTGCGTGGTCTTAGAAAAATGTCACTTGCCAGAAATGCAAGAATTGGAAACGGCTTTAAATGAAATAATGAAAATGTATACCGTAAAATTGGTTCTGATCTGAGTTACAATTGACTAAGAAAAATTGTCGTCATATCTGACATGTGTTGCTACATACAACATTTGTAATTCTTAATGGTATTATTGGGGGCTATTTCAACACTATATACCAAGTTTGTTTGTAACAATTAAAGTTTTTCCAATGCCAATAAGTGGGACATTAGTAAACTGAAAATGCTTCAATAATTTTAATGATGCATTCATCAAATTTTTACTATGAAAGTATGTAGTTAAATTTCCACCTGCGATAAGTAGTGTACATTTTATGAGAGTTTAATTCATGAATATTGACTTTTTCAATGTCCCTAGTGCCACAGTTTGGTTTGGATATCGAAGCGAAAGCTGATATTAAACTTTCTCTCAAATGCGCTGTTGGTCTTAATCAGAGTTATACATACTAACTTTAACGTTGTAACAAAAGTAGAAACATTTTTATCACTAAATAGTAAAATTTGTAATTATGAACAGCGGTACAAATATATTTTTAGTTTAAGCCCCTGTAACTACACTGGTTTACAGAGGCGATGAATGAGAGTGAGTGCATGAGTGAGTGAGCGAGTGCGTGAGTGAGTGAATGAGTGAGTGAGTGTGTGAGTGAGTGAGTGGGTGAGTGCGTGCGTGCGTAAGTGCGTGCGTGAGTGAATGAGTGAGTGCGTGCTTGCGTGCGTGAGTGAGTGAGTGAGTGAGTGAGTGAGTGAATGAGTGAATGAGTGAGTGAGTGAGTGAGTGAGTGAGTGAGTGAGTGAGTGAGTGAGTGAGTGAGTGAGAGTGAGTTTAAATGATCCCTGGGGCATAGAATTGTACATTTGACTTATCAGGATAAAAACAGTATCCAGATAACATACCATTCGAACTTGAGACCTCTTACACGGAAAGTAGGCACCTTACCACCAGGGTAAGGTTTTTTCCCGAGGTTTTCCCTTATCCTGAGAAGACGAATGTCGAGTAACTTAAAGCTCCATGGACTTCGGGCTCATTTGAGCATCATTTCACCCGTTTCATTCACTCACCGTCCGATATGACATTAAGTTGGAAAACGTTTTAAAAAAACTATCACGGTCCTTTTTTTGTAGTGTTTAACACCCGCTTTTTGTACTACGGTACCGCAGGCGGTGACACTGATGATAAATGGAATGAAGATGGAGCACCGGTGGAATGAGATGGCGTGGGAAACCGGAGAACCCGGAGAAAACCCGCCCCAGCGCCACTTCGTCCACCACGAATCCTACATGCGGTTGCCTTTAGAGAGAAGCGAGTGGTCTAACCACTGGGCTACGGCGCGGCCTATCACGGTCTTGAGCAACTTTTAAATAAAATGTATTTCACTATATGCAAACTTTAAAGTCATTCCGGGAAAAATTCCCACACAACTATATTTGTAAACAAAAGTGAATCATTAAAAAGAAGTTGTTTGGAACCCCAGCATGGTAATATTTGTCTACAAAAAGTTTCAAATGCAATAATAGTTTTTGATGTTACTGCTAAAGGAAAAAACCAAAATAATGTTTAAGCTAAGAAGTTCAACGTATTTACAAATCCATAGGTATATTACTCAATTCCCCAAGTCATGTATAATCTCAGCTATCCCCACTCTTGCTCTCTGCCCTCTTTCTCTGATGTACTTCCCTCCAATGATTCTTACATCTTCCCCTTCCCAAGCGTCTTCTTCCTGATTATTGTTTACTTCAATATCGAAATCGTCATCACTTAGAGGTTCAGCCATATTATGCAGGACAAAAGAGCAGACTATAATGGAAATAATCTTTTCTGTTGTTTATTTTATTTTGCTTCGGAGGATATGGAAACGTTGTTCTACCTGACCAAAGCGCCTTTCTATTGTGACTCATTCCTTACTCGAGCACTTATTGTGAGATCTCTGCTTTGGTGTAAGCACATTGCGAGCCAAGGAGAGATTGTGCATCTAACATCAAGAACTAGGACATTTGCACGATTTACACTCATAACCTTATAAGCGTCTCAGTTTGCCCATATATGTTATCGTGTACTGAACCAGGCCAATTCTTTGTAATCGCATACAGCTTTACATTAACACTGGGAACCCCTTTTCGATTAATATAGTCACCTCCATGTGCACTGGGTTTCTTAATCTCAACATCAGTGCAATCTACAGACCCTATTTGCAACAGGGAATGCCATTCAGGTTTTCAGCTTCAAATTCATGGGTAGTTTTAGAGTACCTTATACAAATATGCACTAGTCTTAAGGCATGCATAATATTGTAAACTGTAAATGGCACAGTGCTCTGAGCCACACCAGCATCTTATCTCCTATGTAAAGCACAAAATAAATAAATAAATAAAAAAAAATCCTCATCTTTTCTTTTGTTACCATCTTCTTCAAGCTAACCATCTTACGTTTTCCGTTTCGAATCGGTAAAGTTACTTATAGTCAAATAATAATCAGTCTCGGCGGGGCTTACACACTTTTATGCGACGAACAAACATCAGGCACTCAGTCATTCTACTTAAAACATTTTCTCTGTCAAACAGGAGTCATCTACTGATGTAGCTCCAATATTCGAGAGTAAATTCTCCAGTAGAGGAGCAACTTCCAGTTTTTATTGATACGGAAGTGGAAAAACTGCTGCCAAGCCAAGGTCACGGAGGGGAATATTGCTCGTGGAAGGAGTAAACTCTATTGATACGAATGTGAGCAATCTCTCCAGAATTGGAGCAAAAAGCAAAAAACTCCGTTTCATTCATATCACCCATTATGTCGGTCAAGGTCATGCTGGTCTTTTGTATCTGATGACACTAAAGAGGATGGTGATGAATGAAGAGGAAGGCCTAAATGATGTGAGCATTCCCAGTGTGTATGAGTCATTTCAAGCTCCTGAAAATGAAACAACGGTTTTTATCATTCCATAGCCTAAATGAAGACAGTATTTCTGTAATTAGTACATATAATCGACTAGTGTGTGACTGTTTGCAAAAATCAAAGCAAATAAACATTGGCGGCTGTTTTAAACCAGTGTAAAACACCAATTCTGACATTTTAGTTTGAATTACGAATAGCAATACTGGTATGCATATAAATGTTCTAAACAGTGTATTATATTTCATTTATTGCTTTCGCATATTATATAATGCATCATTAATTTGAGTAGTACTCTAATAAAGTAGTTTCGGTTCCATAAAAAAATTCCTACGTTTTCTCTTTACACAGTATTTTAACTCTCTCCCACTGTAAACGTATAAAGGAGGATGCACTGTAAACCTAAATAGGTATACATGATCTCTAGATAGGGTGGTCTCTGATGTACGCTCCAAGCACCTCAATTAAGATATAACGGAAGCTTAATAAGATATTCAAATAAACTCAGCCCTGCTTTGCACACAATGTGATACTCCCCATTGGTACTTCCGGCACCCTCTGGCAGCGTTGTAAGGCACGACAGTTGCTGTTATATGGGTATGCAATAAGGTTATTGATGGCCTGCAACAAATATATTAAATTGTACCATAAATTGTATATTGTACAATATTGTGAAGAATTAAGAATTGTAAGGAACATATTGGTAACGTACATAAGAACGCCAGAAAATGGGGAGGAATAACTCGTATACTTGGTTCGGTGTATGCCCTCCCTACAGCTTCTGGTGGTGTTTACCAACCGCATCAGCGGGCTCGAACATAATAGGGAAGTATGTGTGTGTCCGAACAGTAGTGTGTAATAGGAACTCTGGGACTGAGATTTGTGATGAAAATTACATTCTCGGTTTTTGTATTATATCATATTCTATAGGGGCCGCGCCGTAGCCGAGCTGTTAGACCGATTGTCTCTCACCAAAGCGACCCGGGTTCGATCCCAGGCGTCCACGTGTGGGATGTGTGGTGGACACACCGGCGCAGGGGTGGATTTTCTCCGGGTTCTCGGTTTCCCCCGCCATCCTTCCACTAATTACTACATCATCACCTTTCCTATCATCTTGCACCATCATTTCATATCATCCGCTTCCTCGCTCTCACACTAGGCTTCCTCGGTATAATCAGCTCCGGGTACGAAGACCCCATATACTTGCCGGGAGGGCTCGGAGCACTGACCACGTCCCACTCTACACCATTGGACCCCGCTCCTGACGCCCGCAGTAGGCGGAGGGAGGGGATCCAGTGGCCGGGCGGTGCCCTGTGTTTCACAAGGGAACAACAGGACCTCAGTCAGTCACATTCAATTGACAGCTGTGAATAGTTCTGCCCAAAATTTTTTTCTTTCAATCTGTCGTTTTCTGAGAGCCCAGCGATTTGTTTAAGTCACCCGTGCGCTCCATTTTATCCTTATTGGATCCACCAATGCCGGTTTCTGTGTTTTCTCTTGGTTTTGCGTTTTATGTATGCACTCCTTAAATTTCAGCTTTTCTCTGATTTGTATGAAAATTGGCATAAATAATCTAAATCGTGCTATCTAAAATTCTAGTACGTATTTTATGATTGCTTTATTCATTGGCTCACAAAAAATATGTTGAAAAAAAACAAACAGGAAATTTAATGCCGACAACTTCATAAAAGCAACAACGTATTTCTCTAAAGGTAATGACATCAAATTGAATAAAAAAATTCCATTTATTTTCACTTTAGCAAAGTATCAGAAAATGCCACCATTATACTTCTCTGAAAAGAGCACATGCGCAAAGAGTTTTTAAAAAAATGCAATTTTGACTAATTAAATATATTTGTGTTATCCGAGAAACCGTTCGAACTAGAGATTTAGGCTTTTTTTTGAGACATTCATGTATACAGGGTGGAAGTGAAATGTTCCGTCTGATTTTAACAGCGAATTTCTCATGTTGTGAATAACAAAAAAGTGTTGTTGTAGTAGTAGTAGTAGCAGTAGCAGTAGCAGTAGCGGTAGCGGTAGCGGTGGCGGTGGCGGTGGCGGTGGCGGTGGCGGTGGCGGTGGTGGTGGCGGTGGCGGTGGCGGTGGCGGTAGCGGTAGCGGTAGCGGTGGCGGTAGCGGTGGCGGTGGCGGTGGCCGTGGCGGTGGCCGTGGCGGTGGCCGTGGCGGTGGCGGTGGCGGTGGCGGTGGAAGTGGTGGTAGTGGTGGTAGTGGTGGTAGTGGTGGTAGTGGTGGTAGTGGTGGTAGTGGTGGTAGTGGTGGTAGTGGTGGTAGTGGTGGTAGTGGTAGTAGTGGTAGTAGTGGTAGTAGTGGTAGTAGTAGTAATAATAATAAAGTAATAATAATAATAATAATAATAATAATAATAATAATAATAATAATAATAATAATAAAGTAATAATAATAATTTAAATAATAACAATAATAATAATGATAATGATAATAATAATAGTAATGATAATAATAATAATAATAATAATAATAATAATAATAATAATAATAATAATAATAATAATAATAATAATAATAATAATAATAATAATAATAATAATAATAATAATAATAATAATAATAATAATAATAATAATAATAATAATAATAATAATAATAATAATAATAATAATAATAATAATAGTAATAGTAATAGTAATAGTAATAGTAATAGTAATAGTAATAGTAATAGTAATAGTAATAGTAATAGTAATAGTAATAGTAATAGTAATAGTAATAGTAATAGTAATAATAATAATAATAATAATAATAATAATAATAATAATAATAATAATAATAATAATAATAATAATAATAATAATAATAATAATAATAATAATAATAATAATAATAATAATAATAATAATAATAATAATAATAATAATAATAATAATAATAATAATAATAATAATAATAATAATAATAATAATAATAATAATAATAATAATAATAATAATAATAATAATAATAATAATAATAATAATAATAATAATAATAATAATAATAATAATAATAATAATAATAATAATAATAATAATAATAATAATAATAATAATAATAGAGCAATTCCGCGAATGTGTCATACCGAGTGTTAAAATTTGAAATCAATGTTTCACTTTTTTTACTGAGGAAAGATGATGCTAGATACTCCAAAGTATCTTATGAAGTGAAAAATAAATGTTTTTGACGTGAATATGGGTTCAAATTTCACTTCTTACCCACATATTTCCAAAACACTAAAAATAAGCGTGAATAACAGCGATTTTCATATCAATATTTCAGGAGCTATGTACAACTGTTTTAATTTTTTTGTTCAGTACATCACACAATGACTCTTCGTCTTCGAAACGTGTACATGGCCAATAATTTTCGACATTTATAAATAATCCTTAGAGCCTCTTTAATTATTACTGTGTGTCAATGTCAGTTAGTCACGGTAAATAAGGATAAAGTCCTCTGTAGGGAAAAGTAATAGACTGAAAAAAATATCCTTTTTGATTCTGCGTCATTACAACATAACAAATAAAAAAGTATCAGAAAGTTTTCTTCTATAGTCATTCGTTTTCCCACAAAACACGTGACTAACGGACAATTAGTGCTGGCGCCCTGTGGTCGTCATACGCGTACAGTGCTTATGAGACTTCGGTCAGGATAGACGTATCAGTCCGTTTCTGACTCCATGGCTAAAACACCAGCCCAAAGTACGTGAATACAAACAATGTCTGAAAGAGCAAGGCAGTTATGCACAATGGAAAGAAAAAATAAAAGTGACTATGAGGAGCAATACTGAAACAAACAAAACAAGGAAGAGAACACCTCAAAGCTGAATATAGGAGACATAAGCAAGCACAGCGGGCAAGGCAGAAAATAAGAGACGAAGAAGGGATTGATAAGGATACTCCATCAACATCAACCGCTTTCAAAAGCAGACTGCATTTTGGAAAGTGCAGAAAACGTGTTGAGGAAGCATTGCCGCAATCTCCACGCAAAAGAAAAGAAATGATTCGTAAGTTAGCAGTTGAAGAGGGATTACATGTTGTAAAACCAAAGCATTCTGTCCCGGTATCAGGAAAACAACTATCAGAGGAACTTAAAAGTGCAATCATCAAGTTCTATCACGATGATTCAATATCTTACTAAGCTCCTGGAAGCGTATATTGGTGAAATTCAGAAACAATCTTTTGCTTTGGTGTCTGATTATGTATCACATGACAAATATGCAGTTGATATTTGCTTAAGGAATATATTTTCGGAAATATTGGATATTGTTCCGAATCTTGAACTTGTGAAAGTGTTTCCTGATGGAGCTGCTAGTCATTTTGAGCAGAAATACACATTGAGTCATGTGACATATCTTTCCGAAGTATTTGGAATCCAAATTGAATGACACTTCTTTGAATCCTATCACGGAATCAGTAGATGCGATTGGAGGACAAGTGAAGAGGGTGGCATGGACAGCTGCGAAAGCAGGAAGCAGGATTCAGAGTGCCGAAGAATTTGTTAATTCTGTTAGAAAGAAAACCAAAATATGTCTTCCTCAGGTTTCTCTGCCTGAAATTGAAGAAGCAAAAGAATTTCTCGACAGAAGATTTGAACGTATTTTACCTATGCCATCCCCTCAGCGGGTTCATTATGTGAAAGTATTAGGTTTCAATGTTGTGGAGTATGCTTTTCTTTCATGTGCGGAAAGTGTCAGAATGATGCACAACTTTCGGAAATAAAAACAGTGTAGTGATATACGCGTGTACTACGGGGCTACTGCATCTAGCGTTCCTGCACTATAAGGAGTCCAATCTAGTAACTACTGTGTTACAGGTATGTGCTGTGTGCTCTCATGTGTCGTCTTTGTTATGGTTTTGAGTCAGCTTTTTATACTTGCAATGATGTAACTGTGATAAGAAATGAGAGCTGTCAACATCTGTTTATATTGCATGATATTAATGCTTCTCCAAAGGATATGATAATTGTCAAAACGATAAATACAATTACACACCTGTATGTATTACATGTATGTAACGTATAATACGTATCACTATGATTTACCATATGTTATACCATGTAAAACAAAGGCAAGGTATTACAATTTTCGCAAGTGTCAGTTAGTCAGAAACTCATATCAGTTAGTCAAGCTGACCTTTGAATAAATATCTCCAGATGAGAATAACATACCAAACCTTTGTTCAGGTCATTTTAAAGCTTAAAAGTTCCTCTCACAAGTGATTTTTCAGAACAAATCAAATACGAAAACTCTCAGAGAAAACGGAGGACAAACGTTTGAAGTTGGACCTGCAGTTGACAAAAATGTCACTTAGTCACGAAAAGTTTAGCGCTCATTATTAAATAATTGTTTCAATTTTTTAAGGTTTTTATCTTTCCTATCACAACCGTCAATGTATTCTCTGTCATCGTATGTCGTTAAAATAACATTTTTATACCTATATTGGTCATTAGACAGACACTTTAAGAAGAAAATGTAGTGTAAATGTCGGTTAGTCACACGCGGAATTGCTCAATAATAATAATAATAATAATAATAATAATAATAATAATAATAATAATAATAATAATAATAATAATAATAATAATAATAATAATAATAATAATAATAATAATAATAATAATAATAATAATAATAATAATAATAATAATAATAATAATAATAATAATAATAATAATAATAATAATAATAATAATAATAATAATAATAATAATAATGTGCAGACGAAAGGCCTGAAGAAAGACATTAAAAACGTGTGTACAAGGAAAAACTGAATATACTGGGTCGCTTAAAATTCTGGAAGTTCAGCAACCCTAATCTAAAAAAACAAGGAATATAGATAGATAACAAGAGAGCTCTAGCACCATGCTCGAGTAGACCGTCTACTCTACTGCTCAGCCTGTGCAGTTTAACACAGATGACTACGATTAGCGCATTGATTGTGGTTAGATCGCCATCGCTTCTCCAAAATGAGATAATCTTGTTTCCAAAAGAGGATTAAGTTGTTTGCACAAGCGTATAATGGCAAATACAAGGAACATTCTGCTCGATAAACGAGGGGCACCTAAAAGAAGGATTATGAACAAAACCATAAAGAAAGGAGAGAGATATTTGAAGCGTGAGGGAACAATCAACTCCAGCTCATTGAGGAGTAGGTGCACAGTTAATTTGAGTTTTTTGTAAAGATTTTATACATGTTTTAAATATCGGTTAAAATAACGTATTTGTTTAAAACTATCATTTAACAGCTTAACGGAGAAAATCAATATAGATGAAAGTAGGTATTAATTTTGGCCACAGAATATTAGAAAACTGCATACTCCACAGCAACGTTTCTATTTGCAATTTAAAGATGAAATGATTATTGTTTACAGCAGGTGTGTCCAACCCGCGGCCCGATAGCCACTTGCGGCCCTCGATCCCATCACATGCGTCCCGCAGTGATATTTGCTCTATCAGATCGTATTTGGCCTGCAGTGGTATTTGTAGGCAATAATAATTTTTATTAAATAAGTAATTCTAATTGATATAAGATAAACTTGAAATAGCAACCCTTTTGCCGTTTCCAACGCATGCGTTTGCAAAAGTTCATCAGTCATCCTCTTACTCAAAACATGGAGAATTCACTTCTGTTTTAAGAATTACCCAGCCTAGATTTTTATTTATGATCATACCTTGTAACTGCAATAGGTAAAACAATCGTTTTTCAATTATTGTAGTTCGTTATATATGGTTTTCATAAGTTACAAGACGAAGCTGAATCTATCGACAACGCAAGGCAATATAGTCAACATTCTCTGATCAGTAACCTGTTTCCAAATTCTGTATTGGCGAGTTTATCTTTCTTCCTGGGTATAAGTGTTTATAGTGGTTGTAACAGTGGTTGTTTTGCGCCCGTAGTTTTTGTACTATGAAACTAAATTATATGCATGTATCACATATGTTAACATTGAGCTAAAGATCAAACAAAATGGAATCTGCTCTTCAAGATCTTCGTCGATGAAGTGCTGACAAGGTTATAAAGGACTTAGCGTTATATGGAAAACGTAAAAGTAGAAGTATTCTGTCATATGTATATGTGCACTTATCAAACAAACTAGCTCTCCTACCTCCTTTTGTAATCCTAGTATGTGTGATACACGTAAACTTTCAACAGAATTTACACTTGTTCATCTCACAATCAATACCACTAAAGTAAAATAAACAGATAGGTATCTCTAAAGTGTAGGCAGCAATATCAATATAAAGGTGTTCAAAAATTAGGATTACTGACTCCAGTCAATGAAATTAAAATAAAGTAGAAAATTGAAACATCCGCTCACCTGTTAACTTTACCACGAACAACAAAAGGAGGGCGTAACTTCCGGTGGGGCATTGCTCTGTAAATAAGCACGTCTGATATATGGATGAAAGTTCATTACCTACCTTATAGAAGTTATTTTATTAATGTATTTTCTGATCCACTGAATTCACTAGAACTCTAACTACCTTAGCTATACCAGCTTATACTAATTGCCTTTGACGTATGACCAGGTGAGAACGAATATTGCGATAGGAAAAATAAACCAAGTGGCAGTTTGAGTTCTCGACCTCCTTGCAGAGCTTCTAGCATGAAGATAGCTTCTCACATTATGGATCCAATAAACCATGGGGACGGAGGGGGTTCGGAATCTCCTTGACTGAATTCTAAGCAGTTTTCCCTGTATGATCCAGCAAAAAACAAATTGTGCATCCTTTTCACCTTTGATTCACTAAGACGTGGAAATTTTGAGCGAATGTACTGAAAAGCCTGACCCTTAGCAAAATTTTTCAGCAAACCCTACTTTAAGTGTAGTTGAGATAAAATTATTTTCGTCTCAGACATAAGTGGCGGAAGCTAGATGTTTGTTTGTTTCCAGCTTCTAGTAACTGGCATGAGGGCCATATTTTCAGTTTTAAGTGTTGACTCTAGCGCGGCTGTCACACTCGCAAAGAAAGCAGCAACATGTTGGATAGCCCAGTTGCAATTCTGACAGCACCTTCGAATCTGCATATATTCTCCATTTATACTTCGCATAGTCGATCCACTGTACGTGCTCCATATTTCCATATGATCCTTGCATAAAGATGACAATACGTGGCTATTGTGAAGGAGGACTCCTTTAAATTGATTTTTGAAACATCTAGAAACGAAAAACCGCCAGTTTTCTGGACTGGATTTCATTTTAGGTTATCCAAGAGACCATCAACATTGTTGCAAAATAGGAGGCTGTCTATAATAGAAAATAATGGAACACAAAGTTCTGTCGACAACAAAATGCGATACCCTAACATCTTCTTTTGGCAAATTACGATCCTTTAATCTGGAAGTCAACAATAATAATTATTCTGCTCTATATTTGTTAAGATCCCTTGCTAAATCATTGAATTCTCCCTGTGTGATGAACTGACATTTGGTTCAATGATTTTTCACTCCAAGTCATCAAATGTACTGGATTCTTGGGATGGTCCAGTTTCCAGCTCCGGAATTGATATATTGTAAGTAGCATTTTCTGGAAGTTATTGTACAGATAGGTCCGCACTGTGAGGAACGGGGCGCTTGGCTGAAGGAGTATTTGGATAGGAAATTGTGTTTCCTTTCTGAGGTTCCTCATACCAAACATAACGTCAAACAAAAGTAGCAATCTATTGCATGATTAGTTGGGTCTGTCCGGATTATAGGTACAGCAAAAGGCATAGATCGATGTTTACCCCTTAGTTAATGCTAGATCGAAGAACAGGTTTTGCAACAGAGATGTGAACCCATGTCCTGCCTCCATCATCCATATAGCATGCAAAATAGAATTTGTACGCTTTACGAGCCAAAGTCGTTAAGTTGTATTTTTGTTTAGGGATAAATTCGCCATAAATGTAACAAAAGGAATCGCTTTTGTTTTACACACTCACAATATATACTGTTATACGCTAAGAGAAAGCTGCACAATTAACACTGGTCCAAAGAAACTTTCACTTCTGATCGCTCTTTACTAATTAGGTGACTTTGCTAACCTTTTCTGGACTTTCTCAAAGAAAACCTTTTTTAACCCTCAGTAGGAGAGTTGCAATAAAACCAACATCCTTCTCTGGAGTAATCAGCTGGCTCTAGCAGGAGAGAGAGAGAGAGAGAGAGAGAGAGAGAGAGAGAGAGAGAGAGAGAGAAGTTCCTCAGAATACTACTGTTGGCGTAAAGATACTACCATATATGCGAGAAACGTTTGATAAAATAAAGGCCTAATACGTATATTATTATCGAAGTAATGCATCTCGTAAATCGTAACCAACGGAGCTTTTATTTTGTTATATTTAAATTCAGGAGGTCAAATTAATGATAATCTATTTTATGTTATATCTGACGTCAAAATGGCTATTGGCCAGTGAATGAGATGAGGGACATCAACTACAGAATGTGTAGATCAAGGTATACATCATCAAGTGGACCGTTGAGACACTTCCTTGAACCGGAAAGGCGGGGTATGTCACCCATGTACTCCGGTGGCGTTCCAGGTATTCCGGGCTAATTCGGTTGACAGTTGGACATTATGACGTCACAGGCCGGGTGCTAGATTCACTGTCGAGCAAGCAGTTTGTATTTGTGCTAGTAACCAATTAATATACTTTAAATGTGTTTCTCTGCGAGTTTAAGCAATTATGAGATACACAGTTTCTTTTGGGTGTTTATTGTGTTCGTATATTAACGTCTTGAGTAGTGGTTTGCTACTTGTAAATATAGATTGTTAAAGAACGATGATTTATGTGAAAGTTTATAATCAAAATGTAACTTAATTATCTGGGATTATTTAGTGGATTTATTTCAGCAGTTTTCGTTCAGTTTCGCAGTGACTTCAAAATATAATTCACGTAAACAGCTATAATAGGTGTTTATTCCTTATAATGTAATTATTGTATTGTTATGAAATGATATCGTTTTTCTCTAAGAAAAATCTAACCGGCTTTTTCAGGATATGAATGTCTATCAGTGTCTGTGTTTATAGATCCACATTTACGAAGAGGGGTGCATATCTAGTGTGCTAGATTGTACTTCTAATTACTTCCTGGAATCCTGTTGTGGACGATTTCAAACTGTTTAATTTGAAAATATACCTACTCTCCAAGGATTTATCAAAAATGAAGCTTTAAAAATATTTACTATGAAATCATCTCATTTTCGTAAAAAGTAGGATACAATCTTAGCCAACTTTAGAAGCTCTGAGAAGTTAAAGAATTTAGGTAAGTATAGTGTAACATCAAAATATCTACTGATGAATTTTGAATACTAAATGTTGATAAGGTGATGAGCATGCGAATTTCGAATAACCTTTAGAATTTTGCTATTACAATTAATTAGGAATACACGAAGCAAAATATACAGGTTTTGGAAACATTCGTAACCTCATAACGGAGGGTCGGAAGTTCATGTCTCCCCAGGACCCTCCAAGCTGACAGAAGTTTTTCCAGATTTTTTCAGTCCTAATAACTAAAGCCACAATTTTTAGTACCGCATCGTGTGTAGGGGTGTCAGTTATGCCGTGAGTGTGTTCGCTCAGACCGAGAGGCCAGCCATCAGCACTGAACGAAACAGCTCCATGCACACGGTAACGTGACTAAGTATTGTAGCTTTATTCATAACTAGCAAATACTCTCTCAACCTTCTATTCTTTGTCTTCATATCTCCCTCTCCCATTACACGTCCCTTTCCCTCTCTCCCTCTCTCCCTCTATCATTCTCTCCTCCATCTGCTTCTCTTCTCTCACCCTCCCTCAGCAATGTGTGTGCTGCGATATTTTCAGAACTGATAGTACAGAGCTGGGTTGTTAATGATACCAAAAGCTTGAGTAAAAGGCTTCATTCACTAGTTCTGTTATCAGGTCAGGACTATAAACTTGTCCAGTGTAAGCTGGTTTACGTAAATGGATAACAGTAACGAAAATTGCTGGGCCTCATAAACATGCAAGCTGCGTTTCATATTGTGCTCATAAACTCTTGTATGTAATCTTTTTTTCTTTTTCATTTGACTCAATTTTTTACTTAGTATCCCAAACAGAAAGTAAATAAGCTGCCATGTTGTCTATTGTCTGGGTGGGACCTAACGAATATTGTATACCTACCAAGTTACCGAGTGAGTTAGCTCCACAGTAACGTATGAGGCTCGCATTCGGGAGGTACAGGGTTGGATTCCTATCGATCGCCCACTCTGAACTTTTTTCTCGTGGTTTTCCTTGATTCGTAGACGAATGCTGTTTACCACTATCTCGTTTCCGCAACCTCCCTTTCAGCCATTTCCTTCTCATGTTTGAGTGCACTTCTAGGTTTCGTGGCGCGAGGCGGTGACAAACAACAGCGCAGATGCCTCTCTAAGGAAAGAGATGATGGTGATGTATATTCAAGGGTGCTCATCTACTAGGTCATCAGTGCCCTTATAAAATGAGTATTGGAAAACACTAAAGTATAAAACAAGCTCCTTATACAGAACTAATCATGGCAACGGCGAGAGATAAAAACAAAATACAAAATGAAAGACCTAGCAAGAGTCACAAATGTAGATCAATATACAGAATTCATCGTGGCAAAATCCAGAAATAAGGACGAATTTAGAAAAAAGAAGCTCAAAAGCTATGGAAACTTGATATTTATACCACTAAATCCTTAGTTGGAAGCTTATCTTTGACAAAAATTCAAAAACCCTTTCGACAGCTTGGTTATCTCTCGCCAGGGTCTGTAGGTCTGACTGGCAGTTCAAGGAAACAGTATTCCTCGTGGGTATTAGAGGGCTGTTTTGTTGGACAGGTCATTATCGCCCTCTCTGGACAGCTCCAGAAGTGGGTGGGATATTCGAACCAGCAACTATTGGACTTTTGCGTGCCCCTGTGGCCTTTCTGAATGCGGCCTGAAGCCTTCTGCGGTTCACTTCAACCCTTCCTCCTGGGGATGGTGACCACAATAAATCTCACGTGGACTGCAGTGAGGGAGGTATCCTCTTACGATGTTTGCTCCATACCTACCAAGTTAAATAACAATAGATTCGGCCACTCGTGAGTGAAAGACAAAACGGTGCAGTTTTTATATAGCAACAATGGTTATCTTCCAAAAGCACACCAAAGTTACGAAGGTAAAAATCCTATCCTTCTAAGAGAGATATCTTAAACTCAAAGATAGATTTGATCCAAAGTTTCTGGTGCGTTGAGAATATCAGGCTTCAAGGGAACCATTTAGAAAATATTTGTAACCGTCACTCCAGTCAGATGCATTTGTCAAGGGTCAACAGCTTCATGCTTGGAGAGTAAAAATCGATTATTATTGCATCCAATAGAGGGACAGGAAACCGACTCATTGAGTGACATCATGTTTTGCTGAGAGTATTTTGCAATATAATAGAGTGAAAATAGAAGTGAAGGTCGGGTAGAAGGGTACCAAAGGGATTTGACTGCAGCAGACCGATGTTATCAGGGAAACTAGCGTGGATCCGCCATTTTGAGGTCATGCTGTGTGACTGCCGTGGGATGGAACATTTACACTGTCAATATTCGCCATCATTTCATTTAGCCTTGTAGGGACGTCGACTCTGTATTCGAAATGCTTGCCTGTAACATGCATTTTCTGATTTTCTTTTTGAAACTTTACATAAGTTCAAAAACCTGATGCACTCTGATAATAAAATCTTACTTTGTTTACCACGCGCCTAGTAGGTAGACAAGGCATTGCATACCACCCAAAACTCACACATGTAGCCCAGGTTATTTCTTAAGGCACAGAATCGTGAACAAAATTCTGCGGCTCAAGACCTTCTTCACCAATTTAGGTATTTTTCCAAGTTTTCATGAGTCCTAATAACTGCCAAATGGTGGGAAGTTTGAACCTATCCTAAACTGAGGTCTGTAGCGTTTCCTTCCAAGATTTCCTTTCCAATCATTTTATTTCGTGTATCACCATGACATTGCCTGCGATGCCGTACGAAGCAAGGGCGAGCGTTAACCCTAGCAATGCCAAGTCTTATTCCAGAATTTACACTACCACCGGTGGGGTACTTTGTGACCACAATTGGTAACAACGTGTCTGAGCGATTTTTAAAACAAATTTATTTTAAAATTCGGTATTATATTTTATCGTGTTTTATAAAGGTAATATTTAACATTGTTTAACTATACTTTTTTTTTTTTTTTTTTTTTTTTTTTTTGCTGTTTTACATGAATCAGATTATACCGACGGGGTGAAATTTCATTGTTTCTTAAAAAGATCAACAATGAAAACTTTGAAACAATTACGCAATTCAGTAGTAGAAACAGTGATTGACAATAACTATTAGCTGAATGACTTTAATAAAAAAAATTAAAAGGCAGAATTTAAAAGATTAAGGAAGGTGGGCATAAAGTATCTCCCCCCTTGGCAATGCTAGGTTTAAGACACTGGGTCCAAAAGTGGAAATTTCGCGCGTCCGTGTGTGTGAACGGCATAACTCAAAAGCGAAACTATTGGTATCTTAGATCCGTATTTCCAAAAATGGCCACGAAGGTTTTCAAGAAAATCGTTCCATTCCAAACTACCCTTTACATGGAAAATGTTTTGATAATTTCGATTTTCTCAAAATTGGCACTAACAATTTTTATTAAAGTACCACATGTTTAAGATACATACATGACAAATAAAATATGTCTGCTAAATTTTCTGGGAGTGGCCTCTGAAGTTCACTTCATGCGGAAGGAGTTATGTTCATTCCTGCGTAACGGATAAACTATAACAGCTGGATAACAATTTGCTACACCAAACATTTAGAATTCTTTAGAGCAGACCATTTATTACCAAGAACTTCTAGTAACTAAACTAAAACTAAACCCCGGCGCGACAGCCCACAAGGGGCCAACGCCTACCGCCCAGCCGCTGCGTCCCCCACCTCTGCCCACTACAGGCGTCATTGGTGAGGTGCAGTATTGGAGGGTGGGACGTGGTCAGCGCCCCGAGCCCTCCCGGCCGGTTATGCGGTCTTCTAGACCTGGGGCCGCTACTTCTCTATCAAGTAGCTCCTCAATTGGTCCCCCCGGGACTTAACGAGGCTGAGTGCACCCCGTACCAGACCTCCCAGAGGGGATAAAATCCCCATGCTGGTACCGGGGAGGCGGTCAAGAACTTCTAGTAACATAAGTAATATTCGAGGCGTATGTTATTGTTGGTTTGAACTGTTCAATACTTCGTTTTCTAATTTCCGTCGCTATTCAATTGTTTCCCGTGATGCCATTGAAAAGAGTATGGAATCTAAGTCCATCATATATAGAGCCGCTTTTAAACTACTGACTATCGATTCGGTTTCCTCTATTCCTCTTGTAAGTACCTACAACGAAGTATGTAATGAAGTTAGTTCTGCAAGAGTGGAGAAAGTAATGTGAATGTAGTACAGCCTACTTTTTCTCTTTGTGTTATGACAGCGTAACGAGGACGGTACTTTAAAAGAAATGACTGAAGTTATTTGTGCGGATTTTATTCCTTTTGTTGCATTTTTTCTCTCCTGTATTACTTATTTTTCTGTGTGGCATTATGCGAGAGCTCAGGAGAGATTACGGCTTCAAATTCTGCGTGGTTTGCTTAGATTAAAGAGAAACTGTAATCCCTAAAGTACCCATGCTGAATCTGTCGAGTTTACATACCTACCTATCATGTGTATACAAGTTACTCAATTTGTGTTAATCAAAGTCGGTAGTTCGGGCGAATCAAATAATTGCCCTAGATTGCTGGCACATCGTTTAATGACTAAGCAAAACAATTCTATCAACTTTAGAGCCTTCTGTGAGCGTTGATAAAAATGGGCGTATAAGACGGAGAGGACAAATTTAGAAAACTTGGCATGAATTATAACACCATTCCTGGGCTATATTCAGCGTTGTGCTCAATTTCTTTTCATGGATATTTTGTTCTCTTAAATTTCTTCTCAACCTGCCAGTGCTTTCCATAAAGGGTCCCATCACCTTTTCTAACTTCTTTTACGCGCAACCATAACCCCAACTATTTTCCAGTTTAACCCCTTGCTCCTTAAAGTTCTTGATTTTTGCTTACTTAAATGAGACAAAACAAAAAAGAAGAAAACTTAGCGATAACCTATTTTTTCTATATATTAAGCATGTCATGTCTTTTGGAATATCATAACAGATCCTTTCATGCATCCATACAAGCGTTATGAATTTATTAGGTAAACTTCAATTGACAGGATATTGAATACTACAGATAAAAATTAGCAGGTTTATTTTTCTTTTTGGGATCCCAGTCCGAAAAAAGACCACCTCTAAATTCATACCTAAAAGGGGGGTCAAAATAATATGCTGTATAACGTGTGACATTTTATAACCTTTAGAGAATTGTTCAAAGGCAATCACACCTGTGTTTTACTTCTCAGTTGCTTATCTTGAAAACAAAGCGTTTGTGTTAAAAAATAAACTCAAATGCCTTCGCTTATAGAGGGAAAATAATGAGTTATATTTCATTTGGTGAAAATACTAAGGTAATTATAAGATGAACTCTTCCTTTTAATAGAAACTCACTTTCCATTTCATATTATGCTCAAAAGCAAAGTTATTGTATCCTAAATACCGTTTTAATCAAGTCCTTAGTTTTAAAAGTTGAAATTCGCTGTTCCACGGTAATACTTCGGAATATTCCAATTTTACTGTAGTATAGGCTTCATGATATTGTCAACTGTGTATGTTTGTATTTCAGAAAAGTGTTTGTTTTAGTTTTAACAACCTGAAAGACTAGTTTCATAACAAGTTAGTAACTACTTACTGAAACAAATCGAATTTATACAGTTGAGAAAGCTTAAAGCTTTTCACAATGGCTTACTGTATGAAAGAAAGAATAGAAATTATTTTTAATTAATAGTCTGTGAATTAAAATGCTAGGCAGCTACCACATGGAACGTAATACTACCTTGTAGAAATTTTAAGCCATACCTAGTATGTGTTTATTTTTTCTTTGTTATTAACGTCGACCAACGTGGTGTTATATCGTACGGTGAATGAATTAAGTGGGCGAAATGATGCTTAAACGAGCCTGAGATTCACGGAGTTTTAAGTTACCCGACATTCGCCTTCTCAAGACCTTATCCGGATAAACCACACTAAGCGAGCTTCGAACTCGCGACCTCTTGTGCATGAGGCATACACGCTACCACCACACTGCACAGGCGGGCACCTAGTATGTGGCTTAGTTCAGTAAACAGACAAATAACGTATGTTGCTAATGAAAGATTTAATGCAACATGGATTACTTTCTGTAGCTGATATTCTGAAATAGTTTAGCAAATTCACTTCGTTATGCTTTTTCTGCCACCGAATGTCAGTGTGTTAGGTGCCGTCCCGTCTCAGACATTTGGGTTATATTTGTCATGAGGAAGGAGGCTGGTTGGACAACTTGTCCTTTTTCTGACTCGGAATCGGAAGATATTGTGAAGTTGTGAATTATTTTGCTTCGTCCTGAATTTCCTCATTCAGTTCTGGGTCAATTGGGCGATAACACGGTTGACAGTTATCAATGAACACTATGCGCAGATATCCCATAGTGTTTTCCTTTTCTATTTCATCTTATCGGTCGATGTTGTGAAGTAGGATTCAATAATGAAGACTGGCTGTTCTTTCGTTAAAGGCATCCTGATGCTGGTGCTGATAAACGGACAGTTTCGCATAATACAAAAATCGAAATGGACAGTTTAAATGTAAACAATACCCTAATTCCTCCGTTTGTGCCGCTAATCTTCGTGGGGGTTGAACTCGATTGTTTGATCGGCACGTGTTGCAGTGCTGCTGCTTTTGGGCATTTTTACACCATGTGAACTAAGCAGGCGGCGCCGTGGCCGAGCGGTCAGACCGTTCGCCTACCGCCTATGCAGCCTAGGTTCGATCTCAGGGACCCTCGTGTGGTATTCGTGGTGGACGAAGCCTCATCTGGGCGGGTTTGCTCCGGGTTCTTCAGTTCCGCCTGCATTTCATATCATCCTCTTCCTCACTCTCATACCTGGTGCTTGTGTCATCACCCGCTTCCAGGTCTTCACTCTGTCCGGTTCATAGATTCTTCTGCTCCCCGACAGACGTCTTTACTCCAGGCACTGTCGTGTAAGTCCTAGGGGGTGTAAGTCCTGCATAACGGAAGGGTAATCGACTAGAGAAAAAGTGAACTAAGCAGTTTCTTCGACATAAACTTATTCCATTTTTGCAACATCTAAGTTGAGACTCGCATCAAAATAGTGACGCAATTTAGAGCAAGAGTGAACTTTGGCGGGATCAATTTAAAATGAACACCCAGTACTTACATGTTGCAGCATAAACTAAAATTTATCAACAGAAGGTATGCGTCCCTCTGGAATACTTTAACTTCGCTTTTGCTGAAGATCAGCTTCGGGTGTTTATTATTGAACATTTATTTATTCATTCCGTTTTAAATACTCGTAATTAAAGAGAAATAAAATACAGGGTCTTTTGAGACAGTAACTCTTCGTGAGCAAGTCGAAATGAAATTAACTGCCCATATAAATGTAAATAACTAAGCAGTATAGTAATTAATCCATGTATATGAACCAATATGTTATTGTAATTTGGGTCATACAAAATAGGGTAAATGTTTAGTTAACATGTGTGTGAAGAATTGAAATAACAAGAGCTTATTTATACGTGTGTAACTTTTTTTTTTAAATAAAAATTAACGCCCTCTAACGTAGTGTCGTAACGGACGGTGAATGAATGAAATGAGTGAAATGATGGTCACATAAGCCCGAAATCCACGTAGCTTTAGGTTACCCGACGTTCGTCTTCTGAGGACCTTATCCGGATAACCCACACTAAACGAGATTCCAACTCGTGACCTCTTGGACTTGAGGCAGACACGCTACCACCACGCTACAGAGTATGTGTGCAATGACTAATCTCCGAAACCGTTTGACCGATCACCTCGAAATTCGGTACTTACATATGTGTATTTTTTCATGGAGAAGGTTTGTGTGCTATCCATTTTACTATGCAGTGTATTACATTCACATGGTTTTCTCTACTCGATTGTCTTTTACGTAGCACATTTACATATCCTCCATTCGCCCTTCAGCATACAATTAATAAATGTTCCATATGTTTGAAATATAAATGCAGCGCGGTACATTCGCATGGTTTTCTCTACTGGTTTTCTTTTACATAACACATTTACATGTTCTTCTCTACTCTCTCTTCTCCAAACAATCCATGTAATTTGCTATTGAAATAGAAATGCAACGTATTACATTCACACTGTTTTGTGTACGCACTTTTCTTTTATGAAACACAATCACAGTTCTCTCTCTATTCCCTCTTCCAAAAACAATTATGCAGTTTTCTATATAATTGAAATTGAAATGCAACGTATTCCATTCACACGGCTTTCTCTATTCGCCTTTCTTCCTGTAGCATTTGTGATTGTTTAATAGTGCGTTTGCATAGTGTCTTCCCCAAGTTTTTATTTCTTGTTTTTTCTTTTTTTCTTTACCTGATTGCCCTTCCATATGTAGAACTTACACCCCCTGGGACTTACAAGCCAGAGCCTAGGGACAGGCGCCTGTCGGGGAGCAGAGGAACCTATGGACTGGACAGCACCAGGTATGATAGTGGGAAGAGGATGATATGAAATGCAAGCCAAATCGATGATTGGAAAGGTGATAATGGAGCAATTGGTGGAATGAGTGGTGAAGGAACCGGAGAACCTGGAGAAAACCCGCCTGACACCGCTTGGTCCACCACGAATACCACATGCGGGTTCCTGGGATCGAACCCGGGCCGCCTAGGTTGTAGGCGAACGCTCTAACCGCTTGGCCACGGCGCCGCCTCTAAATTTTTATTTATTCAGTTTATTTTTTGTTCTCTATTACATCATAAGAGCTTAAGTCTATGTATAAGCCTATTAGGTAATATTTTTTTTAAAATAGGGATAAATCGTTACACCACGGGCAACATTCGCTATTTCAGCTAGTCTATTATAGAGAAGCGAAAGTGCAAATATCGGGGGAGTTTTCGGAAGTCTTTGACCAGTCAATAGCGTTTGATCTGAAGTGAAAGTATGTAAGAGTGTCAATCCGTGTAAGTCAAAAAGTCAAACAAGGATACATTATTCCTGGCCCCTGTACCACCCGTGAGGTCAACGATTCCTTTACCAAGGAATAAGTCCATAGCTAGCCGAGGCTCAGTGGAAACGAGTAGAAGCTGCAGCACCGAACCCGGGACGCTAAATACGACTGCCAGGTAAGTAGTAGTCCCACAGGACGGAGGTTCCCGCTTTACTTTGGATAACACTTTAGACTCTTGCCATTGTTTTTTAAACTTTTTTGTATATCCATTACTTTTTGATTGCGTGACATGTTCGTACTTTTTGTAGACATAATTTTAAATCTGCAAAACGTTGTATTGTGTACAGAGTACTAGCCAGCATGAAATCTCGACAATGCTATGTGGAAAGTTCACTGACCTTGTAGATCGTGACAGAAGACATTCACAGCACATGGAGTGGAATATCATGGGTGCAGTGGCACATTTATTGCAGTTGAATATGGTCTGTGAACCAAACTACCCTTATGCACTCAACTGGCTCCTTGGATAGTCATCAGTTCAACACTTCAGTTTTAATATTTGTGAAACATTACGCATTTTGAAACGTAGGTATTTTATTTTTGATATGGAATCTAACAGCAATATATGGGAAAGTTATATTTTCATTCCGTAACATTCTGAACATTCAAGAGAACGTGAAAGTTGAAGTTATTTCCAAAAATGTACTTTTATTCCAAGATAATCATTTTATAAATTGATAGGTGAACAGTAAATTAATACGTAGGGGCACGCACTTTATGCTCTAATGATATTTTTAATATGTATACATCTATGCATTGAAAGCATCCATAATATGCACATAGATATGCCACATAAACAGCACGATATAAACCTGCAGGAATATTTGCGGAGTTAAATTTCTAAAACTAAAAATAGTGCAATATTTTGAAACATTTACCGTTGCATAAATTAAGAGATTACATTTTTATGCACCTTAAGAGATACTAAATATGTAATACAATTTAAACCAAATTTAATATTACGTATAACCATCACAAGCGCTGTTGCTTGCCAAGCGGAAAACCAGGGTTCGATTGCCGGTACCAGCGTGGGGATTTTCTCCCGCCGGGAGTCCTGGTCCGGGGTGCACTCAGCCTCGTTAGGTCCCTGAGGGGCCAATTGAGGAGCTACTTGATCTAAAAGTAGCGGCCCAGATTGCGTAGACCGCATAACCGGCCGGGAGGGATCTGGGCGCTGACCACTTGCCACCTTTCAGTGCTGCAGCCCACTCATGACGCCTGTGGTGAGCTCTTGCATTCAAATAACGACGGGAGAGTCAGTGAAGCTGCATAAAGTAAGGAAGTTATACATAAGGCAAAATACTAATTAAGTATTCTTTAAAACGTTGATTTGGCAACTTATTACTAAAATGATTCACTCACTTACCATTCATTCACTCATTCACTTTATTACTCACCTTACTCACTCACCCGCTCACTTCCTCGCTTGCTTACTCAGCTTGCTTATGCAACTTACTTTACTTCTTTGCCCTCCTGCCTCCCTGTTTACCCTCCTCCTACAGGTTAGTGCCTGGGGTCAGAGGCCTCTCGAGGAGCAGACGTACATAAAACGTCTAAGATAATGTCACTGCAACTCGCGTCCACGTCACATTATTTATCGTTGTACGAAGCCTTGAGCACTTCATTGGTTGTTCTTGGCCACGATGTAAGGATGTGCCACTTCGTTTGTTAAATAACCTTAACCGAAAACCAAAACAAAGGCTACAAAGCGGTGTAGAAACGAAATAGGTACATGTTTACGCTTTCGGCTGTATTGGCTAAAACAGAAAGAGGGAGTGATTGAATTAGGTTTGTCATACACACGGCTCATCATGATTGGTAGCCACACGCTATAGCTTAGTGTAGGACAAGCCTTTGAAGGGGTTTAAAATCTAAGGGGAAAGTATAGAGTGCCAGGTTAGCGAAATGTATAATGTGTATGTGTGAGAAGATTTTCAGGGGTTGCAAATTAAAGCTTGAATAGTATTCATTAAATACATGGCAAGGCAGAACTTTATATAAAAAAGGCAAACAGAACAGTATTCTCACAGTGATATCAATGTTTGTTCCTGCATACAAGCGAAACTAACTAAATTTTATATAATAAATGAATAAATAAGTAATTGAATAAAATAAATAAAGTAGCATATTTTCCCTTCAACTGAAACTACAATTGGTTAACTTATATGTATTGCCATAATATGTATCGTCATTGTCTTGTAAACCATCTTGTAAATATATTATTTGTAGTTTCTAAACATTATAAGTCAATAATAGCAAAAGAGTTATTTAATCACAGAGATCTTTATTGTCACAAATGTATCATAATAAATCACTATTTAGAAACATATATTATATTCCAATAGTTCTACTTAATATTGCCGTTTCCATTTTGTTTCAATTATTAGCGATTTTAAGCTTCTATATATTACAGCAAGGTCTTCTCGCCAACATACACAGATACATGTATATGACAAGTTGTGTGTGTGTGTGTGTGTGTGTGTGAGAGAGAGAGAGAGAGAGAGAGAGAGAGAGAGAGAGAGAGAGTGAGAGAGAGAGACTCTAAATATGCATCATTGCATATTTTCGGAAAAAGTAAAGGCCTCAACCTCCCCTCTTTTTTCCTTTATTGCTGCGTGATTAGCCACCACGCTCTGTAATAGGTAAGATGTAAAACACGCCTCTAAAGACCTCGGGAAGCGACACAAAATCCGCCGAAGATTATCTTTGGAGTCGTGTGTACGTTGGATCAGGGAACCCGGAACGGAAGATCAGCCCGTAGCCTGTTATGGGAGGAAAGTAATGTGAAACGGATGAAAGGAAAGATGGTGATTGAGAAATTCGTGAAATGAATGGAGGGGGAAACGGGAAATCCCGGGAGAAAACTCGTTTGTCGCCGCTCCGTCCACCACAAATCACAAATGCAGCACCTAGGGCTCGAATCTGGGCTCTCTCGATAAGAGGCAAGTTGTGTAACCACCCGACTACCTCCTGGTTTCCGAGGCCCCCTCCCCTCCCCCCAATGGGATGGTACAAGCTTGATAGGGGAGAGGATCCGGTTTCCAAGACCCGCGCCCCCTTGGGAGTACGATCTTGAACGGTGGGAGAGGAACCGTGCTAAGCCAGCCTCCGCTGGGGTGCTTCTAACTGGGAAAATGTAGCGACCCTGCCCTGTGCTCTGTCGTGGGAACGTTCTGGCTGCCCTTAGGGTCCATTCGCCTCATCCATCCTCCCGGTGGGTGCCCTGTCAGGGGCATAGACACAAAGATCGGCTTTCGGTCGAGGTGCTAAGTTCCCCACGGCACAGTCCTAACGCGAAGCAAGGGATGTTCTATATATAAGCCCATTTTAAAAATTTTAATATACAGGGTACTGAGGAATAACGTAGTGAAAGAGAGTAAGTTATATGTCAGAAACTATTGCATCATGTATCCCGGTTTTCACAGACAAAGAGACAGACTCGAAAAGCTTTGAAAATGAATTGTTCTTCCACAATGGTCATGTGTAAAACAAGGTTCGAAAGGTAGATTCAGACTGGAAAGTTCAATGTCATAGCCAGGATTTAAACCATGGATCTTCCGGCAACACTAAATTCTCCAGTTGAATAACATTTCCCCGGTAAACCACAGGCGATTTGAAATTCATATGAGATAATTCACCCCAAAGGTGACTTACAATGTTGTGAGTACTGTGAAGCCCGGGACGAAGGTCGGACGATCCGTGGTTCAAATCTCAGCTATGGCATTGATTTTTTCAGTCTGGTTCTAACTTTCGAAATGTTTTGTTTGTTCTCTAGCGAATCTTAATACGAGCGCCATTTGATGCGCGGGTTGTGTTCTGTGATATTTAATATCTTGCCACACTAGCATCTTTGGAATGACCAGCGCTACCAGTTTCACGATTCGGCGACAAATCTACAGGAGTTTGATATACTCGATCCTTGACATATCCCCACAAAAGTCTACTGGGGTCAAGTCGAGCGATCTCGGCGACCTATTGACATCAACTCGTGTAACGTGGTTTCCCACTTTTCCGGGTTGACAAACAAGACTAGCTGTCTCTCCTAATTGCCTATCCCAGTGTAGGATGCTGTCACGAGTTACTGGATTTATGCCTCGATCCGTTAAAAAAGGACGTTGCACTCTTGTAACTGATCGTATTTCAACCAAGCACAAGACAAACTGAGCCCTGTCCTGTACGTTTCACATGCTTCGATCGGTTTCGATTGCTAAGGAAAAAAATCTGATGTGCTGCACTCACATGACTTCCTCTACTGTTGTACTAATCATTCCTACAAACTCTTATTCTTCCATCTTCTTCGTGTTAGTTGAGATAAACATTTGCAGAAATTATCACATTGCTTGTTTTCTTGCATGTGCAAGAGGTATACATTAAGCTTTGAGCGATAGTCAAATCTTTTAAAGCTTTCAAATTCCGTTCTCTTTGCACGGTTAACATATACAAAAATGAATAGCGATGTTCCATTTGACAGAAGTATAACTTCTCCAAAACTTATACAAATAACAAGGAATATCTCCGAAATGGCTCAGTCTGTATATTTGTACATAAATTGTGTGTTTTAGCAAGATCTACATTTTTTGTATAGTAAGCTTTGATCTATCTCTCACGGTTTACGAGTTATGCAAAAGTCATCCAGAGTAAATAGTACTTCATGGGCTATAACCAGAAAATTCAAGATATACATTTCATTTGTGATAAAAATATCTCAAACATACGGCATTTTAATCAAAATCGTTAGAGCTATTTTCAAGAAAATAAAAATTTTCGAGAAGTTTTCCATGTAAGGTGGAGCAATGTAGGGTGGAGCAATTTTCTTCAAAATCTTCGTGTCGCATCCTTAAAAGACATTAACCTTAAATACCAACTTTGTTTCTAACCAAACTTTTCGTTTTTGAGTTATACTGTCCACAGACTGACACAGAGACCGATAGACACGCACACACACACACACACACACACACACACACACACACACACACACACACACACACACACACACACACACACACACACACACACACACACACACACACACTTTTTTTCTAAAAATGATTTTTTTTTTTTTTTTATTCAGGAGACCTCAAAACATATTTCCGGTGAAATCCGAACATCGAATTTTTGGGTGGAGTACAACACTTTCTCTGCTTACCAATAGAGAAAGTAAACACGCTTTTCTTGGATTCAGGGAACCTTAAAATGCATTTCCGGTGAAATCTCGATATTGCATTTTTGGGTAGAATACAATACTTCTACTTTACTATACGAACTACAGAAAGTAAAAAGCGACAACCTATGCATAATGTTGACTATTGCAACGCGGTTAAAAGATGTAGGTATACGCAGGAGTCAATGCGAGGGTTACCAATGAGAAAATTCTGATTTTAATATATGCAGAGAGAGCACGATACAATAGTTTACATATTCCAGAGCTTTTCCTCTTTTAATTTTATTGACTTCATATTTCTTTTATGATTTTAAAACTTGTTCAGTTATATTGTTACAATATAACCTTCTAACATGCATTTAGCACACTAATTTTTGTATTTTACTGTCAGCCGTCAGCACTGAAACTGGCGGAAGAATATATTTTTGGAGCTAGGGGATATTGAATTTCAACAAAAACATTGATGATTACTGGCTGACGCTTTTGCTCCGTCAAGTCAAAACCCATCTCATCGCAATTTCACGTCTTATACCAAAACATTTGGTGTACTAAATGCATGTAACATTATTTTGTAAATAACACACAAAGAAAAGTTGAATAATCGGTGCAGCTTTCAAAAAAACATCTAACATAAATAAATAGGAAAATCTCGAGCGCTGGAACACGTAAATTGTAATGATGTTTGTTATTTCTTCTTATTAAAAGTTAAAGCTTTGTCTCTTAATTTGGCTGCTAGAAGCTTTTTAATGTGGGGGCAAACACTTTCTAGAGTTCCTAAGTATAAGCGAAATACTTATTAAAGAGTTGTCTGGTAAGAGTTAAATATGACATTATTGTTAGTTAACTCGAAAAGAATTGCCGTGTTATGTATTTAAACATTTTGTATTATTGTTAGTTAACTCGAAAAGAATTGCCGTGTTATGTATTTAAACATTTTGTATGCATTACATTGAACTTTAAGAGTAATCTTATTAAAGTTTAAACAGGTTGCACAATCTGTTCCCAGTTATGCAGAAAGTTTAACGTTGGTTACATAGCGCCGAGCTTCAACTCTATCAATATGCCGCGGTATGCACACCTCCTTTACAGTTCTGTGCTCCTAATACGCGCCAGCACCACGGATACTTCGCCTACACAGTTCTGATTGATTCATTGACAGCTAGATGCGTTTTTGACGTGAGCAGTCGATAATTTCAAATGCAAATGGCTGGGGTATGACTGACTGTCTGTGAGAATTAAATTGAAGGCTGGACAAGCGGAGCATCCTCCAGAAGAGATATCATGTGCATTAGGGTGGCAGGAGTAGTGAGAAGGTGAATGGAAATATTGGAAACTGCGAATGGAAATATTCTTCACTCTGATCATTTAAAACCCCACACGGGTACACTTGGTGCACATTAGCATTTTCTATGCTGAGTTGAACACCAGCTAACGTCCCCCTTCTCCCCCCCCCCCCCCCCCACCGGGACATCGTAGAAGATAAACAAATTATTTTAATGTAATTGTAGCGATTAGCATTAGATATTTTTCAAAACATGTTTTATGTACTGTATTTAACTCAGGTGTTTAGCTATGACCTTGTGGTTGATACAAGTGAACCTGAGATAACGCGCTGTTGTTTTTCCTCTCGTGCTGACATTTTACACCCTGCTTCAAAAGTAGCTTACCCCTTTTTTTCCGGGACAATAAATATTACGCGAAAGAGCATCACTAATTCATTACCACATCAAACAAAGCAATTACGATCATATTTTCAGTAATATCACCAATGAATTATGTTTGTTGCAGACTCAAGAACTACACGATATAATATTGTAGCAACACTGGCACTGTTTACAGCTCAACTGCCTTGTAGACAGTAATTTTGAACTGCTGGTGTTACTCTGTTTACATCGTACCAAGGAGCTCCCCACTCCACAGCAACATTGCACGTTCTAGGAAATCTAGGACAAAGACATTCTCCTGAGTAAATGACAGTAGATCGGCCAACAACAATATTAACTTGGGCCAGGTTTTGGATTATTTGGATTTAACAGGCGAAATGTAAACAAAACCAACAAGAAGGATGACTATGCAACGTAATAACATTTTTGGTTACCCTTGAAATTACCCTTTCGGATGTACCGTAATGTGAAGAGCGATTCTGGAACTTGTTTGGGTAAAATTTTAATGCAAATAGTACATATTACCAATGAACAATTTTGGATAGTAGCTCACAGATACTTCTGCTTAATATTTCTGTGTTACCTACTTACTAATGGGTTTCCTAGCCATTGATCATGTTTCTTCATTATAACACTTTAAAAAATCATTGTTTCAGCCATCAAAGTTGAATGTTTTGTTGAATAAAGTATGAACATCACAGCGAGATGACTGATAAAATGAAAAAAGTAAAAGGTTGCAATGCAGCCATACATTTATTTTAAATAGTCACCAAAATAAACTTTTACAGGACGGAAATAATTTGTAGACGCAACAACGACGCGGATCCCAAAATGCCGCAGCAGTGAAACAGTGGTTCCCAAACTGGAGATGAGAAAGATATTTTAGGTGTGATACAGGCAACTTACTCAGAAAAAGAATAATAGGGTAAGTGGGTAAATTAGCATTATATTCTTCTTCTCCTCCTGATGATGATGATGACGATGATGACCATCATCATCATCATCATCATCATCATCATCATCATCATCATCATCATCATTATCATAATCATCATTATTATTTGAAAGGTGGCAGCAGAATAATCATATAGAATTCTTAGTAAAGAAATGCTCTTTTAATTGTTCTACTCTCGGAATTTCGATATCGGTTACCAAAAAATATGATAAATTATTTTGTACCTTAATTTTCAAGCCCGAGCCCGACAAATATTTTTCAAATCAGTCGGGCCGGGGCTAGATTTGTTGCCAGATCTACTTTTTTGGAAGGAAATCTCCTTAATTTTTGCACATCTACTTTTCTACTTTCGGTTAATTACACAAATGCAAAATCTTTTTTCAAAAGTTCAGGAAAATCTACTTAATTTTGCCCTTTTTAAAGGTAATTTCCTAGTTGATAAAGAGTGCAGTTATGTTTATTACTACGGCGAAGTCTCTTTCTCTCAGCGTCACATGAGAAACACAAGGTAAGATTAAACTACTGCGTAATGTCTACCCATTGAGAAAAGAAAGGGGCTTCCCATCACTTTATCAGTCCTGTGATTCCAGTGTTGCCAAGTTAATGGTTTTCCTTCTAAATCTGGTGTTTTTGAGCACCGATCTAGTGGGCGAATTTTGCATCTAAAGCGCGTCTCACCCTTAAAAGACAGTACACGTTAAATGGAGCGCAGTGTTGCAACATGTACTAGTTGCGAATCTCTCTCCGCGAGCGACTCGAGGTGGCCTGAGTCCTGTACTTAGTCCTTCAATTGCTGCTTGACGAGACGGACACTTTTAACTTTGGTATCCCTCCACGCCTTTGTTACTGTATGACCTAAATTTACAAATGACTCGTCTGTATAAACAATTGATTTCCCCTGGTTCCTAAACCTTTTACGTCTTTTAGATATTTATGTCGCCATCTGATGATATCGATATCGTCTCTTTCTATTAATATGCACTTGTTACCCTTTCTTTCAAATTCGAACCCCAAATCAGAGTGGCCCTTGAGAAATTTGGTAGGGTCTCATCACTGTTGAACTGTGGCAAAATTATATTCAGCGTGGGTGGAATATTTGCAAACAGTAAAGAATGAACAATTCGCTACAATCCACCTTGCACTATTCAATCATATTGCGTTAACCTAGCGTTTTGTGTAGTCCCGCCCTTTTTGCTTTCTTTTTCGATGGCGTTCTTAGAGGTCCTTTCATTAGTTCCTTTTTAATCATACACACTACTGCTTCTGAACACCCGATAGCCTTAGCTGTTACTTTTACTGCCCTACACGCATTTTGCTTCAAAAATAATCTAACACATTCATAATTATTTGGCGTTCCTTACTTCTTTATTTACCAACATATCGTCCCTTCCTAGCTTCACCCTCCATAACTACAAATATTTACAAAAATATTAAACAAATAACGCAATAACAGCTCACAGTTACACACACGGCTTCTTTCGAACTAATGTTAGTGCTGCTCCTTATACTATCTTCTGTGTCAGGCCTGACGCTGAATAGATGAATACCTTTTGTTTGCCTTATTGGGTAAAAGAAAGAGGTTACTGCCTTTTGGTTTATTTTAAAAACTTTCTCCAACCTTCCTCAACATTTGTTCTCGCTGGTTCCCTGATGTAAACTCAATAACAAAAAAGTTTCACACTGCGTAACTTTTGCAGTGCACAGATATAAAATTTTCCGAAAACATTTAATTTAAAAACTTATAACACTTAACTGGGTAAACATAGAGAATTCAAAGTAGGCAGGTAGTAGCACTATAGTTTACTCTACCTAAGAAAAAAATATAGATGCATTCTAGCAGTTAGTTTGTTAGTTAGTGCGTGATGAGTGTAGAAACAGCAAATATCGGACTTCTATTGAAAAAAACGTTTTCTGAAGAAATTTGGACCTATAGAAATGTATAATGACTCTGAAAAGGATATAACCTGATAGAGAAAAAAATTCTGCATAGGATAATGTGTTCAAACCTGAAATTTATAACAAATGAATATTTATACCATGCTATTAGGAATCTGGCAACAGAGCGAGGGTAGAAAAGGACGCGGCTAATGGCAACTTGTATGCGCTAGATAGAGACAGAGATGTCCCATTTAACTCCATACTGTCTTCTAAGAGTGAAACGCTATATAGTGGCTAGTGGGAATTATGGTGGATCATAAAACCATTGGATGGTTTTACTTGATTCATTCAACATACAGCAAATAACTCTAGTGGCTCTTAAATTTCTAATGCCTAAACAGTTTGATTTGCAACAGACAGTCTTTCGACTTCTTTCCCGTATTGTTTTGTTTATTTATGGAATGGAATCAGTTAGAAATCAGTGACTATAAACGTCTTTGACTACAGTCTGTCCAGATCGTCCTGACACTCCATATGTGCAAGAGAGGAGAAATTAGGAGAAGTGACTGGAGTAATGTCACAACTCAGGCCGTCACATACACAGTGCATGTTTGGTATTATAAACAATTATAGTGCAGTTATCTCCACTAGTGGCCAGATCTCTGCTATTGCGCATCTATGATTCAGGAGTAGGGGAGTGGCACGACGAACTAGACGGGCTGTAGGTGCTTGGTTTGTTATTCCTCATGGCTGGTTTGAGAGATAATCTGCCTATCTCAGAAGCTGAGGCAGCAAAGTTCATATTCTTAACAATAAACATGCGATATCACCTTGTTGTTGCGTGCTCAGATTCGTAAGCTGAAGGCAGGCAAGTATGATCCTAATGTGCATGAACATGAGGCGAGTTAGCGGAGACATTTCATAATACTGTTCTAAGGTTCTAGCTCATATATATGCATGATAAATGAAATTGTCTAAAAATAAATCTAGTGGTTCTGGTAGTCACTATCGCTACTGACCACAGTCACTAAGGTGTGCTAGATGCCATGGTGAGTGTTTAAGAACAAGTTATTTTGTTTTCAGGCCTATATTTACGTTTTAGTGTTGACATTTAAGCATAATAATGCTCGTTCCAATACAGTGACTGATCCAGGGGGGCAGATGGGAATCTGTGCCGGGTTATTGGGGGACGCCGAAAGACGAAAAAATGTCATTGTTCAACACTTAAAGGTGATAAATAAGCTCTAAATAACCAATATTACCCACAAATTTCGCGTTCTCATATACAAGGACGAAGGAGAGCAAGGGTTCGTTCCTGTTGCAGTGCCATTCGAAATTCTACTTTTTTCTCCAGTTCACGTCTACTTCTTTCGCTCAACAAGAATGGCAACACTGGCACGGGCCCTTGCAGACCTCTAACCATAGTCTTTCTTCGCTATATCCTATCTCCCAGCAGTGTAACTGGGCTTTTCTCACTGGATCTTCCCATCTTCCCTGTGGCGCTCCATTTGGCCTTGCCTTGTGGAATTTACCATCCGAATATTTTCTTGAAGTTAGTATAACATATGTAACGCGCGCACGCGCGGTGTGTGTGTGTGTGTGTGTGTGTGTGTGTGTGTGTGTGTGTGTGTGTGTGTGTGTGTGTGTGTGTGTGTGTGTGTGTGTGTGTGAATGTAATTTACTGAGGTGGTTGGTACAGTACTGTGCCAGAAAATATTCCTGTAAATCTGTATAACCCTAAGGACACACGAGCCTTTATTTCAAGTGCGTTTTACGCACGTAATATGCACACAGCTTAGCTTCACTAGGCATCTAATGGAACAGCACACATGCTCAGCGCGTAATCAAGGCCACGAAATCAAAGCACACGTAAACGTGCGTCTTAACGGGGAGCAGAATTAAAATGCTAGAACGCACGTAATCTGCAAGCTGCGTGCGCTCTGAACTGACTAGCATAACCAGAGAACAAGTGAAACACTTCACATTCAGTGCGTTTTGTTTACGTTGTGCTTCTCCAAGAGCCTCTGCAATTGCAAATATGCATACAGAGCGATTAATAAGTGAGGTTGAAATTCGTCCTGTGTTATGGGATCTGTGATGAATTCAGGGGATGGCCCGGGGGATAATCCCCCCCCCCGGAAATTAAAAGGTCCCCCCGAGGAATTTATACCTATTTGTAAATGTATATATCATTAATATCCCCCCCCTCCCCGTCAAGCTTAATGTACCTCCGGAGGAAAGTGACTGTATGGGATACCGCTTGTGATGTATACAAGGACAAGCGTGCCGTCACATTTGAAAGAAGTTCATTAAATGAAGAAGCTGACATTTGAAAATGATTAAAACTGTTGTCACTATTTAGGGAGTGGAGGATGCACTATTTAAAATTTGCCGTGCAAATGCCTCCCGCTGTTAATTGGGTGTACCCACCACTTTCTTCTTTTTTCCGTCTTTTTAATGTGAAATAAGCAGAACCCACTACAGCAATAACTTCATCAGCTTCCATCTTGGAGAACTGAACGGACGACAGAACGTGAGTGTTTCAGCCGTGTGTGGTTAGATCTCATACTGACGCAAATATTACGTGCGTAGAAGCGGACGCAAAGATTACGCTCGTGTGTCCCCGGTGTAAAACTAATGTGAAAAAGAACTAATTTATTGTGCAATGCACCTCACGTTACAGAACGCATTTCCAGCCTTAATCATAGAGTAGATGTGGCACAAGCATGTGTCACTATGAGAAAATATGATGCAACTTTGTTCTGGAACAATTCCCTGACGCATACATTTACGTGAACCAGGTCCACCACCCAACACAGTGTATAAATATACTCTGTAAAAGGCTGAGTGATATTGAGAGAACCGCGGGACACTGTGGCGGTTTTTTTTTTTTTTTTTTTTTTTTTTTTTTTTTTTTTTTCTTTTTTTCCCCGCAGTAAATACTAGGTAACAAACCCTGAGGCGTATCGGAAAGAACGCAGAACAGCGGAGTTGTTTATGTGACCCTGCCCCACATACACGGCGAGTCAGTGTATGTGCATTCTGTTTCAGATGCAATCATGTCTTCAGGGTAGCAACGGGTCATACATCGACAGGCGCGAGAAGTCATCCCCTTGTGTTGCATTGCTTATTGTATGCCAAGTTACCAATATTTTACTGTTCTATTAAACAGATAACAAGCGAATGCAGTGCTCTGCCAACCTAAGTCAATACGTCTAATCGCTTTGCCAGGTAGTGGTCTTTATTCTTCACTGGACTTAGTCTCTAAGGCCACCCAAGCATCTCTTACTTTCCTTAGCGTTTACTCCTTACCAACGAATATCCTGGCAAATGCATATCTTGAGGCTCTCAATTCAGGTAGCAGTGAACAGAGCAACTCAAAGCATTACAAAATGTGTATCTGGCGTCCTTGTCACACGACCAGCCCTTCTCAGTTTCCTTAGCCATAGATGTTTCCTAATAGTCAACTCTTTATTCTACCTAATTCGCCATCTCCCACTCTCTTGCATTGGTCCGTAAATCTTTTTCAATATTTTCCTTACTAATGTAGCTAGCATATTTTCAGAGCCAGAGGACAGTGTCCAGTATTCACATCTAGTATATATCTTGGTAATGTTTTGCAAGGAAATGACATCATGGATCTTTGCGTGTTGCCATATCTTCTACGGTTCAAAGTATTCACAATCTCACGCCTAGTAAGTCTCATCTACGAATTGCAAACTTATTTATGAGTTCAGGTCGTCTCTTTAGCGCAGTGATAACGAAGCTGCTTACCAAGCGGAAGGTCCGATTCGATTCCCGTTACCGGCGTGGGGATTTTCTTCCCCTGTGAGACTTGGTACGGCGTGCACTCGGCCTCATGAGGTCTATGAGCGGCCAGTTGAGGAGCTACAATGAAATAGCAAGCTACGCTGTTTAAACAACCTGAAGGAAACTAAAGGCCGGATTCATTGTCAATCCTTAAGTGTGAGCTGTAGCCCTTACGTTAGAAGAGCTCGCTCACGGTGAGTGAATAAACCAAACTAAACTCAAATCCACGGCCCAACAGTCCGATGACGCGTCAAGGTCCGCTGCGCTCCTCACCTCTGCCCAAAACGGGCGTCATGATTGGGGTGCAGTAGGTACTAAAGATTACGACGTGGTTAGTGTGCCACGTCCCTCCTGGGCGGTGAAGGAAGGAAAGAAAGAAAACAATTGAAAACAAAAGAAAAGAAAACCTGATAACTGTCATCGCTGTGATTGTATCATGGTTTCCTATACTTCTTGAATGCTCCAAGCTAACACATGTGGACAATGAAATAAGTTTATGCTCATCCACATTAATTTAAATTGGAGGTAGTGTTATACTTATTGTGTGTCTCAAGCTAACACACAAGGTAATGAAAAGTTTTATGATACTGCACATTCCCAAGTTTGAGGTAGTGGTCTTAAATTTTGTTCTAAATGTCGTAGTTCTTTTATATATTAATAAACAATAAACATCCTACGCAACTTTCAGTTTTGTATTCCACATGATAGTAAAATGCGCTTCATTTTGAATTCTGTCTCTATTTAGGCATTGAATTGTTCTATTATTCTTTCCTCATCATGACAACTGGTTAGCTTTCGTTTAAATTAGTTCATTTAAATAGTCACATTTTAGTTAATCTGACCATGTTGGGGACTTTGACTCCCAAGCAATGGTTTGGTGTCAACTGACGTAGGTACAGGTGTGGAAGGAAGATAGCATTACCGCGGACAGTGTTATAGCATCTACTTGGCCTCTGGGAGGAAGGAATGAGGTGAGGGATTACCAAGGAGGACTAGAACGGGTGGAAGTACCAGAAATTGTTTCCTGAGATGCCGTCCTTTCCTCACCAGCAGGTTCGGTTAGAAGCTCCCTATGTCAGAGTACAAAAGGTTTTGTCCTAAATGCATAGCCCCCGATATGCGCATGCTGGTCCTGTAAGCCTGAAAATGAAGAGAAAAGTGAAATGAGAGGGAATAAGAAACAGCAACATTTTTAGTACACTAGAATCCATCTTTGAATCCACCCCAGCATGGAAAAACCTTGAAAAACCTTTATTCAAGTTGGCCGGTCTCTTGGATTTGAATCCGAGGACCCAGATTGCAAGCTTCAGACGCTTCAGACCGAGTCATTCTCCAAAGGTTGTTGGTTAGCTTACATTTGTTCACATTATTTTATACTTTCTTGCTCTGAAACATGCACCGTTCATGCTCGCATTCACACTTTTAGACTCTGCCGGGTACGGAATGATTTTCAGCCGTGAATCGAACTCAGAATCTCGGTTTGGAAAGTCAGCATGTTGATCAATCGATGACAGAGGTAGAGATTGCGTCACACTTAACTACCACAACTGTATTTCTCTCCACTTGATCACATGGCCCGGAACTAGACACAGCAGCCAAAAAGGGCAATAGCAATACAATACATATTTAACTAGCGTGCGCAAGTTCCGGTTCTGGACTTTTTCATAATAACAGCATTATGGCGAAACCATACTGTTCATTTTGTCATATTATCCAGATACCGTTATCCTTTCATAGTGATTCAAGCTCTATTATAGTGGCCTTTGTGGCCCTTTTGGTTGGATACACAACAAAAAGCTATAATCAAAATCATAAATGCCATACTTTCGTTCAAAAGTTACTCAAACCATTGCTAAAATCGAATAATACAGTAATAAAAACCTGACACATTTTCGATACCTCTTAGTCCTGTGAATTAAATTAAAAATTAATCTGCAAGAAAATTAATTTAATTCTTAATCATCTATTTCATGGTCTGACGGACTGCGCATAGACCGTTTTTCGGGCTAACTTGGTCCATAGCTTCGTTTGTTATTTGCTGAAAATTACGGGGTTGTTAAATACGCAATCCTACACTATGGTGTAGTGTATAACAGTATAAATAAATGTTTTTTCTCCATTTCTAGATACACTATTGTTTTACAAAGTTCACACCAACGTGTATGGCCTTACAACAGCGCGAAATAAGTGCATGTGATCCATGCCAACACCAGCTGTTGTTCTGTTTACATAGCCACTTTTTCACTGCATCAACCACCCTTTCATCATTCTCATATAGAATTTATAAAGAGCTTTCAGAATTTCAAAGATGTGGAAGTCTGAGGGTACTAGGTATGGAAGATGGGCTGGATGGGCTAGCACCGTCCAATCCAATTTATTATGCATTCTTTGAGTTAGGCATCTGAACGATCTGTTATTACATATAACTGTTCCCTGGTAATATAGTAAGCCAGGAATGCGGAATTAAAAGTAAATGCATTATTGCAGCTCATCTTTGGAATGTATACGACTTTTCGTTTTCGTTGACATTGCTCACTATATACACACAAAAGTAAACACCCACCTTCAGTGAGACCTGCGTGAAGGGTCACCTAATTATCAGGCGTACCTAAAAAGATGTTATGAGAATGAAATCAGTCATATATTTATGCTTCCCTTGCTGTTCAGAGGGGATGGCAGCCATTGCCTCACCTCACAACTTTCAGCAATTACTCTAAATTAAAGCGTAAATATTGCAAATTCAACGTTACTACGTCTGTTTTGTTTGGTTGTGAAGTAAAGTAGACAGATGTAGTCGAGATAAAGAAACACTTTTATTTCCGTAAACAGTAACTTGTACACTCGTTGCAACAGCAAGAAAGTCTTTTCCGATTCTCCAACAGCACGGCTCCGAAATCGTAACACAAAGAACTCTTCTCCGTCGGCACAACGCTTCACATCGTCTGTCCGTCTCCGTCGGCACGACTACTGAACGCTTCACATACGTCTGACTGTCCCTTCTCACACTTTACCGCTATTTATATCTCCCAGGCACTATTCTGGAAGCTTCAGGAACGTTCACTTATTGCGGTGAGATACAAAGTAGAAGATTCCAGTAGCCTCTATCCTTTTCTCTCTTTCGGCAAGCGCCCCAACAATGCGGTCATTCTCTATCTCTTTCCTTCGGCTCCTTTGCGGTAGTGCCGACAATAATGCGATGGGTGACACTGCTGTTGTCGGCAATTAGATGCGGCGGGCGCGGTGACACTGCTCCCTCCTCAGAGCTGGTCGTCCCGACCAGCACTATCACTGCGGCATCTCCCTTGCGCCCCGGTGGACTATCCCATCGAACCTCTTCTCCAGGAGGCACGATCCTAGGTATCGCTGTTGGATAGTGTCCCTTGGTCTGGGTAGGACGACGTATGCCATCCTGCTTCGAAATTCTGCAACAGTACCGCCGGTCTTGACGGTTCCTCGTCCAGTTGCCCTTCTTCCTGGTGTGTTGACGGGCCATCCTGCGCACTTGGAAACGGTTCACTGAGTACCATGTCCGCCGACCTCTCTGGCGCACCTTCACAGCCACCTTGCTTCAGATGGGTCCAGCAACAAACCCCGCCACATCCGCGCGAGTCGCGTCCACCGCTGCACTCGTGTTCACTCGTGCTCGGCACGGCCTCTCCTGTATCCTGCCGTCCAAGATGATGTCCACCATTCTTCCGTTCACGGCACTATGTGTCAGGTGATTGGATGGCTCTGACGGTCCCCCCATGTCACACGCCAAGTCGGTTCTCGCGTGTTGCTCGTTTGCTTGTGTGCTTCCCTACGGATGGTTACGTACCCGACACACTCCTCCAGAGGATCCTCGACGACGTCTCTCGACTGCCCCTTTGTCTTCCCCGAGACGTACACTTTCGTTATCTGAAACGGGCGCAACTGTCGCCTCGGCCACTAGGTGCTCCCTCCCCGGGTCTGTGCTATTCCGTCTGCCCCTGGCATCCAGTACTTTGACGCTCTCGTCAACTCTTACTACCAGGGCGCCAAGACGTTCCCCGTCGTCCTCCACGACGTCCACATGCTGGCAGAGGTCTTCCACCTTTTCGCCGAGTTCTTCCACGCCTTCCGTCACGCCAATCAGTTCGCCGAGTTGTTCCACGTCTTCCGTCATGCCAATCAGTTCGCCGAGTTGTTCCACGTCTTCCGTCACGCCAATCAGTTCGCCGAGTTGTTCCACGTCTTCCGTCACGCCAATCAGTTCGCCGAGTTGTTCCACGTCTTCCGTCACGCCAATCAGTTCGCCGAGTTGTTTCACGTCTTCCCTCACATCATCTGAAACGGGCGCAACTGTCACCTCGGCCACTAGGTGCTCCCTCCCCGGCTCCGCGCTATTCCGTCTGCCCCTGGCATCCAGTACTTTGACGCTCTCGTCAACTCTTACTACCAGGGCACCAAGACGTTCCCCGTCGTCCTCCACGACGTCCACGTGCTGGCAGAGGTCTACCACCTTTTCGCCGAGTTCTTCCACGTCTTCCGTCACGCCAGTCAGTTCGCCATCAATTTTCGCCGATAGCTCCGTCTTCATCTCTTTCAGCTCGGCAACGAGGTTGTCGTTTGACGTTTCCATTTTGGCAGCGAGGTTGTCGTTTGCCGTCTTTATTTTGGCAGCGAGGTTGTCGTTTGCCGTCTTCATCTTGGACATTTCTGTCTTCATTTCGGCGAATAATTCTTTCATCATTGCCATCATCCTGGTTTCCGAATCTCCCTCCATCTTGGTTCTAACGTTGCAACTTCTAACGACGATGTAACGAAACTAGAAGCAATTCGACGGATCCCACTTCTGACACCAGTGTGACTTTTTTTTGTTTGGTTGTGAAGTAAAGTAGACAGATGTAGTCGAGATAAAGAAACACTTTTATTTCCGTAAACAGTAACTTGTACACTCGTTGCAACAGCAAGAAAGTCTTTTCCGATTCTCCAACAGCACGGCTCCGAAATCGTAACACAAAGAACTCTTCTCCGTCGGCACAACGCTTCACATCGTCTGTCCGTCTCCGTCGGCACGACTACTGAACGCTTCACATACGTCTGACTGTCCCTTCTCACACTTTACCACTATTTATATCTCCCAGGCACTATTCTGGAAGCTTCAGGAACGTTCACTTATTGCGGTGAGATACAAAGTAGAAGATTCCAGTAGCCTCTATCCTTTTCTCTCTTTCGGCAAGCGCCCCAACAATGCGGTCATTCTCTATCTCTTTCCTTCGGCTCCTTTGCGGTAGTGCCGACAATAATGCGATGGGTGACACTGCTGTTGTCGGCAATTAGATGCGGCGGGCGCGGTGACATTACTATAGGGTTGTGATTAAATAATGGACCAGAAGTTAAAAAATATGTCAGTGTTGAGCTCTTTGCTTACAAAAGTAAGCTTAATAATCCACACTCAATTCTCGTGTTCCGTATTAACCGAGGGCGTTAAAACACTTTAACGTGTACCGAAAGTGGCCCTGTGAACGTAGATCGAATCCCGCCCACCGCAAATTTTTTTCTGCCTTTCTTTTCTGTTTTAACGGGAACATCGTTATTTATATAACCTGAGCCAAAGAGACTATTATACAATATTATCATATTCCTGCAATAAGATTGAAATTTTAGAACTGAAAGCTTTAGAAGATATCGATTACAATCGCTGTAGACAACAGGTAATACGCCTACTTCAACTGTCAATTATTATTCTACAAATTAGTGTCTAATATTTTCCTTTACATAACCAACATTCAAAGGCAATTTTCTATAAATATCGACAGTTAATAACATATTAAAGAATTTACTTCCTCGTGTACTGTCAATACTTCTTTAGCTTAAAATGGATATAAGAAAGCACTATATCTTGTTCATGTTAAAAAATACACGAAAAATAAAATGTTTCAGCCACAATAAAGTAAAATAATTATTTTAGAACATTAAATTCCTTGGCATGATTATATTAATTTATACTTTTTATGCAGTAATAGGACACAAGTATCATACTATGTAAGAACAACACTCAAGACATCAAAGGAAAACGAATGTAGTGTATCACAAACCATACGAAAGAAAATGGGGTATCACTGATCACAAAAATAGATAATTAAAAGAACTTGATGCCAGTGATTAAATAGTTAATGATGTATTACACAGAATGCAATTCAGTTGTAGATAACCTCAGCCTGAAGCAACCTTTGGACCTGACAGCGTTGTCATTTCGCTTATTTCCAAGCACTACACAATGTTGCAATGTGCCCCTTCACTCAATTTCTAGACTGTGCTTTTATCCTGATTCTGCATTCCTGATAAACAGCTCTGGAGAGCTAAAGTCGCTTGTTAATTGTCCATTTCACTAAATAAGTGTGCAGGAGGTGAGGTTTTTTTTTGTTTTTTTTTTTCCTTCCCTCCCCAGGAGGTGAGGTTTGAAACACCGACAACCACGCAACGACTTTGGCTATGGCTGGATTGGCTAACTTCCGCCCTATTCCTCTTATAATATTAAGTTACATTCTCTCATTAAGTTTGCAACAAATTTCCTTGGAAGGTGGAAAGTTCGTAACACTATTAACAAAGGTTTAATACTTTGCTTTTGTTTCTGGATGTTCGCTTACACTTATTTAGGAAAAGAAGAACATTGTATAGAACAAACATGGGTATCACAGTGTTCAGTGTGGATGGTAAGATCCTTAAGTTGTTTTTATTAACGACAAACAAAGAAGAAACAATTAAATTTATACAATAATGTACGTTCTCGTTGATAGACATTTGAAAATACTGCTCTTCAAGTTCACGTCCATACGTGACAGAGGATTGATTTAGTGATGCAATACATTTAAAATATAATATACCTAATAGGTTTTGTAGTTCAATAATACTAACTTCATAGCCAAACCTATTACTATTATTATTATTATTATTATTATTATTATTATTATTATTATTATTATTATTATTATTATTATTATTATTATTATTATTATTATTATTATTATTATTATTATTATTATTATTATTATTATTATTATTATTATTATTATTATTATTATTATTATTATTATTATTATTATTATTATTATTATTATTATTATTATTATTATTATTATTATTATTATTATTATTATTATTATTATTATTATTATTATTATTATTATTATTATTATTATTATTATTATTATTATTATTATTATTATTATTATTATTATTATTATTATTATTATTATTATTATTATTATTATTATTATTATTATTATTATTATTATTATTATTATTATTATTATTATTATTATTATTATTATTATTATTATTACTACTACTACTACTACTACTACTACTACTATTACTACTATTATGGAGACATTTATTTTCGTTATCCTGTATACCTTTCCAAGAAAATAATTTTGAAGACATAGAAATCCATATGAGATGCCTCAGATGATAAAACATTTGAAGTGTTAAATTTTGGTGCTTCTTTTTTAGGATATTATTACTTTACAGAATGTTACATTTTGTGTACCTAATACTGACATCTGTACTGAAAAATAAGGATGTAACACCCTCCGTACTCTATAAGCTAATCATGTGTTAAAGTATTAAAATATAAAATCAAAACTATGATATTAAGCCTCTTTAGATCCCATCACACACCATCAAAGCACCTACACAAGAAGTATGAAAGAAAGTTACTAAAATGAGTGTATGGGAAGCGTTTCCAAATGGTAAAAGCTTAAGAAAACAAGATCACTGGAGAATATATTCGGAAATTTTAAGCACCATTGCGACACATCTGCGCACGTCGACTGAAACGTCACGTTTGGACACTTATATGACTATAAGGACAAAGCCACAATTGGATACTGGTTCTACAATATTTGAATATTTTTCCTATGAAATTTTAAAACAGCAATTTTTTTCTGTAGTTGCGCGTCAAAGCGGTCTCCACGTTGTAGACAGTGCTTCATGTGAAGTCCTCATGCCATGTGTTGGTATTCAGATACATATGTAGCACCCCTCTCACTTTTTTCTGCACGAGTTCTTGGAAACTGGTGTACCATACAGTGACCCCTGTCCGGAAGTTTGCATACAAAAGAACATCCGCACGGTGCTCGCTCAGTCGGCCAATCAAGGCCACACACGAGCTGGACCTCGGTTTCCATTCCCTCTCGTTCAATCGGGGTTGGTGTGCGTTGTAGTGCAGAGGCAAAGGAACGGAGCATTTCCAGAACACCTGTTACTCAAGTAACATGTCAACTTGATCCTGAACACTGCACGGCAAAATGAGAAGGAAACAATATCTACCAACTATGGTGCAAGCAATCACTGTTCTGACTGTGCTGAAAATGTTGACCAATGGTGAGTTTCCAAAACTTTCAGCAGCACCTCTTTGTTCTCCCTATTTGTAGGTAGCAGCACTCAGTTTTTGTGCCTTTTCGGTCAAACTTTTTCATTTTTCTCTCCTTATTTAATTTTTGTCTAACAGTCCAGAATGAACAGCAGCTTTAGAACAATTCTTACAGGCAAAACAGGTGGAGATTTTTTAGTTCTGTCCAGTATGCAATGGCCAAATCTTACCGCTTAAATATTAGCACTCGTTGCTTCAAGGCGCCTAAATTTGTACCTCACAGTCGATTTCTCAGTGAAATTATGTGGCTGATTTAACTAATAGCTTATCTGGAGCGGGAAAGAATAAATCTCAGAAAATTAAATGCACTAATGCTAATCCTTTCACTCGATGTATATAGTTTACAAAGGAAGATGTAGAATATAAACGGTTTGGTTGACGGTAGAAAATCACACTAAACTAACTTGAATTAGTTAAAACTTCGACCCCAAATGTAATATTTAATAGAGTGAACGGTCGTTGTTGCCATACTGGACTCTAGCTGAGTCCTATTATAAATTGGTATCGCTGGCGAGCATTTTTCCCCTATATTCCTGTTGTTCTTATTTTTCTTTTGTATTTGTTTTCTTTCTTTCCTTCTTTTACATTTAAGTTCAGCGACAAGTGTTCATAGCCCCTTGATTCTTAGTGTTTCACACATTTCACGTTAGGGCAATGCATCTGCGAATAATTAATGATTTTCTTTTGCTGAGGCAGATAATTGAAACTTTTACCATGTACATGCACTACAGAGCACGAATTAAATTTTAATGAAGTATATCAAATTATTTTAAATACTTTTTTAAAATTTGTTATTAATCACTTTTGATGCACTGACACAAAGTGCTACTTCTGGGAAATGGTCTATTGTATTTGTTCCAAATGTTTGCTTTAAGCCTACAAAGAATAGTATAATAAATTTGTGCAGACATTTATTAATATTGCATTTCTTTACACATTTGTTATTGGCTGTCTTTCTTAAGATGTCAGTTATGGAAAATATTTTAATACAAAGTGATACACACACACACACACACACACACACACACACACACACACACACACACACACACACACACACACAGGGTGTTAATGAACTACACCGAAATATTTTCATCGGATACGGAGATGTCTTAAACAAGCAATTTGAGATGGGAAGCTTATGACCTGTTCGTTCAAATTTCGAAGTTACGGCAATGAGTGTCTAAAGTATCAGTACGCCACTGACTAATATCAACCATTCGAGAGCGAAACACACAAAAAGGAAGGGACTTCTTAGAGCGTACCTCTCTGGAGCAATGATTATGACACTAGCGTTCGAGCATAAGATTGCCATCGAGTTCGAGTCTCGTTCGCTTCTTTTTTCCTTCATCTGTTTTTTTTATTTTTTATTTATTTTGAGCATATTAATGCTGTTTTGATATAGATTTTAAATTATGTGTCAATGTATGCAGTTTTATTTCAACATATCAGTACAATTAATTACAATTCTTGCTAAGAAAAAGTTGAAACCTGCTTAATTCGTTGATATACTGCACTTCAGAATGAAAAGTAGTTTAAAGGGTCAAAGAAAGAGTAAAAGCATGGGAACATCTAAGGCTTTACGTCAGTTTATATCAAGTGCTCGAAATTGTGACCTGAATTTTCATGGCAAAATTGACAGCAGCGAAGGAACGACTGTCGTACCCTATTCAAGATTTTTGTTGTGAGCGAATAAGGGAATGATAATAGTGTTAATGCTCTTCTTCAGATGGAATAAAAAAGAAAGCAAAATTAGTAACTGCATGATAGGAAACGAACCCACGACCTTTGTGACCATAGCCTTTGACGTTACAAATTGAGCCACAAGAACAATCAACGAAACGTCTCTAGAGAAGGCTTCACAACTCAAGAAGGCGTTGTTCAGTGTCGCACTGTCTGTTGATTAGTACGAGATTTAAGAGGTTTTTGGGCATTACATCTTGAAATCGATATCTCTATACTCGGGCAGCAGTTTTAAAGACATTCTAAACCAATTTTTCATCAAGCTCTGTTTTAACACCGACTTATCAGCATCTCTTCGCAAAACTTAAAGCCATATGGAGGCGGGGCGTACTGCGGACTCCAACGAATCTTACGCTTGCCCCTCCTACCAGCGCTGCCGAATGTGGTCCATGAATCTCACACAACCTTATGTACAGACCCTCTGTCGGTACACGCACTACGCTTGGCAACAGCGCTCTGCTTGAGCATTGGCCAGCGTTCACATGCCTTTAACTTTTGCGAGCGGTATAATATGTTTGACACTATATAACTGCGTTATGTTTAGTCGCAAACCATACATTGCCTGTCTCAAATTACTTATATCTGTCACATATACAATCTCTCGAGTTATTTCGATGTAAACTACGGTGTATAGAGGCTTTATCTCGTGCAATCCATTCACACGATCATCTCTATCCCTTTATCCCACATTTTTATTTCTCTTTAATAACTTATTCTAACAGAACTTTATTTTTATAGCTGTTTCAGGTAAATGGAAATAAATATTAATAGAGTTGCTGTCATCATATATTTGTTATAGGTATAAAGGAAATAAATGTGACTTTAGTGATAGTCAAATCTTTAAAAAGCTGGTCAGTATATACTGATTTCGAAAGTTTACGCATTGTGTGGTATCACGAGGAGCAAAATACTGTATAAGGTGTTTAAACATTCAGATTAAGAATATCTTAATATTTTGCGACACAAAACATTATTTGACATAAATTGGATGTTTTATACGATATTTAAATTTTTGTACACTAATTTTTTGTCCATCTCTTATGGTTTACCAATTTATAAAATTACACAAGGGTCATTCAGAATGACGACGACTTCAGGCATCTCAGGAAACGAAAGACATGCATTTAATTACTTATTTAAATGACATTCTTCATTCGAGCCCTTTTGGAAGGCAAGGATTTTCGAGAAAATATCTGTGTCGCATCCAGAGAAGTAGAACTTAATAGTTTAATGTCTTTCAAGGATGCGACACGATGATTTTGAAGAAAATAGCCTCACCCTAAACTACCCTTTACATGGAAAATGTTTTGAAAATCTTGATTTTCTTGAAAATGGCTCTAACGATTTTGATTAAAATGTCATATGTTTGAGAGATTTTGATGACAAATGAAATGTATATCTTGAATTTTCTGGCTATAGCTCCTGTAGTCGTATTTACTCTTGAAGACTTTTGCATAACTGGTAAACCGTTAGAGATAGACCAAATCATACTATACAAAAATGTAGATCTTGCTAAAATACACAATTTATGTCTGAATAAATTTTCTTGTAGGGAGAACCATTTCGGAGATATTCCTTGTTATGTGTGTGAGTTTTGGAAAACTTAAAACTTTCGTGAAATGGAACATCGTTGTCCATTTTTTATATGTTAAGCGCGCAAAGAGAACGGGATCTCAAAGCTTTAATAGATTTGACTATCGCTCAAAGCCTACTGTATTCTAATATTCCCCTTGCACCTACAAGAAAATAAACAAGAAAATAATTTGTACAAATGTTTATCTCAACTAATACGAAGAGGATATAGGAATAAGAGTTTGTAAAAATGGTTAGTACAAGAGTGGAGAAAGTCATGTGAGTGCAACACATTAGATTTTTTAATTCAGGGACCGAAACAGATGTATGTTCAGTGAAATCTCGAAATCATATTTTTTGATGAAATACCTTAATATTATAATTAGACTGACTTCACAACTAAGACATTAACAGGAGTAAAATGCAACCAGCTCCAATCACGTGATTTACTCCCGTAGGGAAGATACTCTGATAACTGATTGGCTACAGCAAGACATAAATCGATTCCCACTGGATGAAAGCGGGATAGCAACGAACTCTACTCCAATCAATGAAGGATGCGACCGAGACATCAGAATACTGCTGAATATTGCTTTACTGCTGTGAACACGTTCGTTGCCTTGTCGGACTAATTATAAAATGGACTGTAAGCGCTCAAGGAATTAAAAATGCCGAGAAAAGGACAAGGAATTTAGAGTAAACATTGTTCTGTCTAAATTACATGCGCCCACTTTATTGACCTTAAAAAGCCCCGTGTTAAGATAACATTCGTGTAGCATAATAAGAAGAAAACCTTCTAAATTTGTATTATTTTACAAACTTTTACCTATGTATTGACTTGAATCTATCTAATACTTCTGCGCTGCAGTTTTCTGTTGTGCTCCTTTCAGCACAGTTGTACCTTGCTGGTCGTGCTATTGGAGTAAAAGTTCACATTTAATCTCATTAATGGTTTAAAGCAAATTCTTCATACATGTTCTTTGTTTTCTGTCATTTACTTCCTTCCTTGTTATGAATCACGCCTATAGTAAGGGTAAGGGTGAAGGCGATGCTATTATACATGATCAACAATATGGAAAACATTTATATAGCTTTAAAAAAAAAATACACAAATGTGTGTATTAAAAAAGCTTGAAGACAATGTTGAGTGAAATTCATAAAGCAAACTCCCTAGTGACGAGTCAATGAGATTATCGCCTGTTTGCTTTCTCTTTCCATACTTATTTATCTTCGTATTGCTATTAGGTTACTTCTGCTTGCATTTGTAGTTATTCTGCTGTTGAACATTCAATAGGTTATTTTGAATACAGGAACTTCAACGGAAAGATGTTGCGCCTTCCTATTCTTAACAGCTTTATGTTGATATCGTCAATTACTTTAAGGAGAAGTAAATCCGTAATTCTTAGTGGTGTTAACTGCGATTAACTTTCAATATTGGCATTGTTGTTAGGTAGCATTAGCGACATTGGGAATGCAACTAGGTTATTTTTTTTCTCGTGCCTTTATAACAGACCCTGTTGTAGCCAAGTTTCAACTGGAAAGGGATTTCTGAGGACAATTTCTTTAATGTAATGGAATTAAATCTTATTTGAAAACCGAATAGGAAGGTTTGCAATTATTTGAATGTCTTTTATTTTTATTATTTTATTTCACTTTTTAATTTTTGAGCGAAATTAATGACGTTGTACGTTTGTGAATGGTCGGAGGAATGATAGTTTTCTCAAAATTATAAGACTGTGCTACAATTAGCTTTATTAATGATCTTGGAAGGCTTTTGTGCAAGCAAAGTCAAGAACACAGCGAATGAATCAAATACACAGTCCTTATGCAAATTCTTAGCTCATAAGTTATTGAGTAAAAGCTCATATTAGACCACCTTCTTGTCACCAAACATTACCACATCCGTCACCACCACTACCAACATCACCACCACCAACATCACCACCCCCACAACCACCACCACCAACACCACCACCACCAATATCACCACCACCACTCCCACTACCAACATCACCACCAACATCACCACCACCACTCCCACTACCAACATCACCACCACCACCACCACCACTCCCACTACCAACATCACCACCACCACCACTACCATCACCACCACTCCCACTACCAACATCACCACCACCACCACTACCAATATCACCACCACCACTACATCCAACATCACCACCACCACCGCTACCAACATCACCACCACCACCGCTACCAACATCACCACCACCACCACTACCAATATCACCACCACTACATCCAACATCACCACCACCACCGCTACCAACATCACCACCACCACCGCTACCAACATCACCACCACCACTACCAATATCACCACCACCACTACATCCAACATCACCATCACCACCACCACCGCTACCAACATCACCACTACCACCCCCACTGCCAACATCACCACCACTACCATCACCAACACCACTACTACCAACATCACCACCACCACTACTAACATCATCACCACCACCACCGCTACCACCAACATCACCACCACCACTACTAACATCATCACCACCACCACCGCTACCACCAACATCACCATCACCATCACCACTATCACCAAGACCACCACCACCACCACCACCACCACCACTACCAACATCACCACCACCACTACCACCATCACCATCACATCACCACTATCACCAAGACCACCATCACCACCACTAACACTATCAACATCACCACTACCACCAGCATCACCACCACCACTAACACTATCAACATCACCACCAATACCACCAATACCACCACCACCAACTCCACCACCACCACCAACAACAACACCATCACCAACCCAACCCAACCACACCATCATCACCACCAACTCCACTATCACTACCAACTCCACCACCACTACCAACTCCACCACCACTACCAATTCCATCATCAATGCCACCACCACCAACACCAACCTCACCACCTCCAACCCAAACCCACTACCACCAACACCACCACCATTATCACAACCACCGCCAGGTCTGCACTGTATAACATGCTTCGCGTTGTAATTGGCGGTAAATTAGGCATCCAGCTGTGTGTGTGTGTGTGCGCGCGCGCGTGTGCGTGCGTGTGTGTTGCAGGATTATAGTTACTATTTCTGGAATGTTATTATCCTTATTCCGGATTATGTTCAAAACAGTTACATTTGTTTTTTTTTCTACCTTTTCATTTAAATTACATACCTACCCATAGTCTCATAACAAATCTTAGTTTCCTTTAGTATCTCTTAAAATACATTCAGTTACTACCCTCAGAAAACAATTTTTAAATGTTTCAGTGCTCCTCTTCTTTGACTTATATGCTAATCGCAGATCTACTATACATACATAAGCACTGACTTGAGTTAGTTTTACGGTTTTCTTATGAAGTTTTCCTTATTTTACCAAATATACTTTTGATTTCTCTCAATATTATTTCTATAACAATGCTTCATGAACATGATTCCATGCATTTTAGATAATTGTAACTAGTAACTTCTTCGAGCTTTTCTTAGCGAAATAAATGCATGTTATCTTCTGATATTATACAAATACTGCGTATTTCATTTAATGGCTGGCGATTGTTCTTTCGCTCTAATCGCAAATGGGTTACTTGAGGAACCCATAGCCACTGTGGTTGGCATCCCAGTTATGTTAATGAATACTTTCATCTTATTCAAGTTTATAAACATGTGACAATTTAGGTTAGTTCTGTACTGCTAATATCGCACATTTAGAAATATCGCACATTTTTGAGCTTGGTCATCTGAAAATAAAAATCAATTCATAAAGTGTTCATGCAGAGTACGCTGCAATATTTTAGCATCGTCTAAAACCCTAGTGAAAATATTTCCTAATTTTTCTTGTTAAGTTTCAGCGGATGTACATATTAGAATTCGAATGCATAAATCCGATTGAAAAATTATCCACCATAAAAACTGTAATATACTTCTCCATGAAAACCCCATCTCTGATCAGTTCATGTTCAACCTATTCTTGATCTAAGAGGGTTATCCTAATTGGGGGGATAGTATATGTATAACAGAAATGCGACTTTCTGAATTCAATATCAATATTAACGACTCTATTTTACCTTAATCATACTAATTGCTGTGTTGTAGAAAGTAAAATTTCTTTCACTTAGAAGCTATAAAAATACCCATAGCAAATGCCCAGGCAACAAGAAATTTAGAGTTCCTTGTGAGAGAGGTCATCCGTTTTAGCGGAATAGTTATAGCTTAGATAAAATATTTGGAAGCCTAAGAAGTAGTTTACTGACTTAACTTGAAATTCGCCGGGAGGCAGCAGATTAATTTCGATTGTCTGCAAAGTTTGTGGGAGAGCTTTCCAAGTTCTTATGTTTGCATCCGAGCAGTTATGGGTTAACCCTGGCAAGAGGCATTAGGATGTGAACTTAATGCAGGAAACAAGAGCCATAAAGCTACACAAAACTGATTCAAGGCCATTGCAATTCCTAGCTTTATGACTTTATAGCTTGCATGCTAATATTACGCTATCATTACGTAATGACTTTTGATAGGTACTCACTTTTTACATAAATTGTATATATATACCAGGTGAGTCAGCTGCCCCTTATTCTCGAGTTTTATGCAATCCGCATTTTATAGTCCAACACGAAAACATCGACCCCATTACTAGGTTCTACCCGCGTATTTAACATGGAATGTTAAACACTCAATGAAATAAGTACTAATATAGATGTTATCACATCGCCTTTTAATATATTCGTAAATTTAGACAGCTGACGTTTGCACTTCTGCAAATGTTCACTGGAACCAGCGAATATTACGTCTTAAACGGAATGTTTACCTCACACATTACTAGGTAGCTCAGTTGGAACAAGCGCAAGACCCCCGAAGTAATCTGTCTGCTGTGAAGGTGGTTCGAATCACCTGTATGTACTAATTTTTTTTACCGTGCAATCCTCACAATTTACAAATTATTATTCTGAAAACTGTTATTATATTCATTTTTATTGTTTTATTTATGTTTTATGGCATTGTTTGAAGTTTCTTTATTGGTGAACTACAATTATGTAGTTGTTTAAACACACTTATAGGTAGGTGCAATTGAAATAAAGATCATTTATACACATTTGAACACACAAAGCAAGGGAATTACATTGTCAGTGTTTAACATGGAAGTTAAACTCATTTTGCAGACAGTGAATTATTGTGCTATTAAAAATGTTTCATAGTGATATGTTTTGCGGCGCTGGAATGACCCTTTTTCTATTCCTGGAACACGACTCCTCTAACGAAGCAAGTGTTCGTACTGGTGACCTGCTTGGGTAATGCACGCCTGGGCACGCTGTTGGATGGAGCCCCTGACTTGGTGTAGCATGGCGGGTTGAACACTTCTACAAGCCACTGTGATACGCTGACGAAGGGTTTCTAGATTGCCCAGCTCCTCTGCATAAATGCGTTCTTTTAAATCATCCCAGAGAAAGAAGTCAAGGGGTGTCAGATCAGGTGATCTGGTAGGCCAGGAGACTGGTCCTTGTCTTCCTATCCAATGACCAGGATGTGCAGCATTCAAATGATTGCAGACGATCCTCGACCGATACGGAGGAGCGCCATCGTGTTGAAACCACATCGTCATTCGCTCCTGCAGTGGCACATTCCCTAGTAATAAGGGGTGAGGTACGGAAGAATTCCAGGTAGCGTGCTCCTGTTAGATGTCCCACGAAGAATAATGGTCCAACAAGGTGGTATCCCAAGATTCCATACCAGACATTTACACCCCACTGCTCTTAGAGTGCTGCCTCCCTTACCCAATGAGGATTATCAACACTCCTATAGCATATATTGTGACGATTTTCAGTTCCATTGTTGTGGAATTTTGATTCGTCAGAAAACAGCATCCTGGATGCGGATCCCACATCACTTGCTACTCGCTCCAGCAACCATTCACAAAAGGTTACTCGAGCTTCGAAATCTCTCCCTTGAAGTGCAAACGATAAGGATGGAACTTATTAGTGTTCAATATTCGCACTACAGAAGATTGGCTGATGTTCACCTCCTAAGCAACTGACCGTGTACTAGTATGCGGATTGTTCTGGGTGGCGAACAAAACTGCTTCTGCATTAACACCCAATGTTGCTGGTGCGTGTCTATGAGGAGACATTCTTGCAAGTGACGCTGTTACACGCAGACACCTTTCAACATTCCGGAAGGTGTTTGCTGTTGGTTGTCGTCTGTTCGGATATCTCTCCCGATATAGATGCTGAGCCGCTGGTGTATTTGTTCTTGCTTCTCCGTAGATCAAAAGCATATCTACGTACTCGTCTGTCGCAAAATATCGCGCGGCAGCTTACGTGTGGTGAATGCAGGGGTCGGCATTCGCAACACACTACATCATGCCAGTCCAACGGTGCAGAAGTCATTATATCTGCTCAATTACAAAATGCAGACAACCAAAAACGATTTAAATTATGTCCTAAGCCCTCAGGGACTTTATAATTAGATTATTGCGAATTCGGTTTCCAAGTTTTGATGAACATAAAAAAATATTTACAATGCTGAGACTCGAACCTGTGTCATTGGGGGATAGCGGACAGTACACGTCACAATCCTATTCAGCTATTTGGAGACTTGACTATGAGCACGTACCGCGTGCAATACTAGGACTTGTATGCCTGGCGCTATGCCATTGCCACCTCGCAAGTTTTCGGGCTTGATTTAGCCTTTTAAGACAATTTTAATCATTAACTGGGCGTTTTAGTATCATTACTTAAATGGTAGAAGCTGTTATGCATATTAATTGAGATGCACGAGGCGTAGTTCACGCAAACATGTAAATAAACTGTTGTTTAATAATATGTCCGTTTTGACTGTACGGGTCCATGATGGATGATGCGTGTCTCTAACTGTTTCCTGTTTTTTGGCAGCCAATCCCTCCTCAAAGTACAAGAATCCACCATTTTCTTTTTAGCTGACGTTGTTAGTGTACTCATATGATAGGTCCATTTTTTCCGAGGCGTTTACTGAATTACGTTGCTATGTATACTCTAATAAAAAGTTTGTAAAATCGGCCGGAAACCGGAATTCGCTCTCAGTAAACGAGTCGTATGTTTTTGAGGTGTACTTTAGCGAGGAGTACGTTCTGTCCCTTAAACCACTGTTGCTCTCAATTTTGCGCATTCCTCTCTTTAAGAACGTCAAGCAACACATTTTAGTAAGCGCAAAACTGAACTGAGGCGCACATGCCGTTAGATGGGTGGCTTACCTTCCAAAAAAAAAAAAAAAAAAAAAAAAAAAAAAGAAAGGCGCGGCTGACTCACCTGATTATATATATGCAGTTTTAAAATTAATGCGGATGATTATTATTTACACTGTGCGCCAGGAAACTTTCTCCGCAACTGCTACATATGGAGAAAATGCTAGCACAAGTATTTGTGTTGGCAACGCAGGCTGCCGCTTGCATCAAAACGAAACGTAAACTATGCACTCGCCACAATGTTGGAAAGGTCCTTGCTGTTGAAGTGGGACTTTAACTCGTTTACAATTATACTGTAGAAAGCTTTCAGCAAATTTTCTGTTGTAATTGACTGTACACAATGAATTATATTCACTTTAAGTTCATCGATCGTTTATGAATTGATTTTATACACAGCAGATTTTGCTACATACCAAAATGTACAGTCTTATAGTTTTCTCGCCTGTTAAAGTCAGGCCGCGCCGTAGCCGAGTGGTTAGACCATTCCCTTCTCACCAAAGTGGCCCAGGATCGATCTCAGGCGACCGCATGTGGGATTCGTGGTGGACGAAGCGGAGCTGGGGTGGGTTTCCTCCGGTTTTCCCTGCCATCTCATTCCACGGTGCTCCATCTTCATTCCACGTATCATCAGTTCACCGCCTGCGGTGCCGTATGTAGTAAAAGTGGGCATTAAACACTAGCAAACCAAACCAAGCTTGTTAAAATCGTAGGCCCGCCTGTCCTCGGTGTATCGTGAACCGAGCCGGTAACTTGAACTTGATCAACCCTCGCATAATAACTTGTTTGGATACTTGGAAATAGAAAAACGGTGACGAAATTTATTTTAAGTTTTCCTTACCCCGTCGTCTCTGCGGAAAATGCGTTCCAACAAAACTCTCTTCAATACGAAAAAATATATCCAATATAATTGTGTAAAAGCACCAACAGTGCAAAAAAGTTCAAATGATATACCGCTTGAAATAGGTGAACACGGCCTAAAAGCCCGGAAGAACAAAACATATCTAATAGTCAAGACACCAGCCGTGAAAGCCTAAGTTTATACACTAACTGTTTTACTTTGTATGCTTTTGTCTATCTACATTTTTAAAGGTTCCAGCCTTTAACCACAGTGGCAATTTTGTTATAAAGCAATGCAATGGAATGTTAGTTTTCTTAAAATTAAAAACCACATTTAAAAACATAACCAGGAGAGTATTTCAATAACAAATTACTTTTGAATGCTTAAAGTGAATTGCATTATTGTTGTTTGTTTACTATATGCTTATTTTAGGCATAACTTTGACATGCTATGCTTTTTTCGCCTAGGCACTTATTACCAAAGAAATTATATAATAAGAGTTCCTTCATAACTTAACATTTGTTAGTTTTACTGATTTTATCGTCACAACTATTCGTTTAGTTGGTTATTGACTAAATGGGTTATTATATTTGTGTACCATGTACTGCTGTTTGTGGGGAATCTCACCAATAAGTGTGGGACTTTTTCATTAAATAATGGTAATTTATAACACATTCAGAAAATAAATAATGTACACAAAACGTCCTTGAGAGGGCATAACTTCTAAATGCAAAATGAACTTATCCGGTAAAATCTAGTGAGCAGATCCAGAGGAACACATGTGATCGTGTCCCAGAATCCTCCATGAGGTATTAGTGTGAGTATATGTATACTCCCATGCTGATAGCTGGCTACAATGAGCTTTGTATCATTAGATTCCACAAATTCCTTTAGCACTCAGCCACGAGGCGTCGATTACTGCTGCAGTGTGCTGCTTCTGAACGATGCACCAGTACTTATTGTTAGAATAAGGTTATTATAGACACAGATAATATAAAATACATATTACTGAATTGCCATCTTTTATCATGTGAAACTAACAAATAAGTATGTGTAAGTTTATAAATTGAAAGTACCTATTATTTAATATTGAAATATTAAGTACCTAATAAAAGACGCGTGGTTATAAAAATCAAAGAATAATAATGAAAAGGGGCCATACTCTGAGGTTCAATTTTGCCTGTGCCACCACTATTTTTAGTACTTCTGTGAAATAACAGCTGTCTAAATTTGGCCGAAAATTAAAATAACTTCAAGCACTTCTACACTCTTTGTGAAATAAACAGACCTTTAAGATCTTTTGTAGCTCAATCGTTTCTTCTTAAAAGACCGTGTTGAAGTTTCGGGAAGTTCAGGGTATAAAAAACCTGTAAATAAAGAGTTTGTGCGTGTGCGCGCGCGTGTATGTGTGTGTGTGTGTGTGTGTGTGTGTGTGTGTGTGTGTGTGTGTGTGTGTGTGTGTGTGTGTGTGAACTGTATGACAAGTATTCGATCTTATATGAACAAAAACTTGATCACTTGGCTATGAGCTGTAACACTGAATGGAAACATGTACGCTCGAAACAAGGACCTAACGAAATCTTTTCTAGCATCTTACTTTTCTTACTTGGGTTTTTAATATTATATTTACTCAGGACATTTGTTGTCCAGTTTGGGCCTTGTTAATACGGAAATATTAAACATGTTTCAATATACGTATTTTCACAGCATCTCTAGGACCTGTACATTCACGGAAAAGTTCTCTTTCTATAGAAACTAAACTGAAATTTTTAAGCCAAGATGCATTTTGCTGCACAGAGTGCTCACGCGTTTATAACATTGGCCTACTACGAAAAATGTCCAAGAACGGAAATGGGTGTTTCTCGTGTATTTTGGCCCACAAACACGAATTTTATTTTATTTTTTGTAGCACCCTCAGCTTTAAAAATACCTCATTTTATAAGAATGGTTATAAAAGCAATTAGGTGGTTTCTTAAGTCTTGCGGGGACTACACTACTATAACATGCAGACGACATGTGAAGAAATTGTATGATCTTTTTGTCGGGTACATGTTAGGTAATCAGGACCGAGAATGAGCACCACATATTGTCTGTGTGAACTGTTCGTCTCGTCTTATGGTTGGGTGAAGAAAAAAGGCAAAATTGCAATGCCTTTTGCTATTCACATAGTATGGAGGGAACCGGCCATTCATGTAGATAATTGCTATTTCTGCATGGTTAAAATAGCAGGGAATAAGCGCAAGAATAGAGAGAATATCAAGTATCTTTACATCAAGTCAGCTATTCGACTTCTGCCGCACAGTTCCTCCTTATCTGTCCCCGTTTCTGCAAACACATGGTCATTCGAAAACGAAAGGTCGAAGCTAGCACAGACATGAAGAATGCAGGCTCTGATACAAAATGGTTTGGATGACCTCGTTAGGGAACTGAATCTTTCTAAGGCACAAGCTGAGTTTTTGGGTTCACATCTGAAATAGTGGAATTTACTAGACAAAGATGCTAAGGTTTGTTGCTTTTGACATCGTCAGGCTGATTTCATACCATTCTTTGTCGTGGAAGACTCACTCTGTTACTGCAGTGACGTGAATGTCTATGTAATGCTATGGGAATGAAATATTTACCAGTGGAATGGGGATTATTCGCTGATGGCTTCAAAACTAGCCTCAAAGCGGTACTCCTTCACGAGCGGTACTCCTGTTCCCATAGCTTATGCCACTAAAACAGCAATATGGAACCTTCGTTGAACAAAATTCAATATAATATCCACAAGTGGCAAATCTGTACTGACTTTAAAGTAATTGGGTTACTTACAGGATTACAATCTGAGTGCACAAAGCATTTCTATTTTCTTTGTGAATTGGATAACCATGATCGGAAGAGTTACTACAACAGAGGGATTTGTCCTACCCGTACACAAATGGAACCTGGTTGCAAGAGCGGAACAAACGTTCCAGCGGTGAAATTGAAATACATTTTATCACCACCACTTCACATAAAACTTGGACTTTGAAGTAGTTCGATGTTGCAATGCACAAGGCTTTGAGCCCTCTTGAAATGGATTGCTGGAATTCTTTAAAAAAACTGTTCTGATTTGTTTGGAAACAAGGGACCAGACAATAATGATGTGTTAGTCAACGAACTACTATAGTGTTACCGTAATCTCGGCTGTAACAGGTCTTTAAAATGCACGTTCTTCACTCCCGCTGGTGTCCATAGACAAGCTCAGATGAACATGGGGAAAGATTTCATCAGACCATTTCTACATTGGAGCAACGCTATCAGGAGCCATGTGCAACAAGTATGATGGTTGATTACTGTTGGACACTACTGCAAGATAGTAGTGGCATACCTAAGATGCGCAGAAAATGTCCAAAAATAATTTAGGTGGGTATCAAGACCAATTCCACAGGCATTTCATAATCTTTGTGTTGATATGTTAGTATCTACAGGCAAAATCATATTGTCTAAACATCACAAAAGCCTTATAGAACTGGATAAAGACTAATACCATTTACACAAAAACTGTGGGTGATGTGGAAAAACCAATGGCAGATTCGTGTTCAGCAGGTCGAAATACCTAGGGATAACCCATTTTGGCGCTTGAAAATTTCACAAAGTTGAATTTTGTCGACCAGCGTAATATCGCAAAGTTCCGATTTACGACAGACATAAAATAAGCGCATGTCTGCCGTTTAGGACGGCTCAAACATAAAGAAAAGACATGTCTAAATTAAAGCCCATTAGCGTAGCATAAGTTCTGCATAAGGGAAGTGCAAGTCTGGAAATAATGAAGCCTCCGCTTGGACGTATTATCGGCCTAACGAGAATCACCTTGACGATGGTAAGCACGTTTGCAGGGGGGAGTCTGGTATTCGAAGCTCTTAAACTCATGGGCATAGATTTCTCATGCAAGTTATAACCACAATAATCATATACGTTGGTCAAGGAGATCTTGGAAATGATGTATCTGTGCCACCACACTCCTCTCATGCCTTTTAAGCAAATTTGCATTATCACCCATGAATTCATTGTGGTCATATAAATAATAGCGTGCTTTATCCGTAAAAATTAAATACGTATAAGTAGAGTAAGCATTAGCATTATCCAAGGGCCAGTTGCCGAAATAAACTCTACTCACATTATCAGGTGGTTGCAATTTCTGAGCTACTGTTATCCTATAGAATTTTAATTTTAAAAATGTAGTGGCATTCTAAGCCAGGGTTTGCTAAACTCCTTATTTCTGATAGAGTTTTTCCTGTGTAAGAACACGGTGATTTACTTTCGCTTTCTTATTAAGAATATATCCCGTTTCCCTAAATCTACACACAAGATCGCGAACCCTTCCTCTGTTATACGTACGAACAGCAGAGAATCTGTCTATAAATCGCCGTCTCGCTTCTCTACAAGGTTTATCACACACGAACCATACATGAAGATTCTGTGTGCTGAAGTAGACAGAACTTTGGGCACTATGACAACACTGGCACACCATGGTCTCAGGAAGTATCAAGGTCTCTACAAGGATGATTTGCCGGGATACGAAGATTAGGGAAAGTGGGGAGGGAACAGAACCGGTTAGAGACAGCGCAGTGAAGGGCAAACAATTCCCCGTAATAACTGCGTCCAGTGTCTACACGAAGGCCCTATAGAAGTCAGTATGACGTTAAGAGAAGCATAAAAAGCATCTGGAAACAGAAGCTAGATAACACGGTGTCAAGAAAGTAGCATTGTCTGTAAAAATGAACCACTCATTATAGCAATGACTCAAGCTCTAAAGAAGCGCATGAATGAAGGCGAGAGCCAGTGAGCTTTGAACAAGTGAAGCACGGAAAAAGTGAGTGTGGAAATAGAAGCCAGACGGCATGCAATCTACACAAACTTGAAGGAAGCGCATGCCTGAAGACACCAATCATCATGCCACCATACAAGCATAAAGGAGCGCATGTCTGGATATGAAAAGCAAATAGCATGACACGAAGAAAAGCATAACATGAGTGTCTATGGTTTTCTTGAAATTTCTAGGAGCATAACTAAACCATTCATACGAGTATATTTAAATATTGCAAAATGCACCTGTTCCTTCCTGAAGTGTAAAGGGTAGGTTTATATCAGTGTAATTTCCTGTAACTAAATGTTCTGCTCAGTTTAATATTTTTCCATTGATTTGCTTTCCTCAAGCAAATGGAAGGTAGTAAATGTAAGACCAAATAATATGCTTAATTTGGCGATAAATTAAGGAAAGTGTAAAAGACGTATTAATAAAAAGTCAACAGTGCAAGTCCAAGCTCCGTGTGGCTGGGAGGAATGCGCTCAAGCTTAGCTACCTAAGAAGGGTGGTAGAAGGGAAGAGAATGCTGGTGGGGAGGTAGCAGTGACCTGTCAGAGTTTTGAATGAATGAATATAAAACAAACCGTCAGAATAAGTGCCAAACCATACCATTGGTGCTACTTCTCTAATCACTTAACATTCTACATCTTTTAAGTATGGAATTTTACTACAGTGGCTATTTATTAACACTTTATTCAAAACGCTCAATACGAACAAACAACAACATGAACAAAAAACATAAACAAGCATACAGGCCTTGAAAGTTATCCACTTTCGCATTACAGCGGCTGTGCTAGCTCATCCTCATCACTGTCAATGAAAATATGTTCTTTGCCGTCACTATCACTGTCACCATCACTATCATTGGTGGAACTACTATCATCTGATGCAACGTTAAAAATTGTTATCTATAACATCCGAAACGATTCCATCATTTTTCCAATATTGAGTTTTTATTTCCTCAATTTTCTTACAAAACCCCACCCAGTCGGCTTCCGTTACTGCTTCGATGGCTTCCTCTGTAAGCTCTTGCAGTTTCTGCAAACTCAAGCTTCCATCGATGTTGCAGCATCTAACATAACCTTTTACCTGAGCCCGAGCAAACCCAATCGGGTTTAAGTTGCACATGTGTAGTGGTAATCTTAGTGGTGTGTGCCCTAAACTCGTCAGAAGCTTGTCAACTCTGAATTGTTTTTTCTTTGGGTGATGGGCACTAAATCTCCTTTCCTCATTTCTTCGTTGCAATTGACGTCACGTTTCTGCAAGAAACTCACCATCTCTTTCTTCGTCGAATATTTTCTGATAAAATTGAGTGATATGGAGCGTTGTCCATAAGTATAACTGAAGAAGGTGGGATGTTCAGAATTAGCATCTCTGGCAACCATTTCTCAAAATGTTGGTTAATTTGACCATGGAAATCTCCTGCCTTATAGAGAAGTTTGCTCCATTCACAAAGCCCTTCTTACCTCCAGCGTGGAAAAGAATGAGCCGACTGCCTGCACTGTAAGTTTCGGCCACTCCAAAAACATCCTCAGACTGCCAACACTTCTTCACAGTAATGTTACTGTCCAACCAAGTCTGATCTAAATATATACGGTTTCTGCCAGATTCATGCAAAGTTTTACTATTTCTAAGATTTTCATAACGCCACTCCACAGTCTCGGGTTTCTCAATTAATATATTCCGTTTGCCTCCACATTTTCTCCAATCGATTTTAAAACCCTTATCAAAAATGTATCCTCTGTTTCTTTGCTGTTGGAACTACCGTTTGTGTTTTATAGAATTTCTGAACAACGTTTCGGATAACACACTTATCAAATTCACCCACAAACCTCTTCGATCATCTTTCCGTGTATTTTTTCCCCTGGTTTTGAAAGTACAACAGAACCTCCACTTTGCTCCTGAAGTTGTTTTCCCTCCTTTCTAACTTTCAGAATGAAATATTCCGATTTCTCACAATAGTCTGCTTCAGTGGAAACGTTATAGTTCTGCCGGAACTCCTCGTCACATTTTTCTTGATGTTCCAAATCGACTGACGAGGGACGAGCCTCACTGTGGAACACAAAACTTCGCTTACGCTTTCGAAGGAATGTACACTCGGCTATAATAAATAACACTGACTCAACACGTGTAAATCCACAAAGCAAATTCTGCGCATGAGAACCACGGCTGGACAGTTGTTATGTGCTCGTATAGGGGATGACAAGAACTCTCAGAGGCTAAACCTGCCCCACCAGCTGGTACAGCAACACTCGCTTCTGATTGGCATCGCCTCAACTTTTTGCCTCGCATCCCACAAACACACGGAGCTTGGACTTGAACAGTATATACGTCTATCCATGTTCTATACATTCCAATATTCAAAATATTCTTTAGCAAATTGAGTCTATTGTTGTGTAGTAACCACATTTCTGTAGAATAACATTCGTTATCACAATACGTCATACTGTTGTTTGCAAGATATAAAACTACTTCCAAAAAACTTAGTGTGTCGAATCACTGATAGATTGCTTCTCATCGGCATGCAAATCATTCTGGAATTTCGTCTTTCATACTTCCATGCAGTGTAATGCCCCGATTCACAAAGAATCTTTTTAAGGAAGGGAATAAGATAACTAAACAGTAATTGGTATGTAAAACCTATGTGATTTTTAAGATTCCGGGAAGCTAATTTTCCTAGTTTATAAACCTGAATACCTAACCTTCAATCTTTCCTGTAATAAAAACACAAAGCTCCTATGAATAGTATCACCAATTTAGGAACTTAATGCTACTTCGAAGGTTACGAACAAGAAAAGCTCATATATTGGTTATATTAATCTAGAGCAGCGATGTTCAACGTTTGTGAAAGAGGGGAGTTTGGACTTACCTTGCACTGTAAGCTGACCTTGCCACTCTTTAACCCCCAGCCGTACATTGTGTTGCAGTGGCGCTTTGGTGCGTTTGATTTACGAAAACACTTTCAAATCTTATGCTATAAACATACGTTCATTAGTGACTCTTTTGGTACTGCAATTAATATTTGGTGACAAAGTCGAAGTGCATAGTCTTAGATGATCCACCAAGCGATCGTCGCGTAGCCTATTGTGATACTGCATTTTAATCGATATAATCTTTTCAGAAATTATTTTATTGCTAATTTTCTTGTAGTTGCAAGGGGAATACAGTAGGCTTTAAGCGATAGTGGAATGTTTTACATAAGAGCCGATTGCTAAGTGGTGCCTTTGAAATTCCGTTCTCTTTGCAAGGCAAAGGGATAAAAACAAACAGCATATTCCTGTTTGAGAAGGTATTGGCAAATTCAACCAAATAATAAATAATATCTTGGAAATGGTTCACTCAAAAGAAAAAAGAAGTATTTGACATAAATTGTGTGTTTTAACGAGATCCACATTGTTTATTTAGTAAGCTTTTGGTTGTCTCTTACTGCTTGCCATTTAAGCAAAAAGCATGCAGAATGAAGATGTCATTTCCAGAACATTCAAGTTATGACTTAGGAACTACCATGGAATCGCTTGTTTGTGTCCGTCACTGGATACTGACTGACTGGGAGTGGACACGCCACAGGCGTGATTCACCCTGCGACTAAAAGAGGTGAGGAAAACCAGCTGATTAAGTAACTCTTTCCAAAGAGACAAGGCTGGACATCGCTGATGCAGACATAATATCGCCAAAGATATTCATTTTTCGTTAAACTGCAAGGTCTAGAACGCAATAGAATAATGCGTTATATATGATATTGAAACAGAGTTCACTTGCTTTGTACCGGTTTGTCTTCTGGCGCTAACTAGTGGCAAAGTGCGAACTACACCAACTATAAAAGAATAGCAAACTTTAATTGCGGTAATTGTTACTTAGAGGGTGCGCAGAGAAGGGATGGAACTCTTCAAGTACTTAGCCTGTTTTATCGAGGTAATTAATTTGACTTAATATGACCATGGGAGTCAACAGGGAGTATATGTATTCACTGATAGCCTAGAAACGCGTAAAAGTACACTAAATTTTGAAAGAGTGTTTTCTTTAAGAACCCAGTAAGCTCAAATGAAATAAGTCGAAGTGAAACTGGCCAGTGCAACCTGCGATACAAAAATGCAAAAAAACAGAGCCGCAGTGAGACGCTTCTCTCATTCCTCGAACACGCATTCCATTCCGAGGAAGAGGAAGCGCGTGTTGCACAGATGCCTTTATCTTGGCCGCGACCTTGAAGAGCTTCACTAGGCCAAGGCCATCCTTCCATACACTCCCTGCACCTGTCACTTCTTCAGTTCGTTGCGCTCCATGTCCCACAACTTATTCCAGCCCCAATTATTCCTCGTCATGCTTTAGTTGTTTCTTTTTCAAATCAACTGCTTTTTGAAAGGGAGGGGCGTGTGTTTTATGTCTGAGATCAGCAGCATGGCAAATTAAAACGTATCGAAAATACTCATTTTCCTTCCGCTATTTTCAGTTAATGAATTGAGTACTATGGCACTTAGCATAAACTTAGAGAATATTGTTTCAAGAAGGTGCCAAAGTGCGTAATTTAATTACTAGTAAACCACACAATATTTTTACCTTCTTTAACACTTACGTAGCAGGCAGAGTAGGTCCTTCATTCCATTCGATATCGGTGTTTCACTGATAATGTATGTTTTTCTCCTCGATTCAAACAAAAATTTAGCTTTAGGAAAATGTTCCAGTATTTGTGTATTTGTGAGCAGCATAAATCGAAAGAAAACATTGGCATAAATACCAAAGTTAGTATTAAATCCTCCAAAGATACGACCCGATTATTTACAAGATAATCCCCTACAGCAAACTACCCTATACATGGAACACTTTTCTAACTTTTCTATTTTCTCAAAAGGACTCTCAGTGATTTTAATTAAAACATCACATATTTAAGATATTTAAAGGAACCCTATATCCTGAATTTTCTGGGAAGCAATTTGTATAAGTGATTAACTGGGGGCACGCAAGAACATAGACAAAAACATACCACACACGAAAATTATATTTATGCAATCCTAGCATTAAAACAACTTATTATGACGTCATAAATCGTGCTAAATTATCCCCATTCTGGCATCAGTGCCAGAAAATGAATGACGTAATTACCATGACAACCGGCACAATATAATTTTCCCCAATGTGTGCCTGTAAGAAAACCTGAAATCGTCACTCTTGTAAACTAACGCATTTTTCGTTTCTCCATCCACAAAACCTTTCGTATTCTTTTTCGCACTGTTTTTTATCTTTATGGGATTAATGAACTCCCAACACTCCTGGCTTCATTCAAAATGTCTAGTGGAATACAGTCCATATTTTCAGAAGTTTTATCATAACTTGTATTTTCCTATAAGTGCTGAAACAAATAAAACATCTGTTTAGCAACCATATTACGTCATACATCTTTACGGATTTAATGCTAGAATTGCATAAACGTGTATGCAACACTTGTAAAGTCTTTTCATCTTTTCGCTTTCGCTCACGCGCTAAACATTTACTCGTATCAGATTATTCACTAGTTACATAAATTACTAATGTGTACAGGACATATTCCTTTATTTCAAATAATTGTTATGGAGCATTAGCCATTTCCAAGATACCCGTTATTATTGGTTTGTGTTTCACTACTGTGTCACTTTTGGAATTGATATAGCTATTTCGTTGTGTCTCACGATATCACATAAAGAGTAAGGTTTTTCAAGGCTGGCATTATTTAGTCGCTTTTAATATCTGACTATAGATTTGTTTCCTTTATCTCCCTTGTAATTACAATGAAATGTGTAATGAAACTACTTTTGCAAAGGCTTGCTCCGATTAACTTGAAGTAGACAGTCGTCTGGATGATTCAGTTGGTTAGAGGTGGCCTACTGATCCCAAGGTCGAGAGTTCAAATCCGAACCAGACCGATGGTTTTTAAATATGCTTAACGACAGCTCCATATCAGTAGATTTACTGGTATGTATAAGAACTCCTGCGAGACGAAATTCCGGCACATCGGCGATACTGATGTGATCTTGGCAATTGACAGCGTCGCTAAACAACAAAATAATTTCAATTTATAATGAAGGAGACAGATAAGTTAACCTTAATAACGATAGTTTGTAGAAGCTATATAAAAATAAATCACAGAGGGTGTAAAAATTAATGTGAATGTAACACGTCGGTTTATAAATGGAGACAAACTCGCGCTTTTTCTAGCTAGGGTGGAAGCGTCTGGCATGGAGTAAACAATTCTGTATTATGCGGCGAATTATGGCTAGATTTGCAAATCGTACTTAAATTCTTCTTAATCAAATATAGCGCCTAAAATGTATATAGCAGTTATACTAGTTTCAACTTATTGGTTTGATTTGCCTCGTCTATATAAATGCTTAGGAGTAGAACACGTTTCTCTAGCCAAGCGTGATCGTGTAAGGAGTTTAGTATTGTGCATATAAATATACAAGACTTCTGACAATTCATTAGTATATTTTACACACAAAATCAACTGTTCGTTATCTTCTTACAACACTCATTTTACTGGTTTCGCCGTAATCACTTATTGGATATTTGCAGTTCGTTAAGGCTGGCATTACACCCCAACCACTCTCACTGAAGTCAATACCGGAAGTTGGCGTCCTTTATTCCTACCATACACACAAATTTAAACATATGAAACGCCTGTACGTGATTCTCTCTCCCATCTTTTAACGTTGAAGATTTCAAAAGTCAAATGTTACCACCGGAGTTTGCTTACGTGAATCTGTCTTATGTCAAGGGGCTGTGTTATGTCCATTAGATTCTGCATTCCTTCACACCCTCCTGCGGGGAGACTTTCTATCCAGTTTGGAGCCTTACGACTTCCCAAGATGCTAGCAAACAGCCTTAACGAACCCACAGTTTAAACATATAGACGAGCAAATATTACCATAATCAATATTACCTTTAATACTTTACAGTTAACGTCTATGTGATTTTAGACAGAAGAACTTACGCATGTTTTAATAGAGAACTTCACGGGACAATATTGTTAATATCGTCTATAGCCTCAGAAACACCGTAACAATTGGAACATATATTTTCATTTCGTTTTGCATTCCGTGTCATTGGATAGTTTTATGTATACTGTAAATACGCGGTTTTAATTCGATAGTAGCAGTCTCTTTTGCATTGCGCATAAACATGGAATTGATTAATAGTGAACCCAATTGTGTAGCTTCTGAGTAATCAAGTATATTAAACTGGTGCACAACATGCATTAACTATAGGTAACTCTTCTGTTAAATTTTATGTTCCCCCGATTATGCTGTGTTAATTACAGAGTGATGCAGTTAGGGCTTATCTCTGGCAAGAGTATAGCAGTTTTAGCTTCATTCGCTTCTGCAAAACGCCTATTAGCGATTTGTCCATTCGTGAGCACATAACTAGTTAATGTATGAACCTAAAATTTTATATATACGAATACGACTATGGTTTGCCGAGTTCTTTTAGGGGTGGTTAAATTAAGGGTAGTTCATACAATGAGTCATAAGATGAACTGCTGAATCTATTGATCTGAAATTTTATGTATACCAGTCTGAGAAGCATTAGAAGCTACATTTCGAATTCAGTTAACATATAACACAATTAGGGGTAATTTATGAACAACCTACTACATATCAACCACTTTTAGGTAATCCGTTGCAGCTGCGGTTTAATTTTTGTATACAAGAGCATCGAGGGCATTTGTTTACTCACTACAAATTTGATTGGAATTGTTACAAAATTCAAGCTAGTTTATAGTGTTATTTTTAGGATTATTTTACAGAGCATTCATTATTATTATTAATATTACCACGTTATTTCTGCCTCACATTGAGAAATTACATTTTAAAGTTATGTGTATGTTTGCAATACGCTTAAAATTACTATAATTTATGTATATGCTCATTCATAATAACGAGGCCAGGGTCGGAAGGCGTTCACTTCCACTGCAACAGAAAGGCAAATCATATTAGCATACACAATTACCAATGTCTCCGAGGTTGGCAGCCCTGGTAGTAGAATTCCAACGTTTGAATACTCTATTACCGTGTTTCATAACGAAATCGCTGATATTACGCGAGAAGGCCACCAAGGAAGCGGCTAACAAGAGTACATCTTGGATAAAGGGATCTTAGTAGTTCATCCTGCCTCTTATTAGAATACCTATATCAGAAATTAATCGGTGCCAAACGCTAACGTGGAGATTTATTTCCTTTTTCTTTCTTTCTTTTTATGAAGTAGGATTTTAGGAGACAATTTCGGTTAAGTTGGCATCCATTTTGTCTGGTATAAATTTTTAAAACATTTTCTTTACGCGAGGAAGCTTCCAAAGAAATCTTATGACAACTGTACACGTGTTAAGGGAAGCGGGAAGTGTGAAATGGTTAAAAATGTCATTTTTCAGTTTCATTAGCTAAATTCTCTGATATTTTCTGAACAACCGTATATACATATATGCCGGATGCCCCAAATAAACACCGACAACGCTCAGTATGTTGAACGGGAAGGCAAACGGATCGGTTCTCAAATAGGAACTCCTATCCGGAAATACACGGTTTGGACGCTGGAGAGCGTCGAAGTTTGAGAACGAACAGTTGTGACAATTTGTTAAGATTCGTTTTGGTATCTTAATACGGAAGGTATGCAACCTTTTAGCCAGCTGTGTACTGGAATGAACGATCTGATTATAATAACATTCCTGCGTATACGCTAAATTCCTCTACAGAAGCCTTGCTGCGCATTCTACTGCGTTACTGGCGTAGTTTCCAGTACAGTAATGCGACATGAGCTAAATCACACTTTGATGTAAATGTACAGAATCCCCTCAACATCGCATATTCAGATCGATGGGTTGGTAGAGGTGGACCAGTTCCATGGCCAGTACGGTCGCCAGATCTGACACCTCTCGACTATTTTCTGTAGAGTTGTATGAAGAGTATGGTTTATGGCACTCCTATAATGCCAGCGGAGGACCTTATGGCTCGAGTTCACGGAGCAATTGCAAATCTTCAAAGACAGCCCCATTGGTCATGTGCATGAAGCTCACCACCATCGATATAGGCTCTGCTATGACGTAGGAGGTACACAGTTTGAAGCCCGTTTGTAATGTAGACAGCTCGATGTTGGGTTTATTGACAAAATGTGAACATACACCCATTTCACACTTCGATGTGCTACAGCGTCCAAACCGTACATTTCCGGACAGAGGTCCCTATTCGAAAACTGATCAGTTTGCCGTCCCGCAGAACGTACTAATTGTAAGCGTTGTCAGTGCTTTTTTCTGGGGGGGACTCCTATATATATATATATATATATATATATATATATATATATATATATATATATATATACACACGCTTTAAAGATATCGATTTTGATGCAAGTTGTTTGTAGTGTTTAACGCCCGCTTTTACTACTACGGCACCGCAGGCGGTGACACTGATGATACATGGAATGAAGATGGAGCACCGGTGGAATGAGATGGCGGGGGAAACCGGAGCACCCGGAGAAAACCCACCCTGGCGCCGCTTCGTCCACCACGAATACCACATGCGGGTCCCTGGGATCGAACCCGGGCCGCCTAGGTGGTAGGCGAGCGCGCTAACCGCTCGGCCACGATTTTGATGCAAGCCATTATAACAATTTTTTTGTTTCATTAGCTTTTTTTTCTCGTACACAATTTTTCTCAGCAATCATTAGGGTTACAGGTTTGAAATTTTGCACACTTCTTTTTGATATAGAATTATAATATAACTCGCCATTTGCACATGGCACACATATTTTTTTTTGAAAAAAAATGGTGTAAACGTTACATTTTCATTTTTCTTCATATTGAAAAGTTTATTCTAGCAAAACCAGATACTTGTATAATTGTAGGTTAATATCATAACAGACATATGAGGCCCAAGTGTAAAACATTTCAGTGCTGTGCTATTTATAGTTATTCTAATTTTGTGGCAGTAACGTACCCTATTTTTCACAAAATATTGTGTTCTGTTTATTTATTAATTAAATTTTTAAAGAAAAATATGAGCTAGGATAATGAAATTTGCTATAGATATTCCCCATAACCTGGTATATATGCCTGATTTTTTCAAAGGAGTTTACTTGGTAATAGTTTAGAAAGGGCGTACTTGACTAAGCTCGACGCCTCTCGCTTTCCTTAACAGCATGTTTCAAAGGAAAATCGGCCCATATGAGCACTGCAGTTAAAGATAAGTAGGTAAATAGAACAAAGCAGAATCCAGTCCCGTTTCTCATATTTAGTGTAATAGTTTCTCTAAACCTTCGCTTGAGCATAGCTGTCTGTCAAAAGTTTTTTCACTACATGGACAAACTAGACACCTGTCCAAGACGGCAAATGTGGAGGTGAAACGACGTGTTAGATCCTCGCGTTATTCAAAAGCTTGTTATTTTAATTGATTAAATTAAATCAACCCAGAAGTACCAAGAGTGTAAACCGAATACAAATAATGCGTAGTGTTAATCCACTTTAGGGCGAAAATAGCCAAGACATGATCCTTAAGAATGGGGTCCTGTTTTATATTATTCCTTAAACATATGAAGTGATGAAGTCATTCTGTATTCTATGTACCTGAGGAACGGAGTGTCACAATTCTCGCAGTGGTTTATGCTGGTAAGGAAAGACTAAACCACTTCTGCCACGCCCAACCTCCATTCCTTACCTGGTTCTTGCACTCTATTTTGTCTTACTTCCTTTTTTCCTTCACTCCTGAGTCTGAAACCGACCTGTGTTCATAGGTTAATGTTTGAGTGTCACCTTTGACATCGTATTAATAAGAAACTGGCTCATTCAGGAACTGGTGTGGACCGTCATTGCAAAGTATGTTTCCCCGACTCAAGTGAAATGGTTTTGTACTCCTCCCCTTTTGTCGTGTTTCTATCGGACTTAAATTCAAATCGATAACAGATTGGGAGACCCAAGATATGCGGAATACAAATGAGGACGTTCTACCTACATGAAATAAAGTAACATACTGCAGAACAAAGAAAGCATCGGACGTTTCTGTGCACACGACTGTGCACCCATCCTTTTGTTATGGAAGGGTGAGTAAATCAAAATCTGACCTCTTTTCCCCATTAAGAAGAGGTGTTACAATGCATCAGTGTCTATTTATTCCAATATACCGTTTTTAACGAAATTTAACCAATGCGGGAAGTATTATACAAAACGCAAAGAGCTTATACCGGAATTCCGGTGGTCAATGTGCTCATAGAGTTCATTAACAGATGATTTCCTCCCCTTCCTCCGTGTTACAGGGATACAGATAATATGAGCATTTCATTCAACTATAGGTAAGTCTTAGACATTTATTTAAATTTCTTATAAGAACTAATATTAACATTTAGAAACCAGAAATCAACGGTGGTATTCACTGGATTCAAAATACTGCATTCAACTGTATCTGTAATGACAAGAGAATGTCACAACATAGAGAATTTTCTAGGATATGTTATTTCGAACATCGAAATTATAAATGCTTGTATTGTTTAAAGCGCTTTGATATTAAAGGGCTCTGTCTCTGTCTGTCTATCTGTCTGTGTCTCTCTCACACACACACACACACACACACACACACACACACACACACACACACACACACACACACACACACACACCAGTTTTAAAACCGAAGTGCTTCTTAAGTTATTTTCAGCCCTTCGCATATCTTGTTGAAGTTAGTAATACTAATATTTAACTCTCAACAATACTCACAAGTAGAGAAAGTATTGTATTCCACTGGAAAATTGAATGTCGAGATTTCACTGGGAATAAGTTTTGAGGTGTTGTATTTTTTGAAACAGGTATGTGTTTGAAAAATTATATGAAATTCTCCCATTCCACACAGAGGTTTAAATCGAATCTTTATCGTTATTTTTTATTATTTCAACAATGTCTCCAACAATTTCGATTAAAATGTCGCATATTTGACATATTGGTGTGAAAAATGAAATTTATATGTTGAATTCTCTGGAAATATTCTGTAAAGCCCCTTTACTATCATTGAGCTTTATATACATATAACATTCTTTAATTACAATAAATTGTCAAAACGTTAAGACAGAGAATGGTATACCTCATTAAAATAACATTTATTCAATTCAAATTACGTGGCATTAGGGATCCTCGAAATATTCCTTGTAGTGTGTTTAGCTTTGCCGGTTGAAGTTTACTCTCATAGATTTTAAAATAAGAGATTGTTCTTTCTACTGCTTTATCACTCAAAACTAGAGAACACACTTCATTGGACTCTAAAATTCGACATAAAAGTTTTACCGGAATGTATATTCGTTTTCGAAATTCTCTGAATCAAGCATCTGATATGTTGGATTCACTATTTTTCTCATCTACTATCTTTTATTGTTTATTAATCGTTTGCACGAAAATCTTACAAATGATAATGTTTCTCTCTACTTCATGTTAATCGAGACAAAACATTTACACATTATTTCACTATAAACTTCGTTGTAGGTAAAAGGGGCATATAAGCCGCTGAAGACATAGTCAAATATTTAAAAAGCAGGGCGCTAAATGCAGGTTTCGAAATTCCACTCTTTGGATAACATATCGTAAAACAAACGGATAACGACTTAGATTATAAAATAATGTATAATAAAAGCATTAAAAATTGAAACAGTTTCAACCAAATAATTCGGGAATGGTCACGGACACAATAGGGTTAGTTGAAATAAGTTGTATATTTTAACTAATGTCTATGGTGAGTTTTTTTCTAGCTCTTTGAGTTTACCAGCTGCAAAGAATGCAGAGAATTTCTGAGGCTCCTTGCAGAAAACTTGAAGATATATAATTTTCTTTGTCATCGAATATTTTAAACACGTGGCATTTTAATCCAAGTTTTATGCAGGACTGTTCCGTGTAAATCGTAGTTTGGGTTAGGGGGATTTTTTTCGAATGCTTTGTGTGGCATACTTGGAAGATAAAGGACTTAAGTATCATATTTGGTATTTATCCGACATTTTTGTGTTATGCTGTTCACATATACACATGTATACGCGCCTTTTTCTAAGAATTACTTTTTAATTCAGGGGAACCCCAAACATATTTCTGGCAAAATCCCCATGTAGAATGATAGAATGTTATAGAAATCTTCCTCCACCTACCACAGGTAGTAGATAGGGAAAGTAAAAATAATAGTGATGCCCATTTATTGCAGGCAAGAGAGAGAGAGAGAGGAGTGAGAGAGAGGGAGAGGGAGGGAGAGGGAGAGGGAGGGAGTGAGAGAGACAGAGTGCAGCTTAACTCAAAAACGAAAGCTTGGATGTGTGCCACGGTCATATTAAAGTTGAGTACATTCATATCTGGTAGTCAGGAGAAAATCACAATAAATTTGCCTCTTAGCATATAACACCAGGTGAAATTGTTCCAAACTTTTAAAACATCATGTCTAAGACAATGAGGAATATATCGAATGTATGATATTTATAGTATCTGAATATAATCTGAAGTACTATTTATTCGCAATAAATGTTACACAGCTTTGAAATAAGAAGAGCTAGGCAAAAGCTTACTACAAAAAAACTGCAGCGCTCTTTAAAATAACACAGAATATGACTAGTTACTTTTTTCTATCTATTAGCCTTTTCCGAGATATGTACTCTCTTTAAATATTTCATTTTTAAACCTCTATGATGCGGCATTTGTGTTTTAAGATGTGCAATTTTCAGTGTTTATTTTTCTTTTGAACTTACTTTTTCTAACAAAAACACATTTTAATATACATGCTGCAGTGTTATTTCCACATTTATATAACTGATTAGCTATGCCTTTTTGAAGCATTACTTACCAGAATACGTATCGTCATTTGTTTACTTTGTTTAAGGCGCACCCGGTTTATTCCTAGCGTATAGTTGTGGTTTTTTAGGAACAGTGACATCAGGGATCCGTGTATAAATTAAAGCTGACATTTCACATCCACTGTTGGGGCAAAGCGTAACACAATAAGCACAATCAACAGATACCTTCACGCACGGGCCCTGATGACCTAGTTGTCGATGGGCCCTTAACTTCTATACTCACCCCCTTCACGCAATGTTATTCCCATTACCCACCATGCCAAACAATATTAAGGCTAAACTCCAAATGCCGTTCTCTGTAGGCGCATGAGCTAGGCTAGCGCGAAGCGAAGCCACATAACTTGGCACCTGCTACGACACAGACTCATCGCCCGACATTTGCGACAGTTAAGATAAACTCGGTAGTAACGTTAACATAAATAACGTTTTAAATTGCATTGCGACTCGCTTGAGTGTCTGAACGGATATTGGTATGATTGCGGAACTAGTTATTACTTAGCTGTTTTTATTAATGTATTTTATACAATTCCATAAGTCGTGTGTTGTGTTTTTGATCAGTTTACAATAATCTGAATCCGCTGAATTAAGCGAACTCGGACTATATATGAATAAAATGCTCGATAAGCTAGAAATCCACATTTCATACAGGAGTTTTTCCAACTCTGAATATAAATGAGAACACACTGACCCTTTCCCCAGCAATTTCACGCTCCGTCAAGCTTAGACGGGCCCTCCATCCTTCTCAGAGCGTGATGTAACATATGAATGGTGCCTATAAAACACACTCCGGCCCAGCATTTTAAACCAAGTGACTGGGCAGCGCCAGTATTTTTTTCTCCCCAGATTTAGACCATAAGCGACGCATTACTGCACGGGGTGATGTTGGGCAGCTGAAAGAAGAGAAAGTATGGAAAACACGAGCAAATGTACCGATCCACATGTGTGCCTTTACACTGCAAAATAACCGATGGGTAACATTTTCAGCACAAACCTATTATAAGTTGGTCATTTCGTTCAAATCAATATGAAATTTTGCAATTAGTCACAATAACTGTGTGTAGGAGAGTATTGAAAAGGGTAGAATGAGACTGAAAGAATTCAATGCCATAGACGGGATTTGAACCACGCATCTACCGGTACCCGTCCGGTTGCTCTAACCACTAAGCTTACAGCTCAATTGGCATTGAATATTTCAGTCTCATTCTACCTTTTCCAATATGAAAGCTTGTGTGCTAGTAAATGCAGCCGTTCGGACCGATTTTGATTTGATTCATGGCTGACATTTTACTAACACAGACATAGCATTACTGTACGGCGAAACACGTAAAACAATGCGAGAAAATGGGTGAAAGTGCAGTACTCTGGTTTGGTGATAACTTCAAATCTGTTGTATGACTGAGCTTTCTCTATTCGCGGACTGGGAGATAAGGGGGTAGTCCTAAAGAAAGTATAAGGCCTCCATCATAAAATATGCAGATGTGCTAAAACCATGCGTGGAAAATGTAGAGTAGAAAGGCAAAACGAAGTTGAGCATTTTAAGATTAGGATCATGGGGTCGCAGATGCAATATAACAGGAGCACTGGATGCACACAATTGAAATCTGACTTCATGAAGCATCTTCATTTGCCAGCCAAAATGTAATTCACTACTGTGTGCGTACTGGTTCAACTATTGAGTTGGTGTACAATGAGAAACGAACCATTCCATGCACGCACTGTACTGCACAAAACGAACTTTCGGTATTACCGTACCATCCAGTGGACTTCGCGACACAAATGCGTTATTGAACATCAGGCACACCTAGAGACAATGACTACTGCTGGATAAGTGTGCATTTTGTTTACACGACACGCTACAAACAGATTACATAAGCAAGAGACTCTAACACGACGGCCATAATGTTGGCACAAGTAGCACAATGCAATAGACCCCTTGTTCCTATACTTTTACTTTGAATGTTTTGTTTAGCATTACATACTCTATTAAAAGTACATAACAAAGAAGCAAAATAACTTAATCTATAGTCAACCACAAGAGGCCCCTTTGGCACCATACGGTTCACTGAAAGTCTTCTAATTCGGAATCACATCAGCAGGAAAGCAGGAAGTTCTACGAGAGATGACTCTTGATCCGGGGAACCATATCACATCTTTGTACCAAGGAGAAGTGCTACATACTGTATGCCCACGACATGAAGGCAAGAGGGGAATGAAGGGCAGAGGGGGCTTGAACTATGTATCTACTCCGGTAGCGGACGTGTTTACTAGGAAATGAGTGTATGAGAGTGCATATTTCTAGCTATGGGTGAGTTATGTGACAACATTGTGTATTTTAAACGAGCCTAGCATCCTTGTCACTCTCGGAAACTAGGCATAGACACCGTGAGGGAAGCACAAAATGATTACGCTACACATTCCTAAGACTTGCCTTCTTGTCCTGGGCATACAATACTATAGTGATTTCACTCTGACCAGTCTACTCAAGTTCACGCTCGTAGGTATATCCCCACTCTTGTTCTATACGTCTCTTTCTGACGGTGTGCTGTTCTTCCCACACTGAGAGGAGCGGGGCACAGCTACAAAGCGGGGAAAAAGTGACTAAGTGGAATAGTGAATATGAAAATACTATAAGTGAAGGTGTTCAAAAATGTGTGCAAAGATGGTACTGAGTCCAAGTTCAATATGTATCTAGATGTTTGTGACATATCAAGGTGCGTTCAGTATAAGGCTTAAAACTTTATTTTGAAAGACCGTAGACAATTTTACTTCCAGCTGCACCTCCCCAAATTCAACAAGCATATGTGAGTAAATGATGAAGTAAAGACTTGTACAAAAGGGAACCGCATGGTGCATATTTGCAAAGAAGACATGCAATTGAGAATGGGATTTAATTTGTGTAATGTGGAGTAAGCGAGGTTTAATTTTAAATTAATGCGAGAGTTATAGGTCAGTTGACAATCAAAATGCAGGTCAAGATATTTAAGTCTCATCACCACGTTTCCAGGATATCGGAGTGATTCATAAAGTAATGAGAGGGAGAATAATGGGTTGACGCAGTGTAAAAATCATTATTTCATATTGCTTGTGCTTCAAAGAAATACTGCAGCTCTCAATCCAGGACACTAGAATATTAAGAGACTTTTTTTATCCTTAAAATCATTATTTCGGTACTGCCTTACTACTCTGGAATTTTCTACACGTTTTTCCGCACGCAGTACATATAGAACAGGAAGTTCAGCAGGGATGATGATGATGATGATGATGATGATGATGATGATGATGATGATGATGATGATGATCATCATCATCATCGTCATCATTACCGTGCAGTATCTGATAATTTTTTCATTGGAATGATTTTAACATTCTGGTAAACCACGTCGATGGATATTAAAGTGCTACATCAATTAAAAGTAGAACTACTGTTAAAGTAATGTGCTGTTAACCCTTAAAGCTGAGTACGAGGCCAATGTTGAATTCCCTAGACTTAGTCTTCACAACTGACGCTGAAGCAATAATGCGACAGAGGGGTGAATGAGTGTTTCTCAAACCCTTTTTCTTTTTACTTTCCTTATTTATAGTAGGTAGAGGTAATATTGTGCTGCACCCTAAAATTTTATATCGGGATTTCAGCAAAAATACTCGTTTTGAGGTTCTTAATCAAAATAAAATCATTTTTACAAAAAAATTTCCGCGTTAGTGTGACTATAAATAATATGACTCAAAAATATAAACTGGGATAAATAACTTCAAACTTGATAAGATGTGATACGAATATTTTTAAGACGTCCACCTACTCCAAACTAAACTTTACATGGAGCGTTTTTAGTTGCTTTTTGTTTTCTGAAAAATGGTTCTAATGATTTTAATTATTATACAATATAGGTATTTGATATTTACATGACAAAAACATTGTGTTTAATGAAATTTCTGTGAATAGCCTTCGTATTAATCATATTTATTCAGAATGAATTTTGTATAACTGGTAAACAGTAAGATGTAGAGCAAAACTGGAAATGTAGGTTTGTTGGAAGTACATTATTTATTTCAGACAACTTTTTGTGGATTGTGCCACCATTCAGTAGCTTCTCCCAATATCATAGAAGGAGTATGAAATTGCAAGGCCAGCATATAGCAGCCTGTTTTAAAACATTTGCCTATCTCCTGTGAAGATCAACGATAATATGTGTAGTAAAGCTATTTCCGGAAACGTACGAGTATATCTGGATTAGCATGATTTGACTTATTCTATTTATCCTCCTCGTATGAAGTTCTTGCATTCCCGGAGCGTACAAGTCAGCGCATGGGGTCAGATGCCTGTCCAGGAGCAGATGAACTCTGAATCAGACAGAGTATCCAGGATTGGCTGATCAGCCCAAACCTCGATGAGAGTGCAGAAGGAAATTTATGAAATGGAGTAATTGGAGGAATGAAATGCGGAGAAAGAGAGAAAACCCAGAGAAACCCCACCCAGACGCCACTTTGTCTACCAGAAGGCCCACGTACGGTTCCCTAGGATCGAACTGGGGCCGCCTTAGTGAAAGACGAACGGTGTAACCACTCGGTCACGTGCGGCGGTTTAATATCAACTAAATAGAAACGTGAAATTCTGCAGAAATATTATTAGTAGATACATTAAAATAAATATAGCTAGAGAATGCCGTGTAAATGTGAAAATTAATTTTTTTTCTAACTAGGTCATACGAAATAAAGGCATTGTAAACTCCATTTGAAGCTAGAAAATTGAACAAAGACCCAGCTTATTAATGGCCAGCTACTCCGTTTGATAGGAAATTGGTTACTCGTTTAAATCGTTGCTATGAAATTTTGTACTTTCAATTTGTTATAATAAAAGTTGTTTCCCTTTGTTAACCACATTCCCTCCCATCATTACTCGTTTCCCTGGAGACAAGGTTGGTTAAAAATTCTATTTTGTATGCCAGCGTCATGTAAAACATCTGCTGATACATGTAGGGCATTGTGTAACACCTGCAAAGTAGAGAAACTCTTCCGCATTTATTAACTTATATCTGGCACACTTCTACGTCTGAGCTTTTGTTCGCATACATTATTCGTATAAAGGAAATCTTATAGCCAAATAACTGAAATATCCTTCAATGTACCGTTGCTTAAGTGTAAGTATTATTAGAGGTAACTGACAAAGTACTATTTCCTAGAAACAACGTGAAATGCACCACACTTGCTTTCAATAACGCATTTTATGCTATGAAGGATACTTAAGGACCTATTGCAACAAGCTTTATGGAATGACAGAATTGGCAAAGAGGACTACTTTGTCATGCAACCGATGTTGGTTGATGCATTGACATGATTGCGCAGACAAGATCCAGAGGTCACATAAGCTCACGTAATGCTTTAAGAAAAATGCAAATTAAATGAAAAACAATTGAAGCAGCGACTCCCGCCTCTCGACGACGGTGTCAACTTCGAAGCAGGTTTCTACGATGAAGTATTTTGGGCACCATTGGACCTTAAATCCACAATATCTCTGCTCGTTGTTGTACCTGGCTTCATCGAGTGATGAGATTCCTAACTCAGGGTATGCGTGAGTGTTCATTGGTTAAAGGACAGCACGAACTCGTTGTGTATAAGATTTAATGAATCCTTAAATTCACAATCGCTGAGAAGTTGCCGACCTATGTAATACAACAACAACAAAAACCGAATAGTACTTGAACTGGTAACTATACACGGTAGTACAATTCTCCACGTTGGGGTGGACAACTGTATAATACCAACGACCGTTGCGAAAGATAACCCAAATGCATGTTGCTAACACGCCGCGATAGACGAAGTTACGTCTAGCTGCTACGCCCGTCGCCGAAAGAGTTTTCCGCTACCACGCTATTCACAGATGAGGCCCATCTCCCTTCTCTACTCGCTGACCAACGGACCACTCTTCCCCTTTTTAATTTCCAGAAACCCATCTACTACGAAGCTACTTTGCGAGGTCCACCGTTCACTTCTCTAATTCTTGTAACTACCCACTTACCTGGGATCGCCCAGTCGCGGTTAATTACTCGAATTTGTATTTGGCCCCCAATGACCTGCTCTCTAGTGCTCTGCTAATTACCTAGCGACCTTTTTCTATTGTAACATGAAACCAATTCCCTATACAGGGTAATTTATACACATTAACTTGATACAGTATGTTCCTCTGAATTTATATTTTCTCTATAACGAACTATCTTCTCTATAAATCAATTAGTTATTGATCCTGCTTCATTATATCCCTTATTCTTTTAAAATGGCCATTTATTTTATGAACTCCTAATTTCAGCATAAAAATTTTCCATAGAAATCCTTCAAAAGTGTCCACCTTCGGCTCCAATGTATTCACGACTACGTCTAAGCCCTTCTAACTTGTGCAGTCTTTGGTCAATGTGGTTAAGAAAAGCACGTATGTATTATCAATCCCGGGTATCAATAGGGTGGCATACATGACACTCCTTCGCACGGCCCTAAAGAGAGAAGTCAAGGGGCGCCAAATGAGACGATCGCGCTGCAAAAGGCCCTGCTCTCTCTGTAGGTATTATTAACAATTTCTCTTACAACATGACTGAAGTGTGGCGGAGCCCCATCATGCTGGAACCAGGTGTCATACGATACAATCATATGGCTCCTAAAGAACTCGTCAGTCAACATCGGCTATTTGACCACCCCACCCCCCCCCCCCAAAAAAAAAGCTCGTTGCGAAAGTTGTCATTCCTCAAAGTTTGTTGCACAGGTCCTGAATCATTTTGTATAAATGCAAAATATATTGCCTAAAAAAAGGACAGCAAGGTGAGGTGTAAAAATGTTTTCGGAATGACTAGTTTGGTCTATTTGAATACAGTAAATACTTTATCCTAAATATAATTATGGCCATATTTACACCATTCTCTAAGCTTCTGGGAACTTTTGGATCTAGGCTGGTAGATTCTATAAAACTCATGATGTAATATGAAGGGATTCTTTTATCCAGGAATATACATAAAATTTTCATATATTTTTCGTGCAAGTTAAAGGATTGCTCGGCACTTTGATGACAGTTAAGTCCAGTTTTCGTAGCTTTCAATTAGATTTGAAACTGAAAAATTCAACCATTCCGTCGTCCAGGATCTCTGTGCTCAAATGACATTACTATATATATATTGTTGTTTAACGACGCTGTCAATTGCCAGGATCACATCAGCGTCGCCGGTGTGCCGGAATTTTGTCCCGCAGGAGTTCTTTTACATGCCAGTAAATCTATTGACATGGAGCTGTCGTTTTTAAGCACACTTAAAAACCATCGACCTGGGCCGGGTTTGAACCCGCGACCTTGGGATCAGTAAGCCAGCGTCTAACCAACTGAGCCACCCAGACCGACCATAAACCATCAAGATGAATACTCTGATAACGTTTCACGAAGCAGATGCTCACATGCAAGTGATGATTCACATAATTAAAAGAAACGTTTAATACATACATATATATTATTGAAATGCTAGTATCTCAAATAAATTACTTTTTTATCAAAATCATTATTAGAACCATTTTAACAAGTACAGAATAACTAAATTTTTCTCACGTGAAGTGTAATTTGGTGTGAGGAGAGTTTAAAGAAAGTCTTCAAGTTGTATCCTTGTAAGATGTTGAGCAAAACGGAGCATATTCGTCCGACTTGTCAGTTTGAGTTACGCTTCTCTCTCTCTTTCTCCCTCTCGCTCTCTCTCCCGCTCTGTCTCGCACACATGCACACAGACATACCTACACGGGCATTTTCTAAAAACGCTCTTTTTGAGCCAAGGATTTTCAAATGTGCATCTCGATACTATAGATATTTTTGTTTGGTACACAATAATGACTCTACCTACCGTAGGCAAATTACAGAAAAAATAAGAATGGAACTGCAATTTAGTAAAACTACTTATCAGCTGTATTTTTTTTTAGACGGTACCTTATGAAACTTGGTTAAATCATTGTAATCATGCTTTGTAGCTTGTAATTTTCGTATTCTTATGCAACGCGCATTTTTACCGGCTACACACTGCAATAATATTGTTAATATTAGACAGTAGGATGTTATGCAATAGGACATGAGTAAATTTATGTAACTATGCCATCTTTTTGCAGTAATTCAGCACGGGAATCTGGCTGTAGAATAGTTCCCGTGTGTATTTTTGGTGTCATATCCTCATACTATTGCGATGTTTAAAGCAGTTGTAAATGAAATTACATCCCAAGGCAATTTATGTTGCATATGGCTGAACGTCTTCCATATCTGTGAAAATTGCGACTTATTGTATTGAAAGCGAACGTCACAGGCCGATAACCCTGCTTCAGCGAAACACACCCAGTGTTCACAATGGATGCCGGAAACCTAGTTCCGTTTCCTGTAGGAGGGGGGACACCGACCTACCTGCATATTGTTCATTTGTCATACATGCCTACCCACTTCTTAATATTTATCTCACCTAAGTTATTATTTCTTTCCAATACCTTTAGACAGGGTTGTTCATGCCCATTCTGAATGTGTGATCCGAAGTATGCGCCTACAAGCAAACGGGTGAGACCGAAGAACAAGTAAGAATACAGTGCCCCCCCCCCCTTTTCCGCACTAACAGGATTTAACACCAGGAGGTCCTGGAGTCGTGTACTATGTGTACTATCTAAAGGACCTGCATCGATTATTTTGACCAGTACAGCATTCCTTGATAACATTCCTTCTTCAGGTTATAATTATCTGCAATCTTCATTATGCAATTTGGTTTAATTTGGTAATAAAATATAAACGTTATTCTGGAATAAATTGAACTTATTTTCATTATAACTACTGCTACAATTTACGCAATGGAATTATTTTGATCAAGAATATTAGTATAAATTATGATTCCAGACTTCATACTATTAATCACATTTATATCTTTAATCATGACTTTAAGAGTTAACAATTATTTTTAAAGCTTTTTTACTCCCATCATCGTATTTATACTGCTGTGAAAGAGTATAAGCGATGTCACAATCTGCATTGTCAATTGCAAGCTCATCTTCACATAAATTCAAAGGATCTTCTATTGTTTTAATATTGAGCAACGATTCAAAGTATAACAATATTTAGTTCTAGTTCAGTTGTCTCCGGCCATATTTGCACAAAAATAAGTTAATTAGCTAATGCAGTATGAGTTTTCAACCTTTACGTGTATTACTGACAAATGCGTTAATAGAAAACAGTAATGAATATTTTTAGAGCAAGCATAAGTTTTAATATGTTACCGAACGAACGGATCTGCTGTGGTTCCGAAAAGTAGCACCGTAAAATTAAAGCATTTATAATTATATTTAGAAAATACGAATTTAAAGAGGGCTATAGTTACTAAATTCATGAGATTCATAAGGTTTAATTTCACTGAGTTAAATAGTATCCAACATGTATAAAACCATAAATCATCAAACGGTGAATTTGACCGGTTGATCCTTCTAGTTTTGAGAAAACGGTAATTTCATGCATGAAATATGCATGAGTGTTGTTGAACCTATTTATCAGCAAGTACTTTTGGCGGTGTTTAACTAAGTGATTGGTTGTAAAGCGAACTCAGTTCCGAAACGTAGCACTTTGTAACGAAATGGACATCTCATCTAGATCACAATAATTTTCCTGTTTATAACTGGAAATGAACAAGGACAGATTCCCTAGAATAGTGACCGACTACGTTTCAATCGGTAAAAGAGACAGGAAGACCGAGGAGGAGATGGAGAGATGATGTTGATTGATGGAGACGGAAGGAGTCCATAGGTCCAAAACTTGATGATGGTGGTAACTGGAAATGTACATTTTTCCATTGTACAGAGTGTGTAATAGTCATTGGTTTAATGACTTGAGAAGCAAACAAACATTTTTACAGGAATTGTTAGAACAGTAATGTACTACGGTGTGGATCAATTTTGGAAGAATATCGCAATAGTATTCATTACTTGCTGTGATAAGTGTTCTCAATATTCTCACTTTGTCTAGTGCAGCTGAATGCCGACTCCAAGTCGGTAAATTTTACTCTAGCTCGGGTTTCCTCATTATACTAATTTCAAGGGGCCAGAAATTAGGATTACGCTGTCTCATTTCCAAAAATCTCTGAAAGGCAGATTGCTCACCCTTCATGATGTAGTTGTTACTCCTTATCCACCTAATTTGTTAGGCCAACAACCGACACACCATTTATACAGATGCGGATTCCCAGCCATTTCTAACATTCTCGATTCTGACCAAGGGCATTCAAGACCAAACGCCCTGGTAATTGCCGCAATTCTTCAAACATCCTTCCTCTTCTTGCTAGACGACCGGCTGTAAACGGCCGATGGTAACCGGGGATTTGACAACTCTGCGGACGGGTTTTAGATTCAGTACAGAGCGCATGAATGCATATAAATAACACAAAATTATGCCGACGTAAATATCATAGAGACAATTTTGCATTCGTAACAAAGGACAATTTTCCAGGCACGCACATAGATGGTTTAAAATTTGAGGTGTTCGGGGATTGTGAAAAGGTTGGCCACCTCTTGTTTAATGTCATGCAGAAATCAGCCTCAAATCCTTTGTTTCCCAATGTTACGTGGGGCACAGAATTTTCTGCTCAAGTTAGATTTCAGATAACTGTTTATCATATAGGAGATCCTTTCCTATCCGAAGGAAAGAGAGATAGAGAATATATCCCATTTGGTGTTCTACCAAATTATCACTCCTTGTATTCAACCTCAGAAAGCTTTGGAATTAAAACTTACGGCGTAGAGCTGGAAACTGGCTCTATCTGGATATATAGGATTCTGAATAGTGGGAAACGAAACGAAAATCGGTGAAGCAATGTAATACTTGAGACGAAATATAGCGGCACAATTATAGGGATGGGTCCTTTTGAACATGGATTTTCGACGCTAAGCTGGCGGAACAGAAACACAGGGGTCACACGTGGCACAAGCTAGGGTACACCAAGAACGTTTTTCTAAACGCCCTCCTAACCAAGATGGGCAGGGTTTAGAGACTGCCCTTCCAGCCTTTGAAGGACAATGCTGCCTTAAGCCTTGCTTTCCTCTAGTCTGAAAGCTGAACTGAAAAGTTACGATCCGTTCAGTTAAGTTTTCGGTTATGCTTTCCTAGGAAATCGTATTGAAAACTTAAAACTGAACTGAAAACACCATACCATTGAGTAAAATGGCTGAAATGTGATTGAGAAAGCTGCATGGCAGTGAAGAAAGTGAGTTGGAGTTGGATACTTTGATGTTTTCGTTTATTTTGATCGATGAATTAACAGATAATACCGATAATGAGCAAAGTTGTGGAAAACTCTTGAGGTGGATCCCATGTTTGCTAATCGTTGTTCAGAAGGTGCCTATGAGATATTTGTTATGAGGCACCTGAAGGACAAAAGTTCGTGGAGTACTTCAGATTATCACCAAAATTAAATCAGTCTTAAGATTACCTATGCTAAATACAGATATACGAACTTTAATCAATTCCAGAATGCACTGACATAACCTGGTGTTTCTTTACATCACAAAATATGTCTATATTTTGTATTAGTACAACAACTAAGGTTTTAAAACGCTCAACTTCGCTTATTGCAGACATGCAGCATTATATTGCATCCATTTATTGCACAACTTGTGGTAGTACACGCAATTGAAATAATTCCCACGCGGGTTACACTTAGTTATTTAAGGGTATATATGCTTGAAATAAGGCTATATAAATCAGATCACTTAAGGGAAGGTGGGTGATCCCAAAGAATTTAACGAGGCGTCATCATGCTTTTAAACCATTAACTTCACGTGTCCCAGGTATTTCTGATGAAACAGTTCTTTTAGCAGATACGCAATCATATACAAACGATCACGTGTAGTTGGATTACTGCCTACATGACGAGGTTATACCCAACACGGCTAGACTGTATGCTGCACTTATTCCAGAATTTTGCACGCCTTTTTGAGAGCACAAACAAACTGAAAATTATTAAACGTTATCCAGAAAGAGTAAATCTTATTTACTCATGTACTTGATTTTATTGATTCCTTTGTTTCCTTTAAAAGTTTGTGTTTTTTCTCTACAGTCTATACTTTGCATGCTGCAGATTGCATATAAGCTCGTTCTGAAGAAAAAGACAGTAGTTCTTTCCTCTTCACTGCGTGAAAACTTTTGTCTTCTACTCATATCAACTTTTCAAAGTAAGAAAACCAATACCGCCACTATAACCTCACTTCAGTTGGTCCAAGTTCAACTGAACTGAAAAAAAAAACGACTGCCACCGTAACTTTCGACGCCTAGGTTTCTGGTGGAAAACTAAACAATCTAGTGACAAGTGAATAAGAAGAGATTCAGTCGTCAGTTCTGTTCATTTCAGTTAAGTTCTTGGCCGGAGGAAAGCACTTCCATAATAAACAAGGCACCCATTCATGATCACGTGACCTTCAACTGAAAAATTTTAAGTTCTAAAGCGCATCTCAAGCTTAGAAGACAGTACCTACACGTTAAATGGGGCGCAACGTTGCAACATGTACTATATGTGTGCGTTCTTTCATATTCGAACCCCAAATCGTGTAAGAACCAACGCAGAGTGTACATTGTAGCTGCCAGGAGAAGATAAATGATGCACTGTAGTATGCTATAACATTAGAATTGAAAGTTTCTGATAGTGCTATAGAACAATTCTGCGAATATGTCATACCGAGTGTTAAAATTTGAAATTAATGTTTCACTTTTTTTACTGAGGAAAGATGATGCTAGATACTCCAAAGTATCTTATGAAGTGAAAAATAAATGTTTTTAACGTGAATATGGGTTCAAATTTCACTTCTTACCCATATATTTCAAAAACACTAAAAATAAGCGCGAATAACGGTGATTTTCATATCAATATTTCAGGAGCTATGTACAACTGTTTTAATTTGTTTGTTCTGTACATCACACAATGACTCTTCGTCTTCGAAACGTGTATATGGCTAATAATTTTCGACATTTATAAATAATCCTTAGAGCCTCTTTAATTATTACTGTGTGTCAATGTCAGTTAGTCACGGTAAATAAGGATAAAGTCCTCTGGAGGGAAAAGTAATAGAGTGAAATAAATATCCTTTTTGATTCTGCGTCATTACAATATAACAAATAAAAAAGTATCAAAGTTTTCCTCTATAGTCATTAGTTTTCCCACAAAACACGTGACTAACGGACAGTTAGTGCGGGCATCCCGTGGTCGTCATACGCGTACAGTTGCTTGTGAGACTTCAGTCAGGATAGACGTATCAGTCCGTTTTTGACTCCATGGCTAAAACACCAGCCCAAAGAACGTGAATACAAACAATGTCTGAAGGAGCAAGGCAGTTATGCACAATGGAAGGAAAAAATAAAAGTGACTATGAGGAAAGGAAGAGAAATACTGAAACAAACAAAACAAGGAAGTGAACACCTCAAAGGTGAATATACAGCGAGCAACACAGAAGATAAGAGACCAAGAAGGGATTGATAAGGCTACTCCATCAACATCAACCGCTTTCAAAAGCAAACGGTATTTCGGAAAGCGCAGAGAACGTGTTGAGGAAACGTTGCCGCAATCTCCACGTAAAAGAAAAGAAATGATTCGTAAGTTAGCAGTTGAAGAGGGATTACATGTTGCAAAACCAAAGCATTCTGTCCCGGTATCAGGAAAACAACTATCAGAGGAACTTAAAAGTGCAATCATCAAGTTCTATCAGGATGATTCAATATCTTACCAAGCTCCTGGAAGAGATGATGTTATTGAAATCCATGTTCAGGGGAAAAACAAAAGAAGTTCACATTAGGTATCTAGTAGTAACATTAAAAGAAGCACATGCACTCTTTTTACAAGACCGAGTAGAAATGTCCGTGGGGTTGACAAAATTCGCTGAATTACGCCCTGCTCACGTGCGTCTTCAAAGTCAGATCCCACATAATGTGTGCACATGCATTATACATGAAAATACGAAGTTTCTTCTCAAAGCATTGTGTAAAAATCACGTACTCACTGAAACTGAATTTCGTAAGTTCATAGCACAAGTGGTTTGTGATCAGAAATCGAGTGGATGTGTGCAGGGAGGATGCTCCAAGTGCCCGGGATTGAGTGGAGCAGACATTTCGGATAAACTTGCTAATTCTCCATACGAATGGAAGCTGTGGAGTTCACGTAATGGAAGAATGGAAATAGAAGTTAAAAATGGGTCTGTAAAAGACTGCATTGAAGAACTGACCAATTGCCTGCCACGTTTCCTAAATCACGTTTATGTAAAAGGACAGCAATCCGAGGCCTTTAAGAAGGCTCGGGAAAATGTTGCAATTAGTGAAGCTGTGATACAGATCGACTTCTTTGAGAACTGCACATGCAAGAAGCTGCCCACTGGAACAATACACAGATCTCAATATTTACTGCTGTTGCCTGGTATAGGAAAGAAGATATTGGTGAAATTGAGAAACAATCTTTTGCTTTGGTGTCTGATTATGTATGGCATGACAAATATGCAGTTGATATTTGCTTAAGGAATATATTTTCGGAAATATTGGATATTGTTCCGAATCTTGAACTTGTGAAAGTGTTTTCTGATGGAGCTGCTTGTCATTTTAAGCAGAAATACACATTGCGCCATGTGACATATCTTTCCGAAGTATTTGGAATCCAAATTGAGTGGCATTTCTTCGAATCCTGTCACGGAAAGGGGGCAGTAGATGCGATTGGAGGACAAGTGAAGAGGATGGCATGGACAGCTGCGAAAGCAGAAAGCAGGATTCAGAGTGCTGAAGAATTTGTTAATACTGTTAGAAAGAAAACCAAAATATGTGTTCTTGAAGTTTCTCTGCCTGAAATTGAAGAAGCAAAAGAATTTCTCGACAAAAGATTTGAACGTATTTCACCTATGCCATCCACTCAGCGGGTTCATTATGTGAAAGTATTAGGTTTAAATGTTGTGGAATATGCTTTTCTTTCATGTGCGGAAAGTGTCAGAATGATGCACAACTTTCGGAAATAAAAACAGTGTAGTGATATACGCGTGTACTACGGGGCTACTGCATCTAGCGTTCCTGCACTATAAGGAGTCCAATCCAGTAACTAGTGTTACAGGTATGTGATGTGTGCTGTGTGATCTCATGTGTCGTCTTTGTTATGGTTTTGAGTCAGCTTTTTATACTTGCAATGATGTAACTGTGATAAGACATGAGAGCTGTCAACATCTGTTTATATTGCATGACATTAATGCTTCTCCAAAAGATATGATTCTTCTCAAAATGATAAATGCAATTACACACCTGTATGTATTACATGTGTTATATGTAACGTATAATACGTATCACTATGATTTACCATATGTTATACCATGTAAAACAATGACAAGGTATTACAATTTTCGCAAATGTCAGTTAGTCACAAACTCATGTCAGTCACGCTGACCTTTGAATAAATATCTCCAGATGAGAATAACATGCCAAACCTTTTCTCAGGTCATTTGAAAGCTTATAAGTTCCTCTCTCAAGTGATTTTTCAGAACAAATCAAATAAGAAATTTTTCAGAGAAAACGGAGGACAAACGTTTGAAGTTGGACCTGCAGTTGACAAAAAGTCAGTCGCGAAAAGTTTAGCGCTCATTATTAAACAATTGTTTCACTTTTTAAGGTTTTTATATTTCCTATCACAACCGCCAATGTATTCTCTGTCATCGTGTGTCGTTAAAATAACATTTTCACACCTATATTGACCATTAGACAGACATTTTAAGAAGAAAATGTAGTGTAAATGTCAGTTAGTCACACGCGGAATTGCTCTATAATCAATCATGTGCAACTTCAGGATTTCAGAGTTTATTTATAACCATGTTCTTTCTCAAAATACATAACAATATATTGCTGTATTGTGTAAATTACACCATCCGCTGGAGTGATGGAAATATATAAATAGGCTCCGTTCCGGGTTACAAACGGAGTGACGTTGAGAGATTTTGTGCATTTGCTTCGAGTTGAAACATGGAAAGTAGGGAGCACTATATTCCAGTGGCGGCTATTCAAGTGAAGCAGGTGAAGAGGTTTTCACCTGAATATAGCAGTATTCTATTTTTGTTAATGATGGCATTATTACTTTCATTCTAACAGTTTAGTCACAAATTTCAACTGCTAGGAGCCGTAGCGGGGCCAGTGACCAACCCTTCTTTCGTTTGGAACTTACAGCCTGGCAGCCGGCAGGGTAAATTGGTGGGAACGCACCCTCTGATCGGTTACAAGGACAAGTGCAGAAGTCAGAGTTACGGAAGAAACTGCTGCACTAAACAGCTTGGTTGCCATGGCAACATGACGTCCCGAAACGATGAACTACGGGGAAATAACATGGGCATGCACATGTTTCAGGCAAACAAGAAATATTTTCAATTGAGTAGAGGCACAGAACACGGTAGAGGGGATGGTTCCTTTTTTTCGCGCGCTTAGAAGATAGTATTCGTTTACCTCGAGGAAGCGCTGGTGGTAAACTTAAAACGTAGTGTTTTAGACAACTGTGAACGGTAGGTATAATTTACGAGTTTGCTGGACTCCAGTGCTTTCAATATTTAAATTACGGAATATAAGTGTTTTGTTATGAATCCAATGAACGACATAGTTTGCAATTTGCTAGAAACCCTATTTTCCAGGTGGAAAGATGAAGACAAGAAGGATGTTTTAAACTTTGGGCGGTCCACTGATATCATTGATCTAGCCCTTAAAAGAACGAATAAGAAAATAGGGAACACTTATAACATTAAATTCAAAAGCTCTTGGCTGGATAACTATTTTTGGTTATGCAGTAGGCGTAGTTTGCAATCGCTATTCTGTTGGTCTTGTTTACTTTTTAGCAACAAACGTAGCGTGAGGGACAAAGAGATTCACATATTTCATTAATATAACCCGTTCCCTTCACAAGCACAATGATTCAGCGGGACATTTAAAATGTAAATTTCAACTAAACGCTTTTGGTTTTAAAAAAAAAAAAAAAAAAAAAAAAAAAAAAAAAAAAAAAAAAAACAGAAACACAATAGCTGACGCTCTTCAAGAAAACAGCAGACTCTTTCATGTGCGTTTCAATGAAAACGTGACATTAAATAGGCTTTTCCTGCAGTTGATCATTAAAGCAACATTGTATTTAGGTAAACAAGAGCTTGCATTCTCAGGTCAGGATGAGAGTGCGCTTTCGCTAAGTCGGATAAATTTAAAAGAGCCTGTGCACTTATTAATATCTGAAAGTCCATTAGAAATCCAAAACCACTATAATAAAATTAAAAGTAGGTATATTCAGCGGTGATTCTAAATCTATACAAAATGAGGTGATTGGATGTATTTCGGAATACTTACAGACCTGAAATTAATGTCTCAGATTTTTTACTTTCTCTACTGGTAAGTAGAGGAAGTATTGTATTCCACCCAAAAATTCGATGTCGAGATTTCACCGGAAATATATGTTTTGAGGCCCCCTGAATCCAAAAAAGTATTTTTGGAGAAAGGTTGGTGTGTGCGTCAGTCTGTATGTCTGTCAGACTGTAGACAGCATAACTAAAAAACGAAAATTCGGTTAAAAACCAAAGTTGGTATTTAAGTTTAATGTCTTTCAAGGATCCGACACGAAGATTTTGAAGAAAATAACCCCACCCTAAACTACGCTTTACATGGAAAATTTTGATTTTCTTGAAAATAGCTCTAATGATTTTGATTTAAATGTCATATGTTTGAGATATTTTTATAACAAATGAAATGTATATTTTGAATTTTCTGGCTATAGCCTATGTAGTCCTGTTTAGTCTGGATAAGTTTGAAATAACACATAAACCGTAAGAGACAGACAAAACCTTACTGTACAAGAAATGTAGATCCTGCTAAAATACACAATGTCTTTTTTTTTTTTTTTTTTTTTTTTTTTTTTTTTTTTTTTTTTTTTGAGTGAACCATTTCGGAGATATTCCTTGTTTTGTGTGTCAGTTTCGGAAAACTTAGAACTTTCGTGCAATGAAAACATCGTTCATTTTTATATGTTAAGCGTGCAAAGAGAACGGGATCTCAAAGCTTTAAAAGATTTGATTATCGCTCAAAGCCTATTGTATTCCCATATTCCCCTGGCACATACAAGGAAATAAGCAATAAGATAATTTGTACAAATGTTTATCTCAACTAACAGGAAGATGTAGGAAAAAGAGTTTGTAAGAATGGTTAGTACAAGAGTAGAGAAAATCATGTGAGTGCAACACATCAGGTTTTTTTTTCTGTTGAAGTTGATGGCACTACAGATATTTGTCAACAGTCTCAGTGCTGTATCATTGTAAGATACGTGAATACAGAGAGCACATTGGTTGAACGATTTTTCGGATTTCATGATGTGAGTGTTGACAGGTCCACAGAAACATTGTTCCTTTTGCTGCATGGTGTTCTTAAAGAATTTAATTATGAACGTAAATTAGTTGCACAATGTTACGATGGAGCGAGTGTTATGCCAGGACATTTGAATGGACTTCAAAAAAGAATCAAGAACAATGCTCCTGAGGCAGTTTTTGTACATATTTTGGCTCACCGTTTAAATTTGACTTTAAAACAAAGTTGTATATATTTGCATCCGCCATGTTTATTTCTCTGGCTTATTACGCGAACTGTCATTTGTATTGGACCAAAATGAATCATAGTGTGACAGACACTGTTTTTTTTGTGTACAGCTCCATTGGATACAAAAAGTTTGGTAAAAAATGTTGGACCGTGGTACACCGACTTTGCATTGTATTTTCAGCATGCTTAAGTGAACTTCTTCACCTATTTTGTAAGGCACTAGCTGCCACTGCTATATTCCTTGAACCAGTTGCTAATCCTTAACAACCTAATCTCGAAAACCTTAAACTTAATATTTAAAATCTGAATTTCAGAGGTTTTCCTCGTTTCCCAACACCCGCTTGTAACAATAGTAAAGCCAGCGGAACAAAGAGGCTAAATATATCAGGATACTTTCCATATCTCAGTGACAAAAGTGCAACTGGTCATGACAATATTACATGTTGTACAACTAATACTGAGAGAGTAAGCAGTGAAGGGTGACTGTGATAGGGGTTCCCAGCACTCTGACCGTCATTGGCTTATCCCACCTCCCAGGCCGGGCAGGTAGTAGAAAAATGGTCATGTTTGAAGTTAGAGCTCACGTATAGTCATCCTCATGCCTTAACGGCCTTCCTCATCCCACTGCGTTTTAGACACTGTGTGTGCACAATAGTAGCTAAACTGGAGGAGATGTAACTTGGCACTTGCTTATTAGAAAAAGAAAGAAATACTTACTATCTCTTTCTAAGCTAACCCACTTTTATGAGATGCCTACTTACCCTCATACCACCGTAAGTGATTAGGGAATACAATAGGGCTTTAAAAGTAACTGGCCATTTCAAGGAAACAGCCAAGGATTTTTCACAACCCATGCTAGACAAGGATAGCAGAAAAAGTGCCAAGTTAAAACTCGTTCACTATAAGCAAATCTTTTTGCTAAGGGCATATTGAGAGGACCCTCTCTATTGTGTTCATATCATTAGCAGCGGAAGAAGGTGGAGGGATAGTTTTAAAACTTCTTGGAATGTGGACGTTAAGAAATGGGTACTACTATATTGTGAATTTACTGTATTCGTTTGCACTTCAAGTTTGTTGACAGTAGAGATGGGAGGGTGAGACACCGGTACAGTAAGCTGCTTGTAAGGTGATGCGGCTGCATCGCTTCTACCCAACGTGTGCTACGTCAAGAAACCTTCCTGTAAACATAACTTAAGTGCCTACCATATTCAACCAACTCCGAAGCCTAATCATAAAAAAGAATTTCTATTCTTTCTCAGTCCCGCTTTTCTGAATTCCTTGAAATTCAATGTAATTTTATTTAACTATCCACACGCGTTCAAATGAAAACTGTCGAGAGCTTTTCGGTTCGATAAGCAAATTTTGCTTCAATTTAACGCCAAATTAAACATGATTTCCTCTTGCTTCCTGAGATCACAGTACAGAGTTAAAATTGTTATTTTGTGCTTAATGAGTTTCTATAGGCCAAAATTAAACAAAAATGAAAACAAACTAATTTTTTTTTTTGGGGGGGGGAGGCTTTTTGGGGGACCCTAAACTGACATTTAGACAGCTAAAAAGTTTTTTATGTTATTAAGTATCAAAAGTACAAGAATATTCAAAATATAATTTTTTGGGGGGTTTGGTTTCAGGGGGGGTTTTAGGGTAGTATCATATGTGACACCTCGGGACTACATTAAGTTTTATGGGCTTTTTAATCCTACCATCGATACAAAGTACATCGACAAGAGAAAGAAAAAAATATCGGCATAGAATGCAGAAGGTATCAAATATGATATCACCAGCCTTGATGAGTTTAACACATTAACAGAGCGAGAAAAAATCCAAAACCTGAGGTATCATATGATACCAAAGGACGCAGGAAGTTAATGAGTTTTAAGTTCTAGAAAAACTGATTCAGTAGGATTGTTGTCTAACAAATGATTGGGATTTCCTCACGCGCGGAGGTCCAGATCCTTGGAGACCAATTAAGAAGCTGCTTGATTGAAAAGTAATGGATACTGACTTAAAACTCACATGTAAGCTGCAAGAAACTCTACATTCTGACACATGCCACCCCCAATGCCTATCTCTACCCATAATCTTATGTGAACATACACAGGTTGGAAATATTTTACTGTCGACTTCGTTGAATATCTGATAAGACAGACTGGCATTTACACTTTTAGAAACACGATGTTATTTAGCACTGATGAGTTTGAAAAGAAAAGCTTGCCGAACCCAGAGGATTTATACCCTCAACTTTTAGATTCACGCCCGAGTTTTGATGAATTACTGAAGTTCAGGCGAAAGCGGACGATAACTCTTTCACCATTTCTTGCCTCACACTTTAATGGGTAATTTCATTGCTCCATTAGAAAACAAAGTAAACTGTGGGGGAAAAAAAAAAAAAAAAAAAAAAAAAAGCTTACAGAAGGATTAATCTGAACTTCTAAATGTGTTCTGCACAAGTGTAAGTTGCATTAATAGGCCAGCAGAGAAAAATACTCTGTAACAAAGAAAATGGCTCTGCCGCTAACGATGTGGTGGCGTTGCTGTCTGTGGCACGAGGGGACTTGGATTCGATTCCTGATATCGGCATACGGACAAGGACGATATGAGGTCCTAGAGCAGTCATAAAAAAAAAAAAAAAAAAAAAAAAAAAAAAAAAAAAAAAAAAAAATTATTTTCTTGTTTAACGACGCTGTCAATTGCCAGGATCACATCAGCGTCGCCGGTGTGCCGGAATTTTGTCCCGCAGGAGTTCTTTTACATGCCAGTAAATCTACTGACATGGAGCTGTCGTTTTTAAGCACACTTAAAAACCATCGGCCTGGGTCGGGTTTGAACCCGCGACCTTGGGATCCGTAGGCCAGCGTCTAACCAACTGAGCCACCCAGACCGACTACCTAGAGCAGTCATGTCCAACCTTTGCGAAAGAGGGGAGGTTGTGTTTACCTCCTTCCACTGCACGCGGACACTGCTACTCTTTAACACTAATACGTACATTGTGTTGCAGTGTTAGTTGGTTACACGTATGTGGCGTTTGATTCACGAAAACACTTTCAGATCTTATGCGATATACAACTGTTCATTAGTGACTTCTTTGGCACTGTTTACGTTTTAAGAAGTCTATCAATATTTGGTAACACTGTCGAAGTGCATAGCCTTAGAAGAGACACCAAGTGATCGTCGCGTAAGCTATTGCGATACATACTTTTAGTATAGTTCAATTTGGAGAATCGCTTTTCGCAAATATATGTATATAGAGCTATACTCACTCTTATACACACTATTCTTGCAAATGCTTATTTCCCTATCTACTTCATTATCGGCATAAGAATTTTCAGAAGGTGTCTTATTTCTAATTTTCTTGAAGTGGAAGGGAAATATGGAAATACAGTAGGCTTTAAGCGATAGTGAAATGTTTTAAGAGCTGGTTGCTATGCGATGCTTTGAAATTCGTTTTCTTTCCAAAGCTAAGAAATAAAAAACGAATAACGTATTCCTATTTCATATTCCTATTAGAGAAAAGTATTTGTATTGGCAAATTCACACAAATGATGAGTATCTCGGAAATAGTTTACTTAAAAAAAAAGTATTTGACATAAACGGCGTGTTTTAACGAGATCCACATTTTTTATTTAGCAAGACTTTGCCTCTTACTGCTTACCACTTCTGCAAAAGTCGTCCAGAATGAAGAGGCCTTCTGAGAGCACTCCCAGAAAACTCAAGTTATGACTAAGAAACTGTTGTGGAATCGCCTGTTTGTACCAAGCACAATATCCAAGCACACAATCTCACCAGTTTTGCAGATTTATGCAACATGATACAAACTAATATCTCAGTTAATGAATTACACAATCCATGTCTTAAAAGTTTCATGGCAAGGTACACAAAAAGAACCGTACTAAATACAAGAACAATACGGGAGGGCTACTTAAAATATGCATATGGAAAGGTACTTGAATATATAAGAGGTTCTGTGGCTGATAATTCAATTTGCGACGTAGAACGCAGTTTTTCACGATATAAGGAACATCTTACTGGAAATCGTAAGAGATTCACCTTCAGTAACTTCAGGATGTGTATGGTAATTCCTGCAATTGGTGCATGTACCGGAGCAACTAGCAATAAAAATGTACATCTTATGGAATATTGCATCACTAAAGATACGAGCTATACTGTTCAAAATGTATGGCATACATATTAAAATATATAAAAGCATTGTATATTAAAGCGATAGTTGTGTTCATACTGTACCAAAATTGTATTTAAATGTTTCACAAATAGCATAAGTATTGCATAGATTAGATCCGTGTAGTATACATTGTTTGCACCGTTAATATTGCATAAGGTAATAGGAAATATCTAAACCAAGGTAGTATATGCTCTGCTGTCGATAGCATTGCATGCTGTAGTTTATTCAACCAACTGTTCGTTTGTAGCGGTCACATGATCATGCCCCTTCCATATCTGTGACTCATAGCCACGGTTGTCTACATTTTGTGCGAAGGATCTAATGCTTTGTGGTAGACAACCTGAAGCAAACTGCTTGCGAAATCCGCAGCCTAATAATTCTTCTTATCTGATTACACTACCCGTTATGAAGGACTGACACCCTCTAGGACTCCGCCTGAGCCCAGGGTCCAATGCCTGACGGGGAGCAGACGAACATAGGTGCCGGAGAGAGTGAAGATCTGGAAGCGGGTGGTCAGCCAAGCACCAGGTATGAGAGTGTGGAAGAGGCTGATATGAAATGCAAGTGAAATTGGTGAATGGAAAGTTGATGATGGAGCAATTGCTGGAATGAGTGGCGTGGGAAACCGGAGAACCCGGAGAAAACCCGCGCAAACATCGCTTCGTCCACGACGAATACCACATGTGAGTCCCTGGGATCAAACCCGAGCCGCCCTAGTGATAGGCGAATGGTCTAACTGCTCCACCACGGCGCCGCCTATAATTATAATTAAGGGGCCATATAACCTCTATTGCAGGCATCGCAAATTTTGGTTTCGCGAGACAGCGCCTGAACTGTAACGCAACTTCCACGACACAACATCCCTCTCCTCACTGAACACCCTCCCTTTGCTTTAGGCAGCATTATCAGCGTTGGCTCAGTCCGTCATCCGAGTACTGAACCTTCTACTGACAGTAACGTTTTCAAAGCCACGAAAACTCCATTTGCGACTGAGAGAGAGGAGAAATATATTTCCTTAGCAAAAACGAGAATGTCAGATGTTTATCGTGCTCCAAAGTATTAATGGCTGTCAAAACCAGTGATATGCAATGGCATTATGTGAATGTCACATAGATCATGCTACTATATTCTGTAAATTTATTATTGATTTGGTATATATCATAAATTAATAGTAATTCGTACTAAATTATACAAGATATTAGACACTTCCTACACAAATCTAATAGTAATTTGATTTGCTATGTAACTGTAGTTCTACATAAATCCATGGAGTTGATTATTATGGCGATTTCATTTTAGGGCAGGAATGTATAGCAGCGTTACGATACTTAAATGAAGCACACTCAGGCACATGTGACAGGCATGGAGATATACGAACTCCGACCATTAATTAAAGTCAGTTGCTTGCTATCTTATAACTTGGAAAATGGGAAAAAGCAATGAAACCTTTTACAAATGCAGAGTTTATAAAATCCAATGTAACGTTACTAAAATGTGTCCCCAATAAGCAGATTCAGCTTCTCAAAAGATTGTTTCTCCTATCACCGTAAACATTAAACTGCTAAAATTTGCAGAAGTAATTTAAAATAATATTCAAATTGAAGTTAGCGAGTTTGTAAACAACTGTCTAGCACTAAATGAGACAACAGACGTAAACGACAAGGCTCAGTAGCCTTTATTTGTTGTTACAACGAGGATGCAGCTGTACACAAATGGCTTTTGAATCTTGTAACCCGTAACGAGCAAACAACAGGGCAAGAATTGTTCCGAGTATGGAACATACAGTACAAAAAGGTCGAGATATCAGTGGGAATAGATGTTGCTCCAACAATGATTGGTGAAAAGAGGGGTCTGGTAGCGAGATGAAAGCAGTTATTTAACATTTTACAATTGCCTGAAAACGTACGCTTTTTCCATTGTATTATCCTTCTGGAGGTACTGTGTGGAAAGATTGTGAATACAAAATAGGTACTAATGGACATTGTTAAGACTATTAGCGAAATTAGTTCCTTCAACCCAGGGACTTCGTGTTCGATTACCAGCTGAAGTTGAGAACTTTTTCTGAAACCAGAATAATTCCATATCCCCACAGAATCTGGATGTATGAATGTGGGAGAAAATGTGAGTGTGCTAAAGGTAAAAATGATAAAAATCAACAGCTGAGTGAACAGTAACGTGAGTTGTTTCTCAAGTCAAAACCCCGATATGACCAGTTACAGACAGCTGTGAACAGTTTTTATTTTATTTTAAATTGACCACATTAAAATAGAAAAGACGATCGCGCTTAGCTGATGTCAGCTTTCATGCACAATTAACACTACTTACCAGAAAATTGACAATGGTTTTATTATGTGCATAGAATGCACACTTAAACAAAATCGTTGTAGCCGCTTGAGAGAATTAAAACACGCACCTTTTTTCTTGTATAGAATAATTTTGATTTGTGCGATTTACGTGAGTGTTCGTGTTGTATCCTCGAAAAATAATTTGCCTTAAGCCGAAAGTTTGGTATTTCACACGCATACACACATGCACACACAGGAACCTGTGTTTTATGGCTGACATACAATTTAATGGCGGGCGGCTCAATACAACAGTCTGTGAAAGGCTTGCCATACCTGGTGATGTGTAGTTAAACACCCTGTGGAATCACGCCGGTGATATAAATATCATTTGCGTACACAAAATTTATTCGCATAACAGGAAAAAGAGTAATAGTGGTCAGCTATCAGCCGCCATTAAATTTTGTATCTGCCATAATTAATGCTACCTTAATATACTGGGTGTCCCAAAAAACACCGATAACGCTTAGTATGTTGTACGGGATAGCAAACTGCTTGGTTTTCAAATAGGAACTCCCGTCCGAAAATGCATGGTTTGGGCACCTGAGAGCATGGAATTTTGAGAACGAACGGTTGTGATAATTTGTTAAGATTCGTTTTGGTATCTTAATGCGGAAGGTATGCAACCCTTTAGCCATCTGTGTACTGGGAAGAATGACCTGAGCCTAATGGCAATCCTCCCATGCACTACATTTTTCCATCGAGTCCTTGGTGCGCATCCTGCTTTGCTACTTGTGTAGTTTCCAGTATAGTAACGTTTTAACAGCAGTGCGACACGTACCAGTACACAGCTATGGAAATGGTCGATATGAGCCCCGGCACACTTTGATATAGGTGTGCAGAATCACCTCAATGTCGCATATCCAAATTGATGGATTGGTAAAGGTGGACCAGTTGCATGGCTAGCACGGTCGCCAGATCTGAGACCTCTGGACTATTTTCCGTGGAGTTGTATGAAGAGTATGGTGTATGGCACTCCTGTAACGTCGGCGGAGGACCTTATGGCTCAAGTCCACGGAGCGATTGAAAATCTTGAAAGACAGTCGCACGTATTAGGCTATGTGCATGACGCTCACCACCGTCGATATAAGCTCTGCAATGACGTAGGTGGTACACAGTTCGAAGCCCTTTTGTAATTTAGGCAGCTCGATGTTGGGTTTATTGACGAAATGTGAGCGCATACCTATCTCATACTTCGATGCGCTACAGCGTCCGAAACGTGAGAGAAAGTTAAAAGATTGTTCGCAAACTCTATTTAATTAGAGAAACCCCGCGAAGATCTTCCATATATTATATTTACCGATGCTTCCAGCCAAGGATACGGAGCTATTTTAGTCCAGATAGACCAATCAGGAAATAAGAATTTGATTACAGTTGCATCACGTGGTCTCTCTAGAACGGAATCCCAAGCTTGCACCACAGAAAAGGAAATAGCCGCCATTCATTTTGCCTTAATAAAATTTCGAGAATATGTATTTAACCGCCAGATAATAGTATACACTGATCATGTAAGTTTAGCCTTTATAAATTCTTGCAAACTGACGAATACCCGAATCTCAAGATACATTCACGAGATAACATCTCACAAGATCGAGATAAGACATATACCGGGTAAAGAAAATACCTTTAGTGATTTGTTATCCAGAATGAAGGAAAACTGGCCCATACCAGATACTCTTAATGACAGTAAACATGAGGTCACACTTTTGTACCTGGACACTGCAGAAGGACAAAAGTTATCGAAACAATTAATTAAGATAGCTGAGCTGCAAGCTGAAGATGAAGAAATTCAGAAATTAAAGAAAAATGCAAAACCTATCGTAGAAAACATGCCCGATACTGTGGGAATATATAATGGTAAATTGTATAAGTTGCATGGTAGGTTTGAGCCAAAATGGAAAATCATGGTTCCAAAGTCTATACAGAAAATGTTAATTCTAGCATATCACAAAGCACTGGCCCACACAGGAAGTGAGCGGTTAACGTTAATGATAAGTGAAAGTTTCTATATAAAGCAACTTGCCCGAAAAGTGAGAATAGTATGTTCAACTTGTGAATTATGCCAAAAGGCCAAGCCCTTCGATGTGAAATATCATATAGAACCGCAGGCAATTATTAGAGACCGAAAGAATGCCTTAGTGACGGCCGACGCACACGGGGAGATGCCCCGGGGACAATACGGGTGTAGATACATATTTGTACTATATGATGTCTTCTCAAAGTTCGTAAAAATTTATCCCGTTAGGAATATAACAAGCAAAACTTGTGTAGGCAAGATCATAAATGAATACATTCCAAAATATGGGCAAATAGAAGCCGTATTAACCGATAATGCTACAGTACATCGTAGCAAAATTTTCAGAGAAACTCTAAGTAGCCACCAGATAAAACTATAGCATTGTTCTTATTATTTTCCTTCAGGGAATCCGACAGAGCGGATATTAAAAGAAATAGGGACTTATTTTAGAGTGCTTACTCATAATAATCATCGAAACTGGATAAAGTATTGTCCCATCATAGAGAAAATTATTAATAATACTGTAAATACTACAACTGGTTTTGCACCGATACAGATAATGCAGGGAATTGACCCTGAACCCATTTTTAAAAATACTCCAAGAACGATTGAGGGAAGTCAGCCATTATCAGAGGAACAAAGGGCTAAGATCGTTTTTGACAGATTGCAAGAAAAAGCGGAAAAGAGGAAATCAAAAATCAAGAAACCTAAAAATAAATGGAATCCTCAGGTAGGAGATCTAGTCCTCGCCAGGGATTACAAATTATCCAATGCGTTAAGGGGGAGAAGTCATAGATTAGAACTATTATATAAAGGTCCGGTAATGATTACTGAGAAATTCGGAGAGCATACTTATGAATTAGTAGACTTAAAAACAAACAATTCGATTGGGAGATGGCATAAGCAGCTAATAAGACCGTATCGAAATTCCTCAAATAGTACTGAAAAGTAAGAAAAGAAATGGTGAGAAGTTAGTTGAAAGAATGGTTGGATCATGAAAATGAGGGCCTAATTGTTTCTATGTAAACTTGTAAATAACTGTAAGAATAACGTAATTAATATTAAGGAAAGTGAATATATCGAGAAAAAAAAAACCAAAAAAAAAAAAACAGTGTAGTGGATAATGTGCGTGTGAAAAAAAAATTTTAAAGTGAAACAAGCAGAACAATCCATAACCATAAAAGACTTTTGATAAAAATAATTATATAGAATCAGAAGATCAATGAAAGAATAAACATGTAAAATAATATTAGATCACTATGTAGTATTAAAAATATAACCCTATGTTTGTTGAGTGCTGATTTGTGTAATGTAAATATGTGAAGGGTATTATATATGTACAAGCTATGTCTTTAAGAATCTGAGTGTAACCCCTTTTAAGCATTTGTATGTAATTGACGAAAGATTTGCTGATCAATCGCGAAATTTTAACAAGAAAACGATTTTCGGGCAAGACATATACATTATCATATTCTTACATAATATGATAATGTATATGGGGGGCATTTGTAGCAGTTTTTTATAACGCTTATGATATTCAAAAGATATCAAAGTGACGAAATCCATTAATAATCAAGAATAACATTATATGTATTATGGGATAGGTTTCGCTAGCAAAGGGTTAAGAATATTGTACCACATGTGAAGTTGATGTCAGTCGGGAAATGCATTACCGGGAGTCATTAGCGAACGTACCCAAACAGATGGTTCATTAAGGTAAACGCGATACAATCAGTTTTGGCAAGGTCTACCACATTAAGAAAAGGAGCCTCCTATTGTATTTTAAAAAGTATCGGGAGCCCGAGGGGTTTCGCCACAGGGCAAAGTCTTCACTTAATTGAAGAGAGGGACATTATAGATGTTTTGGGAAGCTGAAAGAATAATTACTGACGGACAGTAGGTCAGAGAGACATCTTTACGAACGAGCTACACATGTGAGCAACACGGTGAAAGTTCGATACGGCAGTTTACAATGAGTTAGCCGAATACCATTTTTCGTAACTAATATACTCGTCAACCAGATATACTTATCGTATTCACGACTAATACTTATTCCAACAGTTACGTCAGCCCGCATATTTCTAGCATTTATTTAAAATTGCTCAGCAAGTCTTAAACGTTTAATAAACAAATAAAGTGTTCTACCAAAACTACAATGTCGCTCTCTGTAATCACCACGGATCCCAGAGATTAAGACTTATGTGTGAGCAGCTGTAGGCACCAATAATAAGAAGCAGTCAATTAATCAAGTGACATAAAATGCTTCAGGTTCCTGTATGAAAACTGATCAGTTTGCCGTGCTGCACAGCATACTAAGAGTTGTGGGTGTTTTTTTTTTCCTTGTTTTTTTTTTTTTTTTTGGTGGGGGGAGGGGTGGGGAGGGACACCTTGTATACATTTCCAGGAAATACTTGGATGTCCAATTTTTGAATGGAGTATAATACCATTTACTACTACACGTCAGTTATGGAAAAAGAACAACATGCCATTTCGTATGAAGTTTGTATCGCCTGTTCATTATTTAATGACATCTTCATCACCGCTCAACAACGACATTTTGTATTTAAAGCAATGATTATCTAGACCTCAACTGGTTGCTGTTGGGCAATAGTTTTGCCTGCCTTGTGCTGGTTTGTCATACTCAGGAGTCCTTCGTGGTTTTAACAATGATCGAGAAGATAATTTTTGTGCTACTGTGAAGGATGACATGAACAGTAAATATAAAACATGTCTGTCCTCGCATGAAATAGCACAAAAACTAACACAAAGGAGTACAGTTACCCGTTTCCGGACCGAAAAACCACAAATGCCAATGACGCAAGCGAATTCTGTCACTGAAAACTCCACGCAACACAAATCCTGCCGAAGAGTTCTTGACTGACAAGCCAAAGTTATTGCCTTCTAAACTAGGTTAAACGGTTTGTACCTCTATAAATACAGCAAACACTGGCCTAATAAATGCAGTGCTGTCAACTTGTAAGGAACAAATTTCGAGACGAGGAAGATGAATACTGGTAGGTTGGAAGAAAGGTCGGTATTTTTTAAAACTTCTATAACAGTATTAAAGCATATTAATAATTATTATAACAAACACTTGCATATTATAAGTAAAAATACACAAGGTGGTATATTCAGGATTTAATGGTAAAATGTCATGAAAAGTTTCAAATTGAAATAAAACGACATTACGGCACTGTTCACACAATGTGTGCGCAACAGTTAGTAAAATAATAAACCATTTATACTCATTCGTCAAGAAGTACGATGGCTCCAAATATTCCAAATACCTGACACAACTTTTTTTTTCGGCGCAATGGTTCCTTATTGACAATAATTGTATTGGACATATATAATACACTCATCATGTAGAATCCCTGGTTAACATATGGCCGAAGCAGTATCTTCCACACGGTATAGCATCACTTGACATTTCTTTTTTAAATTTTGGTTGGGGGTTTCAACCTTAATTAAACTATTAATCAAGTAATAACAGTACTACAAATATCACAATTGTTACCAACATAATTTTATTGTGAATTATTTCACATTAACTGCTCACATCATCGCTCCATTTTTAACCATACAATATATTTTTTGACATTTTATTAATAAACATCTCACTTATTTGGAAACTGTCATTTTCTTACATCTACATATCTCGTAGTATAGAGGGATCCAATTATTCAACTTCTCACCTTATTTTTCATTATGATGACTGCAGAGAACACAATTTTAACCCAACTTATATACATTTTAATAGCCCAAAGTGCCAATGCTCAAAAGAGAGGATAAAGGATAGAGTAATTGCTATTATTTTAAAAATGATGTACTTTTCTTTTAACTTCTTTACATCCATGCGGCCCTTGACCAGGATTATTGATATGTCTTGAAGCCGAAATTGTGAATGCCATAATTATGGATATAATACTGCATCACATGGCGGAATTAAATAATCAGAAAATGTTAAAATCATTACATGTATAAAGGTACGAGATCTGGGAGGATTAGTTGTGGTTAAAATTGTCAAAAGGCACGAAATGTTACAGACAAGTCATTAGGGGCAAGCGTTAGGTAGTCAGCCTGAAATACCTGGTAGCTCCAGTTTTCCTGAAAATCGCTCAGTGCAGGTGTCGAGCAGGAAAACAAGGGAGGGCCGCGGAGACTTCTTCGAAACCCGTCGTAGTGGTAATTATGAGATGAACATTGAGAGCCTCATGACGCGGTGTTTTCGCACCATGAAATTGGAGGGGTTTTTGAGGGGAAGTCCGAGGTGACTTCTGACAGGGAGTGCACGGAGCAGGCACTTGCCCTCCAGAACCCGGAGAGAAAGGGTCGTTTAGACTTGCTCTCCAGAACCCGGACGGAGCGGGTCAGTACACTTGTCGCCCAGATCTCCGAGCGAGCACTTCAGTCACGGGACTTGTATTCCGGATCCTCGAGCGTGAGGACACATATTTAACAGTAAAGACACAGTAACGACTTAACGTTAGATATCACCTGAAAGCAGCATTCCGCTTAGGATAGCGGAAGTGAGGAGCGGGTAGTATCGCAATTTTTTTTTTTTTTTTTTTTTTTTTTTTTTTTTTTTTTTTTTTTTTTTAATTAACGTCCTCCAACATTGTGTCATATCGGACGAATGAATGAAATGAAATGAAATGGGTGAAATGATGCTCAAATGAGCCCGAGGTCCATGGAGCTTTAAGTTACCCGACATTCGTCTTCTCAGGGTAGGGAAAACCTCGGATAACTTACCCTAAGCGAGATTCGAACTCGCGACCTCTTGAACGTGAGGCAGACACGCTAACCATCACGCTACCGAGGCGGGCAGTATCGCATCAGTTTGTTGGTTATCGAACTACCGACTTATCCAATTTGTGATAATCTGTTGATGAATAATACTTTATAAGGGCACCTTTACCGGAATTTAATTTAATGTCCTTATTCCATTTGCTTTCTGCTTGGTTCTAAGCACTTTTTAAAACTACAGGTTCTTAAAGAAATAGTAACCGATACATTTTTGTCTTCTGCTGACAGTTCTTACAGAATGACATGCTCTACAAGGCGTCCCTTTTTATCCACTTCATTCTGCATGCGGTCGGCAATGCGTACAAGGATGTCAGTATACTGATCTGGAGTTATGTTCCCTATTACAGACTTAGCGTTTCTCTTCAGGTCAGGAAGGGTACGTGGTACTGGGTCAGCAGAACCCGTCATCATCCTGTGATCCGTGCTTCTGGGAGTGTACATTCTTAATAATCATTGGTCATTCAGTCGAATTAATATTTAATCGTTGTGGTAAAAATTCCACCTTCAAAACCAATAATAAAACTTGTTCTGAGGTACTAATAAAATTAACACATAAGTAAAAGGCTCGTATCTGTTTCCTTTGGAAGCCCACGTCCAGGGAAGTAATTTAGATGTCACATACCCTGTGATTACAGGACCAAAAATAGGTATACAGAAAAGTTTAGCCATTCTTGAGTTTAAAGGTAAGGTACAAACAATTATTAGTCGGTCTGGGTGGCTCAGTTGGTTAGACGCTGGCCTACTGATCCCAAGGTCGCGGGTTCAAACCCGGCCCAGGCCGATGGTTTTTAAGTGTGCTTAAAAACGACAGCTCCATGTCAGTAGATTTACTGGCATGTAAAAGAACTCCTGTGGGACAAAATTCCGGCACACCGGCGACGCTGATGTGATCCTGGCAATTGACAGCGTCGTTAAATAAGAAAATAATTTAAATTTTAAATTTAAATTTTTTCACACATTAGTGTTTTTCAGGCTTAGTTTCAATATTCTCGTGAAGAAGTCTGTCCCCAGAAAGTCCCCGATTTTCAGATTTTTAAATTCAAACATTGTTATGTATCATTCCCTACAATCAGCAACAAGCGCCATAATTACTAACGGCTGCCAACAGTTAACTTTCGATATTAATATACCTACTATTGGTGATCGATGTGCAATAAACAGTAGCTTATATATACAATCCTCTGTTGGGTGATGGAAGGTCTATGTTGACAACATTACGTTTTCTTCACCGGCTTCACTATGTTTCAAAAATGACGGCAGCAATGGATGTGAAACTTTTACTGTACATTGCAAGGCATGTTCTTAGTGTGCTGTACTGCAGTCACTGCATTGCAGACACTGGCTAATGAAATATAATTTTTTAGCTACATGGTTAAAATGTTGTACAATCTTTTGTACTTTCCACAAAATAATTTTAATTATACTTAACATTATATCTTTATTTTCCTACAGAAGATTCAATATACGTATGCTACAATTCTCTGGAAATGTTAATATTCCACTCCAAGTGGCTCCTGAGATATAATGTAAATTTTCGTAAACGGCTTATAAAATGTGAAATGAGTAGAACTTCTTGAAAGTTCCTTTTTTATTACTATTTTACTCGGCAAGAAGCAGCCTGTGACATACTGTACAACTTCCCCTTAATCATTTTCTGACGATCTCTTTCTTTCATTTACATCACCTGTTTCAGAAAACCTCTTGTACTTTTTGAAGCACTTACAGGTGTTACACTATACTGATGGGCTGGACTATTTCCTTGCCTGTAACCTAACGCGCCACATGTTCAACACAATGCTGATCTTCTTTACGAGTATTTATTACCACCAACTCACATTTCTTGAAAACGCATAGTCTTGGAGTTATACTTACCTTTTCAAAACTAATGTACCTGACTATTCCCCATTTTTATAAAAGAAAGTTAGCTCTTTCACATATCATATGCACTTATATTATGGCATGCTACCATAACGGTTTTGACAGTGCTACAAATAGAAACAACGTAACTTTTCCAGACCAGAGACTGAAAAAAATACCGACTTTATATAATCTTGATGTAACGCATGTAAAATGTTTTAACATTTTAAGCATGTGCAGACGGTATTTAAGGAGAAAAAGTTTACCTCCCATGTGAATTTTTAAAAATTGTATTAAAAAATTCAACATTTTCAGATGGGATAAAAATCGGAAGAGACAACTATGTATTGCTTCTAACTTTCCATGTGCTTTTCTGTCACACAGTTACAGGAGCACGCTCAGTATTATTTTACCCGTGCAAACTGAACAAAATGTCTTCTCCTCTCTAAAAAAGAATGGAATGTACTTATATAGACAGTCTTAAATAATTTTTATTTTTATATCGAGGTGTAAGTGGGCGAATGACATTGTTCATTATATACAAGTCATTTACCTTTGGGAGTAGTTAAACTTCTAATCAATGAACTCTGTGCTACAGTAAAACGTAAAAATGGTTTAAATTCTCAAGCGAATTCTTCCAAACCTATTTTTAAGCCAACTTATCAAATATTCAGAAATTCGTAACTGCTTTTAGAGAAGACTTCTTATTTAACACCATGAAGCGCCATCAAAGTTACACGTCGATGGACCGTCCCAATCTTTTGAAAGCATTTTAACATTCTGTGCTATATTGGATACGAAACAAATATGAACTAATAATAAATAATATGATGTACACCTCTTCACAAGAAGCTAGTTAAGCAAATATTCATATAGGTACCCAGTATTCGCAGAGAGATCAAATCATGGTCACGTGAAGGGTCCTGTAGGGTACAGGAAAAGTATTATTAATGTGGTTGAAATCTGTGGTTGAATTGCAGATATTCTGACATTATCCATAAGTTGCAGAAAAATATAATGTGCAACAGAATCTCATGTATGTGACTGCCGACCGTACTGATTTAGAATGAACTTAAAAAAAAAAAAAAAACAGAAATTAAGAGAATTCATGTTAATTATATTATTGGCTTGACTGTGTGGTGCCATTCAAATTTTACTAATTAAATAATATCTTCTAAAATTCAACAATGTTCAACATTTTAACATGCAAATTAAATAATTAAAAATCGGGTGACTTCAATGAACTTCTTAATTTATGGCCAATTAGTGTTACCTATAACGTTTGATTCATACCCGAAAGTGTTATGTAGGTATTAAGGTCAAACAGACCTGGTCAATATACATTTGCACCTAAGACTAATCTCAATCCAACATCAAGGTCATAATCTCCCTTTTCGATATGAACTCTTAAAAATAATTAATTATACTGTTATCTCTAAGGTAATCTAATATTTCAAATATGGACCATAAAACTAACTCTAATATTAAATTGGAAGGAGAGTTTATTTTATTTTCTAGTCACCCCAATTATTTGTGATTTACAATTCAGCTAAAATAATGTTTGATATTGACGTTTTAGTATGAAACTTTTGTTTACTCTTCCCTTTTTCTCCATACGGGTTGAAGACAGGAAGCATTATATTTTACTCCAATAAACATGAAATATACAAATATATGCATAGCCTAAGGTTCTAAAAAGACAACAATAGGCAAACAAGTAAAAGACAAGCTGTAGTAATCACTAATAGTAGCGAGGACAAACAGATTGGACAACAAAGCTCAAATCATTGTGAACCGCAGTTCATTACTTCACACTGAATTTACTGTACGATATTAATGTGGTTTTCTCCAACTTCAGCAAATTGAATTTTCTTATTATATTTAAATATGCTCTTCATTGGATCGTTTTATTGCACATTCAGGTGCATGTTGAGAGGGAATATACTACTGGAGAACCTGGCATGCATTGTGATGGTTTCAGGATATTATTTTATACATATACTCCTCAGTATTATTTAAGGTACTTCATTACGTTGGAAACAGCGATATTTTTTCTTCACAATTTTCAACTTTGATTTTTGTGTCGTATAGTAGCCCTAGCTTTCTAGTTTTCAAAAATGTATAGTTTGCATGCTAGTTACCTGAAGTGTTTCATTTAACAACTTTTGCAATCAGGTTAGCCTGCACACATAACATTGTAGAAATTTATTTTAAATATTCCTTGAAATTAAAACATACATTTTTACCTTTCTAAATTCCAATAAAGCGCTTTTGATTATGCTACGCAGCACATTCATACATAATTGTTAAGCTTATTAGATAGAAAATGATGTGAACCAACGTCTATGGTCTTAAGATAAGTCAATAAAACTTTGTAGCCATTTAAACAAAAATTCAGTTGGTAAAAGAGAGGAATTCTAAATTTCAAAATTCTTAACCTTTTAAATAGCCAGTTTACTTGATATAATTAAAGATACTATCATTGTAAATGTTTAGAGAAACAAGCTGGTGTATTAAATTCTGAAATATCTATATTTTTATAGAGGCTACAGAATTTGTAAATACCTCACTTGGTATCTCTAGAAAAATTGTAGAATTACGCTACTGTCATGTATAAGTACAAGAGTACATGCGATTATAGTACTAACAGACATTTCTTTAGTTTGTACTTATCCCCCAAACAATGAAGCTGCTCTTGTGCTCTAGGAGCGTTTCTGGGTATTCATTTCATAGTTAGTACCATATGAAATAGCCAGATATCTTAATTTTTCATAAGTCATTACGACTGAGCGATTAATGAAATACGTAGAAAAATCAGTTACTTAATCAGTTACTCAATCCCTTAGTAAGAAATCTGAAAACAAGGGTTCATTTTTCCAATGGCATCTTGCTTGCTTCAGCACAAAATGTAACTTGCAGATTTCTGGGCAAAACGATCTCAACACACTTTGTGGAAACGTGGTAAACCACTCTTAACATGCTGCGTGGCTTTGTGTTGAAAATTGAAGTTGTATACAATACGCCGTTGTAATGTTGCTCTCTGCAATAATGAAATCGATGGAAATGTACACGCACAGGACAAAAAGCCCAGGGTGTGGTGAACATACACTAGCTAGCCGTATGAACAAACAAATACCCAGACTCAAATCTCATTCAGGGCACTTGCCGCGCCCATGGTTGACAGTTTTATTTGGATAATTAATAGTCAAACCTGGTGTCACGCGACTTTCTATACTCATTATCGTTACATAGACTCCTTGGAATGTTCTTATATCGAATTAATATTTTATTAATGGACTGAAACATAGACCGAACTTTGTCTGCCTTTGTTATTCTATTTAGGTAACTTCTGCGGATTGCCTGCATAGTGTAGGTATATCAGTGTACTATCTTTCACAAAAGAAAATACCTAACTCCATTGAGACCTGCGCGAAGGGTCATCTAATACTCAGATGTGCTTGTGTAGATGTTATGAGAATGAAATTAGTGATATGCTTCCCATGCATAGTAGCCATTGGCTCACCTCGCAGTTTTGAAAAGTAATACTTCAGCACTCCTACATTAATGGGCAAACATTGCAAATTCAACTTCAGTGCACCTGTGGAACACATATTCTTACTGTCCTTCTATGAAGTTGTGGACTATGTGTAGAAACGACTCCAGTCTTGTGTGCTAGGCTTACAAACGTAAGCGTGATCAGCAACGTCTGGTTTCCGTATTGGTATAGCACAACTCGCTAAGGCGCGTTACTGCAAACCACTACTGGTGGTCTAAACCTAGATCGAATCCTATTAAGCGCGTATCTTTTGTTGTTTGTTGGTTTCTATATTAAGCGAACATGATTGTTTATATAACCTCCGCGAAATATAACTTAAATTAACCGACATTTTTCTGATAAATCTTCTCCTTTGGAGCAGCAAATTACATGGCAATGTTTACTTCGCCTAGCGTAATTTTTCTCCCCGCCTTACTAACTCTACAATATGAACGACATTTTACAACTGAATGCTCATACTGAATTTTATTACTGAAAATAAAATAGGGAATACGCCTACTTTCACTTTCAATGATTCGTCACAAAATTAATAAATAGTTTCCTTTAAATATCCACATTCAAAGGTAGACTAGTAGAGTATTACCACATTAAAATAGTTACTTCGGTCATGCACTTAATGTTCACATTGGCTTACAATGGACGTATGCAAATTATATATCTTTTTCGTATTAGAAAACCTGGACAAGCAAGGCACAACAAAAGAGAATAATATTTTAGAAATTTTAAGTAAACTCCATATTGTTACATTTCTTTATGGTTAATTATGCAGTAGTATGGCACAAATGCCAATTTAAGTGAGAATAACAAGTAAATTAATTTAATATGGTGCATATCGTAGAAAAGCGTTTACTAGCGTAAAATACAGCTTTAATGGTCATAAAATGCATTATTTTAAAATCTGTATAACAGTGAATAATGTGATTAACGATACATATACTAAGCGGAACACAATGCATTTGTAGACTACTTCAAAGTGAAGTAACCCTTGGACCTAACAGCGTTGTCATGTTTATTTCAGAGCACTACTCCATGTTGCCATGTCTCCATTAATTGAATTTCTACGAGTGTGTCTTTATCCTGATTCTCCGTTCCTGAAAAAAAGCTATTGGGAATTAAAGACATTTGTTAATTTCGTGTTTCAGAAAATAAGCGTGTGGGAGCCAGGGATCGAACCCCAGGCTAGGAGTGGTGTATTCTGTCGATAGCGATTTAACCAGCTCGGCTGTTCCTCACTTAACGCGTTTAACGTTCATATGATATTAAGTTTTATTGTTATTAACTTGGCAGCAAATTTTATTGCAGGGCAGTCTCAATGGAGTTGGGTATTTACTTGTGTGAAAGATAGTACATATGCTACATCGCTGTTATTTAGACAACTTTTCTGTATCGCCAGCGTGGCTTATAGTAAGCCCTCAAGGGGCACAAGTATCGCCGAAGACGTATGTAAAGCGCGCTCTGCAACAACTCAAATATGGAGTCCAGGAGAGTGTCAAAAAGCTCTTCTGATGTTGACATAGCGTGTTGGTGTACAAGGGGCTTGCTTTGAAACCACAGTCATACGGCAGTGGTCACATGACTCGCCATAAGTAACTGTAAACTGAATCATTCATGTGTACAGCTCCTAATAAATATCTGTTGGCGAGTTTGGCTAGATGCACTGAGTCCTCTATCTCGCCTGTGGATTAGGATGGGGTAGGCCCACTTTAAATAATTGGTGGTACGGCATACCTTGGTGATGGCGTGGAGATGGAAGCACTCAGTGTAAGACCGTTTTATACATTTTTTAAACATATTACTATACTCACTTTTAATTGATATAAGCTGCTGCTTACGAAGCGGGAGACCCCAGTTCGATTCCCGGAGTTGGCATGGGGATTTTCTCAGCGTTGAGAGACTCCGTCCGGGATGCACTCAGCCTCGTTGGGTCCCTGAGGGGCCAATTGAGGAGCTACTTAATTGAAAAGTAGCGGCCCTGGTAGATCGCATAATCGGCCGGGAGGGATCGGGGCGCTGACCACGTACCACCCTCCAGTCCTCCACCCCACCTATGACGTCTGTGGGGACCAAAGGGGGGACGCAGCGGCTGGATGGTAGGCCTTGGTCCGGAGAGACTGTTGCTCTTTGAGTTGTTATCATTGTTGTTGTTATTGTTATTATTGTTACTACTGTTGTTATTGTTACTGTCGTTATTGTTATTGTCGTTATTTTTATTGCATTCTAAATGCTATTGTTTGTTCACTTGTATAGAACTTCGGTTCTAAATATAGTAGAAAAAATCTAATTTTTACACACTTTGACCATATATCCTTAATTAAGCTTGTGCTATCCAGAAGAAACTTCAGCAAATTTCTTTAACATTCTGTATGTATTCAAAATCAGTAAATGCCATCTTCTGTAAACATTATAATGGGTTAGGAGGTTTTCACTGCCTACCAAGTGATATATGGTGGAAAGTAGTGTTTGCAGAGACTGTTACTGACCAAGGGGCTTGGTTTGAAAGTGCTGTTGAGTTAAATGTTTAAATGATTCTACAGTAACAATGTTTAGTGTTGAATTATGGCATTTTGCACAATACCTTACGGTATACTGAACTAATGAGTGGGTGATTCATGTGTATAGCTCTTTATAAATAAAGAGCGAGGAAGCTCCAAGTGATCTAGGTCAACACTCGTGGTCCCTTTGCGTCTACATAATAGATTACATCGTATTGGACATATCCCAACTAGACAGGCAGGACTTCAAAGTCGGTATATGGATCACAGTTTCACACTTTACAATGAATTAACAATCAAAATAGCACTCCATTTCAATTAGTCATCTGTGTTTTAATATTGTTCTTTTAGTATTTTTTCAGTAAAAAGGTTATTTTTAATGCTAAAAATAAAGTGAAATTTATTTGGAATTATAAACTGGTTTTCTGTTATAACAAGAGGAGATCGAAATACAGGTAATTCTTGGGTTTCGTTTTCCTCGGCAGCGCTGAGTAAGTCGAACTATACTAATCAAATTGAGCATATTTTAGGTTAATTTTAATAAAATTAAACATTTTATGTTCAAATCCTTGTGATATAGCGTTTAAATTCATATTTTATTTATAATAAATATGTATCATTCGATGGCCTAACCTTCCCAGATACATTCTCTCGGTCTGTTCGAGAATTTAGTGGTTGAGTCAGATGTATTATGATATTACTTGAGATAAAACCGTGGAAAGGGTAATTCCGCTGGCTTTTTTCCCCTATCACGAGATATCGTGATTCAAACATTGCACTTATTCCAGTATTGAGCTAAACGTAAAGCGCACTGAATAGGCACGGGTAATCTGATGTTACAATCGACACGTTCCTCCTTTTTGATTCTTGAAGTAGACAGACTGATAATGGAGGAAATAAGACATGTTAAAACTATATAACTGTGACCCAAAGCATTCCTCCAAAGAAGGTCCTTGCAACACTTACATATTTTGGGTATAAAATTGGCAACCCGAGAGCTGCAGGAACTGTTCAGTAATAAAGCATTAGCCATGGAAGTCACGTAAAAACTACACGATGGAATTCTATAATGAAATTGCATTCTGTTGTGTGCCAACAATTTGGTTCACCAATCTTGCAGTATACGTTGATATATGCAGCGCAAAAGTGTCGATATATTACTGTAAAAGAGGTGCGGAAATTCTGAAACGTACTCGAAAAAATGCCCCGTGCGTGTGTGAGGGAAAAAGAACGTGCAGCGGTCGTGAAGTGTTTGTACTGTTACAGGATGCTGTGTCCAGACTACTTTGTTTCAAATTTCCATTGACAACGATGTGGTGACTTTTTATTTTTTTTATTTTTATTTTTTTTATTTTTTAAATTAACGTCCTCCAACATTGTGTCATACCGGACGAGATGTGGTCAATGGTAATTATGATCCCAACTATACAGGGTGGAAGGTACTGCCTCGGCCATACTTTAACCAGAGATTCTGCATGAGTGTAACAAATATATCTAACACAATTATTGTCCATTAGGAATCGTTTCGTCGAAAAGAATAATTGGTGTAAAATATTTGGAGCCGTTTAGCTTCTTGACGAATGGATATAAATGATTTATTATTACACCAACTGTCGCGCACACATTGTGTAAACAATGCTGTGATGCATTTCCACCTTAATTCGAACGAATTTAGCCACCATTTAATGTTAACATTTCGTGCAAAGTTTAATTTCTAAGAGATTCGGCAACGTCACGTTAACATTAAATTGTGACATAGTGGCACGTGTGAATCACGATATCTCGCAACAGGCGGAAAATACCAGCGGGATGACTTTGACCATGTATCTGCCTATCTATATAGCGTTTGAACTTTTGTATCAAATGCAGCAAACAGCGGTTTGTAAAGGCTAAAATATATGCTGAAGTTCTTACGAGATCTGTGTTAGGCTGGTTCACAATAAATTGGGAACGGAACAGGAAAGATAGCCGCTTTAAGGGAACCCTGACTGTAAACTCTAAATTTTGCTGTTTTTTTATTCATTTAGTTGAAGTGTTTGCCATTGCTTTATTTAATGAACAAATAAAATGTGTTTGAATTCAGATTAATCTACTTCAAAACTTTTCAGATATTGCTTTAAAAAAATGCGATCCTTTTGGAAAGTGTCCCCTCCTACAGTGGAAATGTTGAACAATTTAAGTTGTTGATTTAAAGACTATGACAGATAAAATGTTTAATGACGGCTGATGGCTGACTAATTCATGATCAGATTATTCACTTTCTGTTGCACAAATAAGTTACGAGGGCGTGACAAGCCTTTGATTGGGTGTTGTGTTGACTAGATCCTCCTGCACCGGCCATTAGATTTATGTGTGCTATAGTTTTATAATGACCCTTTCGTTTAACCAAATACCTTCTTATCTTTTCACTATAGTTTTACAGTAAAAATATAAAATAAGTCGCTTCATTTTAAATAAATATTCAAATACGTTTTTAAAAATAAAGCCATAACTAAGAAACTGCTTTAAGTATAACGAAAGAAACCCTTTTTGACCTTTCAATGACTTTTTTTTTTTTGAGAATTTAAAACAAATTGGAAGATAACTGCGTCGTTTGGAACGTTTTTAATGAACAAGACTGTTAAGAAAAAGTCTGGTAGAAGAGTTGAATTAAGCTGTAAATTTGCTATCGACCTAATAGGATTCTTTATTTAAATCACGATGAAGGGCATTTAAATCTCAATGGATCTACAAGATTTAGATATTTTTATTAATGAGAAAAGAAAAAGCGTGTTCTCTTGAAGATTTCTCTTTAAATTGCAATGGAATGATGCCTTAAGCTATGAGAATTCAAAGTTAAGTTGAAGTTTATCGATAAAACGAAAACGATAAAGTTATTAAAATTTCAACGCAGCCGTTCCTTATTCTCGGTTATGGCATGTCACAAATGGCACGAGATGTTCTGAAACACTCCTGTCGTGTTAAGACGCTTTCTCACAGGGGCATGTCCTGTGGGAAATGCATTAATTGTTCTCAGCTGAAGTGTGTTACATTTAAGTGAACGTTCAGCACTTCTCTTACATGATTTTCTAATAAATAGTTTAACATGTTTGTTTCCTGGAGTTTTAACCCTGGTTTTACAATGTTCTGCTTTGGACCAGTTCTTAATAACCTCTCTGAAGCATCGAAATGTTCCTCTGGTCCATTAAGTTGTGAAGCTGCTCCTTGTCTTGCAAGTTCCTCAGCTTTTACACATCCCTCTATGCCACCATGACCCGGCACCCAGATGAGTTGAACTTCATTCTGTTCTTTTTGTACTGTTTAACGCCCGCTTTTACTACTATGGCACCGCAGGCGGTGACACTGATGCTACATGGAGTGAAAATGGAACACCGGTGGAATGAGATGGCGGGGGAAACCGGAGAACCCGGAGGAAACCCGCCCCAGTATTTCGTTCATCACGAGTCCCACATGCAGTTGCCTCATTCTGGGCAATCACACAAATATTCGATAGTTGAAATAACATCAGAAAAACACAAATATAGCGGTGTGGCAAAGTACTCTGGCGAGGGGAAATAGCACCAGGGGCACAATAAAGTCTCCTTTCAAGATTAAGATTATCATTCATACAATATTGGTGAGATGATCGGAAAGATTATCATGGCGGCGCCGTGGCCGAGCGGTTAGCGCGCTCGCCTACCACCTAGGCGGCCCGGGTTCGATCCCAGGGACCCGCATGTGGTATTCGTGGTGGACGAAGCGGGGTCAGGGCGGGTTTTCTCCGGGTACTCCTGTTTCCCCCGCCATTTCATTCCACCGGTGCTCCATCTTCATGTATCATCAGTGTCACCGCCTGCGGTGCCGTAGTAGTAAAAACGGGCGTTAAACACTACAACAACAAAGATTATCATTCATACAATATAGGTAAGATGATCGGAAAGATTATCATTCATACAATATAGGTAAGATAATCGGAAAGATTATCATTCATACAATATAGGTAAGATGATCGGAAAGATTATCATCCATACAACATAGGTAAGATGATCGGAACATTTTCCAAGAACTTCATGCCCAGAATCTGAAACTGAGAGGAAGGTGGCTGTTTCAATAATCCACTTCCCCACCTCGGCCCGTACCACTGAAACATACAGTGTTTCAATGAATAAACTTGTTACCATTGGTGGCTTATTGCGAACCAAATGAAAACCTTTGTGTTCCCGTCATTCGCTGAACAACCCTGCTTCTAGTTACCGATATCATTCCCGTTCCCGTTCCCGTTCCCATTCCCATTAAACTGTGGACCGGGCGTCTCACAGTTTCTCTTGCCAGGCCCACCGCCATCAGATGCATAATTATGTTTCAGTCCGCCGAGCGTGTGGCACTACTGATATTTTTGTTGTTGTTGATATACGGGTGCATGTACCAAGAGAAACGGACATGCCAGTCGACCCGCAGACAGGCAGTATGGTAGTGTGGGTACCTACTCTTGCTGTTCTGGGAATATTGCGCGCTCCTAGTAAGTCAATATTTTATCATTTCTGCCAGTACCACTCTAGGCTGAAGTAAATGCGTGTTTATTGGTTGCTTTTATCTAGAACGAAATATTTGAAGACATATCAAGCACGATTGGATGCATTTTACAGGAGGAAAAGAACTTTTAATCTGAAATAATTGTATATTAAAACAGTACTTGAAATAGAACTTAATTTTACTACCTTAAAGTTTCAGACAGATATCATAAATATTCCATATTTGTTGGGCATTCAATTATTCCTTGTGAAATTGGTAGAAATATGAAAAATATATACCTACTGCACATTCGAAACAAAACTAAATCAATATGACGTATTTATTGAAACTCGTATCTTAAATGAATCCGTTTTTAAGAGTTACAAATTTGGGTCCTAACTTGTCCGTTAAACCCTACATGTATTTATGTACAATCATAACAAAACAGACGATATCCTAACAGTTTAAAGTGCGAGAAGTACAAATTTTCAAAATTCATTTTCTTAAACAGAAAGTTCTGGTTTGAGACGCACTGTGTCTTATTCAATTTTTCATGCTCAGTGCGCCCCTAAATATAAACCTCGCAATATATTTCCATCTTTATCTCGCGAAACTACTTTCTGTGAATTTTTGTTATGGTTTGCAAATAACTCTTACTGATCATCTTAATATTAGTACTAATTGACTATATCATAAAATATATTTATAGAATTAAATTTGGTTTATTTTATCGTAAATATATTTGTTATATTCCCTGCGCTAAGAATTAAACTTTTTTCGCAAATAAGTTTTGTTGGATGACAAGTTTTAAGATAGATTTTTGAATAAAATTTTCTTGTCATAGTTTCCACTTTTTTAAAATTGTAAAACTCATAAGTGACAGAAAAAGTCATAATTTTCCTTTAGCAGCAATGACGAGCTTCAGATCAATGCATTGGTTGTTGTTGTTGTTGTTGTAGTGTTTAACGCCCGCTTTTACTACTACGGCACCGCAGGCGGTCAATGCATTGGAAACACTCCCAAAGATTCCATGTATTTAGCATTCAAATGACTAGGCAGTAACACTTTTTAAAAAAAAAGTTTTCCGACTGTATGTCTTGTAAATAACATGCTTGCAAGAATAAAAAGAAAGGTTATACAAGTTTCTTCTTTTCCTTGTGTTTGTTTAGTGGAGGTCACATAAGTTGGTTTTACGTAAATTCTCTTTTATACTAATCCATGTCTTATTTTTTCATTCCATACGTTTCTAGACAAAATGTTAATTATTCTTTGAAATGCTTTAATCCAACTTTAATATTTATGAAACATTTAATAAGATTAAAACAACTGTACGGTAATGATTTCAGAAGATGAGGTTTTCTCATGTTGCCCAATATTTTAATTTACGTTTTGAACGGGTATTTGTTTCCTTAAAATACTCGGAATATTAGTTTGAGTAAAGTTACTAAATATTGAAATAAAGGTGAGGGGATCTATTCGGTTCAGAAAAATAGTTTAAATTATATTTATAAGTAAGGTTTTGAAACATTTCATTATAGGTTTGTGAATGAATGTACTAGGTAGAAATTTTAATTGTACTCAGGTTATGAGTGTGCATGGAAATGTAGACAAATAGGAGAAGTCACTAATTGCAGTGAAATGTATAGATACTAGCTTGACTGTTGGCAATTGAAGTCTCAGGATATTTTGGTGTTAATTTAATAAGTTCATTTCGTAACTAAAAAAATCTGTTTTTCCTTTCAAACTACAAAGTCTTTACTCCGTTTTTGTCGCAAACCTGTTGTATTCAAGAAAGCTCACTTACAATATTTGTCAGCACATAGTACGTATACACCACAAAATAGCTTAATTTGATGTCAGCATTATTAAAGTGGACAATGGATATTTCTGTTCAAATATCAAGAATATAGCTACGAAATTGTGTGTAGTAATGCTAAATGTCTGGCATAACTTTGCGATTTTGAGAGAAAAACAAACAAAAATTACGCTAAAAAGGCTCTAACAGAGCTAGCTTAAATATGAAGGATACATTTCAATCTCTCCCTGACCAAATAAACCACGTCATTTCTAATCTTTTTCTCTGTATGCCTTACTTCTCCCATATTCAGGATTCTCTTGCGGTGTCAGCGATTAACTGGTAGAATTTGCACAAGGTTTTAAGAAGTAATAGTTTGAACCATCTAATATATTAATGTTGCTTTTCCTTATTTTTACTTCCTTTAGCCACCATATAAAAGTTTAATGGCTTTCCTTTTCTTTATTTTCAGCTCAAACAACATGTAATCAGGGTATTGGCAGAATAGTATATGAACGCTTGCCTGATCAGCAACTTCAAGGCTTTGATGATGATGTGGTAAGTCCCATGGTTCAAATATTTAAGCATTTAACAGTTGTGCACGTATATTAGCACCAGATATTACAGTAAAAGTAGCAGGCCGAATAAGATTTCTGACAGAAGGAGACGGTGTATAAACATTGTCACTGATGGTGGCTCGGTGTAAACAAACGCAAGATCGCCAGCTGCTGCAGTGGATGCAGTTATCAGGAACAGCGTTTTCACTTTCTCGTTCAGTGGTGGACACGATGAATTCATTTCCTAAATATACGAGTGAAATGTTGGACAGGAAGGATGCCTAGACTGGCTACTGAAGTGTTTGCAGTCCAAATTTATTTCATGCCCTTAATTATCCTAAACATTTTGTGGTGCTTTCCGATAGTAATATACCATTAAGTTGTTATAATTCATGTTTTAATGTCATTTACGGTGGTTTAAATAACATTGCTCGCTATTTAATTGTGCTTTTGAACGAGTTGCACAACCTAACAGCAAGCTTGGAAGTAGTTTTCCCTGCTTAAAACTATTTCTAATTGTTATATAGAGGTTTAAATATGTATTTATTGTAAACATATAGCGTATTTATATATTTCAGCAAGCGGAGTTTTGCCCAAGAGCTCGAGCACTCCTGCCAACTTGAACGTTAATTACGGGAACATACCATAATGTTAGCGCCGGTAGACGTACGACACTGGGGAAATAAACAATAATGTTAAAGCTATTAATGAAATGACTATAAAACAGTCCCAGTGTTACAGGGAATTGCATCGTACAATATTCTATGTCTAATAATATTTGTTAATAATCAGTCATTATGTTGTCTCGATGTTGGCAGTACGTTTAAATAAGCACGCATTTTTAGATGTGTTCCGCATTTGTTATGGAATTTTCCCTTCCAGGGGAAAGCCATAGCGTTACGGCTTTGCATGAATGCGCCACTGTGCAGTGCCTGATATAAGTAATTGTGGTAGCGCATTTTTGTAGAATCAGTTTCAGCATTGTGTCTAAGTTTCAAAAATTAGCTAGGTGTTTCTTGTCAAACTGCGAGTTGTCTGTGTAGCTTGTATCGGAGTAATAATATATTCTTTTAAATATATGATAGTTCGAGTAAAAATGTATAATGTTTAAGTGTTGGCAACAGTAGGAGTGTTTTTCATGGTGGGGCTAACAAAACTGGGTCAGAACATCGTACGTAGGCCAGTGTGGTCGTTGGTGCTTGTAACGTGAACCCTGGGAAGGAGGGATGACAGGAGGAACCAAAGGACGACCAAATCCGGTGACGACGTGCCTAAGCATGGACGGGGTTCCTAACGGTGCCAGATTAAATGCATCCCACGCCTGTCAGCCCTGCCCACAATCCCCGAGCCTTCTAGAGCTAAGGAATACTGCTCTCAGAGGGCGGGTCCGTCAGCAGCCCCTCCAAAGACAGAGTGGAAATGTTGGCACTATACTTTCCTATTTTAGGCTGACAACCATGACTTCGACTCAGAACTGTTTTATTAGTGTGAGTTAGCGCATTTTCGTTTGAGTGGCTGAGATGTTTATGCAGCATACCTGCATAGTGTACAGGTCAACTAATCTTACAAGGCTTATTAACAGATCTAGATTTGTAATTTAGTCTGCACTGTTTTAAAGGAAGGACATGTGTTGTGCCTTTAAATTAAAATTCACCTCCAAAATGTGCACTTCTAAATCATCTATCAACCACTGCTCTAGAAGCATCACGTAAGAGAGAGCTAGACAGGCTCAAGCGGTGTGAGGTATTGGAACGAAGAGAAGCCTATCAGTTCGTGCGAGAGCCGTGTAACACCATTTTGCCTAGATAAACGGTGCTGTGAGTAGTGTTCAGTGAGGTGTAGCGCTCTCGATGGCAATAACATGGCCAGTACCAGTACCAGATGGCCAGGACCAGCCAGTGTTTCTCTCTGGTACTGTTATGAAACTAAGTCCATATCCCGTAGTATCTTGTCAGATCACAACCTAACATGCAGTCTCCGATTACAAATTTTCAAGACGTTACGTCCTAACGTTGCTAAACTAGTGAAAGAAAGCACGAAATAGCAAAAGTGAGAAAATGTTCACGTAATGTTATTCTGCATGACTCTTTTCTACTTTACAGAGAAAATATGATATTCTGCTCTACAGTAGAACTTGGCTAACTCGAAGCTGGAGGGCAAGAAAAAATTCGAAATATTAAAAAATTCGAATTACAAAAGTTACGTCTAAAACTGGCATTTTAGCAGCACAACAATTAAGGCTATACACTAAAGAAACTGTATATTTGAGTGAAATTATGTTTATTTTTACATTAACGATAATGCAGTAAAGTAGTACAACTCGAAATAATATGCAGTCGGCCTATAGTGATCGCACAGTTCATCCTATGCTCTATACCAGCGATGTACAACGTTTAAGAAAGTGGATTTACCTCCTTTCACTATAAGCGGACTTTGCCTCTCTTTAACATCCAGTCGTGCATTGTGTTGCAGTTACGTTTTGCTTACGTGTACTTTACGTTTGATTTACGAAAGGACTTTCAAATCTTATGCCCTAAACATCTGTTCATTAGTGACTTCTGTGGTACTGCTTACACTTAAGAAGTCATTTAATATTTGGCAACAAGGTCGAAGTGCATAGCCTTAGAAGATACACCAAGTGGTCGTGGCGTAACCTATTGCGATACAGACTTTTAATATGGCTCAATTTGGAAAAACTCTTTTCGCAAATATATATGGAACTATACTCACTCATATACACCATTCTAGAAAATGCTTATTTCTCTACCTGCTTCATTTTAGTGGACATAAGCATTTTCAGAAAGTATCTTATTGCTAATTTTCTTTAAGGTGCAAGGAGAATATGGGAATACAGTAGGCTTTAAGCGACAGTGAAATGCTTTAAGAGCTGGTTACTATGCGATGCCTTTGAAATCTCGTTCTCATTCCAAGGCCAAGGGATAAAAAAAGGAATAACATATTCCTATTTGAAAAAAGGATAAACATTGGCAAATTCAAAAGAATAATAAAATATGTCTCGGAAATGGTTCATTCAAAAGAAAAACGAAATATTTGACATAAATTGTATGTTTTAAAGAGATACACATTTTTTATTTAGCAAGCTTTTGTCTGTCTTATGGTTCACCATTTATGAAAAAATTACACAGAATGAAGAGTTCTTCCGAGGACAGAAAATTCTAGAACATTCAAGCTATGACCTAGAAACGACCATGGAATCGCCTGTTTGTGTCCGTCACTGGATACTGACTGTCTATCCCTCCGACTGGAGGTGGGAGTGGGAAATAGCCGCTCATTATGTAAGCATCTCTAAAGGGAGAAGTTTGGACATCCCTGCTGTATACTGTAGTAAATTACTCTACTGTAGGCCTAATTAAAATGTTGGAAAGCAGCTTGAAATATCTAATTGTTAAGGGCTGTTATCTCTTCAAGCACGTTTAGTGATTGAAAAACAACTCCACTTAGGCTGACCCGCCCCTCGACGTACCGACGAATTTCACACAATTGACGAAGTGCCTCCGATGATGTGGGAATTGGCATCTCTTTAAGTTCAAGTTCTCGTTCCTCCTCTTCTCCAAACGAATCGCCACCTTTCTTTTCCAAAACTTGTGCTAGAATGTCTTCATCTGAAATCTCCCTCCACTTTTCCACGTTTTCGTCCTAGGTGACCTATTCTTCAAATGTAACACCCGTACTGTCGTCCCAGGCGATTCCACATTTAGATTAATTTTCGACTGACATTTCTCACAAGAACTTCGAATTAAGGAAAATGAAATTCAAATTATATGTGGTTTTTACATTGTTTTAATAGGAATTCAAGGCATCAAGAGAAATTTTCGATTTAACGATGATTTCGAATTATAAGCGTTCGAATTATCCGAATCCCACAGTATTTACTTTATAACGTGACTGTCCTTCATATAAACTAGAATTGTATACCTTATTCAGAGTCATTTCAGACAGTGGAAGGGGGAGATAGGGACATCGCATGGCCGGCGTGTGTATACAGACGAAAACAACCCTGGGAGAGTTGCAAGGTTTATGCAGTCATTCAAACAGGAGAAGTGGCGCACAACAGAGATTGCACAAAACTCGTATAAAATCTCATATTTATAAACCTGTATAAATATATGGTGGCCGTGGGAAACAGGTAATGCACCTGCTACTTATAAAGCAAATTCCTCGCCTATAGGATGTGGAAAACCAGTACATAAGCAGACGGCATACATTACTCAAAATGTGTACAGTTACTTTAAAGGAGGGGACGACAGTTGTGACCCGCCGATTGCACATACTGTGGCTGCAACTGCCGTTCCTATAAGTACAGTAATAAAAACCATTAAACTAGATATTCAGAACTATACAACTCCAACAAAGACGAAATGCGATGAAAACAAAACCGTTAGTGAATTTTATAAGATTGATGGCTTCTTCGTCGGTTTCCAGAAAATTCGCGATTTAGATACATTTTACTGGATATGTAAATATCTTAAACACACACACACATAACATATGTTATGTTAATTAAAATTTCTAGTCATTTTTGCAGGAACAAAATACAACGAAACGTTATCCATGTAAAGGGTAGCTTGGGCTTGAAGAATTTTCTTTAAATCTTCATGTTGTGCCTTAAGAATATACTGAGCTTGAATATCAGGGTATTTGTACGATATTTCATTTATAGTTATGCCACACGCAAGTACGCACGTGGACAATTTTCTAAGAGGATTTTCTTTTATAATCGACCCTCAAAACGTGTATTTCTGATGAAAACTCGATATCAAAATTTGCAGCGGAATGCAGTACTTAGTTCTATTTATTAGATTTGTGGTAAAGAAAGTAATTATGCATAATATTTTATAGACTGATATACAGCAGTATTTCCAATCCATCATTTCCCTTTCCATCTCATCTTTCAGGTGCACTTCTAGCTTTCGTGGCGTCTGGCTGTACCGGGCAGATGGCACGGATGCTTTCAGAGGAAAGAGTACTCCCTGTGGACACTAGAGGGCTAATTGGTCGAGGGGTCGTCCATCGCCTTCTCTATGCAGCTCCAGTAGTGGGACGGGTCTTTGAGTCTGGAATCGTTAGCGACCTCCGCGCGTCCCTGTGCCCTCTCCGCATGTGACCTGTAGCTTCCTGTTGTTACTTCACTTCATCCTCCTGTGGCGTGTTACCCAATATAGATCTATATAAGTCACAGTGCGCGGGTTGTCCTCCTGTTGTGTAACCTATAATCTAGTGGTGGTGGTGTTTAAGAGCTCATTAGGGCCTATAATCTATGCAGACGATATCATACACTTCCTATGGGTACACATACAAATAAAACATACCGGGTGTTCAGGTAAAAGCATGCCATTACATGCTCTATGACAGGGATGGGCATTGGACCTCCGTCCGCAGGGTCACTGCCGCGTGTGTGCTCAACGACGTCATTTGTCCAGCCACTGAACCTAGAATTCGCTCCCCTAGTACTTCCGCAGAGGTAGATGACGTGGGTCGGAGAAGTTGTTTGACTATCACTCGAAGCTACTGTATTCCCTTATTTCCCTTGTATCTACAAGGAAATAAATAGTAAGATAATTTCTGCAAATGTTTATCTCAACTAACACGAAGAAGATAACGGAATAAGAGTCTGTAAGAATGGTTAGTACAAGAGTAGAGGAAGTCATGTGAGTGCAACACATCGGATATTTTATTCTAGTGTCTAAAGACAAGGCCCAAAATAATATATGCGCATTATGGTTCATTACAGGCCAGAAAATGGCGGTTTTGGTTTGTCCCTTTCTGCCTCTTTTGCGTTTCTTTTGGTTTAAATGTCCTTTTCAAACTTTTTTGCTTCATTTAATAGCTTTTCTTGCAACTTTACCTTCTTTTGCCTATATTTTTCCTGTCCAACGAAGTCTAATTTTAATTTCTTTTAATTAATACCTACGCACTGTTAAGACTGGCTACTACGGGTAGTTGAGAGGACCCTTTCTATTGTATTCATACCATAAACAAAAACTATTGAACCTTCTGTACATACTCCGTTGTTTTTTACTAGCATCGTAACAATGATCTTAACTAGAGGGTAGAAATGGGAAGGTTATGTGCACCTTATGTTTGATTTAACTTTACAGTTTGTGAAAGAAATCCCGATCATAAATGTAACTAAAAGTAAGCCTTGTAAAACTTTTTTTGTGTAAACTTGTATCTGAATTTGGAGCGGAGGTATTTTCTACACGCAGAAAACACAGAAAAACTGAAATTATTAATTAATTTGGACCTCCCCTTTATGTACTTTTGCCAAGTTTTAGGACGTTTAGCTTAGATACTTTTAGATACTTTTTAAGGTCATTTTAGGTAATTTAAGCGTCTTCAGTTTTCGAGCCCTATTGATGTAGTTACCGTGCTACCCGTCGGATTGAACGCCGCGTTGTGTAGGCAACTTCTTCACCACACGTGCATTGCATCACATCGTTCCCCTTGGAGCTGACGCTCGCTTCAAAAAGTTAACTCCTATGACTTGTTGACCCTTTGAAATGAACACGATGTATGTATTTTATATGGAATGCATTATTAAATTCTTGTTTCAACTTTCTCATGGTTTTCGCTAAATATATTTTGGCAGCTTTGTTCTTACAGGGAATGTTTGTACGTTGGACTTTTCCCCAGTAAAAAAAAAAAAAAACGTGGAATATAGACGGATGATCCAAATTTAGCCCATATATTGGGACGAGCGAACACTACATGTTAAACGGAATGTTTACCTCTCACGTCACTGGGTAGTTCAGTTGGAACGAGCACCCGATTCGTAAGCAATCCGCCTGGTGTAGATGTGGTTTGATTCCTCTCCGTTTGCTGATTTTTTACCGCGTATTATTCACAAATAAAATTGGCCGAACAATTATTATGTTAAAAGCTGTTATTATTTTAATTTTTAATTGTTTTATTTCCATTTTGTGGTACTATTGTTATCTATTAGTATATCTCTCCTGGTATAGAGGGTGAGCTGCTTGTGTAAGGGCCCTTGGTTCTCTATAGATCAAAAGCATGTCAATGTACTCGTCTGACGAATACGTGGTGAAGGAATGGCACAAAATATCATACAACAGCTTTTACATGGAGAATGGAGGGAGTCGGCATTCATAATAACACACTACACCATGCTAGTTCAATGGGGCAGAAGTCATTATGCCTGTTCTACTACGAAATTTAGATAACCAAAAACGATTTCAGTTATGATGTTCTAAACTCTCAGGGCCTTTGTAATTAGATTATTGTGAATTCGGTTTCCAAGTTTTGATGAGCATAAAAATAATTGCACAATGCCGAGATGCGAACCCGTGTTCCTGAGGGTTAGCGCACAAGATAGACATTATTCTCTTCAGCTATTTCGAGATTTGACTGAAAGCACGTTTAGAGTTTAATAGTACGACTTGTATACCAGGCGTTATGTCATTGGCACTTCGCGAGTTTTCATGCTTGATTTAGCCTTTTGAGAGAGTTTTAATCTTTTGCTGGGCGTTTTAATGTTAGTACTTAGATGGCAAAAACTATTATGCCTGTTATTTGAGAGGTACGAGACGTAGTTTACGCAAAAATTTAAATAAAGCATTATTTAATATTATGTGCGTTTTGACTGCACGTGTCCATGGTGGATGAGGCGTGTCCTTAATTTTTGCCTCATTTTTTGCAGCCAATCCCCGCTCTAAGTAGAAGTGCCCGCCATTTTCTTTTTATTTAGTGTTGTTAGTGTACTCATATGATAGGTCATTTTTATCAGAGGCGTTTACTGAATTACGTTGCCACGTATACTCTAATAGGAAGTTTGTAAAATCGGCTAGAAACCGGAATTTGCTCTCAGTAAACGAGCCTATGCTTTTGAGGTGTACTTTAGCGGGGAGTAAGTTCTGTCCCTTATACCGCTGTTCCTCTGAGTTTTGCGCATTCCTCTCTCTAAGAACGTCAGGTAATACATTTTAGTAAGTGCAAAACTGGACGAAAGTGCACATGGCGTTTGATGGGTGGCCTACCTTCCAAAAAATAAGGGGCGGCTGACTCACCTGGTATATATCTATATATATAATTTTCTCAACTTCCAAACACAGTGACTACCAAAAGTAGTTAAAAAAATTCTAGCAGCCAAATAAATGGAAAGAAGCTTCTAATGTTTATAATGCATAAACAATTTGATATTCCCGTTTAGATGTTCTAGTGTTTCTCCAGACCTTTTATTTAAAAAAAAAAAATCTATCAAGAAATGTGGAACTTACAAATTTCACTCCCAGTGTCCCTTAACTCTGTTTCAGAGAATAACATTTGTGTGTGATACGTTTTGTTAAGTGAATCAATCTCTCACTGCAATAGTTATGTATATATTGAGTGCATGTAAATCAAAAGTTCACAGACATTTCGAGAAAGATAACACGCATTCCCTTTTAGCAATGGCTGTTGATGTTTTTGGCAAGTACCAAGCATTATATTAATTGATTTTTAAACATGCAGTTAAAACTGAAATTAATACAAGCTTTAACTAATTTTCATCCTCTGTTTACAGTTATTAATCTTTTTGTATTTTAGGCCTATTTATAGGTCCTTTTAAGGCAATTATTTTATAGGTCTTCACTTCCCTAAAGCCCTAAAGTTCTATCATTGATAAATTACGTAGGTAGTAACTGTATTTATTTCAAATGATTCATGAAATTATGAGTTATTACTCTTATTCCTGTGAAATGTTGCTTTTTCAAGAAAACAATTTGTTGCCTGTCCCTTCTGATATAGTGAGCTCACACCGCTACCTTAGATTCAAGAGCGTAAGGAATCAAAATTAATTCATTTCTGCACGTGTTTTGCCGTTTAGAGAAACTAAATCATTTCTTCGGAAATAAAATTATAGGGAAATTATTACGAATAGTGTTAGCAAAACTTAAACCTCTTAGATTTGCAGTGCAATGAAGTTATTTTATTTTGCTATTTTTATCTCGTTGCACAGATTAGGGAGTTTTGTTTTTGAAAGTATTCTCTCTATGTTCATTTTTACTGCTTTTAATGTCCACGCTGGTATTTTCCGTATGTTTATAAAGTCAGCTGGCTGTATAGACTCTTGATTGGCCTCGGACCGATAAAAATAAAGAAATGTACGCTTCGATTTAGTTGAATGTCGCCGACCTGTGCTAACTCTGTTTTAATTATGGGCCGAACTTTCGTTGGTCTGTATCGTACGTTTAGTAAAAAAAGAATAAAATATTTAAAGCTGCATAACAATGAGATAAGCGGGTTTTGGTTAGGCACAGCAATTTCAGAAGGAGCAAAGTGGTAAAGGTAGTTTAGAAGTGATTAAGTGATTTCTGTGGTAATAGGAATTGCCGGTAGAAATTGGATAAATGTAGAGTACCTGTTTCTTGAGTATTTTGATTTAATTCTTGCAAGTATAAGTGCTATGTGTTGTGATCCCAAGCTTTTGTATTATTATCATCGTTGTTGTTGTAATCTTTATTTTGTTAGTAAACTTAGCACCACGTGGTTTGCACTGAAGGTGCATTCATTAATGGAATGTAATTTTACTGGGATAGGCTTTCAGGTTAGCTGTCATTTTCGACAAAACTTCCGAGTCTATGTCCTGCATTAAAACTGAATAATATGTACTAGAATGTGAGTGAAACAGCAGAATATTTTAAGAGTTAGTTTTAAAGTTTGCGTGGCCACTTCCAGATTAATGAACCTGGGTCATTGGTTATTAACTTCACGGATCTTATAGCTGCACTTCACTACTCTGCTTCTGAAAAACATCCCTCAGTTACGCTTTGCGGTTTAGGGGCCCTATCGTTTTCTTCTTACTTTTAAGTATTATTCGCATTCTAGTTCTTTTAGTTTTAAAAAGGGGTATAGACTCGGGAGCGTAGGTATCCTAATTTTCTTTAATTTTAAGCTTAGCTACCTTAGCTCTTGAAAAACAGACGTCGTGCACAATACAATATTTAGCTGTGCACAACATGCTCACTTCCTGAGCACAGGCAGCCGATTGCATTAATGAATTTGGCGTCACTTGCAGGTGCGAGACACATCACCCCCATTTCGGGTGCTGGAGAAGTGCCAGGATCTTTGTCTTCGAGATAGGACAGCAACCAACAATCTTGTGAGGACCTGCACGTCATTTGACTTCCAACCTGGAAGTCGCATTGCATCATTCAGTGGAGCAGCAGAATACGAGGAGTCCACGTGCTATCTCACACATGAACAGGCACATCCAGAAGGAATTGGCAACTTAGTTTTGGTGCCAAACAGCGTGCACTTCACAGAAGTCTGCCTCTCGTGTGAGCACCAAACTTTTCTTTACAATTGTAAGAGCTGCACTGTCCAAAATATTTGAAACAATATCAAAAATTATATCTGGGCTAAATGCAAAATGTTATAACATGGCAATGCATTGGTAACACTACGGTGACTGAACAGAAGGGTGAAAAGTTATCTTTGGTACCTATATATGCTATGTTTTGGTTCATGTAAATTACAGAATGTTATAAAGTTAAATACATTTTTAAAATATTGGGAATGAAATCCTTAACACAGAATAAAACATAATCCAACACAGATGTTGTTCAGCCACGTTCAATATAACTGCCGTATCGCAATACCACACAAAACTCTGACCCACCACTACACAAAACACACTTTCTAACATTGTAGGTGTAATTTTGAGTACTGTATGATGAATGCGTTTCTTTAGATATGCATTGGAGGCAATTTTCTTTGCAGAACCTACAGTGACAGGCCCTGTTGCCTTTTGATATGCAGGAAGTGTTCCTCCAGCCACAATTGCAGGGCAATACCATCATGGAAATTAGAGATTTACAACAGAATGGGTGCCCCTCTCACTTAACATGCATTGCCACATTTCTTCTTAATGGATTGGTTTGGCATAACAATGTATTATTTGGGTTCCAAATTCCTTGGGTCTGACACCCCTCAGCATTTTTTCATGGGATTATGTAAAGTGGCAGAAATATTCAATCACATTGAGGTGAAAGGATCATATCCAGGACCCGGATGTTTATGACATGTCATAGTTTTTGTTTGTGTTTTTCTTTCATGGAAAATATAAGCGAAGCACGATTTTACCAATAGTGATTAAGATTATGCATTTATCATGGTTCATATGAAGTCATATTTTGGCTTTTTTAAACCTTTTTTTGTCATTTTCTTATCATTTTTCATATTACAGTAATATTTTCTTTTACATTTTCGTATTTTTGTTATATTTTTATACTTTTATTCTACCAGTCGTCCCAAAGACCGATTTTTCACATATCGTAATTCTTGTCTGTAATATATCTTGCAATTATCTTTCTTAGAAATGTATGTTTCCGCGAATTTGGAGGGTAAGCTGTATGGTATTTGCTATTGTAATTCTTCTTTTTGATCGCCCTTCAAAATGTAACATTTATTTATTCTGTGCAGAGCTGAGGATTAGCTCTGGATTTAGCAATTAAAGAAATTCAAAATGCAACAATAAAATAAATATTAATTATTTATTTTTTAGTGTGCTAGATTTTTAAAGTAGATTTTCAATATAATGTTGGTATAAACATCATTACATTTTTGAAGATTTCGAAAATGCACCCAAAAAAGTAGGTCATATTTATAGCCATATTTTCTGATTTTGTTCGGTCATAAGTGCTTGTATATTTCTAACATTTTAGGTCATAAACATCCTGATCATACCCAACAAAGCTAAAAAGGGAAGGTGCTTTGGGTAACTTTGTAACCCTGGGAGTTGTTTGTGAAAGCACAAAGGTTTAGAATATCCAGTACTGTCTCACTAGGTAAAAGCATCAGTATGAAATCCGTGGTTTGAATTCAGGATGTGACTTAAACTTTTCAAGTCTGATATTCTCTTCTTCAACAGAAGATTGTCACCTCATGGTATTCTGAAGGGCATTAACCTTCTGCATCGAATTTGCGAATCCTGGTACTAATCAATGATTTGCATTTCATTTGGAAATTCAGAATTGCAGCGAAAACAAAAAATAAAAGCTTCTTAAGCTTTTGAATGTCTGTTAGAAACAGTGTTCAAGTAATTCAGAAAAAGAGAATTAATTAAAGCAAAATTTGCTTGTATTAAAAATAAGTATAATGTTACATCAAATGCACAGAAAAGAATAACCATAAAATATGAGTTTGAATGTCTATGACCATACATCCAGAATTTAAGTTGACTATTTTTGTTGCTGTATTGACTCCAAAATTTATATAGAACTGAAGTTCTAACAAAGTTTGCCTTTAAAGAAGTGTATTGAAGTATGTGAAGCATACTATTATGAATATGGCAGGTTTCTCTAGAATGATTTGACAGGTGGTCATTAGGTCTGACTGGCAGCAGGTATCGAATTGTGCTCTCGATAGCCTACAGAAAGGTAATAACATTTGTAATTCAGTCATAACTGTTTGTTATGGTGTATAGTGGGAATAACGTTTGATAAAGCTCAGTGGCCTATATTGTGGGCTATCAAAGCTACCACCCAAGCCCATATCTAAAGTAAACTAGAAATTAATAAGTAATGCTAATAGTAATTGCAATACTAGTAAGTTTCTCTCGTGAAGAATTATCGCGTCGGATGGAATATGTATCGTTCTTTACCATTGAACAGACGGGAGAATAGGGCTTTGTATGCTTGCTGCCGCAGCCTTCACTACGATTCAAGCTTGCAGAGGTGAGACGGGGGAATGCAGGAATAAGCATGCCAAGGCTTCGGAATTCCGTGTCGCTATACTCACACGAGTGTCTCCGAAATGTTCCGTGTGAACTCCACTGGCTTGGAATTAGCAAGACGCTCTGTTTTTAATATTGTGTTATTATTGCGGTCCTCAACAGCTGTATTAGTATTATTTAACTCATAGTGTACAGCATACGAATACAGTTGCTAATACTAATTCATCGAAATGGATGAACAATGTGCAATAAAATAATTAGTAAAACGACCATACTCGCAGTTAAAATACGAGGATAAGTTAGCGATGGTAAAACAGGGAAGGCCTACTTACAGTGTGAGTAGAAGGAAACAAATAAGAATTCATAGAAAAAAGATATTTTAATATAAACATATATGACAAGTATGTGTGGCTGACTGGTTCATGCGAATTAAATAAACTTTATTGCTGGCTATGCTTGTTGTTTGCAACATAGAAAACGCCCTGAAATACGACGGGTTTGCAACTTAACGTATTTAATCACAGCTTTGGATGAACATAAGAGATCAACATTTAGAAACATAGAATTTGAAGAAATGTGGCCAGAAACTACGAGCATTTCTAATGAAAAGGACGAAGAAAGGTCTACAAAGAGAGATTGTCGTGAAGATGAAGCCCATTCTTCGTACTTAAGAATTAATACCTAACATATAACTGGACAAATTAATAACTCAAATTAAATTAGGGTCTGAATCACAGAAACAGTTGAAATTTCTGGCCTTACTAGATTCTAAACATTTTGTCACTTACGATAGAAGTTTTCCAACAAATGTGTTATGTGGGCCGAGAGAACCATATGCTTCCTGTTTCGATATCCCTACTGTCTTTGAAAAACGAACTGAAAGTGTTATATTCACTTCAAACATTTTCTAACAAGTCCGTTCAAACCATTGCAAATTATGCGAATTCAAATGGACTTGATTTTGTGTATAGTGAAGTTTATAAACTATGTGTACTGATTTTAACCTTTCCATCCACTACTGCAAGCGCAGAAAGGGGTTTTTAAGCCTTGAAACGAATAAAATCTAATTAACGGGCAAGACAATGACAAATTGGTCTAAGCAACTTGGCTCTTCTATCGGTAGAAAAATACTTGTTTCATTGAAAAGACGCCACGAGAAATTGTTTTCTGATAGCGTGGCAACGCAGTTTACCCGTAAAGAAAGGCGGCTGGAATGCATTTATGTATAAACAGGTGTGGTAAAGTTGTCCATTTTACTTTTATGATTGTTGTTTAGTTTGTTTCAAGAAAAAAAATATTTAAATGCAGTGTTCATGAAGTTAAGATCTAATCAACAACCTCTTATTGTCCCGATCTGGTAGGCCTAGTTTTTTGCAGTGTTTAACGCCCGCTTTTACTACATATGACACCGCAGACGGTGACACTGATGATACAGGGAATAAAGATGGAGCACTGGTGGAATGAGATGGAGGAGGAAACTGGAGAACTCGTAGGAAACCCTCCCCTGCGCCGTTTTGTCCATCACAAATCCCATGTGCGGTCGCCTAGAATCGAACTTGGACCGCTTTGGTGAGAGGCGAATGGTGCAGCCATGGTAGGCCTAGTGATAGCCCAAGTCACAATCCCAGCATACGCCACTGGTAAAGCTGTCTGTTGATTGTATTTACAGTGTGTGGTTGTCATGGGGTATATGTTGCCAGCTGTTGCTGAAACCCTTTTGCTGAATTTTCCAAAGATCCTAGGCAGATCACAAAAAATGTAAAGTACACATTCTGCCATGGATCTTCATCAAATGATGGAGCTTCTTTAGGCATATAGTGTAATCTAAACCTAACTTAACATAACCTAACCTTTCGCTATTTGCTGGCTTTTAGAGGTCCTGTATAGAATGAAGTTGCAACAAATGCAGCCTTTCCATGGTCTGCCTAGAATCTACATGAAATGATGGATTCTACCAGGCCTATCACAAAAGAGCATGTGTTTGTGTTAAGTTTTGCTCAAATGTGTATGTACAGTTTGTCCAGATTGTCGTGGCACTCCCCCACTCCTGAAGCATAGATGTACAACAGAAGAGGCGTGCTCACGTACATAATAGGAGAGGTGGGGATTAGTTTATCGCTTACTCTCACCTAGACAACTTCACAATAATTGTTTATAATATGTAAACATACTCTGCTTGTGTACGTGACTGCCTGAGTTCTGACATCACTCACTTGTCCTCCACCACTCTGGTCACTTCTCCTTAATTTCTCCTCTCTTGCGCATCCCGAGTGTCACCACGTTCTGGACAAACTGTATACCTATTTCAAATATTGCAAACTGGCTGATAGAGAATAAGAGGAACAAATCTTTCAGTGCTCTTGGAGTGAAAGAAAGAATTAAAACCTCACGTGAGAAAGTCTGAATTAAATGAGAAAAGTATACCAAAGAATATTTTGATGTTGAAGCTATGTGTAAATGGTAAAACCTCAGAGGTGAAAATATATGAGGAGTATGAAAACTCATTTATTTTCAATTGAAATACTTCACTGTAAACCGCTTCCACATTATTACCTGTAATTACTCATAGATGCACCTGACTCTTATTTTGGAATAGTTATTTAAGAGCTACCACTTTAGGGTATTGGTTAGAACTATTACTGAAAACTTGTCATTTTTCCTTTTAATTTTTATACAATTTAAAAATCTCTCACATTTAGTTCTAAAAATTTAATACTGTAGTTTTAAGATTTAAAGTCAGCTCACATATTTTGTTCTCATAGTGAATTTTTTGTTTTGCTTTCTCTCTCAATAGCAAGTCGTGTGGAAAGAGAGTGTCCTAATCGCCGCTATGTATTTGAAAGACATCCACGGAAGAAGCTGAAACTTTCGGCAGCAGATATAAAACAAGTGACTGCTTCAAACCGTACAGATTGTGAAGACAGGTATTAAGAGTTTTTCCAATGGCATTACCAAAATAAATAATTATCTTAATACACAGCTTAACCAATACCCTTGTTGGTATATTTTGATGGTACAGAAATCCAAATTGATTTTGAGAAAGGAAGCCCTGGGTTGGAAATACATTTTGTTTTGTTTAGATGTTGTAAGCTCCAGGATGAGTAAGACAAAAAAATACAGTCATTTCTAAGCTGCCTAACCCATAAATATACAGGTGTAACAAATTTCCTATGCAGCAATGAGCAATCTGAATAAATTAAGTTTACAGAATAAATCAAACAGCAAGCAAGTACCATTTGGTGTGCTTGTTTAGGAAACTTACTTTTGCTGGTTTTTATACACCTAATTAGAAACCAAAATGATATCTTTCCAAGATAACCTGAACCCTTGAAGGCCTGTACACAATTTAACCATAAAATGTTAAGACACGTTATAATTCTTAAAATAGGCTACTAAATTTATACTATCCAATTTGTATATTTCTTAGTTATAGTTGTGAACAGCAGTAAATTGTTGATCTCCCTTTACTTGAAACTTATTGTCCACAAGCCATACAATAAGGAAGCATTGGACTGTAAATATGGTTGTTGCCATGACCATGTTTTACAAGCCATTTACTGCAGCAAATCCCTGAAGTTGTCTGGCATTGATTCGTGCAATACATACTGTTGTGTTGTTGCCATCTCAATGTGTAGTGTTCATCAACTGGGATAGTGGGTATTAAAGGAACAGAAATTAAATTTGTCATTCTGGAAAGGATACTAATGATTGCCAAAGAATTGTCCATAAAATGCATAGGAGCAGAGGTATTTGTACGACTATATAGCAATTAAAGTGTCTTCACGGTTTCATTTGCAGATTTAAGGTGTAATATCACCATGTACATGACAAAGCATTAAATTCAATTGCATTATATTGCAATTTGTTGATGATAATGTTATAAAACTTTTTGTTCACTTAAGAGTAATAACCAGAAGCAACTGGTGAACAGTAACTGTGTGTGTGAATATGCAGTAATGAACAGCATGAATTGTAAACTAACTGTCTTACTGAATTATCTTATTTGCATTCTATGGCTATAGGATAAAAGTTTGCACTTTTTGTGACAGTTCATGTTATGAAGCATAAAATATGGACTAGAAATATTTGTATATGCTAATGCAGTCATAGTCCAATGCAAATGGAATGAAACTTTATGTTGATAAAACAAATATTTTAAAATTCATTACAGTCAATGCAACACATCATAACTTTGATATCAAGATAAATGAAAATGACATCCAACATTCAGATGCTGCCAAATTCCTAGGTTTACAAATAGACAAACATCTAAATTGGAAATCTCATATTGATGAAATTGTCCCTAAATTGAGCTCAGCATGCTATCTATGCATTACGACTTTTGTCCTCTTTCAGCGATACTCATACTTTAAATTAGCATATTTTGCATACTTCCACTCAGTAATGAAATATGATATAATCTTTTGCGGACATTCTACAGATTCAAAGAGGATTTTCAGCTTGCAGAAAAAGGCCCTCAGAATTACATCAGGTTCCCATGCAAAAAAATCACGTGGAAACATTCTCAAGAACCTAGAAATTAACTCCTACAGCTTTTTTTTTTTAAATTAATGTCCTTGACATGATGTCATATTGGACAGCGAGTGAATGAAATGGGTGAAAAGATACTCAAATAATCCCAAGGTCCATGGATATACATATTGATGTCCTTCTACATAAAAAATGAAAATTGCCCTGATACTAATTCCAACATTCACAATATGAATATAATAATCAAATATTCATTTGAATGATACCTAATGTAATTAATACTGTAAATAATATTGTAATTAATGCTGTATAAACATATTGACATGTTCCACATCCTGTTGTCAATGACAAAATTGTAGGATCTATGGAATGCAAATAAATGTGTGTGTGCGTGTGCCTGTGTCCTAGTGTGTTCTTTACTACCATTTAACTGTTTGTTACCAGGAAGAGTTCCAGCTTGTGTGACAGAATTAGTGGTGTAAGGTCTTCTAGAATTCTTAGAAAATGGAATTCCCCTTTATTTTAAAACCAGATAAGGTGGTAACATTTGCATTCTGATTACCCATGGAAGTAGGTAAAGTTGGTGGGGTCCAAAAGTGGAAACCTGTGGGAGGAAGGAATGGGGTGAGATAGTATGAAGAGCAGTAAAGCAGGTTTCTTCTTTAGTGTCCCCTTCGATGCCCCCCTCCCCCAACATGCAGAACAGGTTCAGACGGTAGGTTCTGTGCCCCATTAGAAGAAAACAGCTCTATCTATCAAACACATCCACTGCATGAACCACATTCCTATAACCATTGTGCCAGGTCCATTGTCTGAAGTATTCTAGAACAGCCTGTAAGGAAACGACTTTAGAAGCCTGTAATCATTAAATGACTAAATGTTATTACCTGGGAATGTAAATTTACTGTATGCCACAGCGTGTTGATTGACAGCCATTTTTATTATACTCAGATCTTTTTAAATATTTTTAACATAAATATGAATTTTAAGATGTAATAATTAGAAGTATCTGGTGCTGTTTCATTCTTTTTACTGAAAAAATTATTTTCTTACACAATTCTTGCAAGTGGCTAAAATCTGACAAATTTGTGACATTAAGCTGAAGAGTAGAATCAGGAAATAGTGGCTTTGGCAGGAAGATCTAGACATTCTGAATAAAAATGGTCTCACAAAGTTTATATTACCTTTTTCTGGAAAAATAAAAATCAGCAGAATTGGAACTTTTTTCCTAGCTTGAAGTGCAATGTATTCTGTTTTACAGGTGTCTCAATGAATTTAGTTTTGTATGCCGTTCAGCAACATATGATGGTGTTGCCCACACATGTTCTCTTAGCCGTTTCACTCGGCGGACACATCCGGAGCTGCTAGAAGATGATCCAAATTCAGATTACTTGGAGAACACTTGCCTGAATGGTAAAAACACTTCGTTTGTTTTATTTTTGAATCCTGCATGACAATTTCAACTATGATAGTGTATGAATCCTGGAAAAGGTTCATAGGCTCTGTATAATAATTATTTTGAAATAGTGAAAACAATATAGAATTTTATAAATTGAAGAGATAGTGGTAATTAATCACATCAGTAAGCTGAAGATCTGGAATTAAAATTGCTGGCTGTGGCACTTAAGTTTTCAAACCCACTTAGTCTTATTGTGGTTCACCAAATAACTCTCAAACATGAAATTTATAAATGTGTCATACTATTGAGTTATGTCTTTCTTGGCTTAGTTTTGATTATCTACAATACTGAACCTCAAACCAACTTAGGTTTTGCTATTCATGCCTAATATAAATGTTAAGCATTTATACCAATTAAAATAGCGTATAAACTCAATTGGCCATGTTTTATGTCTTAGTACTTCAGGAAACATAGGAAGTGCAGAATCTTTGTTTTGATGTGTGGCCAAATTACAGGGAATTGCTTGTACTGCACTGCTTCTAAATAGTTCTGTTCCTAATCCACTTTCCCTTGACACAAACGTTCCTCTCCGTCAAAGACGTCACCTTTAAGACCTATAAGATCTCGTGTTTGGTGTCCGGACTAGCTCTAGCAAGAGGTCCTAATCTACAGGGCATGCGTGAGTTGTGGTAGGAATGGAACCAACCGAAGAATTAACCAACATTTAACGTTATTTGCAATTTTCCAGATTTGTAGAGAACTGCCGACGATATTTAAATAGAATGTAACTTTGTAACTTCAACTACAACGTTATAACACTTTAACTTTGTCACCCTTTAGCAACCGCCGAATTATGTATATGCGCTAGCTTACGTACAACTCAGAAATTGCACGTGTACTCTCTGCTCGATTCAAGATGAGTGTGTGTTGTGTTGCATTTGTTTTTGCGTGAGCAACATGAAGGAAGCGATTTCCATTGGCTAACTTTAGAGCACGTCATGGTAAGATAGGAATCAGCCCGCGGAATCACTATGGCTTCGTACAAACAACAATTGTAACCTTATCACTCATTTAAATCTGCCTAGGCTTCCATTCTTGAGACTTTAATCTATTCAGCTTTATTACGTCTTCCCCTTAACTGTTGACTAGAATCTCCTTTTGTTTCTTTCTATTATCAAATATATATTGACATTACAATTTCGGTTTCACCCTCCTCTCTGTGTGCTAGCTAATCAGTTGACAAAGGGTCTGTGATGTTTAGAAGTTAATACATTATGAGACCCACTCTTTAATGTTCATATGGATGAAGCAAGGTTTTATTTACATGGTCATGAATTAATGAGTGTTGAAGCAAATTTTTTTAAAAGAAGTGAGATGCATGGTAACACAGGGACATAATTTCCATCATCTATAATGAAGCTATGTGGTGCTTATGACTTGCATGTTAAATCTGTTTACTTGAATTTGAGCAGCTGAGATTACCCAACTCTGCTGGCAACCAGTTTGTTCCCTCTGCCAAGGAAATTTCCATTAGGCTGGCCATGTACCCAAATGATGGCTCTGTACTTTACTTATGACATTCACTTCTTTGCATTGCTTTTAATGGCTGTAAGCATCCTTTACTTAAAAGCGATTCATTATTTATCTTGTTTTCCTTCCTGCATATCAAATAAAGTAATCATCTCATGAGGCTAGAAATGCGGTATTTTATATATCAATCAATTGAAGAGATTATTGTGTTTTTGTCCCCAAAATTCTACTAACACTGGCATATGTATCCTTTTACAGCTGAAAGGCGTTGTGATGGTCTTACTGTGTTTGTCAAAGAAGAGAATATGCGAATTGGAGGACCATTTGAGGTGGACATCTTCACAAATTTGACACTTGAGGATTGTAAAGCTCAATGCTTGCTGGCTGAAAAGTAAGATTAATATTTCATGAATATGTTATTCGATATGCTAAAGTACCTATGTATCATATTTTAATTTTTTTTTTCAACTTGCGAAGCTGTACCCAAGTATGATACTATCTTTCTTTTACATAAACCTTCCTATTTAAAAATAAGTTTATGGACTACATTTTGCAAACTGTACTCTCCAGCCCTAGAATCACTACAATGTCTTTTCTCTCATGGTTGGTAGTTGACTGAACACACTCTGTGACAGATCTATTATCACATGGAACATACAAATTTAACAAATCGGTTTTATTTTTATGTACTATCAGTTTTTTCCTAAACAGAAAGTTTGATAGTTATTGGAACAGGTTTTAGAAGCGCTGGTGTTTCTTTCACCAAATGGTACATGAAATTAAAATTATTTTGTTGTTTAACAATGCTATAAATTGCCAGGATGACATCAACATCACCGGTGTGCAGGAATTTTGTCCTGCAGGTTCATTTACATGTCAGTAAATCTACTGACATGGAGCTGTTGTTTTTAAGCACACTTAAAAACCATCGGTCTGGGCTGTATTTGAACTCATGACCTTGGGATCAGTAGGCCAGCATCTAACCAACTGAGCCACCCAGACTGACTTTATGAAAGATCAGAAATCCTGTGATACTGTGGATTCATCAGTCTGCTCCTATACCATGTCCCAAAAGTCGGGTGACACCTTTCTTAATTTAATACACAAAAACTACAAACAATACAATGTTCATACACATATTGTATCAAGAAGAACTCAAATAATTTTATTACATTTCAGTGCTAGTAGTTTAACCATTTGCTATTGTCTGGAAAAGAAAGGTTCATAGAGCATCTGAGCTGTTTGTGTGGTGTGGTTAACATTCCATTCACTCATCCTAGATCAACCACTTTTCTTTGCAGGTCACAAGCATTGAGGACCCGCAAATCTCTTATGCTAGGCATAGGTTGTCTCTCTGCTTGGCACTTCTTTGCTGTATAAAGTTCTGTTGCACATATCTAACCCTTCTTTTCATCAAATTCCTGCATGGAAAGCATGGATGCACTGGACATCACCATCTTTACAAACACACCAGCTGTAACAAGTGGGAAAATGTGTAGCATTGACGTTTTTGCATAATAAATTAAGAAAAGTGTTACCACGTTATTGGTACTCTGTGTATTTTATATTTCTCACCTGCTCTTTAAGTCAGGTACCTACCTATTTGTCCCTTTGTCTGCCTGTATATATCTTTCCATAATATTCACATCCAAATTTATAAATGCCTGAATTTTTCTATAGGTTGAATTGTATCATTTATGTTACTTCTAAGTGTATATTTTAAGCAGTATTTGTTAATATTATACCTCTAGCCCCTGTTATGTGAAAACATACCACCAAAATGTGTTGTATGACGTAACACTAGGCCAGGGATGGCAAACCTGTGACACACGTGTATTAAGTTTACACATGGACACAATTTTTGTGGAATGACAAAAGAATGAATTAAATTATTATCATCACTATTATTATTTATTTCTCATACAGGCATTGTACATTGTTTTGTGCATGGTGCTATCAATAAATGTTATACAGTAGAACCTCCACTATCTGAGGTACAGAAGACCGACAGTTGCTCAGATAATGAAAAACTCGGATAACACGGACTGTGACAAAAATTGAGAAGAAAACGTATGGTAAACTGGCGAAATGAATGAAAACATGGTCAAAGATGTAAAATAAAAATGCATCTACTGTATAGTCAAATAATTATCAAAATTATCAAAAAAATGATGTACATACAAACAAAAATAGAATAAAAATACAAAATGAAAAAAATGACCTACAGTACAGACATACAGTATGTACACGCATAGTGGTAGAAGGTCTGTTGAAATTGTCTCTGACTGTTGCTCTAGGTACTGGATGGTCCTTTCTATTGCTCTGCATCCTCCATGTGGCTGACATTCTCATTCTCCATTTGAATGTCTTCACTGTCACTTTCACTTTCATTTTCTTCAGCCTCTACCCTGTCTCTACTATCATCTCATCAGTCACTTCCAATTTGTCTGCATTGATCTATTTGGCTCCATCATTTTCAGTGATTGTTCCATCTGCCAATCTTTGAGCTGGCTGTGCAAGGTTGAGGTTGTCATGCTCTAAGGGCAAAGTTTCTTGATTTTCTGTGATGTTTAATAACTTCCTCCATGACTTCTGAAGATGATAACTTTTCACTACGTTCCATGCCTCTTCTGACATGTAAATATCTTTCATTGTGATCTTTTTAAGAGCCTGTATGATGTTTTTTTCTTCATCAATTGCGATAATGAGGCTTTTCAAAAGTTTGAGTTTATAGCTACGCTTCAGGTTTTCCAACACAACTTGGTCCATGGCCTGGAGAAGAGGGGTGATGTTGGGGGAGTAAAAACAAATGGTGTTAATATCACCAGAAACAATTTCCTCTGTATTATTCCTTTGTATGCCATTTCTGTTTTTAAACTACATACTTTGCGTGGCACATTTTGTAAGATGGGACCTCTGTTAACCTGGAACTTGGTTAGTCGGGGCTTGGAAAACTGCAGTTCTACTGCAGTTCATATTCTTCTGGCTGACATGCAATGTATGCCTACTTCATGGAACTGTTTGGTGCTAAGAGGGCTTTGAATGACTTTGAATGACTTGCATATTTTCACCAAACACATTCCCTATACCATAAACCAGAAAATAAACAGGAAGTGTAGCAGAATTTTTCAGTGAGAGTTAAAATAGAATTTGTGTCCATGCCCTCCCACCTCAAAAAGAGGGGGCATATTTCCTGGTACAGTTTTAATTTAATGTGGCTCAGCATAATTTTATTTATATGTGTAGCAAGTGTATTTTGAAATAAATTGTGAAGCTAGTTTTATCAAATAAGAAAAGAGTTTACATAATGAAAAGTCGAGAAACATAAAAAACAATCTATTTCCATAAACATTTGCAACAAATTTAGCTCCAAATGTAATGTGATGTTTCATTTAGTCCTCCAGCAAAATTACTTTGTTCATTTGCAACATTATGTTTTAACTGTAATTATGCAGAATTATTATCTTTTAAACATTCTTGCAGCTAAAGAAATATCTACATGTTTATCTTTGCTAGGTTGCTTGGGATCCTAAGCTCAAATCCTGAGGTTTTTGAGCTATTTGGGCCCTATTTAATGCTTATTTCCATCACTTACTAATATCTTTCTTCCCTCTTCTCCTTACTGATTTTCTTCACTCACATTAAACGTAACCCCCTGGCACAACAGCTCATCCAGGCCAAGGTCTACTGCCTGACCACCGCTACATCTCCCACCTCTGCCCACTACAGGTGTTATGAGTGAGGTGCAGTCCTGAAGATGGGACATAGTCAGTGCCCTGGTCCCTCTTGGCTGATCATGTAATCTTCTGGAACAAGAGCCACTACTTTTCAATCAAGTAGCTCTTCAATCGGCCCCTCAGGGACCTAATGAGGTTGAGTGCAGCTTCAGTCACATTAATATAAGAACTATTATAAAATTTCAAATGTAAGCACTCCAATTTATGGTGCAACTAATGACCTAACATCTATTCTTATTGAAGTGGAAAAATGTATACGTAGGTACTGTCGTCATTACGTAGGTAACTATTATTTGGCAACTAGTTACTTTGTATTTGTTGCTTTCGTAACCATTAATGGATAGCTAGTTCTGTATGTGTCTGTTACTTCAGTAATCATTACATTAGGGTAACCATTACATACAATGCAGCCGTTACAGAATTTTCTGTCGATTCCTAGTGCACACTGTTCGTAATTCCTCTCAAGCATGGTATTTCAGAGGTACGTGTTTTTCAAGGAAAAAGGCACCTTAAATGTACTGTTTTCACAATGTATTTAATAAATGTTGCTTAATGTATTAGATGATAAATGTATCCATAGCTATTTTTTAATTGTTTGATCAATTTGAATCCTTATCTTTGTTCTTTGCCCTATTTTAACCACTTAACATGTTCCATGTGTTCTTTAAATTGCAACCAAAAGCAGTTCCCTGTTTCATTTTAATGTGTGCAATGGTATTCCAAAGCTTTCCAAAATTTTGAAGAAATTAAATCAGTAGTAGTTTAGTGTGTTTAATTTCTAAAAACCTTAAAGATTTAGTCGCTGTTTGTAGTCTGAGTTCCTATTATATGATAAACTGTCATGCATTAGGCTTGGAACATTGTAATATTAAACTAAATAAGTAAAAATATGACATTTTGAGATGTATGCATTTATTTCATAACTTGCAGATATTTTTGCCGTTCCATTGAATACGATGAATCAAGTCGGCAGTGCATAGTCTCAGAAGAGGATTCTGTTTCTCAAAAGGATGACCTACGCACAAGCAGCAGTCCCACACATCACCTATATGAACTTGTTTGTTTGGATAATCGTAAGTTAAACCAGTTAAATGATTATTATTATTATTGTTATATACAGGAAACCAAATTTTCTTTTCATTTTGAGTGAATTTAAGTATGGGTTATTACAATACACTACATATTGCATCAGTAAGTATTGGTTTGAATACATTTCATTCATGTGAAGCCCTGCTGGAAACTTTAGGTGTTTCTGGACTGAAAGCTTATGAATGCTTTATTTGTTTTGAGCTTGAAGCAGTCATAAAAAATCAAATACACTGGACCAAACACTTGACATTTGATCGCTGGCAGCACTATTGAAAAAAAATATATATGTACATTCCATCTGCTTAAGCTTACTTAGTTTTTTATTTCCCAGACAAAGCTGGCTTGGAATGTCTATTAGTTCTTAATTAATAGGCCTAAAGCAATAAGTTAGCCTGCTTTGGATTTCAGAGCTAAAGAGAATTGAAGCTAAAGAAATTGTGAATCTCCTTGCAAAAGAGGAAGCTTATCTCCAATGACTGGTCCAGAACCACTTTGGGGAGTTCCAGCTCCTATTTAACTGTTAATGGGAGGAATTTAATATACTAAATACAAACTTCATGGGCAAGCCTAGTTCAATGTAGCTGTCACTTTCTTTGAAAGATATTGCTAGTAGTCATATTTGTCATTTCAGCATTTAGCAAGAAATGATCACTTCTGTGTTTGATTTTGCAGTGTTATTGTGAGTTGCATTCTTCAGCGCATGTTACAAAGTTACTTCTATGTAACATTTTGTATATATTTTCAGTATTATGAAAATAGCAGGAATACAGGGGTTGAACAATAAAGAGATGGTTCAGTTCTAGGAATTTAATGATAGTTTCAGTGAGCTGGACTTAGTTGACAGTGAGGAAAAGGATATAAATTTAACTGCATTTGAGTGTGAAATTGACCTAAGCAAAGTAGATGATGACTATGATTCTGATAACAGGTATGACATGAAAAATAATTATCCTAAACTGTGTAACTTACTAGTTTCTAACATTAAGCAAATACAGCTTTAGCTGTAAAAGGTACATTCCATATACAAAAAATTGTGTTACATCTAGCAATAAGATATTTGTGCCATTCTTTGTTCCCATGATCAACATAATTTCATCTTCAGCTATAGAAATAATTAAGCTTATCAGAGTAATGACCATTCAGAAGTGTGATTTTGCTTGGGAGTATATAATGCATTTTGATAAACAGTAATCGTCTTTACATTCAATGAAACATTAAACAGATTTCAACCTCCTTAGATGCCCTGAGATGAATGCAATACATTCGAGCCACATTTCCTGACACTTTCTCAGACCCCACTCCATAATAAGTGTAATTGCAACATAGGGTATGTTGAAACAAAAGGCAGACTTTTGATACTTTTACTTAATGAAGGTTAAACACTTCTCTATATGAACAAATATAAAGCTAATTAATGGAACAAACCAACAAGTTAATTATACCAAGGTAAAATCCTGAGGAAGAGCTACATTTGTAAATGCAGGACAGTGTAAAAGATTTTAAAATGCAGGACAGTCTCAAAAAATTCAGGGAGGGTGGTCACCCAACAGTTATGAAAGTTGCAGGCCTTTCTTTCTCTCCTTTTCTTGTCTCTCTTTCTGGGAAAAGTAGTATAGTGTAGAGACCCCCCATCACCCCCAATCTGCACTCCTCCATGGCCTTGGCTGTGGCTGGAGGATGTTGCGGCTAGGCGAATGAGGGTAACCTCTGCATAAAAGAGACGCCCTAGGGATTATATAAGTATAGCATAGAACATTTTAGAAATAACACTCCTAGTTGATATGACTGTCTCTTGTTACAGCTCAAGGCAGTGAGTTTCCAGATAATTCTCTTACTTTACATCTGTTTGCTGATGGCAGAAGGCCAGACACTGCATTCCAGCGGTATCGAAATAGTAGACTTGGAGGCGAATTCCACTCTGAGATTACTGGGCGCACACTCAGTGAATGTTTAGATGAATGTTTACGGCAAGCAAGCTTTCAGTGTCGCTCAGCTGTGTACAGTGATCGTTTCAGAACTTGTCGCCTCAGTCGTTTCAACCAGAGGGATGGCTTCCGAATAATATATGATGCAGATTATGATTATTATGAGAATCTCATGAGTAAGTACAATAATAATACATAGAAATTATTGATGTAAGTAATATAAAGAGTTGCATTTGAGAGGATCCTGGCTTGGCTCAGCAATAGCAGCAGATTTTGACAGGTAAAGAATCATTGATTTAGTTTAGTTTTAACCCACTGAATATCATGAGTGCCCCTGAATGTGTCTCAAAATGTTATTTTGTGTTGAACAGTACAACTATAGCAAAATTTTGTTTGTATTACTTGTATTAATATTGTGGAAAATTACATGTAAGTGAATGGCAAAGAAACAATTTCTTGGTAATATGCACCCAAATCTATTACAAAGCTCAGAAGTTATATAAAACTTTATACCTTACCAAAAGGTTTTACAACATTACAAAATAGGTTGTTTTTGTTATCGGCTGATTTGAAAAATATTGTGCTAATATATTATGAAATATTAAAGTAAACCTAATGTAAACTTTAATGCACATAGTAGTATTTGTTCCTCTTCTAGGCATATCACAGATTGGTCCATGTACTAGTCTTTATTTAAGAAAGTTTAAAAGTTTCAAGAAATATATATATACTGGGTGTTCAAAAAAACACTGACAATGCTTAGTATGTGGTGTGGGATGGCAAATTGATTGATTTTCAAATAGGAACCTCTGTCCAAAAATGCACAGTTTTGTATGCTGGAGAGCATTGAAGTTTGAGGAAGAATGGTTGTGACAATTTGTGAACATTCATTTTGGTACCTTAATACGTAAGATATGCAACCCTTTAGCCATCTGCATACTAGGATGAACAACTTGAGCATGATAATATTCCTGCGCATGCACTAAATTGCTCCATAGAGTCCTTGGTGCATATCCTACTGCGCTACTTGTGCAGTTTCCAGTACAGTAATGTTTTTTTAATAACAGGGCAACACTTACCAGGACACAGCTGCTGAAATGGTGAACTTGAGCTCCAGCAAACTTTGATGTAAATCTGTGAAATCACCAGGACGTTGCATATTCAAATCGATGGATTGGTGGAAGAGCACCTGTTCTATGGCCAACTCAGTCACCAGATCTAACACCTCTCAACTATTTTCTGTGGAGTTGTATGAAGAGTATGGTGTATGGCACTCCTGTAAGGTCAGTGGAGGACCTTATGGCTCAAGTCCACGGAGCGATTGAAAATCTTCAAAGACAATCGCACGTATTGGGTCATGTGCACGAGGCTCCACTGATACAGGCTGTGCAGTGACGTAGGAGGTACACAGTTCAAGGCCCATTTCTTATGTAGACAGGTTAATGTAGGGTTTATTGATGAAATGTGAACGTACAGACATCTCGCATTTCAATGTGCTACAGCATCCAAACCGTGCATTTCCGGACACGGGTTTCTATCTCAAAACGGATCAGTTTGCCATGCTGCACAACATACTAAGCATTGTTGGTGTTTTTTGGGACACCTGTGTGTATATATGTTAAAATAAATGTGATAACTTCCTGAAATGCCTAAGCTATTTCTATTGATAATCATCTTTTTCCAAGCATTTTAACCCTTAACCAGTACGGTGCAGTTTTTGTAGCAGAAATGGTATGGTGGGTTCAGGAAGACCCCATTTCTTTTTTGACAATATGAAGGATGGGGATGATAAATCATAATGAACTAAACATTAATTTAATATTCAGTTATATTCAGAGATAATCAGGCATAAAGTACATTGTAAACTTGTGCATGCATGTATACAGGATTTTTTACCATATATGTGATTTTCATAAGTTGAAATGTAATAGTATTAAAAATCAGCTATTTTCATCTGAATTGCAGTGACTCTGGGGAAAAACGTTTGAGGTATCAAATTCAAGAACAACAGTAACTAATAAGTGTTTAAAATGAAATGGATATAACAACTAGACAAAATTGCAGCAGGTGTTTTCAAGCAATCCCTACGAATACTTCTTGAGCATTTACTACATATTAGTATATCGCAATTACACAACATCCTTTGTTTTCCTGTCTTTTGTTCTAAGGCACTTGCTCATCTAGCTGGTGTTTTTATAGCCGCTAATTGCTTGGAATTTCAATTTTGAGCATCCTGGCAATGTTATTTCTTGGCTCTCGTGGGAAGTGTGGAATACGTACTCATCCTTCTGTATAGATGTGGTTCAAATAGCTGCCATGCCAGGGATTTAGTGAATTCAAAGTAGGATTCTGATATGTTTTTTATTAATGATATATTAAAAATGCATTTACCATGCAAATTTTCACCATTGTAGAAAATAGCAAGGAGCTACCTTCTACAACTCCTGTTGGTCGTGTCACTGATGATACTCCACTTTCCTCTTCATCTTCATCTTCACTACTCATATCAAGTCACTACTTCATCTCCATTTTTTATTCATCTTCTGGGTCTGAATCACTGCCATGAACACTTTCATAATCCAGATCAAGATATGCATCCTCAAAATCATTGAAGTCACTCTCTAACTCATTTGAAATCGACAAAATCCATTCATCAAATTGTGGGTCATCAGCTTTCATTTATTTGCATAAAGTTGGTGCCATCTTTTTATAATAACATACCATGCAATATAATGCATTTTGTTTGCATAAGATGTTGGCATCTCCTTTTCAAACATGTTGAAATGTGATATGATATACTTACGTTACCAGTATGGTGGGGTCACCCTGACCCCGCTGAGAAGCAAAACAATTGTTAATGACTAAAGGCCAGAGGTGTATGCATTTTTTCCATAGGTATACTGCACATGGACTTTACTGTTATCTCTCATGCATGTAAACAACTGTAGGTAGGTACAGCTTGACCATGAAAACTGCCTCACTGCAGCACAACATACCAGCACAGTGAACTATGCATTCTGGAATTTCATTTAAACGTTCATACATACTGCTAGTTATTAACTATAATATCGTCACAGAGTGCATTACACTGGGTTACAATGTACATTTGTAAATTATTAAATGTGAAATTTCTATGCCTATCACTGAAGCAGTTTTTAAACATTGAAAAACTTCTTTCAATGTCACACAATGTGTGTCTGACATCACACAATGTCAGAGGTACAAATGTAAAGAATTCCACTCTGTTGTCTGATGCGTTTTTCTTCTTACTAATTTTCAATATTTCACACATAGCTTGATAACCAATATTTTTGTTTAGAAATTTCTGGAATTTAGCTATCACCTTTTTAATACCTGGTATAAGAGGTATCCTATTAATTGAATTAGCTAAGTCTTCTATTGTGCTAAGCTCTTGGACATTTCCAAATCTGATTTTTCTAATTGATTAATAGCCTTGGGCAACACTGAAAAATTGTTGGATATGAACTGAGATTTTCAGGTAGTTCATGCCATATCAGAGACTTTGCAGTTACAATAGCAGATGAATCTGCATCACATAGAGCACTAATAACATTTACAATTTCATTGTAATGCACCGCATAATGCATGACAGCCTCCATCCATGTACCCCATCTTGTAGTTATGGGCTTTGGTGGCAGAGGAATTGCTGATGCCATATTACAAAATATTGAGTCTCAAAGGGGCTTTGAGAAATATTTTCTTAACTGAAGATATAAACTTGTCCACATCACTGAATAATTCATGGATAGCTTCAGCCACTCTGTGCAGTCCATGTGCAAAACAAGTGATATGAATTATTATTCTAAATTGTTCACTTATCTGGTTACCCACCCTAATCATATATGGAGCATCATCAGTAATAAAAAGTAATATATCATCATATTTAACACCATCTGGCCATAAAGTGCACATCGCATTATGAAAAAACTGTTCCATACTTTAGAAATTCACTTTCCAATGTCTTGGATGTTAACAAACATTTTCACCTTTACAATTAAGCGAGAGCACACCCACAACCACATTCACAACATATCTACCTGTAGTATCTGTTGTTTTGTCAATTGAAGCCCAGATTTTATTATAACTGACAGGTTTCTAATATTGGCCATTGTAGCGTCGCAGCAAATGGGTAAATAATCTTTACATATTATTGAATCACTTGGAATATGCTGTTTTGTATACTTCTCCAAAAAGCCTCTAAAATGCTCATTATCAAGTTTATTGAAAGGAATGTTCACTGGCATCATCATATTGCACAACTCTTTATTAAATTAAAACTAGGAAATGGTTTCAGTATCGGGGTGTGCCGACACCCTCTCTACATTTGTTTTATGTATTTTGCTGTTACAATGTCTTTCTATGTAGTATTTCTTTATTATTTCAAAGTCACGTTTACACATAGTGCACTAAATAGTTTCTCCTTTTAGCATCAAAGCATTTCTTCAATATTTGTTTAAGATACACTGTAACTCTGAATTCTGTGCTTTTGGCATTTTGAATTACTTGAACACTAAAGAACGCTTCACCTTTGCAGCTCATTGCGAGAAGAAACAAAACAGTCATGTTACACTACACCTTGACCTTGTATCTACATACACTTATAAGGCAATGCTTCACTAGTTCGCAGAGTACTACGTTACATTGTTTTTGACTCTTGCTTCTAGTGGTAGTTGTTTGCACATTTGTGCTGTACTTCTGACGTCATTCATACTCTGCGTCCAGCTAATCTGTATTACATGCCAGCACACATCTCTCCGGCCTTTACTAATGATGTATACATACTCTTTGCACCACAACCTCAACACTCAATTCAAAGTATACTTCCTGAAAGGTACTGAGAGCTGCGGCATCACACTGCAGAGAAATTATGTTTCACTTAGTAAACCATTTTCACTGGGGTCTTCCTGACCCTGCCATACCAGTTACGGATTAAGTATTCTAGTCGCAATTTTCTAGTATCTTATATGAACCATGTCTTGCCTCAGTTTGCCAAGATATACTGACCATATAAGACATGGTCAGTATATTTCCAAATTACAGGGCACCAAAGGGTAAAATGCTGTTGATGTAGACAATGAAATCACTTTGACAAAATCAGGAAAATAAGATAATGCTTAATTGCTACTCTCCACTCAAGTGGGTGCTGAGTGGATATACAGCTGATGATGGAGATGAACATCTTGAAACATGTATGGAGTGAAAACTTAGTAAGCGAAACTGAGGAGCATCGTTTCAAATCATATGATGTCCACCAATAGACAAAATTGAGCTTGATCATTTTTGTGTAGTTTCAAAAGTAGCCTTTCAAACTGTGAAGTCAGAGTGCAACAAATCATATTCACTAACAGTGTAAATAGCTGCTAAAACCCAGCAGTTGTTTCAAATCATATTCGGTCCTCTATAGCAGGAGTTGGCAAATTGATTATTGCAATTGTAGAAATTGTGATATCAGGGAATGCAACCTGGCATGCACATGATGCACGGTTCAAAGGAGGAGGTTTGAAAGTCACTGTGGCAGTGTAAAGGAACTTCTATAACACATCTTTGATTTTATACATGCTTAGTACATATACACACACTGAGAGGGCTTTAACATTTATTTTTCATTAATCTATTCTTTACTTCATCAGGAGCATTACGGTTTTGCACACATCTAATGTTAATTCATTTTATGTACTGATATACAGCAGAGCACGTAGGTTTTCATCTGTCAATTGCGGTCTGCTTTTAGATTTTACAATCTTCAGTTCAGAACAGAATTGCTCGTTCTTGTATGCTCATACATAGCACTAATATGCGCAGCAAATGAATGGAGAGATGGAAATGTCATATCAAATTCTCTACATGAAAGAAAACCAGCCATGTTTTGTGATTGTGATTTCAAAATTGTGTTTGTAAATTTGCAACCTCTACTTGTAACTGTGGTTTTACACAATAGTCTTCAAGGTTTCATAAACTTAGTATTAGCTTCATTGAATATTTAAACTTAATTATTACATTTACGGACAAAGATTGGTTTTATAACATTATTTTAAAATACCTTAAGATTTCATGCTTATGAGTTTGTTGTAGTCTTAGTGACAACATTGTTAGTGTTTAAGTTTGACTTGTGAACATTGATCAAAACTTTCAAACACAAGACATTTCACATTTTCACCCATAGGGCAGCAAAAATATTGTCCTTTCCACTCCCTTTGTGTTTTTCTGATTTTGAAAGATCCATGTCTATAGATTGTTGTTGACCATTGCTTGTTTTCATTTGAACACATGTTGAGTGAAGAAGAGGGTTGAAACAGGGCAACGTATTGCTTGCCCCTGATGGTGATATTACTTCATCAGTCTGCACAGATTTGCTGACCACTGTCCTATAGTGTATGCTTCAAATCATATTGTGCCCAAAAATCATATTGTGCCCAATATTCAAACAGTAATTCCTGAGTATCCTCAAAAAACAGCAGTTGCAACCTTCAGCTTGATTACAGGACATGATTGTCTGGCAAAACATTTAAACAGAATTGGGATATATTCTTCACCACTCTGTCCTCTATGTGATCTACAAGAGGAAATGGATCGAGACCACCTTCAAATATGCCTGGCCACTTCTAGTGCCCCATCCATCAGTGAAAAATATTGGAGAGCAAGAGGATTAATGAATTCATTGTCAGAAGTCCAGCATTAGCTAACAATAACAACAACATATTGCGTCCAACATTAATATTACATGAAACTTATTAGTTACTTCATTCAGTTGGTTGTACGAATAATCAATGCACTCTCCTCGACTATTCCACTCATACGGGACTTGATTGAAATCAACCAATCATGTGCTTAACAATTTCAAATTTCAATCAATGACAGCCTTCATTCGTTAAAAATTTATTGCATTTCATTATCACCTCCCCTGAATTTTAGTTATCACTTCCTCTGTTTTCTTATGTTATGGTTAGGTTAGAGACACAGCGGACATAAGTTGATGTAACAGAGCCGCTATTTGAATGTCAAAAGTGGCTGACTCTAGCTTCAGTAAACCATTTTGTGCTGAAACAGATGAAATAATCCAAAGAGGGAAACCTCAGAACACAGAATATAACAGGAAATATGTTTGGAATCAGTTTTACAAATTTTAAATTGAACAAAATTATAAATTAACAGCAGATACTCCAACTACTGACATTGCCAACATCTTAAAACTTTGGAGCATCGATATGAGAATCTTGTAGGTCGTACCAATGGAGGCTGTTATATGTATTCATGCTACAGGTTTCTTTTAAGAGGTTAGTAATTACAATACAGCATTTAAGTAACATTTCATTGGCTATATCATCCTTTAATTCATGAAATAGTCTTATAAATGCAACTCGTGACAGTCAAATTTTCTGGATAAATTGACAATCATTCGTGGCATTACTTATGATAATGCTACATGTCCAATAATGACAGTTGCCTTTTTTGAGTTGTGTTTGAAGAAATAGCAGCTGTTCCAATTATGCAGGAAGGGTTTGTTATATGTGATAATTAAGAGGAAGAAGACAATAGAGAGGAAAAAGAAACCAAAACATGTCTGTCAACTTAAATATGAGTATGTCTGCTTCGGTTGCTTAGAAGGAGAATTGAACCAAATTTGAAGATAAGCCAAAAGGATGGAATTCTGAACATTTTGAAATGCTCTATAAATTGAAATGTTTAACCGGAAGATTTAGATTTAGAATTAACAGTTCTGTTTAATAACACAAACCAGCATTTAATAATATATCATTAAGGTATTATAACATAGTCGTGAATTCTATATAACAATGGAATGTGAATATCTTTGTTGTATAATAACATGGTCTTCAATGATATGTTAGTTTGATATAAATCTTGCTAAAGTCAATTGTCAGAAAAAATTACATTATGAACACGCTATACATCACAATATTTATTGTGAAAAAATTAATTTTGTATGAACAAAAATAATTTGTTAAATAGGTACTTATTAATCATTAATAATTTGTCTTTTACCAATTATTGGACCAAAGCAAATTAAGTCCAACATATTTTTCTTAAATATGAAGAAGACAATTGTAATTTGATTTCACTTTTTCATGTTTCTATAAGTATGCCTCAAACATAATATACAATATATACATACACAATTTGGGAAAATTTCCTAGGTTAGAAGTAATTGTTTTTTTTTTTTTTAATTTTTAAATTTTTTTTTATTTTTATTTTTTGGACATAATGCAATATGAAATGGTGCTCCTTAACTAAAGTGTCAACAATCCACTCACATTTTCAATTATGTTGAAAGGTTTTACTGTTTAATAATAATTTAGCTTGTATTAACTTGTTATTTGTGTTCTCTAGCTAAAAAAAGAAAAAAACAAATAAATAACCAAAGTAGGATAACTTGCTTGTTAGATCACTTTTGCACAATGTTTTAATGTTACACTAAAATAATATGTTGAATTTTTAAAATCTTTGCTTTCAAAATAGAGAAAACATATGTAATCAACAGAAAACTACAAGAGACACTACTACACTTGCAAACAACATGTGGCACATGCCCATATTCTACACTGCTGCAGGTGAATGCAAGTCATCAGTTTCATATATCATTATGTAGCATTTAGTTTGCTATCATTGTGCATCTCTTGGAGTATAAAGTGATAAAATTGTCACAATATTATATAAATACTGCCAGTTGAGAATGCTTTTGTTGAGCTTAGTTAAACTTTCTGTTCATCCTATAAGATTTACTTAGCTTAGTTAAGCAAGAAAGATTCCCTGTTATCTTTGGCAACACTACTATAATAAAATGCAATAAATTAAAATGCAACCCACTCCACTTAATACAATAAAATGAAAAGAAAATGTTCAGCTTACTGAAAACATCTATTAATAAAGACATATGAGAGGTATAAATAATTATTACAATTACTTAGAGATGCTAGCAAATGCCAGGGGGTTATCAGCACTGCCAGTGTGAGTATATGTTGTCCCATAGGAATTAAATGCACGCCTGTAAATCTATTTGCATGAAGCTCTTGCTTTAAGCACACTTAAATGCAATTGTCCTGTTCAAATCTGCTACCATAGACTCAAAAATTCAGTGCTTAACCAACTGCAGTAACCAGACTGATAGTTATAAATGACTCCCTCCACAAATATAAGTGTCCAAAATTCTTAGAATGAGTATAAAACTTCAAGTAGGTTAGAAGATTTCATGTTGAGCATTTTTGATAAAATCTATCAGTTGCTTTTCAAGATAACATAAAGAGGAAGAAAAAGAAAAAGAGAAAGAAAAAAAATACGTCTGAGCTTATCCTTAAAGATCATAACTTACTGAGTTACTTGAATAGTACTTTGTTATCCAAAGGTATCGTGAGATTAGAAAGTTGGAACAAGATTGAGAAATTCAAATTTTGGCTATCACATTAATTTTTTCAGTCTAATTCTACCTTTCTTGCACATGGGTGGAAGAGCAATTAATTATCATAATGAGATTATTTTGATCATGGGAACTTGAGACCACCAATGATCAAAACTGACATACTTAGATGCTTCTGCAAATTTGCATAAAGTTCCTAACTCTAGAGCATCTCCTACAATGCTCAGAATTGATTTGAAAGTAATGCCTTTCTGAGATGGTAATTTTTAAAATTATACATCTGGGTAAAACATTACTATGAGGATAATGGACATTTCAATGATGAACTTGTTAAAGTTGAGTGTGTATGTTCAGTGGAAGTACAAAAAGAAGAGCATTTTTGTATAGAATTATTCTACTCAATTCCTGTCTAACTGTGGATTTTTCAAATCATACCTCCATAAAATGAGCAAATGTCCTTCACCACCCTGCAGCTGCCCTGAAAAACCCCCACAAAGGGCCTTACACCTGTTAACAGAATGCACAAAATTCGCAAGATGTCAACCAAGAGTATTACAAACAGCTCCTATGCCATTGGTACACACCTTCTGCACAATGCAAGATTAAAGTAGTACTCTTAATGTACATATTATTGTAAATTCCCCCATGATATGCCCTATGGTGAAACATGGGCTGTAACCAATTTAAAAAAAAAGGAAACCACAGAATTATTCCTGGAAGCAAAAGGAACGGATTATAAAAGACAAAATTGGAAGAAACAGAAATGATAAATTGCAGTTACAATGTATCAAGAACTGTGAGAGGTTACAAAAGCACTTAAGACATATATAAGACATGAAAAATAAATTGTTCACAAGTGAGAGAATCAGTTACAATTTAGCAGAAAACTGCACATGAATGTAATAGTTCCAATACATTATAATTAAAATGAATGCAAAATAAATGTCATATGACAGAATATGAAAATAGCAAACATAATGTGATGGCCATGAGCATAAGCAATGAACATAGTTAAAAATATTCCTCTGTTCCTCTAAGAGCTTTAAAAAGTACTGATAATCGCATGAAGTCAGCAAATGAATTATACAGTACAAAAATATGTACAATGAATCTAAAGTTGAACTAATTGACTGCAGCAGCTTTGCACTGAGCATCAGTTACTGTACCCACTGTCCAAAATATAGAATCAGAATCAAATTTATTCACCATAAAAATCACACAGATTTATACATTTTGTCACTAATATTAACTATATACATACACAATGATATGATGGTAAAATGATATATTGAGGTAAACGTACAACACAGCATACCCAACATTTGCTTTAGTGACTGAGGAAAACCTTGGAAAAACCTCAGCCAGATACCTTAGAGCAGAATTTACAAAGCGGTACTACAATTCTGTATATATTAACATTTTATGATAAATTTGATCAGAATCCTAAATCCAATGAAGAGTGATCATGGTCTTCAAGGCAATCGTCAAGCATCCTCTTGAGCCAAAGTGCATCCCTCAGGTGTACAGGACCTATGCAACAGACAGGTTTGTAAGATATATTAATATTTAAATTTTCCTGTACAGAATTCAACATATTCCTCGAGGAGTATGTATAAGGAACTGGCAAGTAACGGAAGCATAACACAAAGTCACACTGAGCTATGTAATATGCATGCTTGATTTACCTGCATTACAATAGGTGTTGAAAATGGCAACCTTGATTGTAAACACATTGATTATATCCACTCGAGGTCTACTCCAGCCTGGTTTCAATTTCATCAGTTTTCCTTTGAACAACATATGGTATGGTTAAACATGTATTTTGTGCAAAATAGGCCTGTAAATTAACTTTATTCATGAGATTATGGGTAGCTGTACAGACAGGTTGTTATGGCACAAACTAATTTTTTTTCAGGCTTCCTCAGTCATCATAACTGGCAAATGCTGGGGAGGTACTCTAAGCTTAGGCCTGGGATGTTTCCCTTTCCAATTATTTCATTTCATCACTGGTGTCCACTACCTGTAGTGCCATATGCTGTAAGAACAGGTGTCAAATACCATTTTAAAAATGAATATTTGCTTTGTTGAGAATTGTAATGTCTGGAAATTAGAATGGAATTTTGTCTTCACCCTATCTTGCACAAGAGTGTTTCACATATACACTGTATCAAAAAGTATGCTCTTTTGAGAAATACTTATCCATAATGAACAAACATGTAATCAACCAGTTTTAATGAGCAGCAAATTTTTGTCTCATACAAGGGTCACTATGAAAATTTTGAGATGCACCAAGAATATTTCTTTTAAAATTATTCTAATTGTTGCACTTTCTCAAAGTACTCACCACTACATGTGTAATATGTTGCATTCATTGAAACCACCTCTGGAAGCACTCTTGCCATGTGTTTTCTTTGATGGCTGCAAGCTCCCCTTCATAGGTGGTAACAGCAGATTCAGGGGTTGAAAATCTCTTTCAATGCATGCAATTTTTTTACCATTGCGAACAGAAAAAGTTGCATAGGTTCAGGTCAGGACCTTATGGTGGATGAAACATAAGTTTGACCTCTGTAGTCTAGACTCCAGAGACTCCAGGAACTGAATAGTGATATTGGCTATATGTGTGGACGTGTTGTCATGATGATGAAGGATCACTTGTATTCCCATGTGTGGCCGCCATTCTTGAAGCTTGGCAAAACTTTTGGCAAGCAAATTGTGGTGTACCAATTGGCAGTAAGAATGCTTTGCTCTTCCAGAGGAATGGTTGCCACAAGACCATCCTTAAAGAAAACTGAGGCCATCATTTTACAGTCAACATTTTGGGGATACCACTTTTGTGGGTGGATTGTCATCAGGAAAGATTCACACTGCTGATTGCTGCTTAGTCTTTGGATCAAACTAATAAATCCAGATTTCATCATCTGTGATAATGTCAGAAACCATCCTTTAAATGTTGTCAGCATTCCCTCACACCATTCATCATGGGGGTGCTTTTGTTTTGCTGTCAAATTATGAGGCATCCATCGGGATGTGACCTTCCTCACACGAAGGGATTCATGAAGGATTTTCAAAACTGCTGGTGAACCAATCTGCAATACTGTCTCAATTTTTTACCTGTTATGCGATTATTTTCATGAAGCATTTTCTCAATGCTGAGGTGTTTTCCTCAGTCACTGCCACTGCCACTGTGACTGTAGGACATCCACTTCTCTCATCTTTCAAATATGTTTGGTCCTTTTTAAATTCCTGAAACTACCGCAAAGCTGTAGCACAGGAAGCAGCAATGTCTCTAAAAGCCTGCTGAAAAAAGTCCAACACTATGGCACTGGTTTAACTCACTTTTAAGATTGTGGAAAATCATTGAGCAAAATGCTCTTTTTCCAGCTCCATTGCAAGGACAGACTACCTGTGCACTGCGGATTGTTCATCCTTGCACTGCTGGAATTCCTGGAGTGGGAGAGTCACTACCTGCTACCAGTTTACTCACAGAGGCACAGAGGATGGGACAACCCCATGCTGCATTCAATTAAAGTGCATCAACTTTCTTTCCTTACATCTCAAAACTTTTTAGTGGCCCTCATATAACTTAAGAATTCAACTTATGGAATATGTGCTTTTCGCTGTGAGCAAAACTAGATAGGTGTGACATCTGTTGCTCAGCACTAAGTCAATTTTCTAGTTCAGGATTGCCACTGAAAGGGACACAAGGTTTAAACTTTCTGTGCTTTATTCTTCAGTTTGCCTATCGTCCAAGGAGCTTCTTTTCTATCAGAACTGTGTCAGCATAAGTCTGACCAGCCTCAATACTCAAAGTGGGTGGGAGAAAGGTGAAGAATGATGCTAAGCATCACAAAATGATATGCCAAATCTGGAACTGCAGTATCTAGTGACCATGTCTAATGCCAGATCATTTGTCAACCACACATTTAAGTCACAGAAAATATGTAATACTATGTAGATGAGAGGGTTGCAAATTTCACTGTAGTGAACACAAAAGTCAGTTATCTGCCACAAAAAAATTTAAAACCATAGTAAAGCAAAATATGCTGCAAGTTATGCAGCAGCTAAGGAGGAGAAAACAAGTGGACATTTAGTAATTGTGTGCAAATATGTATCCATGTACTGAACATTGCATCAATTTAGCTTGATTGCTAAAAGGAAATCACTAGTTCTGTTTAGCCTTGTTTATGGAAGACAACATTCTCCCAGTATCCTTTTATCTTATAAGTGGCGCTCACATTTCCTTTTCCATTTAAAATCAGGTTTTATGCTTTTAGAATAACATTTTCAACAGGTACATAATGAATAAAGAGAAATAAAATTGCTTAACAAGGTTCTATTATGAATTTTCTTTCATTTGGTATAGTAAATATTGGTATTATAGTAACATAATTCAGTTGTCACACACATTAATTTTTTCTAGCACGATATTTAGATGGGGAAGGAGGAAATATTCGACCTGACCATGTAGGACAAGATTCCAACTTCCATGGTCATGGCCAAGGGAGACCACCACATGGTAGTATAGGTATGGTGTCTTGCATTCACTGTAAATGATTGTACTAACAATGACAGATAAGACTTATTTCCTTTTTAAATTCCTCATTGCATTATTTCATCCTTAATGAAAATTATAATGAATTGCATTAACAATACGATATGAAGATTGAAAGTGCTCTTGTCAATAGTCTGAGTGTAGGTTTTAGTCTAGGGTTGTAAAAGTGTATATCAGGTGGAAGGTACCATTTCAGCCATATGTTAACCAGGGATTCTACATGATGAGAGTAACAAATATGTTTAATACAATTATTGTCATTAAAGAACCGTTTCACTGATATTTATTTAGATGCTGGTAGTGCCATTTCCAGCATAATACTTCATAATCCTTAGTATGTTTATACTTCATTATCATTACTATAAATTTCTTTACAGTTATACAGGGTGGTAGGGATATAGATCTCCATAGTTTGTGTTAATTCTAAATGGCACATTGAACAAAGTGTTGCAACTTTTATGACTTTGAGCACCATAAAAAAAGGATTTTTATTGGATATTTATAATGCATTATTCTGTGATGTTTTATCAGTGTGCACATCACCATGGGATGTTCAAAATAAACTGAACACACATTTCCTCTGCATCTTTTTTTTTGGGGTAAAACCAATGACTTTTGAACGTTTGCATCTGAAACTTCCATTCAATGATAGTTTTTGTGGTACAGTACATTGGTAATGTAAAATATGGCATTGTCTCATTTGCTCCACTCAACCGTGAACTTAGCAATGGTGATTTTACCATTGAAGCAATTGATATGTTCCATTCCTTACAATAATTATTACTGTTTGCGTGTTTTTATTAGTTTTACTTTTATTTAAATAGAACAGGCATGGGCGTCGCAAAGGTGAGCAAAGGGGGGCCGTGGCCCCTCCCTAGAAGTTGGTCAACTTAATGTGCAATCAATTACTGACTATTAAACTACTATATTAAGAGATCAAGTTTTATTTAACACAAATTAATATGGTTATATGCAACAAATATAAATTTTGACAGTAAAATAATGAATTAATATTATCTGATTGCAAATTTTAAACATGGTGGGCCCCCCCCCCCCCCCCCCCCCCCCCGGAAAAATGTCTGCCGACGCTCATGAGAACAGGCTTTGAAAATCAAAAGTATGTAAAATTGAGACTCGACATTTGGAACTCTCTTTACTGGTTGCTAACTTTTGCTTATTTCTGAGTAGTACTAAAGATGGCAGTGGCAGCACATTTGGGTTACTATTACCAGTTTCTTCTGCTTAAGGAAATTTCTCTTGTTGAGTTATTTTTATTTACCTTCTGCGAACTATTTTTTACAGAAGTGTACCCTGCTATCTACTTCATGTTAATTGAGGTAAACCATTATTCATTCAAGAATAAGGTTGTGAAATTTGGTTGCATTACAAATCTTAATTTAGTAAGTCAAGAAATAAAGAGAAACCAAATGGTGGTCAAGCTTTTTTTGCTCCTTAAAATGAGTTGTCTTTGCTGTTGAAAAATGGACATCTATAGCCCTCCTACTCTGTAGTCCACCTCTGGAATAAATTTGCAATAGAAACATTTATTCCACACATTCACAACCTTTACAGCTTTTTAGCTTATAATTACTGATTTGCCTTTATTGAATACCTTCTGAGCATGTTCAACCATGTTTACTGTGTCATTTACACATTTTTGGAACAAAATAGGTATTCATAAATTAATGGAAGGAATGAAACTTGCAGTTATAAGTTTCAACACATTAGATTTAATTGCCTTTACCTTACACAACCTCTAGTTTAGGGCTACATATTGAGGGCAAGTTACTTCAATCTGCAAAACAGGCATTGACTTCTGATCCCTTGAGAGCATTTTATATTCTTGTCTCAATGCCTTTCCATGATGTCTAATGAAATAGGCCTCTATGAAAAGAAAGCCCAGCCACACATTGTGGTGAGCTTAAACTTCTTGATTTTTCCCCATGGTGTATATTGTTGCTCACTATGAAGTAACATAATTCTTTTGTATTTAGGTTGAAATGAACCAAAGCAAACTAAATTATGCATATTAATCAACAGGGTTCTTGTACATTGCATACATAGAAATAGCTAGCATGCACATACATAAATGTTCCCTCCAAAAGATAGACATGCACCCAAAATGGGAGTGTAAAACATGGGGGTTCTGTCTTATGCAAGTTAACACAGTAATGGTGTAGAAATAAATTGGGGAATTCGTAAGGAAATTTGGGGAAGAAATTAGCCATAAGCATTATTTGTATAAGCTGTTGCTGTGGTTCATTTAGGACATTCATATAAGACAGGCCACAAATTTGTTCAGGTTCAAATTGTATATGGGCCCAGCTGCCTGACTAAAGCTTTAACAGAGGGCTTAATTCAAACAATAGTATGATGTTCAACTAACATATTTCTTGCCTTTGGAATTCTCTTACATGAAAGTTAAGTTCTTGTAATTGCCAAGTGAAAGTTTTAGGCAAATGGTACAGCCATGGAAAAAATGGTTGAGCATATTAGGAGAGCACATCCTATTGCAGTGCAGTTTATACAGTTCAATATTTCCATCATGCAGCCTCAGTTTATTCATAGTCTCTGTTCCATATGGTATCATCTGTCAGATACACAGATAGATTGTATCTTGAATCATCATTCGCATTTGTAATTGTTCCTGATAAAGAAAGATGGTAGTGTAGCAAACTGGTGCTATTCTCTCCATTCTTCGACAGCCAATGCATCAACAGAATAGAAAAGTATGTCCATCTGGTGCTATGCGTATTGGTATTTATACACATAGGAGGAGCGACCAAAAGCCATTCAATCAAACAATGATCACAATACAGAGGAGGCAAAGTACAGTCGATGTAAGAACTTTGTAGATAAAATTTTTGCATAACTTACATTCAATATTGTCATCATTTGCAGTAAAATATTCACTCCCAAATTCTTTTAAAAGTTCAGCAACATGTGAATATTTCGATTTTCATGCTGCAGGCATTTTACTGTATAGAACTATTGACACACACATTCAAGACACACTATGCATTGTAAGCAGTGTTTAATGCTGGCACTGTACCCCAACAATGATGTCACGCTCCGTCCATGTGGAGGTAACTTGTGATCACCTCATTTTGCGAATAAAGGTTCGAAACCTAGTCATCAATTACCCTGAATACAGTAAATAAAGCATGTTACCATAAAAACCATGGCTGCATTATAGCACCTTGTATTAACTGAATGCGGCAAGAGACCTCTTGAAGCTCAAGCATAGGACTCAGAGGTAACACACACTTTGAGCACTTGCAAACCTAAATTAAAATCTTGTGATAGTGCATATTTTTTGTTTCCTTTTATTTGCTTTCTTCTATTTTCGATATATACTTCATATTCTTAATTTAAATTTATAATAAATATTGTGGAAAATATATAATGGTTTAGCATTAGATATATGCACATATATCTACATCATAGCCAGTGCTGAATACAAGGCTTTGTCTTTATTCCCGGTTAGTGCACAGATGGTTATGAACCTTTGTAAAGATACCAGAATAAGCGGTGGCAATTGAGAAAGCTGTAACTGATGTTTTATTAGCACTTTTTACACTTAAAAGCAATGGGAGATCAAGTGGCTATGCTTTTCTTTGTCTTCTAGTTTACAAGAACAACAGGTAGTATTTCACATGCCATAGAATGGATTTGTATAATATAGTGTAATTTACTTCCATATAAAAGGTACTAATATAAAAGAGAAAGGAAGGAAAAGAGGAACAAAGGAAGGATCTAAAAACTATGAAGTAGGGTGGACTAGAACCTACTTCAAGAGTAACACACCAGAATTCAAATGCAGTACTTTGGCACTGAGCCATTTCTGCCATGGAGAAATATTTACTCAATTTATGCAGAATTGTAATGGACAGTTCAACTCTGAGGTTTGATTTAGTTTATGAGCAAGTGCAAGTTTGTGAAGAATGGTTCTTTTGCTCCCTGATTGTTGTTATAGGAATATTATAACCTAATAAACCTGTCTTAACTTGCTGCATAGAAGTTCAATTTGTAGCATATTGCACATGCACATGTGAACCAAGCTCTGTAAACTTCATGTACTTCCATAAGACCAAAGTGGCACTTTGAAATGTTGCAGTGCTCAATCATTTTTTCCACAATTGTACAAAATGTTTATCTTTTCTTTCCAATCTTCTAATTGTTGAATTTTAATGAAGTTATGTTCCATTGATCAAGTTCTACATTTTTGAATGCTGTGCAAATAAAATGTTTATAACTCAGCAAACTAGTCAGACTATTGACAAGTAAGCAAAATGTTCATTGGTACATGAATAGCACCTTCTACTCCCAGTAAACAGAAGTATTTTGTACTGTAAGAGTAATCCCAGTTCATGTATAGTTAAGATTTTCATTTGGTCATATACAAATATGGTAGGTATTTATTCCAAAGATTGGAAATAAACTTATATTAATTCTCTCAGTTCAGATAACTGTAACAATTGGTGTATAATGATAACAGTTTCTATGGGCTATTGCCACAACATGGTACACATCATACAGAACAATACCAACATATTACAGTGACAGATGTTTCCTAGTTTAACACAAAAAGTGTGTGTAAAATGCATATGAAGGATTTCATTGAAGGTGCATACACTCATAGATCAGTTACCTGGTTAACTAATGTTTGTACTTAACACAGCACTGAAATAGTTGAGAGTTTCTGTTTAGTATAGTAATCCCAAAGCTTATGAAATTGTGAAGAAAATTCATGAACTGACACTTAATACCTCCTAGACAGCAGAGTGAATGGTTGCAATAACAAATCTCATTTATTTGTAAAGAATTTAGGATCTAGAACAGATATGGAAATTACCTGAGTCAAGTTTTATCACACAACTTCACTTACACTATTTAAAAGTATAGTTGGGTGACAAAAATCAGCTCAAATAATTTCTAAATTAAAATAAGTTTCAATGTTACTAATTTCTTTCAAATTTAAATTAATGAATTTGGCCTACAAGTCAATGAGAAATGAAACTTAAGGCAGGGATTCAAGTTTTAAGAGGTGTAAGTGATGTTGTGTGAGGAAAAAATGACTGAAATAATTTCTAAACTATCATAAGCTTCACTGTTGACTAACTTGTTTCAATTTTAAATTAGAGCAAATTGTTTCAAAGCTTAGTAATTGAAAGTCTCTTTATGCAATTTTTTTTTGAAAGGGTCATATTTCCTCTGCATGATCTTATGTTCCTTCTTACCACTGATGAACATTAGAGACATGATGAAAACAGAAGTGAATAATTTCACTTGTACATCCCCATTCTACATTTTTTATTATCACCAATGTTGATTTGTAATACAATTCTTCCAGTATGTAGCCTATGAAAGCAGTGATGTAGCTTTATTCCAGGAGTGAAATTACAACCAAACATGTGATACCACAAGTCATCATTTAAAGAGCTCCAGTTTTCTGTGTAAAAGCTTCTACTTGGTTTTAATCTAGCAAACTGTGCAAATAGTGGGAGTGACATCACGTCAGTTGACACACTCAAGGCTTTTCTTTCCAAGCTCATATGGTTTTTAACAGAATTGCTCCCTTAAATATTAAGGCTATTTCTTTAATGGTGACAAGTGTAAATTATTACAACTGGTGCACACAACAGTACCTGATTGAAATTTCTACATCCCTTAGTGCAGTGCCCAGGATTGTATAGCATCTTTTGCTAACAATGCGGAAGCCTTAGTATACTGGTAGATGCTCCTATTCTTGGTTGGAGCTCTTTGTCAATTGCAGAACATCAGGAAAAGTTTGGAAGGTTAGATGCTACAAAGTGGTTCCTTCATGTTCATCTTCAGAATCAAACCATAGTTACACGGGCTTAAGTCCAACCTGTGTGAAGGATGATAGAATACTTCCCATCCACATTAAGTATATAAATTGACCACTGGCTGAGCAACATATGCCCAAGCAATGTCCTGTTAAATGATGGAGGGAGTCTGCAAAATAGTGTTATCTTTTTCACAATAATGGCTGCAGATGATGATTAAAAAATGAACAGTAATATGGTGTATACATAGTCTATCCTTCATATAAGCCAGGCCAGCCCAACAAGTGCCATGATGGCTGTAGTGCCATAACTCTCCCACCAGTCCAGTCTGTGGTATACTAACCTTTCCCGACCCCATCTGGTATTTGCTGCCTCAGCTCATTGCTGCACATCAATGAGAATTCCCTCACCTTCATGCACATTCCCTGCAATCAGTTGCAACGTTTGGAAGTACCTATGAGCAGGTTTTAGAACACTCCAATGTTTGTTTGCAATTATTTCCTTAAATAGGTATGAACAAATGTAGGACAAGATCCTGTTTGATGGAGTTATCACTTGAAGCTGTTTTGAGAATTCATTCAACAAACACCATCACTGTAATTATAGGGTAATTAGCTGCATCCAAGTGCTGCCAAAAGTTGCATCAGTGAATCTTAATTCTTAACATAAGATAATACAAATGAAACTTTGGTCATAATGATTGTACCTAAAAAATTGTTCTTGAGTTTTAATGTAGTCTGTGAGATAGGTACTGGTTTTATTCACCAAAGTTATGTATACACATTTTATTAAATGAAACACTGCCACATTCATCAAGCATTAGTCTTCTACCTACACATCTGCTAGGATCTTTACAACATGCCAGCTCTCTTTCACACAGTGAAATAGCAGTTAGGTTAAAGCCATGATGGCTGTGACTATTACTGTAGCATTTGCGTTGGACTGGCCTGGTGTGTGGAGTGCATTAAGGTATAAGAGTTCTGTCAAATATTGCTGGGATCTTTGCTGTTGGATGTTTATTCATCTTCACCTTTGTAATGGGTCTTGTAGCCTTCCAATATAGATCTGGAATTGTGCTGGTTGTGGCAAATTTGATATCAAAATATTTTCCCTCACACATTTCTTTAGTCTCGATAATGGAGCTTGCAATATCAGTTTGGTGTTCAACTAAAGGCTGCAACATTCTCTTCCTACACTTCAATGATATTCACAACAGTTACTGTTAAACCCACTTATCAAGCTCATAACAACCCTGTAAACAGAGCCCAGTGTAGCCAAATTCTAAATATGAATGTACTGAGGTATATATCAGCGCCAGATAGTCAGCGAGGCCAACATATGTTTATGAATGCAGCAGGGCTTCCCAGTTTTATGTAGGATACTGTGAAGCAACTTGTAGCATTTGTTCTTTCTCTAAGTCTATTACTGAACCTTTGTGTTCAGCAAGAACCATACAATCCAACTCATACCAGTACAACCTCAAAATCTTAAAGATATTTTGTTAACCGAACCTATTTGATTACTTTGATAATTCTATCAGTTTTTCTGGGTTTGTTTTATATCTGCATATTTGTTCTGCCTAATCCTAATAAGGTACCTAAAGGGGTGGTAAAATTCGTCACCTCTTCTGAAATATTGTTTCATTTAAAAGTTTACTTATCATTTCTATTGTATACATAGTTTTTATTTGGAGAAGCTGTCAAATCAAAATACCCTACAGCTACTTTACTTGAACTATAAGCAGCTATTTATAGTTTGTGTATGATAAGACAACATTTTTCTTAGAACATGATTTTGTTTTTCATTTAGGTGGAGGCGGTGGTTATGTGGGAGGTGGAGGAAGTTACGGTGGGGGTTATGGAGGTAGTTATGGTGGTGGAGGAGGTGGTTATGTAGGGGGTGGGAGTGGCTATGGGGGAGGTGGGAGTGGTTATGGAGGAGGAGTAGGAGTAGGTGGTGGAGGAGGGGGTGGTTATGTTGGGGGAGGAGGAGGTTCATATGCAGGAGGGGGTAGCTATGGTGGAGGTGGTTATGGAGGAGCAGGTGGTAGTTATGGGGGAAGTGTTGGAGGCAGCTATCCTGCAGGTGGCTATCCTGGAGGTGGCTATGGGGGAAGTTCAGGATATGGGGGAAGCAGTTATGGTGGATCCCATGGTCCTCCCATTGGAGGTGGTTTTGGTGGGCCCATACATGGGGGTGGAGGTGGAGGTATAGTAGGGGGTGGGGGTGGAGCAGTAGGAGGAATTGGGGGAGGGGGTTATGGTGCAGGAGATGGCTTCTATGGAGGAGGACCAAACAGACCATTCTCAAGATGTGACGAAGGAGACAACTTTAGGCAGGTTAGTACATAAGAACACAAATAACATCCAAGTTCTGTGTCCCACCAAGTAAGCACCTATTCTTGAACTGTGATGCTATGATGAAGACATATAGTACTGATTTATTTTTCCATAACATTTAAAAGTAACATAAGCTCATCAGTAACTTCTAGAATATTTGATTGATTATGACAATAGCTATCAAATTTTACCAAGCAGTTAACACTATTTTTACTTATAATGAGAAGCAGTCCTAAATGTTCAACCTCAATAAGCATATTAAATTTATATGCTTAATCTCCAATTATGACTGCCAAGCAGAAATATAGAATATTTCATGATGATGAAATGCTAAGCTGTGTTATTTAACATTATTATATTTCCTCTTTAGGTTGGTGTACGTCTTCGAGTAAGAAAACCCTTCATCAGACGCTTTCTCTCAGTTCCATCACTTCCACTCTGTGAACGTGAATGTGCAGAAGCTAGGGACTTTGTTTGCCGTTCCTTCAATTTCAGGTTAGATGCTCATATAACATAGATAAATTAACTGTGTAACATGATGCTTCTTTAGCATTTCCATTATAATAATACCTACCTGATAAGGATTAGATATCACATGCCATATTTACTTGTATAGTGCTACAATATTAGCTAAGTTAGTTCAGCCATGATACAAAGTTCTCTGCTGTACAAAGACTCAAGATGGAAGGTTGATTCTGCATATAAATGAAACTGTGATCATTGCTATGATTACTATATTTACTTCTCAATACAAATATGATGCAACTGTTATAATCATCATCAAAATTTAGTAAATCTAAAACAGATTTGTAAATGGACTCTTCATTTTGAAAAAACATTAGTCTGGTGGTCAGAGTAAACTCATATTTCAAGCATTCTTTACTAACCAAATGCTATCACTCACTACCTCTTAAAGGGAGGTGTTTTTGGTTAAAATTTTGCTTTTTTTTTGGCTGTCATTAATATTTGAAGTTTTCTGTGAATTTTGATGTATAATTTATTGTTATACCTCAATTCTAAGTGTTTAAAAAATATTTTTAATTATTTGTGTGTTTGGCATTTAAAAATTTGTTTGGTGCATCAGTTTTTAAAAAAATCATAACTTTTGATCCAATAACACTAGAAAACTGAAACTTACCTTATCTTTCAGAGGAAATTGAGTTCTATATGTTGCTATGCTTGGCAATGTTGGTAAGTCTTCGAATATGGATGCTGCATTGTGTTTACAATTGTTGGTTTTAGTTTTCTGGGTTGTTTTTGTCAATTTGTGTATTAAATAGTATAGATTCCTTTTTAGTGTGTTAGTGTTTATGGTATTTATATTATATAACAGAATATGTTTGAAGATGGAAAAACGAAAAGGAGTGTTCAGAATATGTAAGTTTGCTGGCAATTAGCATACAAGAAAGAATGTTGTGGAAGAAAGTAAATAATGTGAGTTCATCTACACCTAATAATTCTAAGGAGTTGAACATCAGTGAAGAAAATAGTTATACAAATGTGACAAGTACTAATATAATTATAGATATAGATATATTATCTTCTATTCTTCAAGGTACTTATCTTGCAATATTTGTGGTGGTGAGTTAAGTGGAATGTTATTATATAGTGCTTTTCATTTTAAATTGGCATTTTCTCAAAACTATTTGTTTTACAGTAAATGCCCCATTATCTCAGGAACTATAATGATGGAGACATGACATTTTTACCACTTCTTTACAACAATATAGAGTTGAAACAGACCCACACTGAGTGTTTGTCTATTAAGTTGATCAAAAAAGAGTTTTCTATAAAAAATAATTTAATCAAGGTTATCTTAAAAATCATAACACTTCTAAGTTTGTATTTTTGTAATGAAAATGGGTTGATTTATTTAGAAACAAACTGTCTATATACTGTAAAAATTTCAAGTTGATATCATAAGTAGTTTCTGAGATAATGGGTCATGTATTAAGATAATTTTACATTGGCAGTATAAGGTGGTCAGGTGGCACCGAGGCTGAGTGGTTAGAGCATTTGCCTACTACCTAGGTGGCCCAGATTCAATCCCAGGGACCTACATGTGGTATTCATGGTGGATGAAGTGGAGTCAGGGCAAGTTTTCTCTGGGTTCTCCAGTTTCTCCAGTTTCTGCTGCCACTCATTCCACCAATAATTGCTCCATTGTCATCTTTCCAATCATCGATTTTGCCTGCAGTTCATATCATCCTCTTCCTCACTATCTTATCTGGTGCTTGGCTAACCACCCACTTTCAGGTCTTCCCTCTGTCTGGGCCATAGGTTACTCTGCTCCCCAACAGGCTCTGACCCTAGGCACTGGCTTATAAGTCCTAGGGGTGTAAGTCGTACATAAGGGGAGAGTAATCAGATAAAGAAAGGAAAGAAAAAAATATAGGGTGGTTAATCTCTCCTTAATACTACCTATAACCAAGGGCCAGGGTTTTACAATACTTGAGAACATATGTACTGAATTGGACACTATTGTCACATGTATAGTATCTTTATTGTGCATGAGTGAGTATCTTAACCCTAAATATGACACTCTCTTTAATAGTACCTACAAATGGTGCCTACATTCTTATTTTCAGTTGTAGCAATGCCTATAGTACACTACACTGCACTGCATTGTAACAATCAAATTAAAATAAATTATCAAAGAAATTTTGTAGATGCTGCTATTCTGCCTCTCTCCAAACTTAAACCTATGATACCCTAGACAACAAATTTTTGATGTTGGTGACCAACATGTTGTAACTCCTTTGCAAGTCATCAGCTCTGCTGCCTGCCTAACCAATGTTACAACTGCCTAACAATGTAGTTTCTTGAAAGTTACTTCCAACTCTTTCTCATGTTTTCATTCTTTACAGTAGCTATACATTAACAGCACTATAAAATGTTATCTGGCCATTATTCTACCAGCCCCATTTAACTTGGCAATTAAGTGTATTTCTCAATGTCTAATCTTTCACCATGTAATACAGAACTGTTCTCAGAATGATCTACTAAAAGCTGACAAAGCTCCTTTCAAAATTCTATATTTCAACTGCCTGACTTAATGTCTAAAATTTTGTAAATTGACTGGGTTTTCTATTAACATTTCCCTTATCAGAAACTCCTCAAGCAGCTCTCACTACACTCAGTTTTCTACTCATTACACACTTGCACACAGTTTCTTTCAGTCTGATGTAGTCATTCTCTCTGCCAGCTCTTTTGCTAACCAAAGCAACTAAGTTGCAATTTTGTGGTGATTCATGATGTTAACTTTACATTGCATTCTCATTGCTTAAACTGTTTACTGGTGCTTTTGTGGAAGTAAGAGGAGTTGAAATGAAAGTTAACATACCACTATTTTCTTATTACAGTTGAGGTGCATAACATTTATTTTCTGCATGTAAAATACAGTAATTTAATGAGTTTTATACTACATATGTAGAAATGGAAATACGATTCTTTTTCTCACACCAACATTAAACTTTTAAGCCTACAAAATTGTAAGAAAAGGTTTAAAACACAGATGAACTTTGATAATTTGAAATATACAAAACATTGAATTAAAAAATTTACATCTAAAATGGACAGTTTAGCAATACACATACACATATCCATTCAATCACTGAAACTATACAGATCATTGAAAATGGATTGGAGAAGAGAAAAATTTATTGCAATTTGTGGCAAAGCACAAAGGGAAGGGCTAGGATGGTTTAGAACAGGTAATTTACTTAAGTGGGATAAGGAATGGGCATGTTCAGGGAAAATGTCGAATGTGTGAAGAAGCAGATAACATATGGCATTGTATTCTACAATATAAATAAACTAAAATGTGGAGGGATGAGTTCCTTTAGCAAAATTGGAAGAATTTACCAAATGAACTAAGATATATAAGAATTCTAAATTTAAATTCAGAGCAAAATGTAAAAAAGCTGGGAAAATATATAGTGAGCCAAAAATGGCTATGAAAAGAAAGTAGGTAAAAGAAAGAACACTGGAGATAACTGATCGAGTTATGAAGAAAGTTTTGACATTTTGGATGGACAGGTTATAATCCCGTTATATAGATAACTTGATGTTATATATAGTGTTGGAACAGAGGTAATGCAACTTCTAAAATTAAAATTAAAGAAATGTAAAATTATAAAACTATTTGAAATGGCAGTAAAAATATTAAAACTGTTTTTGATTTATCATATGATTTCATCATTTTAAGCGCAATGTCCCAAATACCAAGATTATGTAATTTACTCATTAGTATGTCACTATAGACACAGTCAAACGCTTTAGTAAGTTCTAATAGTATACCAGCGGCGTAGTTACCAGAGTCTATATTGCTTATTATTTCTTCAATGCAATTTGAGATACAGTTTATAGTGGAACTATTTCTCACAAAACTGTTCTGATGTGTGGGCAATAAATTAAATTTTAAGAGATAATTCATAATTCTATTGAAAAGAACACGTTCAAAAATTTTTGAGAGTGCTGGCAGGATAGAAATGGGTTGGTAATTATTTATGACATCATCAACACACTTTTTACCCTTTCTTCATAAAGTACAAATTTTCTGTGTGACAATTATGCAAAGAATGAATTATTTGAAAGTTAACTCAGTGACTAGCGTAGGTAACGGGACTAAGAGTGTGCCTGAGTGTATTGAAGCATGGCCACTTTACTCTCTAGTTGAAAAGAAAGTACAGGGGAAGGAGGGGAAATGAAAGTGATGCAAATGCAAATACCTACTCTGGGAAATAAAAAGAAATATAGAAAAGAAAAATGTGAAGTTGGGCTTATTGAAGTAAGATTCATCTATTTACAAAATCATTTAATCAAAATCATTTAATCAAAATCATTTTGTTGAAACACGTGTACTTTATAACTGGAGCCAATATTATTGGACTACTGAACAAATCCATAATCTGGCTAACTCCCTTTATGCAACTTGATTACCGCCCTGCTCCATGATTGCAATCACTCTTAATTAATTTCCCCAAACTGGTGTTTCACAAAATAAGCACTTGTTAGAATAACTATAGAAACAAACAGGTGTACACAATTGAAGAGTAACATTGTTATTGACTTGGCACATTCTAACCCAGGTCTGATGAACTGTACTCACCAAGTGTCAGTACCTTCCCTTTGTGACCGTGAAGGTGGAAAACTGGGGAAAAACAAACAGGAAAACCAGTTCCTTCTAATGCATGTGTATGTAAGCTACTGCACTTAAGGAAGGGAGGTACTACTCTGTTCACACCTTCAGAGTAAGGTTCGTTAGGCCTGTTATAACCAAATGGTTCATAACCAGTCACTTATCACGAAGTCACATCTGCCAATTCTCACACTTTAGGTACTCGAACCAATCAGATTCATTGATGGGCTAGCCACCATCTCAGCAGTTGGCAGACTAATGGTATAGACCAGTGGTGTCAAGGTCACAGACCCTTCGGGGCTAAACTGTGCAACAGCTATATGCAGAGGGCAAAACATGACGTAATACATATCAACACTAGACGCTTTATCAACTGACACCTGTTTACTTGCAAGTTGGTCGCGTCCACGAATATAACCTTTCTTGGAGTGCGTACACCTTACGAATTTTTTTCCTTCAGATTTGCCTACAAGGATAAATAGCACAGATACAAGTTGGATCTGCGAAGGGGAACAGTACATCTCACGCGTAAATAGAAAACTACTGACGTAGTTATTAAAGTTGATTAAAATAGTTGCAACCTTCTTATGATTAGGCTGAGTTATAGGTACTATTAAACCTACCCTAGCTCTTGGGTTAGCATTCTCAAACAGGAAAGTACACCACTTACGCACTTACATGCCTCTTAAAGATAGATGTTGTTATTACTTTTCAATCCCAGATGTAAAAATGTCAATCTACTTTGAATGAATGAATGAATGAATAAATAAATAGGAGAATAATTACACGGTATTAATAATAGTGCTTTTAATACGAACTTGTATTAGATATAATCTATATTTATATAAAAAGTAAATAGCAGCTTTCAAATCCTGTTATACCTTAAATGAATAGGTATTCTTTGCTATTTTGATTAAACATAATAACATAATATTTACTTGTATTATCTTCAAACATGTGAAATAACACAAAACATTATTAGTAACAGGGGTTGGCCATTTCCTCCAAAATTAAAGGAAAGGACTACATGCAAGTTGTTTGAAAACTACTGTCCTTAAAGATACGTATTTTAGTGTTAAGCGTTTGCATAATGAATTTAAGACAATCTTACTGAAAACCTAAGTAAAATACCACATGTTACACATTTGTAGGATCAGTTACTTGGCATATTTTTCAACTCACACCCTTTTCAAAATTTGGCTTACAAAGACAGATTCTAAGACTGGATGCCAAATTGCTATCCGAGAGTCTGTTTCTGTGGCGAGTTTTCAGGCGCTGCGTTATAGAGAAACCCTGTTCACAAAGGTAGGTACTGCCAGACATTGCCATACTTTTTGCTGCGTTGGGAATCAAATTTGGGAAACACATATGAAGTTTCCGGTAGAATTCGATCAGTGCGTCTGAGCATGAATTGTCAAATTTCTCATGAAGGCGACTCACGCTGTACTTCTATCAGCTCCAGCGGAACTGCTGTATTATTTACTTTATCTATTTCATAATGACTTTGCATGTTGTATTTTTAATGCAAGATACTGGTTGCATATTAGGTACTGAATATCACTACCACAACTTTGCAAAGGAATTGTTTTCCCATTCGAAACATGGGAATCCAAATGACTCATGTCTGTGCTCTCGGACGCAGCCATTGCTCTGCCTGCATCACACGGAAAACTGCACTGAACTGGTTTCTAACGGACTTGCCCTCTATGCCCAGGGCACGGCGACTTGCTCTCTCCGTGGCATTGCCACTCGGGGCCACGATTGACACCACTGGTATAGACAATGAGGAATATATTACAATACGCTGCATACTCTGAACTCTCTCCTATTAACCTAGCCAATTGTAGTGGTGGAATATTATTTTTCATATTTCTTGATAATGAACATCTAAAATATTAATCTGATGACTAAGCACTGAAATGCTAGAGTCCTGATTGCTTGTCTATAAATCAAGGTGCAGCCATCATGTGATGATGCTGATTATGTCATGGAATACAGTACTTGTTAAGAGAATAAACACTACATAGGTACATAAGTATCAAAGCTTTCATTCAAATGCGAGCTCTCAAATGTTATAATCACTCACAAATATCACAGGGAATACAACAATGGTTATTCTCAAAATATTGAATGCACCCAGAGGTTTCTAATATTTTTATTGTGACTTATACATAATGCACTTTTAATCGGTAAAATAATTTCTACCACATGCCTTGGTAACAACCTATTTTTTCTTACATTTGCAAGCTGGCTGGGTTTTTAAAGAGAAAAGAAAAAGATAGGTCTGCTTGGATGGGACAGAAGTTAGTGGAATGCAAAGGTATTTTAAGTGAAGATCAATATGCCATTAAAATGTATGAAAAATGTTGTTTATCAAAGGGTTAGAAATATAGTATTGTAAGTTTATTCCCTTTGTTGACAAAATTAACTTAAGCATTAAAATTGAAATATGAACATAATATGGAATATCATATAACTAATGCCCACGGCATAACAGCCCATTCTGGACCAAAGTCTACCACTTGGCTGCTGCATCCCCCACCTCTGCTCACTACAGGCATCATAATAATTGGGGTACAGTACTGGAGGGTGGGACATGGGTCAGAATTGCAGCTTATCACAATATCTGTGATATATATCACTGTAATTATTAGCATTTTTAGTATTCCTGCTACTATTGTGGTTGTGACAATGGCAATAATTATTATGTATACGTATTTTGATACTTCCTGGTATCCCCATCTAATCACTTATGATAGGTGGATTTGATCTCATAATTACATTAATCTGACCAGAGTCACCTGTGTTTTAAGGAATTATCAAAGAACAGCTTTAAATATAGTGACAGGTACTAAATGTATTAAACTAAAACAGGTTAGTCATTGTTGACCACTTGCTTATAGGTGTTAATGCTTTTATTGTTATCATGACATAGGGTATAGCACGATAATACAATATTTTCATTGTTAAACTCATATTAACAGGAGTTTACATATAGCTATGCTCCATTTTATGTGTTATGCTGTACTTGAAAATCAATGGTATGTTAATAATATAAATGTGAATATTTGTGAAATTTGGTTTCAAATTTATAAAATTCTTCATTGTTCATTCATTGTAGTTAACTGATTGTAAAATCTCCATTCCATTATTCCATTATTTAATAATTAAAATATTAGGATCATGCATATGAAATGTTGTTTGGGAATAGTTTGTTAGCTTTGGGATGGAAGGAAGTTCATCACACATAAGAGTATTTATATTTTATCCATAGACATTTTATTATGTTCCATCCTGGCCAGGTAATTGCATCATAGAATGTTTGTCAGTCAGCTCACCTCTTAACTGCCATGCACCAAGATGTGCACCAATCAGATTTAGAGTATGAGTGAAACTCGAACCAAGATCTCTATTCAATTCAGTGCACCTGCACCATGTGAGTGAAATAATTGAAAGCAGCATTCAGGATATATGCAAACAAGAAACAAGAACCATCTGAGTGAAGGATTCGAATACAGAATTGAGGATTTGAGAACATCCAATAATTGAAAACATCATGATTTTGCATTCAAATACTTCCATGATTAATTTTCTATTTACATTTTGTATTCATTTCAAGTTATTCTAATATTAATGAACTTAAACAGTCTCCTGAAATATATAGGTTGCAATAAAGATAAAGAATTATTAAACGGTAAATGCTAGTTGCTGCATTATTTTATTTTGTAGTAAACTAATTTTATAGTAGCTGATACATCTATCTCAGTCTAGGGTTGAAATATAAAACTGCATACAGGATTAACAACACTTTCTTCAAAATAAATCTCAGCACCTGGAATTTATGTAATGTTGCATTAAATTCTTCATCCAAATTCTTAAAATTGCAAGGAAGAATGAACAGAAGGAAGAGAATACTTGCAAAATACAGATGCATATAATTCTTGAACTTCAATTTGAAATATTATGTTGAAATTTAACAAATTACTGTAACTGTTTTCTTTACAGAGCATATGCAGCACCATATGGTCCAGAACGAGAAAATTGTGAGCTCAGTGATCGTGATTCTCATGATCTTGACATCAATAATCCCTCTTACTTTGAAACAAGTGGAGATTATGACTTTTATGAGAGATTTGGAGGTCGTAATGCAGGAGACTGTCTGGATGGTAAGTTGTATATGTTGAGCCTGCACTCACTACTTTGATTGCATTTGTATTTGAAGAGACTGCTCTAAAAAAGTGAAGTCCTGAACTGTGTGGTGTAAGAAAGCATAATTGTTGACAAAATAGATCATATATATTATGTATAAGATAAAAGTTATACAAATATACACAGGCAAGACAAAAAGAAACTTGAAAACTAGACTAAAAGAGCATGTTCATCATGTAAAGTACAAGCACATATAAAAATCAGCCATAGCAACATATTTTTGGAACAACCCCATGATATTATTCTGGAAGCCAACTCCTTAGTACAGGAAGATACCCGATCAAGCTCACATATGAGAAAATGTCCAGATTACAAAAAACAAGGACCAAAGTATGAACTTTGATTTCCTGCCGTTGGATGAGCTCAGAAAATTTGTATCACTGCCACCAGAGACGTCCACCATCAACAGACCATGGGACAATAGAACTACATCAACTAGTCAGTTGTAAGCTGAGGACGGAATGAAGGGTTCCAAACATGTCCAAACATTTAAAAATGAGCTTTAATGTAAATGTAACCAACCTTCAGTTAATTTTCAAGTATTACCAAAATGCATGAGGTTTCAAGTTTGGTTTTTTTACACTGTGCTATGATTTAGTTTCACCTCAGTACAAAGCACAACTGCTGTTACACAAACACAAGCAGTGTGATGCAAGTCTGGGGTGAGTCACTATGATAAGCACCTCTCTTTGACCTTGTCAAATGTAGCACATCACAAAGATTAAGATTCTGTGGGAATTTTAATGTTGAATTGTATGAAACATGTTCATTGTATAAGAAACTTGTAAATGAGAAATCATTTCAATAATTTTAACTTTTTTTCTCTATTTCTTTTACATCGCTTTAACTATGTAGTCATATTGCAGTGGATATGTTAGGAGATACTTGTAGATTGGTATGTGGCAGACAATTAGCCTTCAAGATCTCATCCCTATCCATACCATCTTGTTTTGTCATGAGTCCACATGGGAGCAGTGCAGGACAACTGTACCTCTGCCTCTGTGACAGGCAGATGGCATATGGGTGCCATCTAGTCTATCTGCTGATATTATCTGTGGATGGATAGACGGCAAAGCATTCACTGTTACCATCTATTTTTCATTTATATTAGTGCTTTAGACTTAGAGAGGAACTTTGGGTCATGGTATTGAATACACCGTTCTGCATTTCAAAACTTCTTTTTTGCTTTTTTGAATCTGAAAGGTGATCCTAAACAGATTTTTTGTGCTGAATTCAAAAATGATCTCTATTTTCTCCCATAATGTCAGATTTTCAAAATATTCATAAATAACAGAAATGAAATTAAAACTTTGAGAAATGTAATAAAAATTACTTTCAACAAGAATTTTGTATGAATAACTAGGCCATAATTATAATTTATTTGCCACTAATTAATCATTAATTAATAATAATTATAAGCACATTCATAATCTTACCTCAATATTGCACTTCATATTTTCTCCTCTTATACCTTCACTGATGTTCAGAGCAGTCCCTTTTTAACATCCAAAAATAGTCCGCCATCATGGCAGGTCTTTTTCATTTCCAAGGAAATTAAAAACAAAATTTCTGAAAGCATTCTGTGCATCCTTCACTTCTTCACTCGTAGTATTCTCGAACTGACCTCTCCATCAGCTTTTGAATTTGTGGGCTAATGAATACACCAATGGATGAATGAATGAATGAATGAATGAATGAATGAATGAATGAATGAATGAATGAATGAATTAATGAATGAAAAATGAATGAAGAAATGAATGAATGAAGAAATGAAGAAATGGATGAATGAAGAAATGAATGAAGAAATGAATGAATGAAGAAATGAATGGACAAAGAAATGAATGAATGAAGAAAGAAAGAAATAAAGAAAGGTATACAATTTTTGTGCAGTGTTAAGTTAGTCCTATGTAGCCACTGTTTCCTTTCCCAGTGTACTGACCTAGCTCTGCTATCTCTTTCACGTAAGAAACCACAATATTTTGTGTAACCAGCCTGCTGACCAAGTAGTAGTACAATAATCTTGAAATCTTGTACTATAGTTTATGTAACAAAAATTTAACATTTTCATGTTATCTCCTTTAAAAGAAAAGAGTGGGCTACAGGAATGGAAGGATGTATGTTTCCATTATGAAGCAAAACACCTTTAACACTCACTTTGATTAAAAATCAATCATCATCAGAATTGTCTAGTTCACAAGTTTGATCCAGTAGAGGTTCAGTTTCAATGCTACTGGATGCAGATGGCAATGTAGCTGATTTTGTAAATAAACATATCCAAGAATAAACACTGCGTGTGTTATCAGCAGTTAATTTTAGGGTGAAGACAAATTTTTGTACACCTATAGGGCAGATATAGTTAGTACATTTTAATAAATATAAAACATATAAATATAAAAGTATAAACATAGTGATGGTTATATTATTTCACATTTTAAGTAATAAAGTTGAAATTATAAGCTGTTGAGCCTTTTCTAGCAAATGATAAGCACACGGTAATATTACTACAGTATGTAAATTATGAAAAATATGCAAAACATAAAATTTTGAATTGCAAAACATTCTGATGTGGTACACAAAAATGGATTTCAGTTTTGCAATCAGCATGAAAATGTGATTCAGAAATGCTTGTTCACTTCAAAAAATCGAAATCCATGCAGAACAGTGATATCCAATCTGGTATTAACCTTGGCGACTGAGAGAAACCACGAAAAAAACCCAGTCATAATGGTCAGCACTTGGGATTTGAACCTGGGACCTCCCAAATGCGGGCCACAGGTGTTACTGCCTGAGCCATCCTGTTTGGTAATCTTGTTTCCATATGACAAGACCTTAAAAAAGTTGCATACCACGTATGGATGGACAGAAAATTGCAAATTATTTTCAGTGGAGATTTAACTTTATACCAGCACAGTTTCTCCATTAAAAATATCTGTATTCACACTAAGATAAAAATTTGTCTGGAAAATGTATCAGGCATTCATAAAATGGATTATGAGGATTCCAGTAAAGTGCTATCGGAGAAACAAAACAATCTAAAAATAGGGCTAATGGAAATCCTCAGAAAGAATAAACGCAAATAAGTGAACAAATTTGCAAGAGCATCTCATTTTTGGAATAGTAGCCACAACATTAAAAATAGGCCACTTTATTCAGAGCCATCAGAAATCAGGGTGGATTAGCATGATAACTAGAGTGTAGATTCATTGATCATCAGGAAATGGACCGTTCATAGTATGTAGTCCTGATCCAACAGTGAACAGAACAGAATGTAATTCTGAATTGAGAATAATAAATGAAAGCTCAAGCAAATCAACTAACTCTCGATATGTGAAATGCTTAGTTCTGAATGATAAACTTGAGGTAGCCAATTCTAAATGCTTCCATCATATATCCACTTTATTTCATCAATTTCAACCACCATAATTTAATTTACTCAGATTCCCAAAAATAAACATGGAATCCATTTAGTTGCTACTGGCAATTTGAAGAAAAGTGGTATTAATAAAATTCACCAACTGTGAAAGCAAGACAAAAAATATTTAAAAAGTAGTAATATCCTGTATTCACTATGCTTCAGAAGGTTAATGTGATATGATAAACTTGAGATAACAGAATTTAATTGCAAATTTTCTACGATTCTATTGATGAATGCCTGGTAAAAGTGATTAATAATTTTCAGTGAGTCAGACCTGTAGTGAAGACGGAATGGAATTCACACTTAGAACACCTGAAGGATTTATTGGAAGAATTTACACATATGGCTATTATGATCGCTGCTTCTTCCGAGGAAATGGAGGCACTGTAAATGTTCTGAGAATCAGTGGTGCTCAGGGCTATCCTGAATGTGGTACACAAAGGGTAGGTTTAAAATTCTTATTATATTATTCTATTCAAAAATACTGCCAAAAGGAAGTACATGGGCATAAGGTGGAGTGTTATGGGCTTAGATTGGCCTTGAGCATAGTAGCATGTCCTTTATGTGAAGCACATCATCTAGCTGCATCATTTCTGATTTTCAGTATGGTGATATGATGACCAATATAGTTGTAGTACAATTCAGTGATTACGTACAAACAGGCCGAGATAAACGCTACAATTTGACATGCTTGTTTCGAGGACCTGGAGAAGCTGTGGTCACATCAGGATACATTGGTGCAGGGTAAGTGCAGTTTGTATCCACTATGTTTATGAACTTCATGTTCAAAATAGAAAAGTAATTGTTTTCAGATTAGTAAATATTGAACCAGATTTTGTAATCCACTGTGGTTATAACACTTCTGTAAGACATATTTCAACAACCCTGCAGTCATTATCCCTACTGCTCAATTGGTCCCCCTGGGACCTAAGGAGGCTGAGTGCACCCCGTGCTAGACCTCCCAGTGGGGGAAAAATTCCCATGCTGGTACCAGGGATCAAACCCGGGTCCTTCACACCAGAGGCGAGCGTGCTACCAACTGCACTACGGAAGCGGTCATTGTGTATGTATATGCTTTTTTTTTCCGTATAAAGATACTTGGATAATCCACAAACTGGATAATCCACACATACAATTTACTGTATTTCAAATGCAAAATATTACTTTACAGTAAGAGGCAGAATGTCTTTTTACATAAACAAAGTAAAAAATATGTAAAAAAAAAAAACGCCAGAATTCTCAAATATGTAACAATAACATGTCATTATATGATAGCTAAGGTTCTAATTCATGGACATTTATCATTTTTAGTGATGTATAAGCACAGGAAAAGAATATGTATTTACATAAAAATCCTAGCTCTACCAATGAGTATTAAGAATACTTTCTGGAGTTTTAATGAGATGGTTAAGATGCATTTGCTACTCCTTGTGATAACCTACTTGAGTATGCTTGTTGGTATATTTTGTTCCTTCTTTTTTATTTTATGTTAATTTTGTTTCATATTTTATAAAATGTGTTTTAGTTACCTAGAATATCTCTGCTGTGTAGTTCTTAACGGGTAATAATGATTGACTAAAAACAATAATTAAATGTAGATTTACAGAGGATATGCCTATTAGGCATTATGGAAATCAAGAACAAAGTGGAAGAATGAGTGCACCTCAGGTTTTGAATCACATTCTTTGTACAAATGACTAGAATACCTTGAGCTAATTGTTTAAATTTGTCATTCTTCGAATTTTTAAATATGTAAGGAAATAAAAATATTACAGCTTATTTCTGCAAATAGAGCAATGGAGAAAAGAAAGCAATTGCTCATTTGCTCACCATAGGTTAAAAGATTAGTAAGTTACCATACAGCAATATGATAATATAAGACATCTAGAACTAGTTTAAATAATTTATTACAAATGTATGAAGGAGCATGAAATCAATTTTTTCTCAGAACAAAATTTAGGAGACCTAATTCTACTGTAAGCTAATTTGCAAGTGTGTTACATTACTTAAAGACCAACTGTTCATTCATTTAAGTTCGGTTTCATTTGCCACTGAGGTACTTGTGGAAAGGTAGCTATGGTTGATAAGAAGATATGTCCACAATATTAGCTGTTTACTTGAGTGTAGGTTAGTACTCCTTGTTAGAAAGCTTTGAAACCACTCCATGAGGATATGAAATTTCATATATGTTGCAAACCATTTATCAAGTATATTCTTGACATATGTTTAACCTTTTTGGATCCAATTTCAGTTGCTTTTAACAGTGACAGTTAAGGCACAGCCTCCAAGCAAAAACAGACCTCATCAGCCCTTAGTTCAGTACTGCTTAAGGTCAAAGCTTACATATATGCCCCTAGAGAACCTAAGGCATGAGTCATATGAGACATGCAGCATCTGAAGGGATATTCTAATATGCTGTAGTAAGTCTAGGAAACTTCATTGTCCTATATATCATTCTTACAACATACCTTATTAATGGTATCATGCTTATGTATGACACATTTTTAATTAAATTTTGCATATTGAGTTAGGAAAGTCCTAAAAATGCAGTATTATTAAATAGGAGCACTTTAATTCATGTAACAAAACCATTCTCTAAAATTTTGATTTTTCTTGTGTGAGGGATGTTGTAAAAGTTCTTAGCCTGACTAAGAAAACACAATATTACCTTAAACTAAGAAGTGATAAACCATCAGTGACGAAAATGGCTCCTTAAAGGTTGAAGGGAGCTTTGACAGTCAAAATGATGAGGGCATCTTGGTGAAATAATATTCTGCTTTTTGGAAGCTCTTGCCAACCCAACAATCTTCAAATACCATGAAGATCCTTGGTGAAACATAATGGTTATTGGAATGCTCCTCAATAACGAACTTGCACAAAAAAGTCAAGGATTCTAATATATTTGTTTCTGTGAGTGAAAGCTGAGGTACAGGCTTCCTTACTTTTTAAATACTTTGATGGAAAAGAATCTCCAAATATAGTTATACTATTAGTGGGACTACTATTCCTTGCTGATATGCTTAAAATCATTAGTTTGAAGCACTGTCATGAATCTCGAAGTAATTATAGGCTATGTCTAGTTGCCTCCACTAAAATTTACATTTATCAAAAAAGAGAATAGTAATTAATCTATTGAGATACAGTAAATTATTGTTTTTAGTCAATACAGTTTCACAATATTATTAGAGATGTTAAGTGCTAGATCACAGTGTAAGATGACACACAAGGGGGTGCATCATTCACCTTCCCCAGGTTTCCACAGAGTAACCTGAAGTCGGCCCCCCGCCAGGGAAAAAAATCCCAAGTATCTTCACCAGGATTTGAATCCACTTCCATCAGGTTTGATGTTAGATGCATCTCATCTCATTGCTCATAGTTATTCCAGAATGTTTTCCATTAAAGTTCTGGCTTTTAATGTCAATTTACACTCACAAGAATATAGCAGAAAGAATCATGCAATGAACTCGGAATGCTTATCTACTATTAACCACTTATAGCCAGTACTTAACAGTGGTACTCAGCCATAATGCTCTAAAGTCCTGCTGCATAAATATGAGCATGCTAGTTTATGTAGTAATAGACCCTCATTAACTCAAAATTAGGTAAAGTAAACAATTTATTGACTGAACTAGTTTGTTAGTCCCAGTTGAATTCTATAAGAAAAAAGCTACCACCCATTTCTCAGAAAAGGTGTAGTATCGCCTCATTGTTGCAGATTTAAAAAGTTATTCTACATCCAATTCAAAGATGTAGGGTGGGTTTCTGAAGTAAAATCTAAGAGCAGTTTTTCTGAGCCACAGTTTTGAACATTGAATTTGCTTGCAAAGGTTGTTTTTCCCTCTTAAAGTACAAAGTGGGGCTGGCCCCGTAGCGCAGTTGGTAGAGCACCTGCCTGCTGTGCAAGGGGTCTTGGTTTTGATTCCTGGCAGGTGGGTAGGAATTTTTCTCCAGCCAGGATTATTCCTCATCCTTCCCTGAGTCTGGAAGTATAACGTGGCTGAGTGGTTAGACCGCTTGCCTACCACCTAGGCAGGACCCACATGTGGTATTCATGGTGGACAAAGTGGCGTCTGGGCAGGTTTTCTCCAGGTTCCCCGGTTTCCCCCGCCATTCATTCCACCAATTGCTCCATTATCTCCCTTCCAATCATCCATTTTGCCTGCATTTCATATCATCCTCTTCCTCACTATCATACCAAGTACTTGGCTGGCCACCTGCTCCCAGGTCTTCACTCTGTCTGGTCCAGAGGTCCCTCTACTCCCCAACAGGCATCTGACCCTAGGCTGGCTTTTAAGTCCTAGGGTGTGTAAGTCCTACATAAGGGGAGGGTAATCAGGGAAAGAAGAATCAGTGAAAGAAGCACAAAGTGATTACAAATTGTAAATTTCATTTAATCTTGCCAAGCTTGTGATGTGTGATTTTATTTCACAGTATGCAGATTAACTCAAGTGATGAATGTTGAAGAGTGGTGAAGGCAAATTTGAATCTTATGTCTATTGGGACATACATAACTTCATATTTTGTTAAGCACTAAAGAAATAGGCCAATATTTACTGGCCTTTGAAAGCAAAGAGTCTTATTAATAAAAGTATAATGTATCCACCCTGAAGAAAGGACTCAGTGTAGATGACCTTGAGAGGGGAGCATGTGCATCACAAAGGGGGAGCAAGGTGGAAATTAATAAACTTAATGCGCAATTAATTACTGACTATTAGACTATTATTTTAATTTTAATGTAAAGAAAAAATTTTATTTAGCACAAATTAATATGGTTATCTGCAACAAATACTATAACTTTTGACAACAAAATAATGAATTAATATTGCTTGATCGCAAACTTCCAACATGCCTCCCCCCCCCTAGAATAAAGTGTGCTGATGCTCATGGAGGGGAGATAATGTCTTGTGCAAGACAGAGAAGAAAAGTTTCACACTTTAGACTCATGAAAACCTGAAATCTCTTGGAAGTTCAAGAAAGTTATATCCAATGAGTGTTTAAAAAATTTAAAGTAAATCAGAAAGTGCTTGCTAAGCCAGCTAATTTAAAATAAAGTACCAGATGAATAATAGTGATGAAAAAAGCGGTCCTTAAGGGACCTAAAAATTTCATATTTAGAAAATTTAAACTAAAATGTTAATGGTGGCATATTTGGACATAATTTCCAATGTGTTGTCAAAACTTCATTATTCATTGTGAATGAAAGAAAGCCTAGCTAAATCGAGCAATGTAAGAAAAAGGGGAAGAATGTTGGGAAACAATATCTAAATTTATAGAAGCCAATAATGCTAGGCTCATCCATGTTTAACTGACAAGAGAATGTGACATGTATGTTCCAAGTAAAGTTTTGGCAGGGATAACCAGGTGAGATGGAAAACAAATTTAATAAAAGCTGTGTTGTTAAAAAGGACTGAGCCAATTCATACCATGTGAAATCGTATGCCTGAAGATACTAGCTCACATCCAACATGTGCAGAATGACTGTAAAATGATAGAAAGTAGCAGTCATATCCTCCACCTTGAACCAATCCCCAAAACTCTTTAATCAGCACATCTAAACCTTGCATATACTGCACTTCTAAGACAGTGAAGCATTGAAAGGATGAAGGCAGCTGGAGTGAGTGTATAGACTATTGCTTCCCTTGTTTAGGGTTTGACCACTTATAAGACAGGATTGTATTTGCAGGATGAGGGTGTTTTTGAAATTGGGGGAGTGAAAGGAAACAATAGTTAGAAGGTAATGGCATTTCCATAACCCTAGGCTATACTTTTTCCAAAAATAGTGCTTATTTATGTTTACTGGGGAATGAACCTTAACAGCTATCCAAAACAAATGCTATAACTTTTGACCGCAAAATAATGAATTAATATTGCTTGATTGCAAACTTCCAACATGCAGCCCCGCTAGAAAAATGTTTACCGACACCCATGGCAATACATGAATATTTTGATGTTCTTGCTTCAGGCATTTTACTGTGTGGAACTAGTGAACATGTTTGAGATACTATGCACGGTAGCCAGTGTGCTTTGTGCTGTCATTGTACTGGGGCAACGATGTCCTGTTCTGCCCATGTGGCAGGTAACTTGCGACCACCTCATTTTGTGATAGCTGTATAAAGGTTCAAAGCCTAATGATTACTATTGACAATTTTGATTATCCAAGCACTCCTTGGATGGTTGTATAGGAGTTCAGTTTTAGCTGTTGGATTTCTAAGAAAATACTTGTTTGTTCACATCATTCCAGAACACATAATGACACCACATTTTGCAAAAGATTAAAGTTTTCCAAGTAAATCTGTATGAAACTTTTGCAAGTAAATTCAACTTTTAAAACTACAGTGAAATCCATTCATGTAATCTAAATGTGGTATGATGAGAGAATAACATAATTATCATATAAATACTGGACCGCTTTTATGATGAAAATTTAATGATAACTAATTTTGTCAAATGATTAAATGAGAAGAAAGAGAAGGATCTGTGAATTACAGTTCCCTCCTTACTATACACAATGACCTAATGTATTTCCTTATATGGAAACTTTAAGTATTTGTGGACATTGCATTAAGTATCTTTGTAGGATAACTATTTACCTTAAGATATGATACCTCCATAGATGTACAGTTACTAAAAGGCAATGTTGAAAACTTGAGAAACACTTTTTTGTAATTTTAGCTATAAAAATGAATGATGATATAAGTAAATGTTGATGGGATTAGTCATGCTGCTTCCCAAGTGAAATCAATTTAAGAGATTTCCTTTGCACTACCAGTAAGGATGCATGTAAATGTTGTTAGTTCAATTTCAGGCAATAAAAGAGATTATTTTCATTTCCTAGAATTTTGGTTTAATGAGGTTCTAAAATTCTTCTGCAACTTCATGAGCAATAAGTCTCTATATATGACTGAATATGTTTGTATTGTACTTTGCTAATATTTAAACATGAACAATAATGTAGCAAAAGTTTTTGGTAATATCTCATTTTGAATACCCATACAGGTGAGAACCACTGTTGCAAAACATTGTGGAACAAAGTATCATAAAACAAATGCATGTCAGCAGCTTGTTGGCATGACTACTACGCATGGAATGTGCTTCTGTTTCAACTGCAATTAACAAGATTTCATTGCTTAGCATGAAGAACTAGAATTAATACTTTAATTCCAAAGTTCTCTGTTGCTTAATAATTGATGTTTATTTCTAGTGCTGGAAGCCCCATACCAATTGAGTATCTACCGGCTGAGAATTCATTGAGTTCACGTGTGCGTCTCCTCATCTTATATCAAGGACGCCCCACAACTACTATTGCAGTTGGGGATCCACTTACATTCCGTCTTGAAGCACAGGATGGTTACAATTATGTAACTGATATTTTTGCCACAAATGTGATTGCCAGAGATCCATACTCTGGCAGATCTGTACAGCTTATTGACAGATATGGGTATGTTGCTGTACATTTATAGTTTATTGAATATTTCTAAGTAAAGCAATAATATGATCCAGTCAAAATCCTAATCTGAATATAAGCCATAAAAGTTTGTTTTACATGGTGATAACTAGACCTGATATTAGAAAAAGCAGAGCTATTTCTATTTATCTAGAGGAAAAGATAAACAAATATGATTACTCACACATTATTCTTTCATGTGTCTCCTATTTCGTCTTCAGAACACTAGATGTATGATTCATAAAACAGCAAAGCTTATCAAACAAGTAATATATCCCAGGTGGAAGGTGTGTAGATGTCATCTGCTTGGTATATGATTCTGAGCACTGACACAATTGAACATATTTTAACACTTATTTCAACAGAAAGAAAGGAGGTTTTGCACACTTTAAATGATATCCCAAATAAAAGATGGAACAATTAGGACAAGTGTTCTCCAAATTTATGAGAGAATGGCAGCTTATATATCACTTTCACTGCCTTGTTTTGTTGCATTCTATTTTTCCTAATGGTGAAGATGTAACTAGTCAATGAAGAAATTTACTGCCATTACCTGGCACATAATTGAGATAAGTGTAGCAACAACCACTGTTGATAACATTGCTAATACTCAAATGTTATCATATTTGCTCTCTTTTATGATATGTTAAAATAGATTATGTTATAATTTCTTGTGTTAAATGTTAAATGAATTAATGTATTTTGATTTCTTGTGAATCTATAAGCTGCCTTAAAAAAATCACCCATTTTGCTTTAATCTGAAGCGAGTTGCTCCACATTGTTGCGTAAATTTGAAGCAAATGGTCCTACGTCGCAGTCATTTTGCAGCAACTTACCATTCCACCGACGATGTGTACTTTTGAAGCAATCCTTTGCTTCCTGAGGATGTGGTGTTCTGGGCGCCAGTAGACACTCAATCCACAATACTCGTTGTTGTACCGGGCTTAGCTCGAGCAATGCGATTCTCTTACTTTGGGGTATGCGTGAGTGTTTACGAATTCAAGACAACACAAGTTCATAGTGTATATCAGGTTTAAGGAATTCTTCAATTCTGGAGAAATTTCTGACCAATGTAATATGATGATGATGATGATGATGATGATGATGATGATGATGATGATGATGATGATGATGATCATGACAACGAGGACGACGACGATGATGAGCTGTAGACCAGTGAATATATGCAAGCTTACAGTTCCGCACGTGGTCGGGAGATAATTCTTACCACGCTGCAAAAAGACAACTGTCTCACTGCCCAACCTGTTGCGGAGTGCCTCTACCTGAGGACCCTAACCCTAGATGTGACCCACACCTTTTTCTCTTCAGATAGATACTGTTTCATAATTCCTAGGATCCAGCCTAGCTAACCATCCAGTATGTGAGCCTAGCATTTCCTGGAATTTTAACAAGAGAGTAATGCTGGCCTTATGTCATGTGAGCAAATTTGTGCAAATTATCTGCTGTATCTACCTGCTAGAAGTCACATAGGCACTGTCGCTAGTGAGTTTAATGGTCCTTTTGCAGGTCGGGACGGGAAAATTGATTACCCTTCTGAAATGGGTCAAAACACGTGGGCTTGCAAAGACCCTTTTCTCTGATAAGTTAAAAAGCCTGTAGTATGTATATCTATTTGAACGTATATTCGTAATATTTTTATTTTACTATTATTTCTTATTTTCTTTAATTGTTTTTTTTTTTTAAATTAATTTCTTATTACTTTGTAGTATCACAATTTCGGTTTCAAACCCTAACATTACCAAGCCCTATTCCAGAACTTAGTTTACTTTGTGACCACCACTGGCAACAAAATGTCTGAACAATTTTTAAAAGAAATTTATTTTAAAATTGGGTATTATATCTTGTTATGTTTATAAAGGTAATGTTTAACCTTGCTTAACTGTTCCTTTTTTACTTTTTTATGTGAATTACATTAGCTATTATGAAAATCCTTATTAGAGAACTTATACTAACAAAGGAGGTAACCACCGCTGGTAATAAAATGCCTGAGCAATTTTTAAAACAAATTTATTTTGAAATTAGGTATTATATCTTGTCATGCTTATAAAGGCAATATTTAACATTGTTTAACAATTCCTTTTTTACGTTTTTACATGAATCATAGGACAATACTTTATGACCACCTTGACATTTCATTGTTCCTCAAAAAGACCAACAATGAAAACTTTGAAACAATTACACAATTCAGTAGTAGAAATAGTGATTGACAATAACTATTAACTGCACACCTTTAATAAAAAGTATTGAAAGGCAGAATTTAAAAATTAACAAAAGGTGGGCATAAAGTTCAATTGGTAATGCTAGGGTTCGTTTGTTTTCGTTGAATGCTTAAGTGAAAATGGGACTTGTTTTCTGTGCGTCAGCATTAAAGTGTTGGAACACATTGCTTTTCACTTTAAGTACGTATACGTTAAGTTTAAGTTGATAAATTATTTTAAAAGAAGCTTCACTCCAGTTTTCTTCAACATTAACATTGTTCATTTATGCTTTTTTATTTGGGAAATTACAGTGAAGTAATATAATGTGCGTATAGAAGTTAGAAATTGTGATGTTTGAATAAGATATTTTTTCTGAGTAGGAATTTGTAACATTGAAACCATCATGTTACCTGGACATATTATGAGGCTTGTTGGCATCATCAGCATTTTCCAACTGATGCAACATTTTTCCCAGTGGTTTTGGAAAGGGTTGGCTTTGATATTGTGACTTTTGGTGTGGGTGTGAAGTAAAGAAGACAGATGTAGTCGAGATAAAGAAACACTTTTATTTCCGTAAACAGTAACTTTTTACACTCGTTGCAACAGCAAGAAAGTCTTTTCCAATTCACCAACAGCACGGCTCCGAATTTGTAACAAAACTAACTCTTCTCCGTCGGCACGACTCCTCATCGCTTCACATATGTCTCTTCTTTCCGTCGGCACGACTACTCAACGCTTCACATACGTCTGACTCCTCTTCTGTCGCACTTTACCGCTATTTATATCTCCCAGGCACTATTCTGGAAGCTTCAGGAACGTTCAGTTATTGCGGTGAGATACAAAATAGAAGATTCCAGAAGCCTCTATCCTTTTCTCTCTTTCGGCAAGCGCCCCAACAATGCGGCCATTCTCTGTCTCTTTCCTTCGGCTCCTTTGGGGTAGTGCCGACAATAATGCGATGGGTGACACTGCTGTTGTCGGCAATTAGATGCGGCGGGCACGGTGACACTATGAATGGTGCTTGTGCTAAGTGTCACCTCTTTCCAAAGGTGTTTTTCTACAAATAAGTGGTAGAAGAGTGACAATAAAATTCCTCATTGTGCTCATTGGGATCTTTTCTCAGCTTCTTTACCCTTTCCATATCAGCAGATATGAAGTGTTTGTCACCTATAAATTTCTGTATTAATTGTAGATTATGTGAAAACATTGCTCCTTTTGCCAAAATGTATATTCTTCTGCGGCCATCACAATTCTTGCAATATATTCATTAATTTATATGCCAAACCAGCATTAAATCTTGCACAAAAGCAAAGAAGTTTCAGAAAAAGGAAGCAATAGGTAGGTTATCTTGGATTTGAAAACAAGATACACAATTATTTTGCTGTGTACTATTTGAGTAAAAATATCTTCTCAATGAGTAGATTAACCCTCTAAAACTATAGTGGTGGATTTAGTGGTTTAAACATAGTTCCTTCTAAGCTTTTTATATTTATTCAGTTTTAATTCTTTATCACTGGGCGCAAAGGGTTCAATCCAAATACTAAGCATTACCCTGCAATTATTAATAGTGTACTGTATTGTAACCTGTAGAACTATTTTTATTCATGCAATATTAATTCTTTCTAAGATCCAACTGGGAGAAGAGCAATAATAATAACTGTTTCTTTTGAATCTAACTATAAATCTTAAATGGTATAAATTATCTGTAATTTTCATACAATGCTTTATGATGAAATTGCCAATGCAAAGTGGTAAAGATGGAAGAAGTTGAGCTACTATGCATATTTCAAACCTGTTCTGTTACTTTGTAACAAGGAATAAATGGTTATGTTCGCACTAAGCTGCATTTTGTTATCATGAATCTGGTCACCTTTTTGATAATTCTAATTTAAATTTATAATAATCAAATTCCTGTTACTGCTTTTGAAGTTTTATTTGTGTGTTATAGTGTTATAGTGTGTTAAAATGACTGTCAGCCTCTGTTGGACATTTTTCAATCAGCATTGGAAAAAAACTATTATTATTAAATGCAAAGGATCTCATTGACCATTTCATAGATTTTCTTTCATTTGCCATTCATTTGTCTTTTACTTTTTCAATGTACTTATTTACCTTATTTATTTACTTATTTGGATCTGTTCCACACAAAATCTAACTGTGTGTTGGTTTCAGCTGCCCTGTGGATAACTATGTGTTTCCTGGACTTGATAGGGCACGGTCTGGAGATGGATTAGAAGCCAGATTTAATGCTTTTAAGATACCAGAATCTAACTTCTTAGTGTTTGAAGCCACAGTAAGAACGTGTCGAGATGGCTGCCAGCCGGTAAGTTTGATGAAATAATTTAATTACTACCACGTAACTTTGAGAACATTCTGTACTAACCATCATTGGGCTTAAAAAATGTTATCATACAATTTGTAATGTAGTGTCTTCTTAAGTCCATAAAACTCCTGTTGAGGAGCAGAGGGCCACTCCAAGGTTTCTCCATCTGGTTCTACATTGTGACATGTGTTTCAGCTTTTCCCATGTATAGCCAAATTGCTCACTCTCCTTTTCCACCGATCTCCTCCATGTCATCCTAGGTCCCCTCTCCTCCTCTTCTGGTCTACACAACATATGGCCGATCCATTCCCACTTCCTTTTCTAGGTTTGTTGGTCAATTGGTAGCTGATGTGCTAGCTCCCAGAGTTTCTCATTTGGCACCACCTTTAGCCAGTATATCCCTAAGATGTTTCTAAGGCATTTTTTCACAAATGTTTGAAACTTCTGAGTCAAATACTGAGTCACTTTCCAAGTTTTGCATGCGTAGAGCACTAACATTGCTACTAAAAACTCAGAGTTTTGTTCTTTTACTAAGTTCTTTGAATCTTCATATAGGATAAAGTGTTACAACTGTTCCCTTGACTTTTTTCATGCTGCTAGCGACATTCTCATCTGATCCTCCATTCATTGCTATGATGTTTGTAATGTATGTTTATTATGTAAATAACACAGTCTAACTGTAGTACTACTTTCTGAATTTCAGAACATGCTATAAAATAGTGTAGGTACCAATTCTGATCAAACATGCATGGGATTTTTATGTAAAATAAAATGTAAATAAGCAGAATATGCTTTTTCTGGCCTGCCCTGATTTACAACACCAACTCAGTCACATTAAAGTTCCGGCATGAAAACTAAAAATTTATGTGTGCACATAGATTAAAATATCTTGTTTTTCTGTGATAGTTCAGGCATTATAACATTTCTGGAATTTGGTTAGTCAGTCCTTCCAGAATACCTTATTTGTACTGTCACCTGTATTTTCCAGCCTGTGCATACCTTTTTACTTGCTGACAAAGTATAGCCCATGCTCTTCAAAATGCAGAAAAATTCTGTGAAAGAGTGGCCAACATTTTAGAACATTCTGCTCACATAACAAGCAGTCTCCATAGATATAGAAGTAACATTGTTTAAGGGGAGATATAGGTTGAAAATGGCAAAATATCACAATTTTCTAAAAAGGGTCTAAAGTAGTCTTGAGTTGTCTTGAGAGTATCTTCACTAAATTTTATGGTCACATTATTAGTGTAAATTGGTTTTAAAGTTTAAAGAGCTGCACTGCACATTGCCACTCCAGCTTTTGACTGCTGTGCTTTCCAGCCACTGTACATTTATGAGTACTTCTATTTTTACAACATTTTGCATTCAAACAGCAGAAATCATTTCTCTTTGTAACTGTTTTAGATGTAGAATCAGATACCAGAAATAAGTTTCAGCATGTGGTATGAGTTTACAAACTTTGGGACTTCTTTCTGAAACTTAAGTTTCTCTACCTGTAGTGAAAATTGTCTCAAACTATTACAGAATAATTAAATTTTTCACACTGCTTTATCATTTAATAATGAAAACTTCCCTGCGGACATCTTTATCCTATATGAAAATTTATGGTATTTGCCCTGAAGACAGGAGTGATACATTTTTAAAATTAATGGCACAGTATTACGTTTTATTATTTTTTCAAAAAGCAAATCATTATTTTAAAAGTATTTCTGCAGAGATTTGCTACATTATGGAAACTGTGAGCAAATATCATTTCCATATCCATATCATCTTTCAGAAAATGTCCCTATCTTCAGCAATCTTAGCTTAGGTTATAACAATTATAGCTCAGCAATATGCAAAGCAAAAATTTAATAAAAATAATGGAACTTGCATGAAATTATTCTTGACTAATCTCAAAACTTTTCTCCAAGAATTTTGTGTGTTACTGTACTAAAACATTTCCCTTGTTATTTCATGAGAAAACTTCCTTTTACAAAATTATCATACTATTTAGTATATTTGGGACCAAGATGCTTTAATTCAAATTATATGGGAATAAGTGTTACTGGGGAATAAGAGTCCAGTGTTCAAAAGAACTAGAAACTGTGGAAATATGCTTAAGCCACATAAATGAAGTTTTATATACAAGTACCAGTGATTCTTTTGTCATGCTTGCAGGCATACTGCACTGGGCATGCAGGACGGAATGAACCATCTTTTGGAAGAAAGAAAAGAGAAACCAATGAGAGTACAGAAAGTGCTGAAGTGCAGTCAGAAGCAAATAATGGTAACAGTACAGATGAAGAGGAGCAAGTCAGAGAAATGATAGAGGTAAGAATTTGTATAGGCACTGTTTTGACAAGAAAGAGTTTATGAACTATTGCTGTAAATTTAAAATATTGTAAACCTACCATCTAATATGATTGCTTGGACAAGAGAGCACTTATACTTAACTTGCCATTTAATTTCATTTAAATACCTATGTTATTCTGTTTACATTTTTAGAACTTAAAATATGAAATGTAATATCCATAACACTCTGTACAGGTATTTGAATCCCGACATGATCTTCTGCAAGAAGAACAGGTGGAGCCTCTGATCGATACTGTATGCCTCACACATGGAGAGTACTATGGCCTCATTTCAGCCGTTATAGTTATTTTACTTGTACTTATTATCACGACAGTCTTCGCTGGCATCTGTTATAGGTGAGATATAAAAGTCTTTCTTTACCATCTTGTTATATTTTTAAATATAATATGAGCCCTACAGTTACTACAGTAGAGCCGTGGTTATCCAAGCCCTACCGAGTTCCAGGTTAACCGAGGTCTCATTTTACGAAGTGTACTTTGTATGTAGTGTAAAATAGAAGCAGTGCACAAAGAAAAGAAACTGGAATGGAGAATGAGAAAATCAGCCATAGTGAAGTATGCGAAGCGATATGAAAGACCACTGAGTACTTCGAACAACAGTCAGAGACAACTTCTTCTGCTATGATGATTGCATGAAATGGCGGCAAAGAAGTGAGCGTGTTCTGTTAAACAGAAAAAACTTATGGACTTCTTTAAGAAATAACTTTAATTGGAACATGTACATAATTATTTTTTTCATTTTATGTTATTTTATTTTGATTTGTATGCACCTCATTTTTTTATTTGATAATGCAGTGGATGCTTTTTATTCACATCTTTGACCATTGTTCTCATTCATATCACCGGTTTACCATGTTTCCCCTCTTGATTTTTGATAGAGTCCGTGTTTATCAAAGTTTTTGATTTTCTGAGGTCCTCCTTACCTCAGATATTGAGGCTCTGTCATACTTGTAAAGGTCTGTAGCTTATATAGTGAGTGAGGAACACTTCTCAGTGACTAACCAAAGCTCTTTGTTCATTAACTTTATTCTTCTTTTGCACTTTCTGTACCTCATAACATTTGATTCTGCATATGGATTGATTAATTGATTGATTGATTAGTAATTGTCAAGCTAAAATAAGCGATTTTCCTCACCCCGAAGATATAACATGTCTGTTGGTGTACCCTGGGTATGCACAGTCCACATCCTGTTTGTTTCCTTTGAATTCACAGTCATTAACATAGTGCCAACATTGCACTTTGAGCATAAAATGTACTTGAATGAATGCCATTTTATGACTTATGGCTAAAAAGGCATCTTAAACACTTTGTAGGCACATTCAAAGTACTGCAGATTTTCACCATGCACAGACAAACAATATAATGCTGTAGAATTTAATGCTAACTTAAACCTTAACCAGAGTTGTGCGGTTTTCTTCAATACCAGATAAACTGTACACCCCTGAAATACCTGCAAAATTCTTTGCTTTGTCCTTAACAACCACATGGCATTCCCTTTGCTAAAGATGTACCTGTGCTTGTATTAATGACCATCAGTATTGCTACATTCCTTTAATAAATGACAAAAAGGCAGAGTGGTATCCCTAATAACCCCACAACTCCAGTAGGGTTTCTGCAACTGATCATGTCGGTCTGGATGGCTCAGTTGGTTAGATGCTTGCCCAAGGTTGTGGGTACAAATCTGGTCCAGTATGCTTAAAAACGACAGCTCCATGTCAGTAGATTTACTGGCATATAAAAAAACTCCTGCGAGACAAAATTCCAGCACATTGGCGACACTGATGTCATCCTGGCAATTGACAGCGTCGTTAAACAACAAAATATTTATTTATTTTGCAACTGATCGTGAGTATTTGGTGCTAAAATCATCTTTGGGCTTTTCTAAAACACTCATGTGTAAGTCAGTGCTTAACTCAGATCTGCAGACTTTGTACACAGTGTTTTAGAGGAATATGACAGTAGTGATGCCAGCATGTGTCAGGCAAAAATACTCTGAACTACAAATTCCTATCACATAACTGATTCAGAACAAGAAAATGGCTCAGAAGCAGAAGATGGGCCCAAAGTAAGGTTAAATTGTTTGTGTACAGTAATAATGGAGCTAAATGGTCCATCACCAAACAAATAAAAATAGACATTGTAATTAAAGTTCCTACACTGAAAGATGGCTAAAGCTTTAGACAGTTTGTGCACACCTTTGCAAGCATGGAAATATTTATTTATACAAGATATGATTTTGAAAATTGTTAGAAAATGAGAGTCAGTTTCTATAGGTAAACTTTCTCTGATTAAACACAGAGAACTGAAAGATACAGAGGCTTTTGAATTTATTAATTTCTGGTATTTTATATGGTTATTTATATCTTCTGGTTTTGTTTTTAACCCAGCTGTTTATGGGTAAATCAAAAATGAAAGTCTTGAATCCATGTTTGCAACTGCTGGTGATGGAAGGTACATTTTCCATGCAATTTTTTCTTTAAAGCATTTATAAGTTTTAATACATGCTTGTACTTAGATGAAATATCAACCACAGAGGCAAGAAAACAGTGACCCTCATACAGCAACATCATATATTTTTCAAAGAATTATAGACAAAGCTTATTCTTGCTACAATATTTGCCCTTATATGTCTGTGTTTGTGGTCACTGCAAGTTCAGCATTTATATGACTGGTAAACCAGTGAAATATGGTTTTAAAAGTATGACAATTTGTAATGCAGGAAAAGAGTGATGGAAGAGCCCTAATTGTAGAAGAGAAAATGCTGCAGAAACCAATTCAATCAGTAATGAGATTAGCAAAACCTATTTATGCTACCAATAGTAATAACACAGCTGATATTTACTTTACTTCCATGAAACTGCTTACAGAATTGAAAAAGCACAAGGTATCATGCAGTATAGTTTTGCTTTTGTTATAAAAAGTAATGCCTGATTTTATAACAAATCTTATAGAAACAGCATAGGTTTGTTAGCATTCAAGGCATTATTTCTGTTTGCATCAAGTTTATTTATAAAACATTCTGTAGAGGATATAGTGCAAATGACTATGATTGTCTTTTAATTACTGTTGTAGCTTTAGTGTATGAATAAATGCATGTTGTATATAATATTCTAGTAGTATTGTTTCCAACCCCATAACTCTGCTTATGCCTGCAAAGAGTCCCAACTCTGCTTGAAGGTTAACATTACAGATGTTACGCACAGTAAATGGGCATGAACATTTAGAAATGAAGACATGAATTGTAGAGCCAAGCCCATATACCTTAACTGATTAACATGTTATGACTTCAGGACACAAGTTTTCCATTTTTGTGTAACAGTTTTGGTTCATCGTTCATGTTATGAAACATAAAATATGTACTAGAAATCCGTGTGTAGCCTAGGAACTGGTGTTGTTCTTTAATACATTTATTGTGGTACCAGGAAGGATTTCAACATGTGTAACAGAGAGAAACAGTGCTAGTTTTCAAGGATTCTATTTAAATGGAATTTTGACTTATTTTATGTGTAATATTTGTACATTTACTGCACTGCACATTTAATTATTCTAAATTTTATGGTATTACTAAATTATTAAATTTTCCAGGATGAGGGGAGGTTTTATGAGTTTTAGTTTGAGAAAGTTGGCAAGTATGGATTAAGAGCCAGGTCAGTATTCAGCAGTACAGACTTATTGGTAAATTTAAGCTAGGTAAACAATACAGAGAATGGGGGGGGGAGGTTGTTTGGAAACACTTATTTTGGATCTATGCTCATGAAATATATTCTGCTACTTGGAGCTATTCCGGTCCAAAAATCCTAAATGAAAACAGTTCAAAACATATTTTAAAGATGACTGGTTTTCTATCCCAGAAAGAACTTTGTGCATTAGAAATGCTTAGTGATATAAATAATAATGTACCTACCTAACAAATGAATCTAATAAGGTAAGCTTCTAGCATTCAAAGTAGGGTATGTGCTGCATGCCATTTGGGCTAGTGTTAATGTTTATAACTTTTACATTTTTATTGCAGAGTACATATAATAGCTTAATATTTTCATAGTCTGCAAATGCATTTAGCATGGAGATTTGATCAGCATTTTCAGGGATGTAAATGCAATCCTTCTGTTACCAAAAATCATATTTTATTTTACATGAATTAACTAAGTAAAAATGTCATATTTTACTTCCAGGCGGTACTGGGCATTACAAGAAAAGAACAGAGTTGCAGATAGTACAGGCACAGGACCATATCCACCAAGTCCAAACAATAACTATTCCTTCCTAATGCCTGGAACAAGAAAGACATTTGAAACCAGGTTAGTAAACATAGGCTCTTGAAATGTAATTAAAGAATGATGTGATGAAGATTATGGAGATTTATAGATTTAAATAACTGAATTGCATGAGTTGCAAGACTAAGAGAGATCTCTCCTCCACCTGATGATGGAATTAACATAATCTAAAACATTTTTAAGGCACCGTATCAGTGTGCTGAAGTTTGAGTGTAAGATCCATTCTGTCCTGTTAGTATTTCATCATAATTTTAAATTCTCATTGATTATTCATTTTCTTCATGTGATTAAAATATGGCAAAAGTGCCTTTCTTCCCCAAGTCTCAAGAATAGATAACCAGCAGTGCACCATTTAGCAAGTGTATTATAAAACACATATGAAATTCTAGGAGTCTTTCAGAGGGAAAGCAGCAGAAGTACTCAAAATGTCATCACAAAGCACTTTTTACTACCTACCTAGGTTTTTCAGACAACCCTCACATGGATACTTATTTTCCACCGTGATGCTAACAGGAGAACCAAAAATTTATGAACCAGCTGCATGGTGTTTTGTCTCTCCACATCCTTGGCTCTCATTACTGTCTGGTGCTACATAGAAAGGTGTGAATGAAACCATAAAATATCTTTAAACCTACTTTTAAGGTCGTTACTTACTAACTTTATGAAAGGAGGTGCTGAAACTGGCCACCATCATTGTCCATAAATTTTTGGCACCTCTTTAGGAAACTACCCACCACTCACCATAGTTCTTCTTTGGCCTCACAGTCCCTTTAGTATAACCTTGGCCTGCCTAATGAATATCCTCCATTCCATTGATCTCGTGCTTTAGCTCTCAAACTCCTAATGTTTGTTCTTCTAATGTCAGCGTGTACATCATCAACCCATCTCTTCTTTGGTCATCTAACTTTCCTTCTGCCATCTATTTTAGTCTCCATAACAATTGAGGCATTCATTCTTCATCCATTCTGATAACATGGCCCAGCCACTGTAATCTTTTTATTTTAATATCAGAGACAATATCTGTATCTTTATACAAGTTTTGCAGCTCTGAATTTGTTTCTTATTCTCCAATAGCCATTTTCCTTAGTTGTTCCATAAATCTTTCTGAGCACTTTTATTTCCCTTATGTTCAAAGTTGTTATACATTTCTCAGTTAAAGTCCAAGACTCGCTTTCATATCGCACAATAGGTTTAATAAGAGTATTATACAATCTAACTTTGATCTTCTTAGATACATACCTTGCTGTCGTTAAAGGATCTAGAGCATGGAGGCACCAATTAGATGAAATTTTTTGTAATATGTCTATTAGTGTTTCATTTTGATTGGTAATGACTGAGCCAAGGTACCTGAAAGATGACACTTTATCATATACATTTTCATTAATTTGAATACTAATTTCTCTGTCATAGTTTACCATATATTTTGTTTTATTTATGTTAATCTTTAATCCTGCTTTTTTCACCTCATTTTGTAGTTTTTAGTGCCTCATTTATAACAGTTAAGTTTCTTGTAAGGAAAACAATATCATTGGCATAGACCAAGCATTGAAAGGATCTATTAAAAATTGAACCACCTTTATTAATATTTATATTAATATTTCTGATTATTTGTTCTAACCCAATATTAAATAATATAGTTGACAGTCATTCTCCTTGTGTGATTCTGTTATGTGTGGGGAAGCTATTAGAGAGCTTATTGTGTATTGACCTTGGTTACTGTTTTATTCAGTCATTTTGGTTAAATTAATTAATTTTAATGGGATGCCAAGATTAGCCATAGCATGTAAAATATATGTTCTGTCAACGGTATCAAATACTTGTTTAAGGTCTACATATAACTGATGTAATGGAATATTATTTTCATAAAATTTCTCTAAACATTGTCTCAGTGTGAATATGTGATCAGTTGCTCACCGTAGTTCAGGTTTTGAAATACTGGTAATTTCCTGGCAGATATTTTGTTTTAATTCTTCGAGAGCGTGTGGGTTTGTCTTGTACAATTTGTTTTAAGTTATCCCAGAATTAGAAATCACAGGGGGTTAGATTGGGTGACTGAGGGGGCCACAAACAGTTCTGTCCTGAAACACACCTTAAATTGTTCTCATTATAAGTTTGGCTGTATGAGCTGTTGCAGAGTATTATCGAAGAAAGGTAAAATCACTCTCCCTGTCTGTTAATTCTCTAAAAAGGGAGGGGCAAAATCATATTCACATATGTATGGGCATCAACTGTGGACTTAAAAAAAAAAAAATTGGTTCTATGACTCAGAACCTAATATTCTTTATGAAGTAACCCTTCATGACTAAAAAATTGGTGAATGGTGCACCATTAGTGGAGAAAGGTTTCTCAGAGATCCAATAAGTGATTCTATCACTGGAGTAACTTAAAACATAAAGTGTAAAAGACAAAGGAGAAACCCACACAGCATGGAAGAGCTAAAGCAAAATATCTGCCATGAAATTGCCAGCATTTCTTAATGTGAACTACAGCGAGTGATGGATAGTTTTCTAAAGAGGTGCCAAAAATATATGGACAATGACAATGGCCAATTTCAGCATATCATAAAGTTAGTAAGTAAAAGCCCTTAAAAGTAGTTTTAAAAAATATTGTACGGTTTCATCCATGTCTTTCTATGATAGCAGACCACAATGAGCGCCAAGAATGCAGATAGGCAAAACACTGTGCAGCCATTTCATAAGTTTTTTGTTCTCCTGGTATAATTAAGTGTAGTAATTGGTTACCTTAATATGTGGAACATGAAGAAATAAACAAATGCTACTTATTTTACCATTTCTTGTCATCATTCAGATAAACTGAAAATTATATTTACAATATACTGTTCCTTAGGTGTATCTGCAAACTTGAGCTGAGACATAGTATTATGATATTATGAGGAGTATAAGTAGCTTATATAAGTTTAAGTTCCTGACTTTTTTGTATCAACATTGATTTTAGAGCAATATTAAATTATTTTAATTCCAAAAGATTATAAACAGTGACCTGGAAAGCTTTTGTTTTTCTTAATGTGTTATAATAGATGTATTTCATTAAGCAGAGTGTTCCACAGAAACAAAGTAATTATCTAATATTTATTCCTAGTGTTATAGAATAGATTAATTTTTAATTTAGTGCTAAAGCTAAAACATTTATTTTTTGTTACACTTTTAAGGCTGCCCAGTTGCACAGCAGAATCTCAGGATGCAGACCTATCAACTGTGTCAACAATAACTAACTCGCGCACCTTTGACGATCCAAGTGAACCAATCTACACAGATCCCTCACTCTTTGAACGTTCGCGTAGTCTTCGAAGTATTGCTGTTTCTCATGTTGGACAACATTGCCAGAGAGTGAACATTGGATAACTAGGGATTCTGAGGTTCTGATGGCAAATGTACACCTTTTACTGCCAAATAACCATAACTGTATTAATTTATGCATTTTTAAAGTGGCTGATATATGTGAACACCTTCCCTGCACAAATCTGTGTAGGTTAAAAACTGCTTCTTTTGCGTGAAAATGCTTGTCTTGCTATTAGCAGTTTGTGTCTGTGATCCTTTCTATTTTCTTTTGTGAGCCTGATACTGGGAAGATACTATTTTGTGGTTCTATGTTATGCACATTTCGTTGATAACTGAAAATGCTTTGAAGTTTCCCTTGCAGCTATAGCCAGTACTCTTCCCTATTTCTTTAGAGTAAAGGAATATGATAATTAGATAATTTAGATTCATTTTGTACAATGTAGATCTAAGTTATGTTTAGTATTTGTTTAGTTGTTGAAGTACAATTTAATATTGGACATTTTTTAATCATGAAACTTTCATATAGACTGGAATAAGTGACAATCTGAAAATAAATTTTGTGTTTAAAACATTTCCAATATAATAGCTATTATTTTTTTTTCTTTTTAGTCTCAACACATTAGTGAGAAAAATACAGAGAAGTAGAAGCTTCTTAACTAAATAAGAAGTCCATCTTGCTGTTTTTCAATTATTTGCTCGTATCTGAAATAAAACTACTGTAAAGCAACACATCAGTATTCTATAAGAAGGTGCTCTGTCAATGCTCCATTCTTCCTCTTCTGAGTATATTGCACAGGGATCTTCAACTGGCAAAACATAAATTTTACAACTGGAGTTCACTAAATAATTATTTTCCTAACTGGCACAAACTAATTATTTTGTGAAAACAATGCAAAATATACTGATTAAATATCCTTTCTGATTTGGTAGATACAAATTCCTGACATATGTATATAACATTTTGTGAGGAAGAAGGAATGGCTTAATGAGGTCTGAAAACCAGGGAAGAATTACAAACAATGTTTGAATATACCTAACTTTTTATTCTACAGGTAACATGATCACCTTGAAACAAAATATTCCACAATAAGGATACTATACATTTCCAGCTCGTGAATAAGCTTAGAAGATAACCTTTTCTTTTTTTTTCCATTTCCAGTACAGCTACAGTCAAACCTTGATCTGCTGTTCTTATAGGGATTGGATAAGAAAATGAAAGTGGTAAAACGGTAGATATGGAAAATGCACAGATCATGTACAAAAATAAGTAAAGCTAATATATAAACAAACACTATATTTTGCATCAATTTAATGTTATACATTTCACATATTTGTCACTTTTTGTTTAAATTTTTAATTGAATTTGTTTCTTAGCTGCTTTCTTTTGTGTGAAACAATGAACTTTCCATGTCCAACACATTCTGTTGCTCACTTGCATAAGCATAGCTATCTGTTGTTTATATACACTAAAAATTTAAGCAAAATTTGGTACTACCTCATCTTCCCCCTCTTCCTCACTCCCCTTGCCCTCATCACAAACACATGTTGCTTCTCTCACCTCGTCACACATTTCGTCTACCCTCGTCCACCTATTATAACCAAACAGGTGTGAATGTTGCTATTTGAATTCCTCAATCATGCTAGTACTGACTGCTCCAGAAATATCAGCATCTAGTTGATTGTTGCTCAGTAATTATTCCAGTTAAACAATTTCATGTTAGAATTTTTTTGGGACTGAAATTTTAACTAATAGTGAGGGAAGCAAGATTTTGAGGAAAGATGAATATGGGTTTTATTTGCATAAGTTGTAATGTAAAGTGGTTGGGACAGCATAAATTGAAAAACGAATGTGAAAAAATGGTAGTTCCAGAAGCAATAGATCAAGGTTCAACTGTTCTGTGTTTGCCCTCAAAATCACAAAGATTTTGTATAAATACTATGATGCTGTAGCTGAGGGCTTTTAACAATTGGAAATATATTTCTTTTGGATAGCTTTATCATTTACTTGAACATAAGCAATTTCATTTAATGTTAAAATCACATTTAACACTATCACAGGTTACCTTTTTCAATCACAGGACATGCTTTGAAAGCCATAATTTCGATTGGCAGTATTCTGCTGATGGAAATCATGGCCCATGATTAAAAACATGAAGTGCAGTATATGTGTTAAAATATGAAATTCTGCTTAGAAAACAACATTTTCAACATTTTATTAGAGACTGTGGAAAATTCTTGGGGAGGTTAAGGTAAATGTAGAATACTAGAGTTCAGAGACAGAACCATTCACTGTATTTGATCAATATGTATTAAATTACCACCAAGTAAGTTATTAGAACCACTAATCCAGATTAGTGGTGGAAGAATAGTAGAAATTCTTGTAACTATAATTTTTTTCTAAAACTTGCATCTTATCAAATTCCCTTTGCCTTTTAGCAGTAAGGAAGGAAGAGGAGACTATATTCTAAAGAATGGAGCCGTTAATCAATGGGATTAGTTCCAATTCAATGGTTTAGGATAATTCCAATATTATTTCATGTTGTGATTTATTTGTTTGTCTTCTAACTTGTATGTTTAATATATTTTTCTAAGTGATTGTTGTACCAAACCAAATATTACTTTACAACTTGTCACACGATTGAAAAACGAAAGTATACTATGTTACTCTACCGTTGTTTTTCTTATTTCTTCATATAATCCTTACATTTGTTTTGTGCCTTCTAAAGCATTTTGAAAGTTAATGAATTTCCTAAGTAGAACTTTCAGCATTAAAAGGATACTCCCACACTTCATTCTGTATTTCCTTCTTAGTTTTGTGACATTATCTTGCATTTGATCTTTCACGAGTCCAAAGGATATTAGTTTGAGGATGCCTATCATTTGTGGCTGTAGAAATAACATACCAGGAACCATTTTGTTTTCATCTTTTCCTATTTCAACTGAGTGATGGAATTTTGTTGAGTGCTGGTGAATAACATACCAAGAGGTTATTGTTTTTTAAATTTTTGCAATCTGTTAAGGAGCATATATATCTTTGGTCTGTCATTGTTGTAGGCTATACAACTCATGTGTTAAGATAGATAAAGGGCCTGCACTTGGTAAAAAAGTAAATGAGGTACAACGTCCTCTTCAAAAATGTCAGTCTTCTGCTGGAGATAAACCAGTTTTTTTGCCAATTTCATAAATGTTTGACTTACAGTGTACTTATACTGATTTATAGCATACTCTCCAAAAACCTATGATGCACTGAATATCTATCAAACAACTCAGTTGTCAAAATCAACCAAAACAAATTGGCAAATCTAAACATTTAGAGAAAGCGGTTAAGGGATATACATGCACAAAACATGTGTAATATACAGTCATACCACAGGAAGAAATTCAAGTAATATATCAATGTTCACATGAATTATGCCTTATATATTTGAATATGATATATAGTAGCTTTTGAAAGTTAACTAATAAACCCAAAATATCCCAATCAGGTTTGAAGGCACCTTTGGAGGCAATAAACATAAACAAAGTTTAGAAGCAGAGACAGTACTAGATTTGAGTGATCTAAATGGTGCTGTGACTCCAGATACCAAACGTTTGAATGATGTAATGCCTGTGCATTTAGTTGTCCTAGTAACAGTGTGTATTCAAATCCTATCTGATGTGTAGTCTGACTTTTTTCCTCTTTATTGCTATTTGAATGTAAAATATTCTGTGAAATTTAAAAATAAGTTATAGGTACTGATTAAGATTTTAAAGGTAGATCATCTTAGTAATTGTGAAACAATTGGCATGAAATGATTAAAATCATCTTCCTACACTATCACAGTAAATTATATTAATAATTACATATACATAATTCCTATTTAGGTAAAATTCTCACACTTGTTAAAGGATTACAGCTGTATACTTAAAAACATGTTTGTTTACAATGTTTGAACCTTGTTACTTATAGAGCTGTGCAGTAGCTTTAGAGTGGAGATACACTTGACCCTTCCTGAAATCTTCTATAATGAAACAGCATCATCTTGCTACCAGATCAATGCCAACCCATTATTTAGAAGTTTTCTGTAGCTTCTTTGCATTTGTGTAACTATGTGTATTTGATTGCACTTATAAGGATTGTAGTTGTAGAAGAAACACATTTGTTTTGGCAAATGGCAGTGTTTACGCATTAAGACTGAAAATTTTAAAATAAATGACGAAGTTCTAAACACAATTTTATTTGCTGATGACCGGTTATTTTTTGCTCATCAGAAGATAATCTCCCAAGAGCTGCAAATAAATTAGAAAAAGTAGGCAAGGAATGTAATTTAAATATTTCATGTACACAAACAAAATCTATGGTATTTCAAGGAAAAGATCATATAAGATGCAGAAATAACAATATTATTTAACAAGTGAAGTTCTTTAACCACTTGGGTTTCAATATATCGTACTGCAAATACAAATATAAAAATACAGCAATTTCAAAGGAAGTGTGGAACTCTAAGAAATAAAACAACTCAAAATACTGAAATGGAATTATATAAGGTTATGGCCGTTCCCATCATTATGTATGGCAGAGAAAATTGGACTCTGGCTCACACAGACAGAAGGAAGATACAAGCTGCTGAGATGGGTTTCCTAAGACCAATAGCGGACTACACTCTTATGGATCAGAAAAGAAGCACAGAGATAACGGAACAATTAAATATTTTTAAATTGATAGATAAAATTGACAAAGACAAAACTGGTATGAACACATACTCAGAATGCCAGAAAATAGACCACTAAAATAATATTAAATTCCAAACTTACAGGACATAAAAACCAAGGAACACCACTCACTAGATGGAGAGACCAAATCTCTTGAAGGCAGAACAAACTGGAGGACCTAAGCCTTGATGTTGATGATGACTGTACCAATTGCATAGACATAGAAATCTAAGGGTGTTGATTCACTGGGTATGTGTGGTTTAATGAACAGATTTCTCACATTCTTAAGTTTACAATCACTCACTGGAACACAGTTGATCTGAATTTGGTTTACAGGCACTCGACTAGTTGGTCATCAGCATTTTCTGAAATACAGTGTACCCTATTTCAAGTGTTAGCTATTTCATCAACAATTGCATATCTACCTTCTTTAATGTTCTTGTCACTTCTCCCTTTACAGAATTCAGATGTTCAAGGACAATGAATTTGGTTACTCATGCTCTTCTGTGGACTTTTCCCTCAAAGTTCTAACACTGCTGATGAAAACACACGAACATTTTTCTAGGTAGCTTTGGTAGTTTCCTCCAGCAGACATTTCCTCTGTAACTAGGTTTCAATAATAGCTTTTTATAAATGCATTATTGTTAAAAGTCAATTTCATTTATCTCTAATAGCCATGAAGCAATACAAACTATTGGTGTCACAATACACTTACAAAGCTTTCAATAAATTAATACCATACAGTGCTAAGTGGTCTGATGTTACAACTCTGCCTAAATATAGGTATATTAATAATTTTTTCATATGACCTTCAAAAATCCTGTTTAAATCTTTTCTGGACTACGTGGGATTATGGAGAACATGAAAATATATTTTTGTCATGCCATCCATCAGTGGTCTGTGTGTATTGTCAAAAGTTTCCAAGCTTTAATTTGAATGAAAAAATTCACCATTGTTCTTATAACTGTAAATTAAATTGATATATTTTGTATAGTTCTACATGTGTAGTAATTCAAAACAGACTTGAAAATCAAACATGCATGCTGGTAGCCTCTAGTTTTAATTTTTTTAGTTAAACACTACATAGTATTTCTCATTATTGATTGATTCTAGTACCTTAAGTATACCATAGAATTGAAAAATGCTGCAAGAATATAAACCTTAGAGGCATGCTTTGCAATCATTAATCTTTTAAAAAGTAACTTGGTTTGAAAAAATGTTTGGGGTTGTTTAAAAAATTTAGAAATGATATGGGATATTAACTCATTCTAAATGTCAACATATGCAAGAGTATTTTGAAATTGTGAAGTGTGTAATATAGAACTAAAAGTTTTGTAGTTGATAGTGGCTTGTAACATACTTTTGAGATGATATGCCAGTTGAAAGATCCATGTAAGCATGCCTGTAATATAAAAATATCTAATTGTATTTTTATAAAGAGAAGTAAAGAAAATGAACAGAATCTTGTTGAGAGTTGTCACTCAGTTTGGTCAAGATTTACTTCCTTTTGAACTTGAAGGCAAATGACATTCAGGAATGAAGTTAATTTTAAGTGAAGTAATATTGGTTGCTAATAATTGCAGTTCCAAAACATAATGTCTTTTTATGAAAGAGATAAACCAGATTTTGTCTTTCCTGCTCATTAAATTACCTTTTCAAACAGTGCCTGAAAAACATCAGATGTAATCTTAACGAAATATCCAACGGAAGCTACGCAGGTTGTACAGCATATGGCCATCTACGTATATGGGCAGGAGAGAATTAAAGCTTTTGTGATGCAGAATGTATAGCATAGAAAACACACACAATTAGTGACAGCATTGTTGATATTAATGCTTACCATGGATTAAAGAACAACTTTCAGGTGGTACTGGAAAAAGTGGAAATTTTAATGAACATTTAAGATTCTGGTTTTCGTGAAAATGAGTACATTGATCAATATTTGTGGAAAGTTTTGTGCTATCCTTTGCTTCACTCAGCTGATTTAACATCCATACTTAAAAGGCAATATTAATTATTAATATTGGAAATATACACCTCTAGATTGATTTTCTCCACTTTTAAATTTGAGATCTTATGAACATGAATATCTCTCTGTTCTTCTTCAGATATGTTGTATCCAATGCTGCCCACATGGTCTGCTATGAACTTTGGGGATAAATTAAATAAGTGGTAAATTAAATTCATCTACTACAAATGTCTATTGTATGCTGACAATCTAAAATTATACTTTTCGCTGAATAGTGAAGTTACTAAAATAAAATATGTTCAATCACATCATGACCTAAGACCCATGCCAGGATGACCCAGTCAGCTTAATGCTTCCCAACAACCATTAACAAGTTTGGATCTCATCCAATCTGTTTGTAAAGCTTTCAGAACTGCCTATCAGAGTGACTACAGATGGCTTGCTTAGAGTGCAATTTCAAATTCATTCATTGATGGCACAAATAAGGCAGTAGAACTGTAATATGTATCATTACTATATTTGGAAAACTTGTTACATTTTTAAAAGGCCCTACATATTAACTACCCTTAATTTTGTATGTATTTCAACCAAGTTTAAACCTATGTATGCATCCTAATCCCTAGTATGTGAAATTTCGGCTCAGTACATGCAATGTCCTTTTTAAACAACCTTGATGATTTTAGGAGATTCAGTATAACACATGCTTAATTTTGTATGAACTGAAACCAAATTTAAAACGAGTCAAGCATTGATATTCGAGCCCTAAAATAAAACATTTCTACAGTTTACCTGCAGCAGCTAGCCTGCAAGTCATAAATTTGTAACAGACTCTTCGAGAATTTTGTCGCAGTTTAAACCAAATTTGAAATTTATGACAAATGTATCTCAAACACATTCAGTAAGACTAGCTATCTTACTGGTATCGCACAAAGCATTCTGTAAGGGTTCAAAAATTAGAATAGGGGTGGTTTTTGAAAGTCTTGTGTAGCTTACAATTTTCACTCATTCTTAAAACATAACAGCTGTTCAAACTGTTTATCACATTGATCAAATGCTACAAGTTTGTATATAAAGAGTAGAAAATATCATTAGGAGTACCATTTTTGAATTGTAAAGTGTTACAATTATTGCAATATCTATGTTTGTATGAACAGAGTTGTTCCCTTATTGGCCAAATGTTGTAGTTCTGTATATCAGAGGTTTTAATTAAAAGGTACTGGTAGTTTTTAAACACTCTGAGATACTAGATAATTGAAAATAATGATTGGGGAGTTCCTGTAAGTTGTATGGTAACCTGTGAGCTTTCCAGGGTCGTATAGTAAAATTTGAGTCTTACTTTCACATGACTTTCTCTACCCACCATCTTTATTTTATACACCTAAAATCCATTTTCTTGAAAACTTATTTTTCTATCTGCGCACTTCATGATAACTGAGAAGTATTTGCAGAAACAATTACATGTGAAAGTGGAATAGAAGAAATCAAATGGATAGTCCCTGTATATTGGCTTTAAAATTGTATGCTGTTTCCATGACATTCTGAAAAACAACTGAGGAGTGACAGTACATAGATACTTTAAAAATGAAGTGTTGAAGAATTCAAATCATTATTAGCGATATCTCAGAAATGACTGATGAGACACAAAAAATAGTTATCTAAAATAAAGTGTGCATTTTAAAGAGCTTTACATTTGCTATGTATTTCATCCATCTCATAACGTTGAGCAGTTACGTAAAGTTACATAAAATTTCTTTCAAATGAACCTAACTTCACAGAGTATTCCCAGAAAATTCAAGATATACATTTTTATGTAAATATTTTAAATATATGGTATTTTATCAATTTTATCAGCCATATTTGAGGAAATAAAATATTTGGAAAACATTTCCATGTAAAGAGCAATATGGAAAGGGGATTTCTATGAAAGTCTTTGTGTCTCATGCTTGGAAGATACTGAACTTAAAATATCACTATGATGTTTATGCGAGTTTTGTATCCAAGTTATGCCATTCACACACGTGCATGCGAAGCTTTTCCTAAAATTGGTTTTTGTATTAGAAGTATTTCCAGTGAAACCTCGATATCGAACGTTTGGGTTTAATGTAGTACTAAGTACCTGGTGGAGAAAGTAGAACTTGCATAATATTTTGATCGGATAGGTTTAACAGTGCAGATTTCTATACCAAGGGGTTGAATATATGATAGGGGTAGTTATTGGAAGTTGTTACGCAGCCCATAATTTTTGTTGGGTCATATAGTTTTATTTGTTTAAGCCAAAGAGCGCTCAGTTTTCTTCTTGTCGTTAACACAGTCTACAGTATTTCGTGCCATCACAACTCTCAACTTTACCTTCCGTCACCTTGGTCAGTCCTTTGTGTCTTTCTCCACTTTCTTATTATTAATAATATTATTAATATTAATAATATTATAATATTACAACTAAACAGTAGAATATGGCTGTAAATGTCTAGTGTAAATCTAACACAAAATTCAATTCTTATCTGACAAATTCAGGTAAGCTTTGATTGTGTTTCCATTATCCCCTTTGCTGTTGTTTGTTTGTTTCTTTTTTGTTCCTGTATATAATGAGTTTTTTTTATGTACTCATTCTGTATATTTATTGACAATGTTTTGTACATCACAATTGACATGTTCAATGTTCACCAGCCTCCATGGCTACTTGTGAACTCACTGAACGCAATCTAATCTAATCTAATCTAATCTAATCTAATCTACGCTCACTACGGCGATGCAGTCACTCGACGTCCCTTAGAATCTTCTTTACGACGACCGGCGTATCTTTCGCGATGACAAACACACGAACAGTTGCCTCGCACTCTCTGATATACTGACCGACTTATGTCCATGACTCTAACTTCTGGTTTCTGGCCTCTTTATATAATAGGGATGACTTCTCACGGATTTTTCTCGACATCTACACTCACGCCGGCGATCACGTGACCAGATCTTTCTCGAAAATTCACTAGAAAGCCTCTTTTGTGTGGCCGCTTCCATTGTTAGTCACATACAAACAGTTGCATGAGGCAGTCTGACCTGGAACGCCTTTGCCAACTCGCCGTCCCAGCATGTGGCGTGAAGCACTCCGGTCCCGACAGTCCTCTGTTTTGTGCCGAGCCAGGCCTCACAATACTAATATACAGAGATATTGATTTCATCTCCGTACATGCACCTTTTCAGGCTTAAGAACGGGAAAATAAAATGAATATGTAATACAACATCCTGACATCTGGTTGCTTGAACTAGAATGTATCTTTATTGCAAGTTCTTTAATTAGTGTTTGTTACATCAATAGTTTACGCCTCACAAATTTTTCCGGCAAAAAGGGGGGGGGGGGAAAGTGGTACTTTGCGGTATTTTGGGAGCACATTATTTGAGGTTTCTGTCTTGAAATATACTCCGACTTTTTCGTCCTATAGATGGCATAGCTGTAGCAAACTTATAACACCAAAGCGGCCCGGGTTCGATCCAAGGCAACAGCATGTGGAATTCGTGGTGCACGAAGCGGCGCTGGGGCGGGTTTCCTCCGGGTTCTCCGGTTTCCCCCGCCATCTCATTCCACCGGTGCTCCATCTTCATTCCATGTATCATCAGTGTCACCGCCTGCGGTGCCATAATAGGAAAAGTGAAGTGGGCGTTAAACACTGCAAAAAAGCAAACTTTTAAAATTCCGTCTGTCAGTGACATCCATGTTACAAACAGTCATAAATTGCAGAGAAAGAATCGATGGGGAATGTTTGCAAACGTATGTGTAATGCATATGAAACACCTGTAGTCGATAACGTAACATTAAATCGATTTTTCACATTTGTATAAATAACTTTAAATAAATGATACACAAGCAAATTGGCACGGAGAGTGTGTAAGAGCCACCTCGGCAAATGTGAGCTATTCCAAGAAGGCTAAATCAGTCGAAGGAGTGCAGTTAGTCGCTAGGACAGACTATGGGGTTAGCGGAAGGCGGTTAGGTAGTGCCGGTTATGTCATAATCAGAATGTTTTGGTACTGTGAGGGACGTGATACTTAATGTGATGCCAAAGGGCAGTAGCTTTAATTTAGTAGTGCATATAAACGCATTAATCGCACTCATGAGGCGTTTCCAGTATCTTCGGTGTCAAAAAGAAGACCAGGAAACGACACTCCTCACGCAAGTTTAAGAGCGTCGACACAAATTGCCAAACTGCGTTGGGCAGTATTACCCCATCCACCCCATGGACCTGATCTGGCTCCCTCGGACCATGTTTGGGCCATGAAAGGATGCTCTTTGCGGAAGACATTTTCAGGACGACTTGGACGTGATTCGTGCAGTGAAAACCTGGCTCTGTAATCAGAGCAAGGATTGATGCCGACAGAGCATACATGTTCTTGGTTCTTGGAGGAAGACTTGAATTGGGAGAGTATTTAGGGGAATCATCATTTGTAATATGTGTAACATTTCACGTATTTTGTTAAAATATTGTGAGATATAACTTACTGGGTAACCCTCATACACAGGACGCCAAAGATAATCTTCGGCGGATTTTGCATCGTTTCCTGGGATCTTTTGAGGCGTGCTATTCGCCTTGCCTATCACAGAGTGTGGTGGCTGACAACACAGCAATAAGGGGGGAAAGACGGGAGGTTGATGCCTTTGCTTTTTCTGAAAACGATCCAGTGACACGCACACGCGCACGCACACACGCACGCACACACGCACACTCACACGCACACACAGACACACTTGTCATGTATGCACGCTGGCGAGAAAACCTTGTATTATACACATGCTTAAAACCGCTAGTTGACACCAAAGGGAAACAGCAATATTACGTAGAACCACAGAAATATATTATACATGTTTGTATATTATAGTTATTTATGATTCACGTGATATATTTGTGAGAATAAGGATCTCTATGATTAAATAAATTACTCTTTTGTTATAATTGAATTATCATGTTTAGAAACTAGAAATAAATATATTTACGAGATGGTTTACATTAATATGACAATACATAATATGGCAATAACATTGTTATGTTTGTCTATATTCCTTTTGTGTTGTTATGATCAGCAATAGGCTAGTAAAGGAAATCTTGATATACACACACACACACACACACACACACACACACGCACGCACGCACGCACGCACGCACGCACGCACGCACGCACGCACGCACGCACGCACGCACGCACGCACGCACGCACGCACGCACGCACGCACGCACGCACGCACGCACGCACGCACGCACGCACGCACGCACGCACGCACGCACGCACGCACGCACGCACGCACGCACGCACGCACGCACGCACGCACGCACGCACGCACGCACGCACGCACGCACGCACGCACGCACGCACGCACGCACGCACGCACGCACGCACGCACGCACGCACGCACGCACGCACGCACGCACGCACGCACGCACGCACGCACGCACGCACGCACGCACGCACGCACGCACGCACGCACGCACGCACGCACGCACGCACGCACGCACGCACGCACGCACGCACGCACGCACGCACGCACGCACGCACGCACGCACGCACGCACGCACGCACGCACGCACGCACGCACGCACGCACGCACGCACGCACGCACGCACGCACGCACGCACGCACGCACGCACGCACGCACGCACGCACGCACGCACGCACGCACGCACGCACGCACGCACGCACGCACGCACGCACGCACGCACGCACGCACGCACGCACACACACACACACACACACACACACACACACACACACACACACACACACACACACACACACACACACACACACACACACACACACACACACACACACACACACACACACACACACACACACACACACACACACACACACACACACACACACACACACACACACACACACACACACACACACACACACACATTATACCTTTCGCCAACTGAGCGCTCATCAAGCTTTCTCCTTAGATTGTAACCCGTTTAGAGGTAGGTATGTCCTATACTAGGCTATAACGTTGGCTACCAATCATGATAAGATGTCTGCGTAACAAACTGAATGCACTCGCTACCTCTTTCTCTTTTAGCCAATGCGGTTGAAAGCGCAAACATGAATTTCGTTTCTGCACCATTTGATATCCTTTGTTTTGGTTATTGGTTTAGATTATTTAGCAAAAGGAGTGGCACATCCTTACACCGTAGTCTAAAGCAACCAATGAAATAGTCAAGGATTCGTATAGCGATAATGTGACGCAGACGCGAGGTGCAGTGAAATGTTCTTAGGCGTTCTGTGTACATGTGTCTTTTTAATCTGGTTAACTAAAGTATTTTTCCCTTTATTTTCTTCTTTCATGTTTCTTTCTACGAACTGTTGAGCAAAGTGACTCTAATAGGCGTCCTGCACTAGCGAAGGTGTAATAACGGTCAAACCCTTCCCAGAAACAAATGTTGGCTGGCTACTGCTTCATGAAACTGTTTACATCATTTTCTGTAACAAAAGCTGAATCTTTTACGATAAGACTTTTCTATAAAACGTTTAAATATATCCCTTTAGCACAATTCAGCACTACGGAAACCTTTCAGGTCATGAAGTATCACTATCACTAGCTGAAACTGCTCGTTTCACAAATGCTGATTCTAAATGCCAAAGGTCAAACATCGTGATGCGGAATAAGTGAAAGAAAACAAAACCGGGAAACTTCTAGTCTTAAGTTATATTCGCCTTCCTTTTCGTACGCAATGGATGGCGCCACGGTCCTTGGTTCAATTCTTTAAGGGAACGCCGAATTGAATTGCAAATACTGAACCGTTGAAACTTGCAACTTCTAATGTTGTATACCTACATGTTCAAGCTTTTGAAATTAATTTTGAGAAACGTCATCTGAATCGGTGAATTTTTACTTTACCTACCTTGTGCTTAATGAGTGGAGGAGATATGTAGGTATAAAATATATTGCATGCCACCCAAAGATTTGATATCAATATTTTACCGGAAATACAAGTTTTGAGGTCCCATGAACCCACACAGACATTTTCTTAGAAAAGTATCCACTTACTGCTCGTGTGTGCTTGTGAACAACTAAATATTCGTTAAATACCAAACTTAGGATTTAAGTTCAATGTCTTCCAAAGACGTGACAAAGGTTTTCTACAAAATGCCCCCACTGCAAACCACCCTTTAGATGAATAATATTTCGAAATTTTTAATTTCCTCAAAAGTGGATGTAATGATTTGATCAAAATACCATATGTTTAAGATATCGATATTTATATGACAAAGTATTTATTTTGAATTCTTCTGAGAATAGTCTATGAAGTCCCTTTCATTCGGAAGAAATGCGCAGTTTTGTACAACTGGTCAACGTTAAGAGATAGACAAAAATATACTATACAAATGTACACCTCTTTAAGATACACAGTATTTTAAACAGCATGTTTCTATGGCTATTTCTAGAAATGCGTTGTTTTGACCTTGTCAATACTTTCGTAATTTTTAAAAGTTCTGTCGCTATTCAACTGTTTCTCGCGATGTCATGATGTATGGAGTTTCAAAGACTGCATAAAGCGACTCAATTTGATGCCTTCTTTCCGCCATTCATCTAAGACGAAATGTGTAATAAATAAGAGGGCAGAAGGTTGTGCAATACGCCACAAATGTAGTGCACATAGGTTCTACTGTTGCTGCTCGTGCATGTACACAACTACAGGCGTCTACCTATGAGTGTACATATACGACGTGTGCGCGGCACCGGTTACGTCATTCATTCTCCGTATCCGACTAACCCAGGCATGTCAAACATCACTCCCAGGGTGTGAAGAGAGGGGTCTACCCCTCCTTAACTGCAGTAGCAGGCGCTAGCAGAACCGGTTTTCGCTTTGTTTTTCCCGTTTTCCGATTTGATCATCACGGAGGGAGGGAAAATAAGGGGAAAATTTTTCACGCCTGGTGAGTGCTGTTTGACACCCCTGGACTAACCTGTATCGCACGTGACCGCACGCGGTACCGCGCTTACTAATAAAGCTATTTATGGGAAAGTTTATCTCCATTAATATGAAATAGATAGAAAAAATAAGCTATTGAAGAAGTAGTTTGTAAAAGCTATATAAAAATGAAGTATACTAAGCAGAGGAACTTAGGAATATAGCCCATCAGATTTTTCACTACTATTTTGAACATCAATTTAGTATTATCTATAGACAAATTGATGTTATAATTTAAACGTGTCTGATCTTACAACATTTAAATTATCCTTCCAAACATAGCAAAGGTCTTCTATTTGGTTGGTCCATAGTTGGTATGGGTAATTCTCTCTCTCTCTCTCTCTCTCTCTCTCTCTCTCTCTCTCTCTGACTTTGCAAGATAATCCATATGACCATTGTACAGTAATGTTTTCCGAATGTCTCAAAGAGTTTACTACTTCTAGTGAAATAGCGTGGTGGGTTTTAAATGCTAGGATAATGTAGTAACAATTAAGAGTAAGAAAAATGAGTGTGAAGGCTTCGAGAACAGGATCTGGTCTTGTCCTGCTTAATACAGAGTTTCGTCATTTCTCCGGACGCACTTCAACTTTGGCTTATTGTGCTTCCTGTATCGTTTTTAAGCCAATTCATTATGCCTACACCCTTTGCCAAGGGATACGCTCTCATACCACATATGGTTTCAAATTCTTGTAGTTTTAAAAACACTTTCTCAAAAAATAAAGAAATGAATGAACGAACGAACGAATGAGTGAATGAATTGAATGAATAAATTGAATAACATAAAATAAACAAAAGTAAAATAAATAAAAGTAAAACAAATAAAAGTAAAATAAATAGAAGCAAAATAAAGTAAATAAAAGTAAAATAAAGTAAATAAAAATAAAATAAAGTAAATAAAAGTAAAATAAAATAAATAAAAGTAAAATAAAATAAATAATCTCCTGTGTCATCCCTGATGACTGGAAATGGTGGAGGGTGGAGATCAAGAAAATTCACAACCTTCTATGATTCACATGCTCACACCAACCTCTGCAAGAACCAGAAGTCAAATGGCTGGTCCAACAGGATTCAAACACTGGATCTGCCGAATGCAAGCCTCTCATACGTTACTGAAGAATCATCTTTCTCGGGTATATAGAGCTATTCGCTGGTTCTATGTGCCCAAGGTTACGGGTGTGATCCTGGACTAGGACGATAGTATTCGACTGTGTTGTAATGTGATGGTCTTGTGTCACTAGATTTGACACGTAATAGAACTCCTATCGGAGAAACGTCCGAAACACCGGCGGCACCGATATAGTCCGAGCAACTGCGTGCGTCGTTAAAACTTAATTATTATGCAATATAACCACCTCTGAGAGCGTTCTCGGTATAAATACAGCGGCACTGGCAGTTGAACGACGCAGCGATACCTTCTCCGAGGAGTCTTCGACCACGCCACTAAAGATGTCCACCGCATTTGTGGACGAAACCTCTGGAATATCTATCTCCAGCACAACACGGCATAACATCCTGGAAATAACTTCGTTATATTGACTGTGGCCGTGAAAGCCTACATTCTCTCTTAAGTATTATACGATACATATACTTGTAGTAAAAATGTAATAAATGTCTAGTAATTTATAAATGACACAAGTGTGATGAATTACCCTAAAGAAATTACTTTAAACATTTTTCTCTTTTTTGTGTATGACTTTTTACCTTTTGCTCAGCGGCTGAAACTTTTACTAGAAACTTAGTGTTTTAGCAAGTCTTACACAGCGCTTTCAAGAGAAGTAGATACTCCAAATGGACAGACAAGATTGTTTTCTAAATCTATATATTGGTAGCTATTTGGTCGACAAATGCATGTAGTAAAAATTCTCTCATTCTCGTCAGTTAATCATATTGGATGAATATTAACAATTATAGCCATAAAAGCCATTCTGCCAACTCTTTTGGCCTGTCGCAAGATATCGTGATTGGAATCTTGCACATGCTCCAGTGTTGCGCGAAAACGTGCAGCGTACAGAATAGGCACGTGTCATAATGTCACAAACAACACATTGATACTTTTAGATTCTTGGAGCGAACAGAGTGATAATGGCGAGGAAATAACAACAAGATCATCGCTACAAAAGCAACAAGTTTCATGCAACCCCTGGACGTATATTTCTTTAGATTTACGTTAGGAATCATTGCCTATAATTTGACATGTAAACTCGTCCGAATCCTGAAGAGAACACTTATTTTCACTTTATCCAGGCTTAGGAGACTAGCAAGTGGCAAATGTCTCTCATATAACAAATAAAAGTAATTGTAATAAAATCTAGCATGGTCAAATTCTCTGCTTTATCGTTCTCAAGAGGTTTACGTATATGCAATTGCTTATTCCTGGTAGTTTAATTCTTCTTAGTGCATTTATACTTTGCAGCTTGATGTTCGTATCTGTCTGAAATTCTTTTAAAACGCCGATAAAATTATAAATGTTTGGATAAATAGTGTTACAATTCTTGCTAAAATTTGCACGGGAAGATTCACAGGTGTTATACACCGAATCTAACACCTGTCGTCTTCTTAGTGCAGTGGTAGTGCAGCTGCTTACCATATGGGAGCCCGGGATCGATTCCCAGTACTCGTGTGAGAATTTTTTCCCGCTGGGAGTTCTCATCCGGGTACACTCAGCCTCATGAGGTCTCTGGGGCCAAATTGAGGAGCTACTTGAGAGAAAAACAGTGGTTCCAAGTTTCGAAGACAGCATGTACCGGCCAGGAGGAACTCGGGACACTAATCAGTAGAGCCCGGATTTTTATGTAATTACATATTTTAAATCCTGCATAATATTTAATGAGAATAAAAATGTTGGTGAATTACGTCATTTTGGACTCCCTTACAAATTTTTATTTTAAATGTTTTTACATATTTTGCACATTTCTACATATTTTAACGATGTTACACAAAACGTACATATTTTCTGGGTTTCGTTACAATTTTATTATTTTTTAAAAAATAATGCAGCCTCATTATAAAATTTAATTATTTTGAACTGATTGTTTCACTCATTGATAAATTGGTTCAGTATTTCAACATTGATTTACCGTCTAAAATTTAAGTAAAATAATTATGCAAAATGAGTAATTTTAATAAATATAATCCAAAACACATATTTTTTATTTCGTAATTACCTACTTGAAAATAAATTTTAGGTAAATTCTGCATAAAACTAAACATTTTCCTTATAATTAACTTTTATATTTAGTAAATTTTAACTCATTGTAATTAATTTAGGTGCTTACAGATCCATTAAATTACAAAATTCTGGGAATTTGCAGTCTGCATTTAGATTTGAGGTGGTAATCTTAAGTCAATGGCAATAGATAGTCAAGGCAATAAATAGTATGTTTGAGGTTTGTGAACAACAATTTATACATTGGTATAATTTTTAAATGTTCTGTTATTTACAAAAATTTATCATGAGGAATATATACTTAGAGTTGAACAAAATTCTCGTTGTTATTAATGCACAGCAATTAATTGTTAAATAATTGGTTATTTTCCGTTTATCACAGGATACAGTGTAGTTTCGAGGAAATAAAACCCTCTCATCCAGTCTCTGTAGTTTGTAACACTTTTAATTCTTCTTTAACTTTATTGTACATTAAAATACATATATAATCAATTGTTTTATTTACATTTTTAGTAAGCCAGAAAAAGAAACGATAGTTTGCTATTAATGTTTGAAACACGATTTTAATAAGCCTGATGGAAACGAAGGAACGATGCAATGAAAGAAAATTCCGAAAATAACAGGATACCTAATGCAGGTGAAATGGCTGATTTTATGTATTTTTCAGTAGAATCCTAATGTCGAAGTTTACACATAACACGCTGAAAGGATTAAAAACTCTCTTCAAGTCTATTGCGGGAATTCTAATGCTTCTGCACTAGGATATGTTAATTTTTGAACCATCAATGACACAAGCAAGGCATGACATTAGGAGAAAATCCAGTTCGTTCTCGTTCAAAAGATGTGCAATGAACCAAGCTGAACTGTAGTTGAGATAAACGCATGCGTTTGATAAACTTTTTTAGTGCGGTTTGATACACAAATGCACGATAAGCATTTTTTAGTTATTCTAAACAAGGAAGAACTCCTAAAAATGTTAAAAATGCGATTAGTAGATATGATTAAATCCTTGTTGAAAGAGATTACACCTATAAAGTGTACATATGCAGAATTGACCCACATGGATATTCATAATACATTTCTTTAGTAACTGTAAGAAGTATGCTACAAGTATACATACATGTTGCACATATTTAAAAATGCACTGATGTGGAGAAATGGCCAAGTATGAACGTGGGCGTCACAGTATATTTTATATTGAGATTTCCGGTTTAGTTGAAGTTGTTTGGAGACTACCGATGCCAAGGCTGTAATTCACATTACACTGTACACAGTGCAGATTGAAGAACAAAGTTTGGAAATCTTGTGACGCATTATTAGATTGTTAAAGGTCTTGATACTCGTTGATGTTGCTTATTCTTGAAAAAAACGGAGTATCTTTTTGTATAATCCGAAGATGGCCTATGTGACCTTAATTGATAGCTATGCAAACTGAAGTCTCGAACTAAAATTCTTCAGACACGAGTCATTGCCTGTTTCCACTGATATCACGTTTACAGTAGGTATATATTCAAATTAAATAAATTGCATACAGTGTGCTTCATTTTCACACAACAAAGTTGTGTTGCCTTGAAGAATCATATTTGTAGTCTGTACCTCTAATGTATCGAATTCTTCGCTTTAGCTGTTGCAGAATGGAGCAATGTATTCTCCTTAAAGCAAAACATATTGATCTATAAATACGAAAAGAACATTAGAAAAATACATTGCTCTACTGAACAAATAAACAGAGAAGTTTACATTATATTAGGGGCATATACACAACATTTGATGCCACAAAGCACCTTTACATCAGACAAAACAAGTCACCAAGATTGATGTATGTGAAGCAAACTGAACTAGTGGCTTTATTTAATGGCAGAAGTAACATAACTAAGGGTGTTCTACATTTATAAGACCGAAATGAAACCTCTGGGGTTAAGCTTGTGAAATTTGTTATACTTGGGTGGAATTCACAAACACTCCTTTTGAGGCTAGTTCACTTTAAATCGCTTCTAACAACCGTTACTTAGCTTTTGTAAATGTTGTTTGTGAAAAGATAAATTGATCTATGTAGTTCCGGTCTGAGGGATTCCGCAAGTATTTTCAGTTGCCATGGAGGCCGTCTTTAAAGCCGAAGCTTTTCATTTGTCCCGAATTTTATTTTTCTATCTTATTCACAGAAACAGGACCTGGCACACGCACAGCGACACACACACACGCACAGGCACACTCACGCACACGCGCACACACATCATCATCGTCGCCACCACCACCGCCACCGCCACCGCCACCGCCACCGTCACCGTCGCCGTCGCCGTCGCCGTCGCCGTCGCCGTCGCCGTCGCCGTCGCCGTCATCGTCATCGTCATCGTCACCGTCACCGTCACCGTCACCGTCACCGTCACCGTCACCGTCACCGTCACCGTCACCGTCACCGTCACCGTCACCGTCACCGTCACCGTCACCGTCACCGTCACCGTCACCGTCACCGTCACCGTCACCGTCACCGTCACCGTCACCGTCACCGTCACCGTCACCGTCACCGTCACCGTCACCGTCACCGTCACCGTCACCGTCACCGTCACCGTCACCGTCACCGTCACCGTCACCGTCACCGTCACCGTCACCGTCACCGTCACCGTCATCGTCATCGTCATCGTCATCGTCATCGTCATCGTCATCGTCATCGTCATCGTCATCGTCATCGTCATCGTCATCGTCATCGTCATCGTCATCGTCATCGTCATCGTCACCGTCATCGCCATCTTATTCTTCACTCCATGGATTAGACAGATTGTTCCGATTTTCACAGCAAGTCTCTCCATCTCTTCTGCGGTGCACCCAGGTCTGTCCTCTCTGCTGGTTTATTAAATTTAAAGCTATTTTCAGAAGTCTATCATAGTTCATCCTCTCCACATGTAACAGTCAGTTATTTCTGTAGTGTTTTATTTCTTCATTTATAGATTTCACTTTCATCTCTGTTCTTATTCAACCATTATTTATTTGGTCTAGTTTTGTACATCCTTTAGTTCTTCTCAATATTTCATTTCAGATCCCTGTGTCTTACTTTCTGTTTTCTTTGTTACAACCCAGACTTCACTTCCATATAAAAGCGCTGGCTTTACCCATTTGTGTAAAATTTAATTCTTGTATTCTTTCTTGTTTTATTTCTTAAAACATTGTACAATGTTCCGCATATAGTTTGAAATCTTGATAGTTTTAGGTTTATATCTATTTCTTTCTGTGAGCCTATTTCACATCCAAGGTATCTGAAACCTGAGACTTGTTCTGTCATCTAAAATCATTTTAGATCTTAATATTATAGGATAATTCCATTCTAATTCACAGAGGGAGTGAGAGAGAAGGGGTGGATATAAACTTGCAGTAAAGGTGAAGAAATAATATCCAATACTTGAACTTTTTACACACACAGTACATTGCAGCAGCGTTGTATGCTACAAAATATGAAAGAGTCCATTCTTCCCTAAATGTCCGATCGACTATTATGAAATGCATCTCGTAAGTATCCTACCATTGGGTTAGAAGACCATCTGTGTGTTGCAAACGGCAAAATATAAGAAGTGGAGGGGGAAGTATGCTTGACTCGCATGATGGATGCATGGGTTCAAGAATGACCATACCTGCTCCAGTCCATGCTTACTGTTATTATGGGAACAGGCATTTTTACGTTTTGTGGTGAACAGAATTGAAGGCACGTGCAAAAGGTTAAATATTACATTGAAACATAATTAGAAAATTCAAATCACTCTTTTCAGGAAATACGTCCAGAAAAATCTGCACCATCCTTTCCAACAAGTCGGGCACAGTTGGAAAAAAAATGTGAATTTTCTGTATGTGACATCACTTGCGAAATTTAACGCCGCTTGTTCTTGTAAAGTAGCGATGCCCAACCTCGTCTTTTACGTGCTATGAGGTCATCTTGTCATTCTACCCTAGCTCCTTCGTTTTGTGCATGAAGCATTTCCCCCTCACTCACTCACTCACTCACTCACTCACTCACTCACTCACTCACTCACTCACTCACTCACTCACTCACTCACTCACTCACTCACTCACTCACTCACTCACTCACTCACTCACTCACCTACTCACTCACTCACTCACTCACTCACTCAGGTAACCAAGCATTAGAGGGCCTTGTTTTTGAGTTCCATGATTGCGTCATAATTCTTTGAAAATTAGGTGGAGACAAATACGCCTTCCCTTCTTTATGCAAGGTTGAGAATTTTTGTTGCAGAGTTTTTATTTTTGTAAACCGAGGCTTTAATGGCATATTTTAATTACTATTGAACAAGGATGAAGCAACCAGTAACGTATGTTTATTTTTTCTAAATTTAAGGATTTCACAATGATTATGCTCTAAAAGCTGAATGTACTTTCTTGTACCTGTTTCACTTGATATTTGATTAATAAATATGGGATTTACAAAGCCCATTTTGTAAATAATAGAGTGGACCTGCTCCAAACCCTTAAAGTATAAGTTACTTCGGTTTTAAAATACAGATTATATATTAAATAATAATTATATAATAAAATAATACGGAGAGCAAGAGGATTAATGACTTCATTGTCAGAAATCCAGCATTAGCTAACAACAACATATATATTCAAATTTTATATTACGACAAAAAGCATCAATATTTTGATTTTTTTTTCTTCATGTTTTGTGCGTCTCTACTTGTAGGCCTTGGCTGAAAATTCTTCCAGTGATTAGCAATGAATATTTTGTGCATAAAGCTGAGTGTTTAATTTGACTTATTTAAGATTTGGTACAGGCAACTCAAGAAAAATGATTTTAGGAACTTCATTTATTTACCACATTTTATAAATATAATCGTTTTAAAATTAGACTTACTTTTATTGATATAATTCCGTAGCATTCTACGAATTTTCTATATTATATTTCATATATTTGTGTACAAATAACTATAGCTGTTAAATACATCCCAATAATAGGTTTGTGTTTTAGACATTATTGTTCTAGGGGCACACATTAGTTCAAATACTTTTTGAGATGTGTTTAGGTAGCTAAACAGGAAAGAATTGTAAATTTCCTACAGTTCTTGATAAAACGATAGGAAATGAAAGTATAAGCTTAAAATGTCTCTAAAGACCCTTATAGGTGTGTAAAAATCAGGCCTGGGCAACTCGCGGAATAGCTGGAGCAATCTTGCTTTTTTACTTGCCAAACAAACAGTTAGTGCAAGCCTGTGAGTGGCTTGCGCTCAGAGAGCAGCAGTTGCCCAGGCCTGGTATAAATCCTACCAATTTGTGAATCAAACTTTCTGCGTGCCTTTAGTTGAAGTATCAGAAAATGTATTTCGCTACATTCGTTTATTCACACGAGAATCCCCTTAAGTGCATGGACTATAACCAAAGTAATAGTTATATACGAGATATCCATTAAAGAACTTCGGGTGTTGAAGTTAAATATGTTAATATTTAATGGAATAAAAAATTAAGGATACTGTTTTATACGTGGTTTGAAAGATGTTTTTAAAATTTAGTGCATTTCTATATGTGTCCGATTTGTGACTTCATCAAAACATTTAAATTCAACAGTCCGGAGCTCTTTTATGGGTACCCTTTACTATATCTTACATTTAAAACGCTAAATCTGGCCCTCTGTATTTCAAATTGCTCCCTGCTCAACGCTGGTCGTCCCGATCAGCACCGTTGTAGTTGGACAGACGATCCTGATGTACCAGCATCTTCTCTCACGGCATCCTCTGAGTGCAGTAGGCTTCGCCATCGTATCAATTCTCCAGGTGGCATGAGTCTCGGCAATGTCATTGGATATCACTCTTTCATCCGGGTAGGGCGACGTCTGCCCCCCTGTCTAACACTTCTGCGCCAACCTCGCCGGTTGTGAAGGGCCTTTCTCCGCTTGCCCGTAACCCAGGTGTGTTGGTGTATCATCTTACGCACAACGTGGAAACCCCCCCCATGACCGTCGACCTCTCCGCCACCTTGCTCCAGGTGGATCCAATCGCGACCTCTTCCAGAATCACCCAGCCGACCTTCATATGCTCGTTTGGGCTCCAGCACGTTATCCCGTCTGGTCCGACTTGCAGGCCTTCTCTGCCGACGTCGACCGTCGCCTCGTGGCTCCTGAGGGTATTCATTTCCAGTATCACCTCCTCAGTCACTCTCGCGACCAACACCCACAGACCCAGAATGCTCTGCCCCAAGGTCAACTCCAGCCAGGCGCCTTCTTCTTCACGGGCAAGGTGTCACACGATGCTGTCACTATCTCGTAGGGTCGATCTAGTTTCCTCGTTGTCATATCCTCCGCCATATCCCGTCGTATCACGGTCACTGCTGTACTCGTGTTCAGTCGTACTCGCACGGCTTCTCCTGTATCCTGCCATCCACGATAATGTCCTCCCGTTCACGGCGCAGTGCGTCACCTGATTGGATGACTCCGTCGGTTACTCCAAGTGCCACGCCAAGTCGGTTATCACGTGTTCCTTGCTTGCTCGTACTCTTATCCGCTAGTCGTCCTCCACGACATGTCCTGGTTGGCTACATCCCCGACACACTCCTCTAGGGGATCCTCGACGACATCCCTGAGCTGGTTCTTTGTCTTCCTCGTGACGTACACTTCCGTTCTCCGAGACGACCGCAACTGCTGCCTCGGCCACTAGGTGCTCCCTCCCCAGGTTCGCACTATCCCGTCCGTCGCTGACATCCAATTCCTTGACGCTTCCGTCAACTCTCCCTTCCAAGGCACCAAGATATTCCTCGTCGTCCTCCGCCACGTCTGCGCGCTGACAGAGGTCTCCCACCTTCCCACCGAGTGCCTCCACGTCTTCCTTCACGCCGACTACTTCCCCGTCAATCTTTTCGATAACTCCATCTTTATCTTCTCCATTCCGGAGTTCATTTCTATCGTCATTTCTTCCATTTTGGAGTTCATTTCTGTCTTCTTTTCTTCCATTCTGTAATTCATTTCTGTCTTAATTTCTTCCTTTATAGGTACTCTCAATTTTTGCCTTGATCTCTATTGCTGAATTAACTGTTGTTACTTCGCTTCCCATTTTGTCCATGCCGGTATTCACTTTCTTTAATTCGAATTCCGTTTTTGTCTCCATCTTCTCCATTCTGAAATTCATTTCTGTATTCATCTCGTCCATTCCGGATTTCATGTTCTTGATTTTGGTTAATAATTCCTTCATCATCTCCTCCATGGTGGCTCTTACGTTGCAACCTCTGACGACGATGTAACGTCTCGGTGGTGCGAGAATCTCACTTCCTGACACCAGTGTAACAGAACGGTAAAATCCAAAGTCCGGTTACTTTTCTAACACTTTATTGTCCTCTAAATTTTACTACAAATGCACAATAGATAGTCCTTTCTGCTATCAAAATTATTCTTCTGATAATCTTTCCCTGTCTTTCAATGTCTTTTCCTAGTTTCTCTGTCCCTTATATCTAATTATTACGATGCAATCACTCGACGACACAAACGCTCTCACTGACAGGCTGGCTGACTCACTCTCGTAACTAAAAATTAACTGTACACGGGGACTTACACAACTAAACAACAATTCAACTCAAACTGACTCAAAACTAAATTGCTCACTTTGTCTATCGTCCTGTTGGCCTATTTATACTAGAGCCGATGTCAGGCGACTTCTCGAGGTCTTTCCATGCACACGTGCAAATTGACTCAGCCAGAATCAACAAGATGCTTCTTGGTCCCTTTTATTGTTATCGCACCGCCACGGCCACACACAAACACAACCGCTCCAAGCCGCCCGGCCCTCTCTCGTCCGTATATTGTTGTACGATCAATATCTCAATATTATACTTTAAGTCACTTATCACCCAGATGAGAATCACATTTTCACTAAGGTGAATGGCAATTTATGGTTTATTCAGATATTTAACAACCTTGTGCGAATTATTTGCACGGATAATCTAGGCATTTTTATATTTCATAGTGAAGTTCTTTTCACGATCTCTTCTTACCAATTATTTATGAGTTAATTTATTATGTCAACTTCCATATGAACTTAAGTGCAAAGTTTCATTCCTATAAGAAGCACAAAAACGTATAGGATACTACTACTTACTTTGTGAGTTTCTTCTGTACTTAGTTCGCAGAGAGCATTCATTTTTATTTCTCTCTAGGTTTTATTTCACTGTTTAATAAACAATACAATGCACTCTTCTTGAGTTATGAGTTGGCTTCGTAACACACTAATCTTGACTGCAGAGTTTATCCGAGGATTCCCTTTTTCCCACAGGATGAATGTAGGGGAGGTTTATCATAGAAGTCGCTCTTCCGAAGATGTAGGTTATGGATGTCATCTGTAGCAGGAAAGTTTGGGGACAGATCATTTATAATAGAGGCAAATATAGAAGCTTCCAGTTATACTCGATCCATACTGTACAGTACAGGGTTTGCTTGGAAAAGTTTCTTCTCTATCGCAGAGTACGAAAAAGTGTTGGTAAAAGACAACGAACTGACATAATTTCTAAAATAGGCGAAGGAAGACACCTGTGTCCTACCAACGTATTTTATTTTCCTATCTAAAATCTCATTTTTAAAAGTTATTAGCTTTCACGGGTGCAACAAAGCTAACAAAAGCAAATTCATTCGGAGTTATAGTTTCTGATATAATTTGAAATTTCTGTTAGTTAGTTGAGAGAAAACTGACTGAAGAGCGTTTGATCAACTGAATTTTTTAAAATCGATTCTATTCGTATTCAGAAGCCTAAATACACTTCACTACAGTAAAGAAATATTTGGGAATCATAATAAAGCAAAGCTTACCGGGGACAAACATAATTATAAAATACTGGATGCGGAAAAACAATGTGTAGAACATTCTAGAGTGGAAAGACAGTACCGGAACCTGGAGCTGCAGACGTTCCTTTTACTGCGCTACATGTGTCAACATTAAATCCGTTATGTTGGAGCAGCTGTGTCCAAACACAGGCTCATGAACCCATCTTGGCTCACCCTCCCTGTGCGTCACGTGGACTTCGCACAGCCATGGTCCCAAGTCTATAATATGTCATCACCTGTCGGGCACAGCCTATATGTTTGTCCGATGGACGATAACAAACGGAACAGAGACTATCAATCAACTCTGCTGCGTGTTGAAAATATCGACTTGTGTAAACCGCGCTGAAACACACGTAGGACTTAGAAATATTCTGCTCTCCTAGTGCCTCAATAATTTTTTTCATGGCTGTGCCTACTGATGCCGGTATCGGGAATCGAACCCTGGCTCCCTGCACCAGAGGCAGACGCGCTGCCACTGCGCTACGTGGGTGGTCATTTTAAATTAAAGAATAATATAATGCTCTGTGCTGAAGCAGCATTGAAATGCGCAGTTTGTTATAGGAAATATATCTTGTTATGGAAGGGGGGTGAAAGAAGAATCTGCAACTTTTAAGTATGACCACTAGGTGACATGTTTTGGAAATGTAAGCACTTTTTTTCTATGATTTCCCAGTTGTACAAGGTTATACGAAGTTCCATCAATGTGAGGATGACTTTAAAAGCTATTCACAGAAAAGTCAAGATACACATTTGATTTGTGGAAGTAATATCTCAAGTGTATTTTATCAAAATGTTAGAGCCAGTTTTAAGAGTTAAACATAACGAACACTTTTTCCATGCAAAAGGTAGTTTGGGGTGAGGAAATTGTCCTAAAGCTCTTCGCTTGGCGTTTAATTCAAGTATGGAATTTGTTATTTATCTGACCTTTAGTTACTGGGTATTCCTGCTCATAGACGAGTACATACACACACCCACACACAGACGTTTTCGTAAATATGCATTTTTAGAGGGTTAAGTAAGCCTTAATACATGCATTTGCGAAGTAAGCCCAATATTAAATTGGGTGGAACACAATACTTCACACACCAATTATAGCTAGTTGCTAGAGAAAATGGGGAGGAATCCTCTGCGCATATCTTGGTAGGCTATAGGATAATGCACAACCGTGAGGGGGGGGGGGCGTATATTTACCACGATTCTTATACGCCTCGAATAAGGGCTGTAACGGCATGACGGGCGCTACTGGTAGGGAAGATCAGGCGGGGATAATATATTTATGCTTAAGGTGAAACAGTTGAGGTCTGAGAAGGCTAATATGAATGGCGAGATTGTAATCAAAGGTAAACGAATCCTGTTTGGTATCGCTGATTTATTTTTAAGTTATTTTATCTCATTGGTTATTCTGTTATATTTTCTTATATCTTTTGAATGTTAATAGAGCGATACAACGTAACAATAAGGTTTACTGTTGTATAGCGCTTTGTTCTTGTTTAAGCCCCTTGATCACGTTTATGTTACGTGCTTACCGCAGTGGTGTTTTACTGTAGTGAGGTTGTAATCTTCTGTACCTAGTAGATAAAGGAAGTATTGCAGTTCACCCAAATATTCGGTATAAAGATTTCGTCGGAAATATATGCTTACAGACCCCTAATCCAAGCACAAGCGCATGTGTTTGTGTGTCTGGTTTGTGAACAACTGAACTCAAACACAAAATGTCGGATAGATACCAAAACTTGGTGTCTAAGTTAAGTATCTTCCAAATATGTGATAGGAAAGTTTTCAAGAGAATTCCTTTGCCTTATATTACACTTTACAATGGTGGTATCTAGACTTAACTGGTTCCTAGAATATTACAACTTAATTAATAGTTCACAGACCGGCTTCAGACAGAAGCATAGTACAAGTGAAAATGTACTCCTACTAAGCCAAGACATCAAGGAAGCTTTCAATAGAAAGGAGGATACCTTAGCAGTATTTATTGATTTTAAATCAGCATATGACTCAGTCTGGAGAAACAAATTAATTGAGAAGTTGCAATCAATAGGTGTGAAAAGTAACATGCTTAAATGGATAACTCAGTTTATTTCACAAAGATTTTGTGCCACAAAATATAATACATACATTTTCAAATATAAACAAACACACCGAGGACTTCCACAAGGTGCTGTTCTGAGCACAACACTCTTTAACATATATATAAATGATCTTCCATCAATAATAAAAACTTTAGAAACCAAAATTGCTTTATTTGCTGACGATGTAGTCATTTGGACTTCAGGCTCTCCAAAAAAACCTGAATTAATTAAAGACAGAATAGAAACAGCTCTAAACAAAGTACATGAATGGAGCTCCAAAAACCTCATGACTATCAATGTGGAAAAAACAAATTATGAATTATTTACACTAAAATACAAACCAGTTAATATTAACATAAATTATAATGGTAAACCACTCAAAGCAGTTGATGATGCCAAATACTTAGGCATCACTTTCGACAGAAAGCTAAGTTGGAAAAAACATATAACAAACATCTCAGAAAAGGTTGAAAAGAATCTGCAAATCCTGAAAAGGTTAGCTGGTGCTAAATGGGGCTGCTCAAGGAGAGTCCTTAACACAACATACAAAATGTATGTTAAACCAAACCTCTTGTACTGTTCTGAAGCTTTAATAACAGCGGCAAATGCTAACATCAATAAACTTGAACAAATACAAAATCAGGCTCTTCGCCTAATCACTGGAGCAGTTAAATCCACACCTATTGATGCCAGCTTGCCTTAACACGGACCCCATCAATAGCAACAAAAATAGAAGAACAAGCATTGCTCCAACACGAGAAAATGTTACGACTGCCAAACTCTAAATGGACAGAAGAGAACCTCCCCCCTTCAATCCTTAAAACTCATAGTAGTTTCCTAGAAAAGGTAACACGGATTAAATCCAAATTGAACATTCCTAACACCAGAGAAAATCCATTGGAATTATTGCAACCTACCTTCAATTTGGAATTAATAGAGGAAATAAGTAAATCAGACACACCAAAAGAAATACAAAAACTTCTAGCACTGGAAACAATCAATACTAGATATCCCACAGAAGAATGGCTGCACATATATACTGATGGATCCTCCACGGAAAACCTTACTGGAGCTGGAGTTACGTGTTCACATTTTTCCTTTTATCATTCTGTTGGCAGAGATACAACAAATTATGATGGAGAAATAGAGGCTATACACATTGCTCTCCGACAATTATTAAATCTTCCCTTAAATAAATTTAACAAGGCAGTAATTCTTTCGGATTCTAAAACTGCAATTCAGGGAATATGTTCAAATACTACAAAGAAGTCAACAAAAATTAGAGAATGCTACAAAATGTTAACACAACTCCAAAAAGTTAATAAGACTGTTCATCTCCAATGGATTCCAGCACACTGTGGAGTCATAGGGAATGAAGCTGCAGACTCACTTGTAAAGAAAGGCACAACAATAAAACAAACGTCTAAATTCAATTTCTCATATTCCTCAATAAAACGCTTGATCATTAAAAAATTTTCTCATTCATACCTACAAGAAATAGAAACAAATGCCAAAGACAAAAAATGGATTACACTACTTTCCAACCCAGATATAATCCCCCAGAGATCAAGGAAAACAGCGGTTGCAGCCTTCCGACTATTGACAAATCACGACTGCTTAGCAAGTCATCTCTACAGAATAGGTATCTCAGCTTCACCAATATGTGTCCTGTGTAACGATCCAGTAGAAATGAACGAAGACCACTTGAAGACCTGTGAAGCATTAAGATCAGAAGAAACTACAGTTCAAAAGTATTGGAAAGCACGAATGCTAATGGCTTCATTGCCAGATGCAAGGCACTAGAAAACAACAACATACTACACTTTACACAGAATAGTTTGCGTTAGTTTTTATTGCTCAAAGATCGCCTGAGATTTTGATTAAATATCATATATTAGCATACTCACATGGCAAATAAAACGTCTAGCTTGAATTTTCTATTAATAGTCTACATTTGAAATGCATTTTGGATAACATTTAAACCATAAGAGATTTAAAAAAACACCTACTATGTACAAAAATCAATATCTTCAAAACTTCTTCAAAGTTGTGTCATCATTCAGTTGTTTCTCGTGATGTCATAGGAAGAGTATGGGCTATCAATACCAGCAAATAGTGACCCACCTTTAAACATTTGTCTATCACTTTAGTCTTTCTGTTACTTATAAATGTATAATGGAATTATTTCTGCAAAGGTTTATCTCGATTAACATGAAATAGGTTTAAAATCAAAATTTTACATGAATAGTTATTAGAAGCCACATAAAAATAAGTGATAGTGGTAGAAAAACTCGTGTGACTGCAACATATCCTATTCTTGTTGCATTCTTTATCCTGTATATTATATGCAGTAGAACTGGGTAGAGTGTTAGAAAATGGCAAAATTAGAGAAAGGACAGCCAAAGTAAAGCTATTAGGGGAAAATGATGGGGAAAACAACAAAAGTAAGGGTTTTTGGATATTGAAAAGCAAGAAACTATATACAGTTTCAAGGCAAAATATCATTAATTGATAATAGTTTTAAAAATGGAATGAGGAGAAAATGTATAGAAGTATACGACAATGAGGTCAGAATGGGGTATACACGGGCGAGGACAGGTGTACTGAACTTAATTGGTTTAAGAGGGAGAAGGAGAGAGAGATGTTCCACCTGGAGTAAATTGTATTACAATCGGCATTATATTCTGAAATGCAAAGATGCGGAAAAAGGGAAGAGAATATTTAGGACTAGAGAAATGGGGAAAATTTTCCAACAGAGCTAAAAGTTAATACGATTTTTAACTCCACGTCGGATGAATATATGGAGAAAGCTAGGAAACTTCTAGGAAAAGCAAGGTTAAATTGTTAGAAGAAACGTGGAGTAAATTTTATAAAATGTGGAAAAAGCGAAATGAGGTAGGTATAAAAGCAAATAGTGGATACAATAGGCTTCTCTATTGCATATAAATAGAATGTTAAATATAAGGAGGGAAATAGAAATAAAAATAAAAACAAGCAACTCCAAGAGGGAGCAACGCTTTGTGTAAATTGTGTGTAAAGTAAAGACCGTAAATTGTTCATTCGTTGATATAGCGTTGGACCAGAACGATGGACCATGTATGTGGGATTCAAATAAATGCGCTCATATGTTCATTATTCTTAACACAAGTAGAGAAAATTCTGGTGTTGATATTACTGCTCATTTTAAATTATTACCTTTCAATACCATGTGACGGTATATTTTCAAGTGATGGGCGGCAGAGGGCTTTGTTACTTCACTAACATTTACATAGAGAATAAAATTGCTAATATAGTTTATAGCCGTAGTGTAGTGTTACAAAATCCATGCCGTACTGAGTTGAAGGAGAGTAGGTGTATAGAACATGCGCTATGGTTATGTTAATTAATAGAGGACAGGCTCCTTCAAAGTGAATCACACAAAGCACACGCGCGCTAGCTGTTGACGTTAGCTCGGAATATCCTATTCAAATGCATGAAACCCTTGTTCGCAAGTCTTCTGTGAAACCTGCAATATTACTTCAAAGGTTACAGGGCAACGCGCTTCCTCTAGCGAGCCTGTGCGTCAGGAAGTTCTGTATAAACGAAACCAAATTGCTTTCATTTTATCACAATATAGCCGCTAGATATTTCTGTTGGCTCACGTCATAAAGCAACTACTTACTATGTACAACTTGGACAGCCGAAGAAGAAAATAGATAAATAGCAAAAGTAGAATATTAGACTGCAATTCTCGCACATTTTAACAATTGCATTACCCGAAATAATTTTTAGTTGTACGTTAAAATCTAATTTATACACAACGTTTGTGTTTGCGATAAGTAACGAGTCAGTTGTATGGTGGGCTTCATAAGCATTGAATGACGATTTAAATACTTTAATTTATCCCCGATGGCTCCGCGCTAAGTGTGCAGCTCGCATTCGAGAGGTCGTGGGTTTGATCTCCATGATCGCGCACTCTGAAATGGGTGTTTCCGTGGTTTACCCATAGCACTTAGGCGAATGCTGGGGTGCATTATTTCATACCACGGTTTCTTTTCCACCATTCCCCTTCATTCCATTTCCTTATCATCTTTCAGGTGTACTTTCAGGGGTGTAGTGTTGGCAGTGCCGAGCAGATGACGTGGTTGATTGCGCATGGTAACTGCTGTTCTTGACGCTAGGTGGCGTTTGGTAGGCCTTGTCCTCCGTCGAGGGGGGAGGGGGCGCTCAGTGCGACACCGGACCTGCGGTGTGATGGCTGCTTGGTGGTGCCTAGCACCGGGATGAAGAGATCTCAGCACCCGTTAGGGACTTCCGCGCGCCTCTGTGGCCTGTCTAGCTGCGACCCTGTGTGGCACTTTCGATTCCCTCATTTCGTCCTTGCCTCCTGGGGGATGGTGGCCACAATATACCTGTATAGATCGAAGTGAGCGAGATATCCCCCTATGTGCCTGTACCCTTTACTTTTACCTTTCCCTCTCTTTACCCCTCGCCAATGACAGCAGTATCCAAAATACTGACTGTACATAGTTGTAACCAATGACACGTCAGCATGAAAGGGAAGTATTGATTATTTCTCACGTCTCAGTAAATCACTACTCAACTGTTGTTCATTCACAGCATGCCACATACATCAGAAATTACACGTGGCCAGATTATTGATCTAATGGCAAGCTGGTAATACAATTCGACAAATTTCGGAAACTGCAAATTCCCAGGAATGTAATTAAATTATAATCCCGCCCAAGAAAGGCGATTTATTGAATACGTATTAGAAGACAACCTTTCATTCGAAAGCAGAAACTGTATTATAATATAACGCAACAGACAGACACGTTTAAAGCTATTTCGACAGGAATTTTAATTCCAGATAAATATAGGGAAAATTTGCAGAAGGATTAAATTTGTTTATATTTTCAGTATAATACTGCATTATGTTTACTGTAAAGCTTTACATGTTTTCCTTCTATTCTAAGGACAAAGTAACAGCTTTTCTTATAACACAGAATCGTTTAACTCAGTACATGCTGCTTATTTGAAACATTTGCAACATTTTCTAAAACAGGCATTAAGAATTTGGAGATAAATCTAAAGAAAATTAAAACGCGGCAGTGCAGGTGTACCTATCCTCCCCCTTCTTTCATTGTCCTCATACAGCGCCACGTCTCTAGCCCCGTATTGCAACTACCAAGCAGTGTCATTGGTTAGGAATCATCCCTCACCTTTTGCAAGACCCCGTTACTGAACACCAAAGAACCATCAGACTCATGAGAGCCCAAAACTTTGGCCCGATTGATCACTATCGATAAACGCTACAGGGTCAATTTCAGCAAGAATGTTGTGTACTATAAAAAGCAGTGGCGTATGCTGGGATTGTGATTTGCGCTATCACTAGGCCTACCAGATCCACACTATAAGGGGTTGTTGATTAACCTTCCGTTAGGAGCACGCTCTGGTAGAACACCATTGATCGCGAGGGGCCTAGTATGCCCATACTACATTTTTGTGCTTACATGCTTGTATTTATTTTTTTAAACTTCATTTTTCCTTCATTCCCATGTTTAGCTTCACTTAGCTTACACATATACGGCTTTTATTAGCATTATCTTACTAGATAGATAGTAAGATAGAAAAAGTGTAACATACATTATAATTTGCAATACATTACCTGGACCGTCTCCGTAGCGCAGTTGGTAGCGCGCTTGCCTTTGACGCGGAGGACCCGGGTTCGATCCCCGGTACCAGCATGGGAGGTATGGCACGGGGTATACTCAGCCTCGTTAGGTCCCGGGGGGACCAATTGAGGAGCTACTTGATGGAGAAGTAGCGGCCCCAGGTCTAGAAGACCGCATAACTGGCCGGGAGTGCTCGGGGCGCTGACCACGTCCCACCCTCCAGTACTGCACCTCGCCAATGACGCCTGTATTGGGCAGAGGTGGGGGACGCAGCGGCTGGGCGGTAGGCCTTGGCTGTGGGCTGTCGCGCCGGGGTTTAGTAATATATTACCTGCGATCTTCAGCTACACAACTTGTAATTTGAAATGTGGGTGAAGTGTGAGAAAAAAGCGTGTAAACTATTAAGAGAAACAAAAGATTGTCTTGCTTCCTTAATAAAATTCACGGATTGGGTAATTATAACAATCTGTTCAATACATTTCTATTTTCTTTAATTTTTCATTATGCAAACGGTAAACAATTTTTTTTCTGATAGTTCAATGAATGGTCTGTTCGTTGAGTGTCGAAAGTTTTTAAAACTGTAAAAGATTTTGTATGCGTTGTTGATCTCTTATGTTTATCCAAAGTTACGATTAAATACGCTAAATTTGCGAAACTCGTCGCATTACAGAGCGTTTTCTCGGTTGCAAATAACAAGCATGGCCAGCAATAAAGTTTACTTAATTCGCATGAGTCAGTCAGCTACACATACATATCATAACCGTTTATATTAAAATACCTTTCCGAAGTATTCTTATTTCTTTCGCTTCTCTTCACACTGCAAGTGCAGAAGAACTGGAGCAGGTCTTCCCTATTTTACTATCATTAATTTATCTTCGTATTTCTACTGCGCGTATGATCGTTTCACTAATTGTTTTACTACACCTTGTTCATCCATTTCGAAGCATTAGCACTAGCGACTGCCTTGGACACTGTACATTACGAAGTAAATAATACTAATACAGATGTTGAGGACCGTAACAATCGCACAATTAAAAACACTTTAAACTCCACGGGCTATTGCCATGCAGCCAGTCGTGATCACGCGGCACATTTCGGAGACGCTCCTATGGGTATAGCGACACGGTATTCCGAAGCCTTGGCGTGCTTATTCCCGCATTCTGCCACCTCACCTCTCTCGTCCCGCATCGTAGTGAAGGCTGCGGCAGCAAGAATCCGAAGCCCTACTCTCCCCTCGAGCGAGTGACGTCAGAACTCAGGCAGTCGCATATACAAGCAACGTATGTTTACGTATTGTTAACAACTATTGTGTAGTTATCACAGTCGGAGCAAATATTATACTAATCCCCACTAATGCCAGGCGAACACATGTGGGATTTGTGGTGGACAAGGCGGCGCAGAGGCGGGTTTCCTCAGCGTTCTCCGGTTTCCCCGCCATCTCACTCCACCGATGCTCCATCTTCATTCCATGTATCATCAGCAGGCTTAGTAGTCCAGCAACATTAAAAAGGAATGTAATTATTAGCGTTCGTTATGAATGTGACGGCACAGTGTGCGAAACCGGTTCTGTCCGTCTGCTCTACAGACAAAACGTGCACAATTTCGTTCTTGGTGGCTCACCTACCAAGCCTAATTATCAGTGTCACCGCCTGCGGTGCTGCTTACAGTAAAAGCGTGCGTTAAAGATTACACCCCCCCCCCCAAAAAAAAAAAAATACCATTAAGGTTCTGTCTCAGTTTTATACCGTTCTGTTGACGCTTATTTTTCATTGTGGATGGGGACTTGCTGTGCAGACAAACTGTTTTGAACCATTAACTATATGCTTCTTGTAGTGTTTAATGTTTATAATATGAGTACTAATGTACTCCAGCGTAATACATCACATAATAATAGTTATACTACTACCACCACCACCAATAATAATAATAATAATAATAATAATAATAATAATAATAATAATAATAATAATAATAATAATAATAATAATAATAATAATAATAATAATAATAATAATAATAATAATAATAATAATAATAATAATAATAATAATAATAATAATAATAATAATAATAATAATAATAATAATAATAATAATAATAATAATAATAATAATAATAATAATAATAATAATAATAATAATAATAATAATAATAATAATAATAATAATAATAATAATAATAATAATAATAATAATAATAATAATAATAATAAATAATAATAATAAATAATAATAGTAATTAATAATAATAAATAATAATTAATAATAATAATAAATAATAATTAATAATAATAATAATAAATAATAATAATAATAATAATAATAATAATAATAATAATAATAATAATAATAATAATAATAATAATAATAATAATAATAATAATAATAATAATAATAATAATAATAATAATAATAATAATAATAATAATAATAATAATAATAATAATAATAATAATAATAATAATAATAATAATAATAATAATAATAATAATAATAATAATAATAATAATAATAATAATAATAATAATAATAATAATAATAATAATAATAATAATAATAATAATAATAATAATAATAATAATAATAATAATAATAATAATAATAATAATAATAATAATAATAATAATAATAATAATAATAATAATAATAATAATAATAATAATAATAATAATAATAATAATAATAACAGTAGTAATAATAATAGTAATCGTAATGATGATGATGACGACGGTGGCGCTGACGGTGACGGTAACGGTGACGATGACGATGATAATAATAATGTAATGATATTAATATAGCCCATCCTGCGTGAATCTTACATATAAGGATTACTTGTTTCTCCTCTGACCTGCATATATGCAGTTGTGCTTTGTGTATAAGTAGTTAGGGCGGCGGATTACTATGGTTCCCGAGTTGGAATCCCGCTTCCTCTCGCATTTTTAATATATACTGTTCTTTACATATATATGTATGTGTAAAGCCTCAGCTTCTAACTGATTAAATTGTGTACCAGCCCTGAAACCCCTGCAATATGTACCCCACACTCCGTGCACAACTACGAAATACAGCTTTAAAAAGCAGATGGGAAAATTGTGTATAGCGATAACCTTGGGATGCACGAGCATCCAAGTTCAAGGCTGTAGAATCCTGCAAGAGGTGAAAAATGCAGATATTATCTGAGAATTTGCTAATTAGAAATTACTCAATATCTTCCCTTTAACCTCAAGAGATGGCGTTGTTATCCATTAGTGTTTGCAATTGTGTGGTTAGTGCTGAAACATCCGTCCGAGTATCTGTACAATCAGTAGGTCAAGATAATTAATGATGATCTCCAGCGATAACCATCATCAGCATCAGCATCATAATAGTTGTTGATAATGGTTTTGCAGCTGAAATTTCACACTATTAGCTATGGTATAACACAATCAATCTAACGAAAATGCTTCAGTAATCAAAGTATTACTCCAGGAAGCATACCTTTCTTATGATTAAATGGTAGCGTTTGCATTTGCGTTTGTGCGAATAATTATTGTTACAGCTAAGAGACACACGTTTAAGGAGCGTAAATTTGTTACTTATCCTGAAATTACAGCTGGATTCCAACTGTAAATACTGCTGAACTCTCGTGATTTCAAGATTCTAAAGCAGAGTCTAGAATATATCTAAAACTGTAGCTAATTCCATTCACTACTAACATTTTGCAAATGCATGGGTAAAAATTGATAAGTCAAGATTTTCAGCAAACTGCCTCAAATTCGGTGCCATCAAATTTAGCGGCCACGCTCTTGATGGCATTTGGGTCGTGGTCGCACGCCGCTTCACTTTCGACACTTTTCCCTGCTCGGACGTGCTTATGCATCCAAACAAACGATTTACACAGTTTTTATTTCAAATTGCTCCACAAGTAAAAATCACACAATGTCACGCCTAGGGATCACCCACTAGAGACACCACTAATTGCATCCAGAGAAAGGTATATGGGCTGCGGCCCGCCTTATTGAAATACGCTGTGTTATCAGTAGGTTTTGTCCCTCTTTGTACGGACCCATAGCTGAGTCCTGCTTGCTGTTCTATCTTAGAGAGGTACTTCCGAGGCAAATGTTCTAATCTCACACTGACGCCAATCTTTTTGACTATTAAAACGTCAAGTTTACGATATTCTTCGGATTGGCACTGAACCCGTACATTTGAATTCCTTGACTATTTTATGAACTGTACTTCTGTTAGCCGGATCAATATTAGGAAAGCGCTCCTAAAATGCTCACAGAGAAGAAGGTTCATATTTAATAAAGTTGCAACTGGACCACGACTGGACTATGATTATGACTCTGACAGCTTGGGGAGGGCGACTTAGCACCCCGACCGAAAGGAGATCTTTTGAGCTTATGTCCATGAGGGGTACTCCCAGGAGTATGGATGAGGGAACGACCCTAAGAGCAGCCGAAACGTTGCCACTACTGAGCAGAGGGCAGGGTCTCTACATTTTTCCAGTTAGAATCATTTCGGCGGAGGCTGACTCAGCCCGGTTCTTCTTCCACCCCTCGGGTTCGTACTCCCAAGGAAGGGGGCGGGACGCGGGACTTCCGCCGTCGGGCTTATAACACCCCATGGGGGGCCGGAAACAAGTAGGCTCATCTTCTAATCCGGAGGACGACATTTCCAGAGCGCATCCTTTTCCCCTGGCGTGCTAACGCCACGACGTTCGCCGATGCTTCCAACCGTAAAAGAAACCTAACGGGATGAAGGGTGTAATGAAATGATTAATGTAATGAAATGGAGGGACAGGAAATTTGGAGGATATGAAACCTGGGGAAATCTCCGAAAATATCCGTGGGTCAGGGAGGTCGGCCGCGGGGATCGAAATCGCGACCTCCCGATTGCGGGCCACAGACGTTACTGCCTGAGCCATCCCTCTTGGTATGACTGGACAAACACACGACTGCAAAACCATCAAAGAACAATATCTACTGAATTCATGTATCATTCGCGGCGTTAGTTAGAATGTTACGTCATATGTGACGCAAAGCAAGAATTGGAATCTCAGCGGGAAAGTGGCGCGTGCCCGAAAGCCTAGGGGTGCCGATAAGAGCGTGAACGCTTAACCTGATAAGCTTGTGTGTGTGCAACGGAGGGGGATACTTCGACACACCGCGACCCCGACATGGATCTATTGTGGGCTACCACCTCCCAGGTGGAAGGGATGAAGCAAAATGAGATCGCAGGCTTATTAGAGAGCGAAGCCCAGAGACGCACAGAAGTCCCAAACAGTTACAGATATTGGCACCTGGCGCACAACCGAAATGTTTCCTCTGCCCAGGGAGAGGACGACGAGGCGACCCTTGCGGCCTGGGCAGCAAGTTCCAGGGAGGGCCAGGGAAGAGGTTCCTGAGCGCAAGCAACTATGCGATCTGTCCACATTCGGCGAAACGTACCGCGCTACAAACTAAACCTAAAAGGCGAAATGGGAGGAAATAGAAATGAAGGGAAAGAAATCCGTAGAGAAGAGATTAATGCACTCCAGCATTCGCCTAAGTGAAATGGGGAAACTACGGGAAAACCCATGTCAGTGTACGCGGCCAGGGGAATCGAACCCGTGGCCTCCGGAATGCTGGCCTCAGACGTTACCTCCTGAGCCATCCCGCTTGGTTGATGACCGGATCTTAATTTTTAAAGGAACAAAGATATTTATGCTCACATTGAGCCCTGAAAACCTGTATATTTGAAGGTATAATCTACACATTAGTGTATAAAGAACGTGCTTTTACACCACCATGTTTCGTATATTAAGTTTTATGTATTAATCTAACAAAGTTGTTAGCTTCTAACACATTGGTAGAAAAAGTACAAATCGCACCTCCCAAGGAAGAAGATCGTAACTCACTTTTTTGCAATTTTGAGATATGATATGTTTCAGAAAGTGTAGGTGAAAGGGCATCTTGTGTATAAAAATCATATGTTTATCTTTGATTGTTGATGAGCTGTAAGCAATTGTTTTATGTTGTATCTTTGAAGTCATTCTATTATTCGTGGAAAATTATCGTATGTTGAGATAACAATACTTTTCCAGGTTAACATTGTTGCTTTCTTCCTAATTTAACTGAAGTTACGTTTGTTTTCCAGGGTGATTTACAGTCTAATTGTAATAAAATAAAGAGGAAATATGTTATGACAGTTTAATTTGGCACAGTGATTATGCAGCTTCAACATTGTGAAGGTAATGAGTGAGTGAGTGAGTGAGTGAGTGAGTGAGTGAGTGTGTTGGGTTTAAGGGCCCGTCGACAACTTGGTCATTAGGGCCCCGTGAAGGTAATGAACCTGGTACGATGTTGGTAAACAATTCTTCAAAATTGGGTGTTGGTACTTAAATATCCCCTGATAAGCGTGGTCACCATAGTAACAGACCTCATGCAATAAGTTGTTGTTGTTGTGTTTAACGCCCGCTTTTACTACTACGGCACCGCAGGCGGTGACACTGATGATACATGAAGATGGAGCACCGGTGGAATGAGATGGCGGGGGAAACCGGAGTACCCGGAGAAAACCCGCCCTGACGCCGCTTCGTCCACCACGAATACCACATGCGGGTCCCTGGGATCGAACCCGGGCCGCCTAGGTGGTATGCGAGCGCGCTAACCGCTCGGCCACGGCGCCGCCCCATGCAATAAGTGATTCTGTTAAAGATACATTGAGGGTTCACATTCAGCTGATTCCAAAAGTTGAGTCCCATTACTTGCATAGGAATACTAGTAGACTTTTTCTGAAAGCTGATATAATTTTCTCAAAATTGTACAGACTTTACTCTGGATGGTTCACTCAACAAACATATGCTTTTAAACCAGCTACACGCAGGCAGTATCAAGAAATTGTTGACAACGAATATAACATTGGTATTTTTAAACCTAAAAAAGATCAATGTGAACTTTGTTCTAGCTATATTAAATTAATTACCGATCAAAAATTATTGCAGAAAGAAGATTACGAGAAACACAAACACAACAAAGAATTAGCTAGAAACCAGAAGGAAGTTGATAAACAAAATTCCATAAATGACTGTTCCTTAGCTTGTGCGGTATTTGATTATCAGAAAGTGCTTCAAACTCCAATGTCAGATGTCAGCGTTTTTTTATTACAAGAGGAAGTTAAGCACATATAATTTCACTCTGTATGATTGGGTAGTAAAGACGGTTACTAATACATTGGTACGAGTCTATTGCTAAACGTGGAGCAAATGAGGTCGCAAGCTGTTTATTTGGTTTTGTGAAGCAAAAAAAGGAAGAAGGGAAAAACAAAATAACCTTCTCTGACAACTGCGGGGGTCAAAATAGGAATAGGTTTGTTTTTGCCCATCACGTTTTTGCATCCCAGTATTATAAGATAGATATTTCACACAAATTTTTAGAAAAAGGACATACACAGAATGAGGGAGACAGCATGCATGCCTTAATAGAAAAGAGAAAGAAAGGATTAGAAATTTTCACACCACAGCAATGGTAAATGCTAGTGAGATCAGCAAAATTTACGGGAAATTCCTATAAAGTTAAACAGATGACACAAACATATTTTTTTTTTTTTTTTTCAAATCTTTAGTTGGTTTCCAAAACTGGGCAACAGATTCTTCAGGCAACTCTGTTATGTGGAATAAAATCAGAGAATTTTCCGTTTGTTCGGCAACTTTTCATGAACCACAGTCAAGCCAGTGCGCTGGGACAGAGCAGACGTACCAGGAGAACCGGTTGTTTTGTCTACTGCGTGTGTGGCCTGATAGTGAGTGAGCGCAAGAAAGACATATACAACACTGTGAGTGATATTATCGATCACCAAGTGTAGGAATTTAAAGTGAGTATTTCAGCTAAATTTAACAGTGAAAAGAAATGGAAATGTACGCGAGGAAAAATACCCTCAGGATCAAGTTTGCTTTAAGTGCAACGCGACCGTCGGCATATGAAGTGCATGATTTCATAGCAGATACATTACGGTTAAATGCGGAACAAGTGGATACAATACAGTTAATTGCAAGTGAACGGGCAATTTATGTTAAATTAATATCAGCACTCTTGCTGGAGAAAACCCTCAATACCTTCTCGGCGGAAACACCTTTCACATACATGAATGGTGAGATGACTAAAGTGCTTATCGAACACGTGACCGGTAATGCTGTCAATGTCCGAGTGTTTGATGTACCCCCAGAGCTCCCGGCAGAGGTCTTAAAAGCAGCGTTGCAGCGTTACGGAACGGTATATGACGTCCGGAAGGAACAATGGAGCCGACAATATCGCGTCCCGGTGTTTAATGGGGTACGAGCGGTAAAGATGCAACTGAAGACGAACATCCCTAGTTTTAGCATCATTGGCAGCTACAGATTATCGGTGTCCTACGCCGGCCAACCCAGATCCTGCTACGTCTGCAGTAGCACGGCACATCTAAAGGAATTTTGCCCCCACCGTCCGACCGCAACACGCCCAGTGGCGACTGGACGGAGAAACGAAACAGAACCGACGAAGGTGGTAGTGGACACGCAGAGTGAGGGAGCGCATCCTACGGATGAAAACAGGCAAACGTCCCTGGTGAATGACAGTCAACAGGAAGCAGCAAGGTCTGCACCGCAAAGGGAGTATGCCTCCATAGTTCGAGATACCACAGGCAAACGAGTACATCTGGCCAATCCGGAGGAGATAATACCACCCGAGGTGGGTTCACTTGTAACGGAGACAGCTGCAGCAGAAGAGAAACGCCCGACCGAGAAGAAACGGGCCAAGCGGGCGAAGACAAGCAAAGCCCAGAAGGAAGAACCATCCTGGAATAACCAAATGGAGCTGGAGGAAGTTGTGGAAGAAGCCCATGAGGAGGCACGTCTATTGCAAGTCCCGTCCACAGACACAGCAGATACGGCTGGAGTACTGACGCAAGAGCCTGCCTCAGCATTGATTGGCAGCAGTATCCTGGAGAAGGGAGGTGACAGGAACACCTGTGAGGTTCAACCTGCAAGGAGGGACGCGGCAAACAACCCCCAGAGTGATTACGAAGCAGCACAGTTACAACAAAGTGTGAAGTGCCCAGCGGTGGAGATAGGAGCAGACTCCCATTACCGGGAGGACACCCCCGGCACCACCGTAGCGGCACGACCATCTGCGAGTGATTCTCGACCGCAAGTACTCGAACGGCCACACAGATCCCAAGAGGACCAACCACGGTCAGCTGAAGCAGTCGCAATTTATCGGCGTGCAGAGATGGCTGGTGGATCTCATCCCTCTCAACCTGCTGCGAGATCCACAGAAGCGGAGTCGCCGATCCTACTTCAGGTGACACGGAAGCCCCAGGTGTCCTTATGTGACCCAAGGCTTAAGGGAAACCCTCCGGCACAGATAACCCCAGCTAGACATCCAGAGACCGAACAGTAGCACACTAGCAGCAATGCACGAGGCCAAGGACGTAGACGCCCGAGTTACACTATCTTTGCGACAGTCGCTTTCATAATGATCTATCTACGAACGGTGGCAACAGTGAATGTGAATGGGTGCAGAAATCTAGTAACCCAAAAACTGCTCAATAGTTTCCTCCAGGTGAACAACATTGACATATGCTTTCTCCAAGAAGTAAATACTTACAACTTGGATGCTCTTTACAATTACGACTATAAAGTTAACCTAGGTTTGAACGGCAGAGGAACGGCAATAGTGTAAATAGTGTACAGGAAGGGACTGCCCCTGCAGAATTTTCAGATGGATCCCGACGGACGGGTCCTCTCCGCTACTTTGGAAGAGACCGTCCTGGTTAACATATATGCTCCAGCTGGGTCACAGAATAGACAAGCGAGAGAGCGTTTCTTCCAAACCGAGGTAACCCCGCATTTGCGACAAGGCAAGGAACTTCTGCTAGCAGGCGACTTCAATTGCACGTTGCAGGCGAAGGACCAAAAAGGTGCTACGAATTTAAGCATCATGCTACAACACCTAGTGTCACAGCTGCAACTGCTTGACGCATGGGAGATCAAGCATGGGAACGAAGTGGAATTCACTTTCACCCGCAACACTTCTGCCTCACGCATCGACCGACAGTATCTATCTCCCGGAATGGCTCCAAATGTCCATCGAATTTGGGTCATTCCGGTGGTTTTTAGTGACCATCATGCAGTGCTATGTCAATTGCAAATAAATGAAATAAGGCTTGAGACGGCCGGCCGTGGCTACTGGAAACTCAATAATTCTATGCTGGAGGACACAGAAATTAGGGAACAATTTCAAATCAAATGGCTTCAGTTACAGTCGGCCTTTAGAAGTTCAACTCGGAAGAGTTTTTGGTGGGTGAACACGGCAAAACCAGCGATTCGCTCCCTATTTAAATCCATGGGTATTGTGAGGGCACAGGCCAAGAAGCAGCTACTACATTTTTACAATGAGGCGCTGTGGGGGCTGCATCTGAAGCAAAGGGAGGGCTATGAGGTGCAGACGGAGATAAAAAAAGTAAAAGAAATCATCAAATTAAAACACTTACACCAGTTGGAAGGACATAAAGTTCGAGCCAAAGTGAAATCCATGCATGAAGCGGAACAGAACTCATTTTATTATTTCGCAAAGGAGCGGCAGAAGGGACATGGAAGATATCCTCAAACAATACGGGACGCGCACACTGGAACTGCCCATGTTGGAACGCGCGCCCAGCTCCAGCTTATAGCGGATCACTTTCAGGCTTTATTCCAAGAAGCGCCAGAAGCAGACACCCCTTATAGGCGTATGGAACATGAACTGTTTGACACCGGCATCACCCAGGAATCCGCAAAAATACTTACCAGCCCTATCACGGAGCGGGAGGTGTTGGTCGCCATTGAACAAGCCAGTCGACACACATCACCAGGTCCTGATGGGCTCACCTATGAATTCTATAGAAAGTTCTGGCCAATAATCAAGAACGAAGTGATGGAAGTATATGCGGAACTGTGGGAGACAGCAGTGTTTCCCGCAACCTTCGCGGATGGTGTTATCACCCTGGTGCCGAAGAAACAGAAAACCGCCACCATGAAGGACTATCGTCCAATAACGCTGCTAAACGCCGATTATAAGTTATTTGCGAAAGTTCTGGCTAACCGATTAAAAGGAGCATATGCAGAAATCATGCATTGTAACCAAGCGGCAATATCGAAAAAGAACATTATTGACACATTGGCGGAACTGCGTGACACGCTGATCCATCTACGCAGAGAAAATAAAGCGGTGGCTTTGATCAATCTCGACTTTCAACAGGCTTTTGATAGAGTGCGCCATTCGTATCTGTGGAACTGCTTAACGGCTGCGAAATTTCCAGTGCCGGTAATCAACCTTATTCAGGGACTCTACGGCACGGCACAGTCTCGAGTCTTATGGAACGGATGGTTTTCCAGGCCGGTACGAATACAACGATCAGTACGTCAAGGCTGCCCGCTATCAATGGGATTGTTTTCATTGGCATTGAATCCTTTACTCCAGAGGTTGCAACAAACCATGCGAGGAGTCAGTGTATACAATGAACGGTTCACACTTACAGCCTATGCTGATGATGTGACTGTGGTGGCTGCAGATAATGAAGACATGACGACCATGCAACAGGGATTGGAGCAGTACACAACGATGTCCGGTGCAGTGTTAAATGCTGAGAAATCGGAGATCCTAATATTAGGAAATTGGCCGGAACCGCCACAGACCTTGGGGATGCAATGTGTGACTACTACAAGGATACTTGGAATATGCTTTATGGCAAATATAGAAGATACGATTGCAGTTAACTGGAGGGAAAAAATTAATAGTTTACGCCATTCCTTATCCATGGAGAGGATCCGGAACCTGAATTTGCTACAACGCATCTGGTACCTGCATACTTATGGTCTAAGCAAAATTTGGTATGTGGCACAGATTCTGCCGATTGCAAAACGTGACGCACAGAAATTGGAACAACTCCTTGGTTACTTTTTGTGGACTGGAAAAGCATATAAGGTGAGCCGGCCTCAACTACGTTTGCCTCCGTCCAAAGGTGGTTGCGGCTTAGTGGACATTGCCAAGAAATGCATGGCCTTATTGGGGAAAACCGCCACACAATCATTGCGCGGATCTGGCTCATCCATTGACCAAAATTTCTGGAAGGAACAGCTGCATAACCCTCAGGTGGCACTCAACGGATTTAAACCCACTGTCCTTCACCTAAAACGAATTCTGGACAACAACGATGACATTACGGCCTTTGAATGCACCCGGAACCACTACCGTATGCTCACGACAGTTCATCTGGTGCCCAGAGTGGCAGAGAAATATACCAGGGAGTGGAAAGTGATCTGGCAGAATTTATTTTGTAAACATGTGCCCAGTGATTGGCAGGAAACCACCTATGAAGTAGTAAATGAGACTATAGCGACAGCGGATAAACTCTGGCGACATGGAAGGGCACAGTCAAACCAATGTCCATCTTGTGCCGCCGTCGACACACTGGACCACCGGATCGCTTCCTGTAAGCAGGTTGAAGTCATCTGGGTAGAGCTCAGGACCTACGTCGCCAAATGGTGCCCACCGCAAGCTCCACCATGCCTTGAGAAGCTCCAGCGTTTGGAATTTCATTTTCAGAATACTGCACTCCAACGCTGTGTAGTTTGGCTGGTAATGGGAACAATGTACTGGATCCTTATACAGAATAATGGCCCAGTGGCGCAGAGGAAGGATTGGGTCAGTTTTCTGAGACAGGCACGCTGGCAACTGATAACTTCTGGTCTTAGCAAATCAATGCAGCCGTACATAACACGCCTTGCACTTTAAATACGACAATGCAACTATAATCAAAATAATATATACATATAAAAAAAAAAAATTAAAAAAAAATGAAAAAAAAAATAAAATAAAAAAATAAAAAAAAGCAAAAAAAAGTAAATTTTAAAAAAAAAAGAGCCGACGATTATAAAAAAAAACAAAAAAAACAAAAAAAACTAAAAAAAAATAAAAAACAAAAAGAAAAAAAAAATAAAAGAATGAACAAAAAAAAAAAAAAACATCTTATTGCTTATTTCCTGTAGGTGCAAAAAAAAAAAAAAAAAAAAAAAAACTTAAGTATTATTTATTTTATGATCATGATATATTGATATAACCCAAACTGTTGTGTAGTATAGAATATTTTCAATGTATGGCTGACACAAAATTTAATGGTGGGTGGTAGGAGCAGCTGATCAACACAAACTCCAATAAGTGACGATCTTGTATAGTACGAAGGTGATATTAAAAATATCGTTTACCCCACAACGTTTATTTGCACAACAGGAAAGAGAATACCAGTGACCATTAAATGTTGTGTCTGCCATAATAAGATGCTTTTTGTACTTGCTCTGCCATGTAACTAGTAGCAATTCAACCAAAAGTGTATCACAGGCATTACTGTAAATTCAAGTTTTGAGGTCCCTTGAATACAAAAGGATGTTTTGAGAAAGATCCATTCGCGCGGATGTGTGTGTGTGTCTGAGCAGTATGACACAGGAACAAAAGGTTTGGTATTTAACCGATTATTCTTTTTGCAGTTAGCTGTTCTCACACACACACAAACACACACACACACACGCACACGCGCACAGGCGCAGAGACGCACAGACGCACACGCGCACACACGCACACGCGCACAGGCGCAGAGACGCAGAGACGCACAGACACAGAGACACAGAGAGATAGAGAGACAGAGAGACCTCTATCTAAAATGCTTTTTTTTAATTGAGGGAATGGTAGGAAAAGTAACAAGACTATTATGATATATAAAAAAAAAAAAAAAAAAAAAAAAAAAGAAAAAAAAATGAACCAAAGTTCAGATATTCATTTGATGAAGATTATCGCACTCTACCTTTGCAAAAAGGCAGAAAAGGTAGACCTGCCATGGAATGCAAACATTTACCAAGAACCTACAGCAGAACTATTCCATTATCAACTGCAAAATATAAAGATCTCATTTTCTTGTGCAAAAGTAGAAACATTCCTGAATGTTATCGTTGTTTCTACTATTCTCTAAAGTACAGCTATACAGGAGTTGAATTAGAATCTACAGATGACAAACTGCAGAGGAAGAAGTAGAGTGTGATGTAAAATCTAATGCTCAGTTTGACAGTACCTTTAAAAATGTGTCCTTTTTATGTTTGTTTGTACTGTGTTCACAAGTACTAAGAGTTGATACAATTAAAGCTGTTCTTTGCTGCAAGTAGAGATTACTTAATTTTATTTTTAATAAAGAAAACCTCTACTGTAACTTGACTTTTTTCATAATTTCAGCGGAAAAACATCGTAACTCAAAAAACTTCACACCTTGTAATGTAAAAAATATAATAGCTTCAGTAATTGAATTCTGATAAGGTTAATATTAATACACTGTATTAACAGATACATAATGAGTACTAATACCTTAACTTCAGACCCAAATATGAAAACAGTGATTTTTTATTGTTCTTCAAACTTTGTTTTTGCTCTCCTGAAAAGTTATGAAAAGTGAGTTACGATCTTCTTCCTTGGGAGGTGCGAAATATTGATGCCATTGAGATACATTTCTCAGAAATTGTTTGACGTGTGCCAGTGGTATCCTATTGTGTTGTACGCTATCCACCTTTTATGTTTTATCGAAGGAGGTCTTGAATCAGGCGGCCAAGTTGAAAGTCATAGAGGACTGCATTCAAGACCCCAGGCAGTAACAGATTCATCATTTCAGGGACACACACCATCAAAGAAGTTATGAGTACTATAAAACTTGAAGATGCCGTCAGGAGTAAACCCAGCCTCATCAGTGATCAAGATGAATGCTAAGAAATACACGAATATAGCACAATTCCGTAATATGGCAGAAAGTTCTTCTTAACTCAAAGTTCACCACATTCAATCCTTGCACGTGCTGAAGGTGATACCGCTACTGAAGATTTTCATACAAATTCTCCAGATTCCTGACTACTGTCTTCCCTTACCGCAATGGGTCTTGTGGTATCTGATATTTTTACGAAGATATGGACCCACGGTCAATGCTTCATACCTGCCATAGTCCGCCAACATCCAATACACTCCTCTCGAATGAGGAGCCACTCTCTCTCAAGCATTGGTAAATTCATGAGAATATTCATGAAAAAGTTAACTGCCTGTCGGGACACCTTTCTGCATGAACTTCGAAAGTTCGTAGTGCATTTCCATGTGGAAGGCCACACCTATAGTACATATCGGCCTGTATATGCTCTCCAGCAAACAACCAAACAAAAAACAATAAACAAATCAGAGGACAACAGTTTAATTCAACTAATCATTAATCTTTTGCTCTACGTGGCCTCTGCAGCACGGATATGGTGGTGTAGAGAAACTGGAAGCAAGAACTCTACGAACTACGACACGTCATAACCAGATTCGTGATACATGGTTTCCACTTCAAGGTGCACGAGTACAGAGGTCACCACCACCAATCGGCCCCACATGCGAGTGCCATGGTGTAGCAAAAAGTGCGGCAGGTATCATGCAATGTGGTATGATCGAATACAGGCATCATTCACGCAATGGAGTAGGGAACACTAGTGTTGGTGCTTGACAGTTGCATATTTTGTGTTATTAAACTATTATTATTATTATTATTATTATTATTATTATTATTATTATTATTATTATTATTATTATTATTATTATTATTATTATTATTATTATTATTATTATTATTATTATTATTATTATTATTATTATTATTATTATTATTATTATTATTATTGTTATTATTGTTATTATTGTTATTATTGTTATTATTGTTATTATTGTTATTATTGTTATTATTGTTATTATTGTTGTTATTGTTGTTATTGTTGTTATTGTTGTTATTGTTGTTATTGTTGTTATTGTTGTTATTGTTATTATTGTTATTATTATTATTATTATTATTATTATTATTATTATTATTATTATTATTATTATTATTATTATTATTATTATTATTATTATTATTAATTCTGAGTTCTACAACAAACAACCTAAGCAACCTCTACTAAAAGACAGTCAAAAAGTTGGTGGACAACAATTTAATTCCATGAAACATTGTTGATGTCAAGGAAGGGGTAAACGATATTCAGACTCATATTTATATTGTGACGCAGGGCGCTACGCAAAACAAAGGATTTTCGGGGCTAAGCCACTTCACACCGCATATCAGGCCGGCGAGGAAACAAACGCATTCAAGGTCAGACTGCCTCGCGCGACTGGTTGTGTGTACGTGACTAACAACAGTCAGAGCGGTAGAACCAAAAAGGGCTTTCTCCAGATCCTCCGAGAAATATCTGGCTACGTCATCGTCGGCGTGTTTGAAAAAGATCGCGGTAGGTCCGTGTGACGTCATTTCAGCTATACAAGGAGGACAGTAAGAGAATTAGTGAGAGTTACAGTCATGAATCGGTCAGTGTATAAGTGAGTGGGAGACAGCTGTGTTTGTGGTACGTCGCATCGAAGAGAAGGGGAATTTAACGAGTGTCGAGTGGCTGTGCCGTCGGGGTTAGTGTATGAGAGACAGAGAAAGGGAATAAAAACAGTGTAAGTACTGAGTCAAGGTTACAAGAAGAAACGATTGTGAGTTGTAATATTACGGAAGACTAAAGACTGAGTTCTCATCAGAAGAAGATAACTGTGTTTCTGTGCAAAAGTTTAGAAGAAAAAAAGCGTTAGGAAAGTAACTGACTGATTTTGTTGTTTTTATCACAGTATGAACGGTTTTTTTTTTTTTTTTTTTGCATCCTGTAAATTTGGCATTAAATTGACTATGGCAGCACGAAATGCGTGTTAAAGTTTTCAAAAGAGTTATCAGTAGAGAGCGAATTTATATGTAAATAAATAAATACACAAATAAACAAACAAATAAATGAATAAATAAAAATATATACCGGACATTTAAGAAAGTGTCCGATATTACAACCAGAGCTTGGTTTGGTCAAAACTAGAATACATTTTCCTGTAAGCTTATGTCCGGAAACAAATGTCTGTTGAGATATGAGCCATTTTACCCATGTTGAGTGTGAGTTGCGTTTGGCGGAGCAGTCATGTAGTTGAAGCATCAGAATGATTTTAATTTCAATGTGTGGCCAGGAATTGTGGCTGACAGACTCTAAGAACCATGCGTTTTACCGGACAGATTAACAGGTGCTATGTATCACCGATTCCAGCGAATTGAGTTGCCTGTGCCTTTGGAGACAACGCATGTGGTTTATGCTTAACGGGGCACCACCCCATTTGTTACGTATCGTGCGACAATATTTAAACCAAACATTTAATGGAATATGGATTGGTCGAGGAGGCCCAGTAACATGACCTCCCCGTTCGTCGGAGCTCAATCCATTGGATTTCTTTCTATGGGGACATTTAAAGACACTGATGTATGCCAAACCCATCGACAATATGCCTACGTTACAAGAGCGAGTGACCAACGAACGTGCTCAAATCGGAGAGCAGCCAACTGTGTTCGTAGGAGTTCGTTGGAGAAGAAGAGCTGAATCATGTGTGAGAATGCATGGTAACCATACGAAGGAACTACTTTCGTAATATCGACGTAACATGCAGATGTTAACAGTGGACAGAATGGCAGAAATCATCAGAACTCCTGTTTGGTGTTTTTGGGTGTTTACCAACAATTGTTCTGTTAAACATTTGTGACAGTAAAGTATTCACGAGAGCTCGCTTGTTGGATTAAGTCCATTGTCTGGTGTAAATACTCAACTCAAGTAAAATGGCTCATATCTCAACAAGTATTTGTTTTCGGATATGTGTTTACAGGACCAGTTATTCTAGTTTTGGCCACTTCCAACTCCTGTTGCAATATCGGACACTTTTTAAACAACTGTATATATACACAAAGTGGTTCACCTGTTATTTTTGGAGACAGGCAACACTTCATACTCTGAAAGCAACAAGGTAGGAATTGCAGTGCTTGTAGACCATTTGGTAGCCTGCAAATCTAGCCTGCTCTTCATGGGAAAATAGACCTTAGCAGCGCATGCTTTTGGAATGTTCTGCTGCTAAGGCTTAAGATCCATTTTCCCATGAAGAGCAGGCTAGATTTGTATGGCTGTCCAGATCTCAGAAATGTTCTTACGAAATAGGTGCAAAAGTTTTGAAACACCAGAAGAATCAATGTTAAGAAAATTGTATGTGCTTGCCTGTTACGAATAAATATTAAGAAAGATCAGAGCAGAACGTAAAAATAAAAAGTTGCTAGAGAATGATGAAATCGTTTCCTAGCGGTGTTTCCTCTTAGCATGTAGAGAAATATCAACATTAAGTCATGTAACAATGGCTCGCATATTCAATGAGACTCTAACGCTGTTATGGCCGAATGGGGTGAAGTTTGATAGCATTTTACTCTTACGTACGGGTGCTGCTCCATAGATGAAGAGGGTAGCCGAAAGCCTTTCTGTAAGTTTCCCACACATTATCTGGGGTGTTAATGAACTACACCGAAATAACTTGAGTGATTCTAGATGTGACTGATAAGTAATTTGAGACAGGCAACGTCCGCGGCTAAGTATAACGCAGTTATATGGTCTTAAACGTATTGGTACCACATGCTGATAAGTTGGTGCTAAAGCACACCTGGGCGAAAAATTGGCTTACAATGTCTTTCGAATAGTTGATATTAGCCAGTGGCGTACTGGCACTTTGGAAATTATAGTCGTAAGTTCGAAATTTGAACAAACAGGCCATAGATCTCCTATCATAAGTTGCTTGTTTAAGAGGTCTCTGTATTCTCTGAAAATATTTCGGTGTAGTTCATTTACCCCTGTATATGTAACTTGTACATGGTTTACACAGACTATGTCAGCAGATACATACATTGTATCCTAAACTGGACAAATTGTCCTCAAAAGGCAAAAAAGGTGTTTGTGAAAGCACCAAAAAGAATTGATTTGTTCAGAGTCAAAAATCCAAATCTCGCACTTTTACCTAGACATAATTACTCGCTGGGGGACATGGTTGGAAGCAGCAGGTATATACAAACAAATCTGAAAGTTTTAAATCGGTGATTGATGAGCTGGCCGTCTCCTTAGCGTGGTGGTAGCGCTGCTGCTTACCAAGCAGGAGGCCGGGTTCAATTCCCGGTACCTGCGTGGGGATTTTCTCCTTCTGGGAGACATGATCCGGGTTTCACTCAGCCTCGTTATGTCCCTGAGGTTCAATTGAGGAGCTACTTGATTAAGAAGTAGCGGTCCCTGTTCGCGTAGACCACATAACCGGCCGGGAGGGCCCGAGGTGCTGACCATGCTTCACCCTCTACTTCTGCACCCCGCACATGACACCTGTAGGGGCCAGAGGTGGGGAACGCAGCAGCCACGCGGTAGACCTTGGCCCGACAAGGATTGTTGCGCTGGGGTTTAGTTTTATTTTATATTGATGAACCAAATAAAGATAACGTTTCTTCAATTGAAATTTTTCAGAACTTCCTCAAGACAGTACCTAGACTAAAAATGAACTGTCTTACATACTGAGCTTTTCGTTTCACCCTGTAAAAAATTATAAACGTGAACTATAACAAAACTATATAGCTTGTTAACTGAGGCAGTTAATGAAGTGCATGAGATTGAGAAAAAAAATCACTCAAAGTTCAGAAGTGGAAGCTATTAAACAGAAATTAGAAATCGCATTGGTAAAAATGGTGGATTTCATACTTTTGTAAGGTTGCCAAGGTTTCGAAAGAGGAAGTAAATGTTGGTGAAATTGACAATGAGTTTGTCGGTGACATTCCTGTGACGAATTATGCAAGACTATCTTCATGTGATGTTAAAAGGTTTTTCTCCTGGTATGCTGCACTGTTTTGAGACAATCGTATCGGCCTGTGATGAAAACCTTGGGGAAAGTTTTCGTGGTTCACTGCAAAAGAGAGTTGCTTCAATTCACTACTACCTCAGCATGTTTGAAGTGTGACTTTTTAACATACTGTAACAAAATTACAATTCGACGAGCCCCACTCCTGACATCAGTGTAACGAAACGAGAAAATCAGTGCAGTTACTTTCCTATCACTTTATTTTCCCTCCAAAATTTTATTACAAACACGTAGTTCTCTCCTATTGACGTTAAAGCAGTCGGCAGTGTTTCGTGATATTACAACTCACAACAGTTTACTTCTCGTAACCTTGACCCAGTCCATTCGCCGTCTTTCTTCACTTTATATTCTGTCTCTCACACGCTTAACTCCGACGATACAGTCACTTGACACGCGTTCAATCTTCTTCACTTCGACGCGACGTGTCTCGCACTCACTGACATACCGACATACTCATGTCAGTAACTCTATAACTATGCCATTTCCTCGCCTCCTTATATAGCGAGGATGACGTGATATGGATGCTTCTCGACTTGCATAAACACGCCGGCTTCCGGATGCCCTCCGAAAGTTCTAGAAACCCTTATTGTTGCCGCTTGATTGTTGTTAGTCACGTGTTTTCTCGCGTAAGTGGTTTGGGGAAGCTTGACCTTGCGCCTTTGTTTGCTCGCCGCCCTGATATGCGATGTGAAGTAGGTCCTATTATCCTTTGTTGTACACCGTGCCCAACGTCACAATAAGTATTTAGAATTTTTAATATTGAAACAATTTTTTTTTTTCATTTTATGCATGTTTCTTATACTTCTTCCTACATAAGAAATAAAATATTTTAAAATTTGTTTAGCACATAAAATCCGTTCCCTAGTTAGCAGCTTCTAGCCGCTATCCGGAAAAAAAAAATCTGATTTTGTTTCTTTTCTGTTTTCTTCTTTCTTGTTGGTTTTATGCTTTATAATGCTCAGCTTTCATGACGTAGCTTCCGATTGATCTTTAACATTACGTGAAAGGTAAATAATTACTTTTTCATTATTGACATTCGAAGCGGAGAGTAAATATGACATTATACTGTAGACGTCTGTTCTAACTTTACCATTAGGGTCTCGACTGCAATCGGGGTTGCAAAGGAAAAGTTAATTAATTTAACTGTGAGTATCATTCATGAAAGGAAGTGAAGGTAATCATTTCAGTCCCATGCAGAATACGCTCACAAAGAAAACTGTTGTGACCTAATTCTGACTCGTCAAAAAGCCTACGAGCCACGAGTTTCGTTACAGGTGACGATTTTAAATCCTATAGTTTAAATGCACATGATATAGTCGTGGTATTTTTCCATTGTTTTGATAGTTACGGCCGCCTCCTTAGGCAGTGGTAGCACAACTGACTCTGACCCTGGTTCGATCCCCGGTACTGGCGTGGGGATTTTTCTCCTGCATGGAGCTCTGGCACAGGGTATACACAGCCACGTTAGGTCCCTGAGGGGGCAATATAGGAGCTACTTGATTGAGAAGTAGCGGACCGTGGTTGCGAAGACCGCAGAACCGGCCGTGAGGGAGCAGGGCGCTGACCATGTCCCACCTGAAGTACTGCACCTCACTCATGATGCCTGTGGTGGATAATTGTGGGTGATGCAGCGGCCGGGCGGTGAGCCCTGGACTGGAAAGGGCTGTTGCGCCTAGAGGTTAGTTTTTAGGTTTCCAAATTACTCCTTAAACAAAACTAAAAGCCTTCCCAAAAATGTTCCTTATCATATAATCTTAAATCTCATGATTAGATGAATATTGAAAGCCACTATGAATAAATATTACATAATAAGCGTACAATTTATGTTTTACTTTATATTCGTATACTTTTAACTTTTTAAAATAATCGTTTGCACATATTTGAACATGTTAGCTCAGAGAAAGATGTACTGCATCTTAGAACAAACATAAATTAGTTGATGTGTTTTCTTGCCTTGTCTGTCACGGTGGGGATTCCGGCGCGTCATGGTTTATTGTGCGTCAGACCCCGGCAGGAAATATGATATGAAAGTACGCTACAGGCGGCCAGAACGCATCACGGACAGTACTACGGTGGGTCGCTAACGAGTGCAGGGTTTCATAGGCCCGACGGAGTTCCAGGTTGCTATAGAAAGCCTAAATTCGCCAAGTCGACTGACCAATCAGTCCCCGGTGCGGTTGGCCAGCTGACCACAACACCTGCCCTCAGCCGAACACCTTATTTCCAGAGCGCAAGCTCCACCGCAGCGCATTCTGCCGGCGACTCCGCTGATTCTTACAACTTGGAAAGACCGGAGATAGAGATAGAGATAGAGATAGAGAGAGAGAGAGAGAGAGAGAGAGAGAGAGAGAGAGAGAGACAGACAGACAGACAGACAGACAGAGAGTGAAATGAAAGGGCGTGATTCGGGGGATGTAAGGTAAGTATCTCCAGTATTCGCCTAAGTGACCCTGAAATAACCGCGACCTCCAGAACGCGGGCCACAGACGTTACCGCCTGATCCATCCCGCTCGGTGTGTGTCAATGGGTACACATCAAGCATAGTATTACAATAATAACTACAAAATTGCAGCAGAAGTAGCGTTTAAAGTATTGGCTGATACCTAACATTTTCAAACTGGGAAAAATCAGTTCAACATTGGAGTACATATGATACATTTCATGGTAACAGATATTTAAATTCTCACCCAAGGGGCTCAACCCCTTATATATGACTAAGGTAGACAGATTAAAATGCTCACGAAGTCATAATAAATAATGGGCAGAAAAGAAAAACATGATTTTTTGAGCGTTTACTGCCATATTGGTCATTCTTAAGAAATAGCACTTCAATCCGATAGTAAACAGGTATATTTAAAATCACAATCAACAATGCACTTTCTTGTAAGCCAAAATCAAAGTATGTGCGTTTTTGGGACATTAGATCAGGGAACTAGCTAAATATTAATGTGCTGAAGAATATAAAACAGCTGCTGAAGTGAAAAATGTATTGTAAATAATGAAAGGCATTAATCACCTTCCAAAATTTTTTTGAGCAATAATTCAAAAGCAAGGAGAAATATATGAGTTAAATATTAATCAATGGAAAATAGTCCACCAGAAGAAGTAGAACTCAATGATCATAATATATTTTTATTAGTTGTGGAAATATTAATTGCTAACTGCTTCAGATAAAAATGAAACATTCGATATATTAAGACTTATATAAACATCTATACTTACTCTCATTTATTTCTATATAGCACCTCAAAACTATTCTTCCGAAAGTTTATTTTTCTATTTACATTAATTAATCTAAATAAATGTTAGTAGAAGCAGCTTCATTATACATTTCTTCGCAGGTACAAGGGGATAAAGAGACCTAAGGGAAAGCAGCATGTTTAAGAGCTGGTCGCTACTTGTTGGCCTTGAAGTAATCTACTCTTTCCATTACATCGCGAGAAACAACTATATGATGACAGCACTTAATGATTGAACTATAGAAAATCATTCAGACAAATAATAACGAGTATTTGCGAACTGGCAGATGCTCCAGAAATTGTTTGAAATAAATTGTGTTTGGTGTCTATGTACACCCGTGGACAAAAGAAAAAGTTATGTCTGGAACGCGATGCTACCTTAACGACAGAGAACAGTACCACGAGTTCCAAATAAGTTGCAGTTTTCAATGTACATGACAGTCTGTATGTATGGATGTAGGCACGTATGTAAGTGTGTATACATTCCAGGCATGACCCATTTTTTTTTTTTTTTTTTTTTTTTTTTTTTTTTTTTTTTGTCCACGGGGATACATTTCGTGGAGTAAGGTTTTGCGAACCACCTAGGTTTATCAGCTATATAAAAGTATACCAAAACTCTTTACCAATAAACAGGTAAAGCTATTCTCAGAAAATTAAAGATACACATTTTAATTGTCACACAAATACTTTAAATATATGGTATTTTGATCAAAATTGTCACAGACATTTAGACGAAATACAGAAAGTGGTAGAACATTTTCCATGTCAACGGTGGTTTGGTGTAGGCGGAGTTTCTTAAAGTGTCGCAACTTTAGGAGATGCTGAGAATGTTGACCTAAGTTTAGTATTTGGCATTTCGATTTACACACACACACACACACACACACACACACACACACACACACACACACACACACACACACACACACACACACACACACACACACCACATCTCCCACACACACACGCACACACCACACCCCCACACACATTACACACACCACACTACACCCCTCACCCCTCACCCCCACACACACATCACACACCACACACACCGCACCACACCCCCCCCCCCCCCCCCCACACACACACACATGCATCTTTTTTTAACATTTTTTCTGGGAGTATCCGAATGTCTCTTTCTCGTGAGATACCGATATGAATTTTTAGATGAAATGTATTGCTTCCTCTACTTACTAGGTACGTGGTAGAAAAAGTAAAAGGTGTACAAGAATATTTTCGACCAAGCAAGAGAATTGCATAGAGTAGATTGATCATCAGTGCGCAATTATTAAAATGGACCTGGACAGTGCTGAGAGTCGTCCCTGAAAAAAACTCGCTGCCAGGATGCGGTTCCTATAACAGTTCGTTTTTAAGCAAAACATTAACAAAAATAAAAACACATTGAGTTTTCAGCATTATTTAATACCCGTTCTTACTGCATACAGCGTCACAGGCGGTGGAAACGAATGATACATGAAGTGAAATGATAATTGTGAAGGAAACGCCCCTGTTTGGAGCGTTTGCCAATTGTGGGGACTGAGGAGAACCGTGAGAAAACATTTACTCAAGGACGGTAAAGGTGAGATTTGAGCCACAGGTCCAAGCTTTAACGATCTCGGCTACCCGTATCGGTAAAGATATTGATGTTTTGGATAAATTAAAACAATACGGTTGTTGTAGCCTGTGAGTAATAATGTCCAAAGAAAAGTGGTTTTTTCCAACGATGGCAGCATTGCCGTTAACATTCATCAGCTTTTTATAAGATCATTATGCCCCTCACGAAGTTGGATCTGCTTGTAGCACGTGGGAAATTTTAATCTAAAATGTAAAAATATTTTAAGCTAACACTATTTCTAAGAGGGCTAAGTCTATTTTGACTGACACGATCGGGTAGTTTTGACCGATTTCGGACTTTTACGGTAAAACATATGGCTTCAATTTCAGCATTATCAATTTTTTGGAGATTAATGACTATTCATACTGGAAAATATGCAGTGTTTATGGATTGTTCAGCGTGGTGCATCTTATTCACAGTAGAGAGTTTTCAATTTGAATAAAATTTAATTCGATATTGAGATGTTATAGGTCTTACACTTTTGTGACCTGCTGTTAAAAAGAAAACACTTTTTAGAAAAAAGTGAATTTGTGAGTATGTACGTGCTCGCTCACGCGTGCGTGTATGCTTATATGGACATTTTGTTTACTGCTGTGTATGTATGTGCAGTGCAGTGTATATGCACTAGGTTACCTGAAGGTGGTCGATATTCTATAAAACGCTTACGCAGCAAATTCTCTTATTAGCATTCTTCTCGTCAGAGAACTGTATGTTGTAATAGATGACACTGACGATATATCTACTTCGGGCTTCTCTATTAGCGCACACTGAGCTGTAGTTTAGTAGGCATACGAAGGCCCATTTTCACCTCAGATCTGTAGAATGTCACGAACATACGAAATTGTGAACATGAGTATTTGAGGCGTTATTTCTTGTAATAAACAGCAATTTCATACACTTATTTTCAGTAGTGATATGCAGAAACAAAAAAGCATTACACATGATAATAAATCACTTCGTATCTCTACTTTTGGACTGGCATTTATGCATTTTCTTCATGATGTACATAAATAAAATACGCATTTAAACATATATTTGTAGTTGCATAAATGAAGATAGGAATAATATGCATTTAGTACATAATCCTAACAGATACTCTGTAATAATAGACGAAATCATTTAATGTGTTTCATTCAGATGACTTTTTCTACTGTCGTTTATATCTCACAAAATTATTTTTCTATGTACAGCTGTTAATGTTGATAAATCTTTGCAGTAATGGTTTCATTACACATTTCGTTGTAGACACAAGTGAGACAGCAGCATTATTGATATTCAGATGTTTAAAAACAGGTTGTTATCCATATTCTTTTCATGACGTGACAAGTGAACAGCAAAGGCTTAACAAATGACATGGCGTTGGAAAACCTATAATAACGGATATCTCGGAAATTACTGATGTCACGGACAAGTTATTTAAAATAAATAGTGCATATTAAAGAAATCCATACATATAATGCTGTAAGTATATGCCTACCTCCTATAGTTTACGCATTAGATAAAATTCCTTCTGAATGAAGAGGACTTTAAAGGCTATTTTTAAAGAATTCAAGATGTACATTTTATCCAATAAATATCCTCAACGTGTGGCACTGCAATCACTAATCAGGATCGTTAGTCATTCTTGAGAAAATAAAATTCCAACACTTTTTTGTTGTTTGAGTGGAGATCTTCCATGAAAATCTTCATATTGCGTATTTGTAAGGTAGTGAATTTAGGTGCCAAGTTTGGTATTTATCTGACTTTAAATATTTGAGGGCTGTTTACAGACACATACCTGAACCGTTGTGTAAAATGTTTTTTCTCTGATTAAGGTGCACTCAGAACAAACATTTCAGTTGAAATCTCGGTAACGAACCTTTGGATGGAATGCAATACCTTCTCTACCTACGAGGTACGAAGTAGAAGAAGTAACAAATTGTGATGCGTACGCTCATGTCCTTCTCTACTCATTCTTATAAAACTATTCTTAAAAAGGCGCATTTTTCTGTGCCAGTCATGTCAATCGAGATAAGAGTTTTTAGAAATCATTTTATTACATATTTCCTCATAGGTATAGGGAGTGGGGGAACACTGTAGTCTTAAGGGATCGTCGGGTCCTTTAAGAGCTGATCGTTATGTGATGGTTTTGACATTTCATTTGATTGGCTAGGACATAATAAATAAACAAATAACAACTTCCTATTTAAGAAAAGTGTAAGTATTAAAAATTAAAAACAAAAAGTAAATAAATAAACAAATAAAAAAACAAGGAATATCTCCACAAAAAGGTTGGACATAAACTGTATACTTTGGGACCTACATTTTTGTCCCTCTCTTACGGTTTAGCACTTTTTCAAAAATCGTCTAGGATGAAGAGGATTTGGAAAATTTAAAATATACTTACATTACATTTTTCATAAGAATTTCACAAACTATGGTATTCTAATAAAAATTGTTAGACCCATTTTTGATAAAATCAAAATTTTCGAAAATGTTTCCATACAAAGGTTGGTTTAGGGGAAATTTTCCTGGAAATCTTATGCCGCATCCTTGGAGAACGTTGAACTTATGTAGCAAATTTGGTTTTTAACGGAATTTTAGTTTTTGAGTTACTCTGTTCACAGATAGACCTATGCGCGCGCACACACAGACATACACACGTATATTTTTCTAAAACTACCTGTTTTGGAATCAGGGGGGGCCTCAAAACATATTTTTGGTGAAATATCGACATCGAATTTTTCGGTGGAATACAATAATTCCTCTACTTACTATGCGCAGCAGAGAAACTAAAAATAGCTCAACACTTCCTGTATCAGTTACAAAAATATTGTAGGTGTCTAGTTCAGACAGTCCTCATTTTGTTCACCCCTAATTTGCGTTTGCCCAAACTTAAGAGGGAATATCTCCCTAGTCAGCTTGCACGCGACGGACCTATCGCGATATATCGCTAATGTATGCAGTCGATACGAGACGCAAGTCATTAAACAGAAGGGGGAGATTATTTACAGATACTGGTGCGTTTTGGCACGTGACGAGGTTTGCTTCGTTTTGTTCTAGTCATCTTTGTGTTGCGCTGTAAACTCTGACCCCTCCTTTCTCCTTGTTTAATGCTGCATATCGACACTGCTGCTCTAAGAAAACACACTTTTTCAAGCTAAATTGGTTACACGTGTAGAAATAATAAAGAAACTCTTCTGGTGCACAGTACTGTCAGTGTTCTTTTTCTAGCTTACGGATTTCAAAATTCACCACATATCTTTAAACAGCAAGAAGCATACAGTCTATAAATGAAATAACTAAGCATTTAACGATTAGTATTATTTTGGTTTAAATATCCAGTTTATATCTTCTTATCGAAACATGTTTTGTCGTTCATATCCCGATTATATTAAAGGATTTTAGTGAAAATCTGTATTTATTCGGAAAACAAGCGGATAAGGATGCAAACAAAACAGATTCATTGTCAAAATAGTCCCACGTTAGGAACTCTGGAAATTTTCTCTGTCTTACACATTCTATTAAATATATTTACTCTTTTGAAACAGTGAGAACAGTTTTCTCATTAAATCCGGACTCAGTCATGTGTCAAAACTTCTGTTTATATAGAACCTTGCAACACAAATAATATTTTTCATGGAATGCATTTAATTATCTTTATTTTATCGTAAGCGGGTTTAGGAATTCTGATTAAAATTCATATGCCTTAGATATTGCTTGTCAGATAAAGTGCTTCACGTAAATTTTCTATAGTCTTCTTTACTTTATAATTTCACTTCACTTGGAAACCACAAGAGCTAGATGAAAATGTCACTGCAGCTAAAACATGGTAAACATTAAAATTCATGTGAAAAAGAGGCTATATTATTTAGTATTTCGGAAATATTTGCCGTTATTCAAAAGCTTTCGCACATTTTAAGGTCTGAACAGTGAAGTGGCATGTAGTCATTCTTTTGCTTCTAATAAATTAATTCAAATATAATGAATACCATTGTTATCATGTTGGCCTAGTCCTTAAGCAGCTGACAGTCTTTTCTCAGCCTCTTCCATAGGTACAACGATATGGACAACAATGTAATATTATATAGTGTTGACGATTTGTGATGCATATTTATCAGACTCATTGTGAAATAAGCTTTCATGTTGACATTTTGTAAAATAGCATAGAAGATAAATGACAGTGGGTAGATGAAGAGTGGGTATGTTACACGCTAGCTATTTTTTTGCATTTGAAACAACCTTTAACATGTGAGTCATTTTAAATAACTATGTACTGGGTATTTAGCACATAGGATGATTTTATGTTGTGCATTTCAAAACATGATTTGCAAAACTACATTTTTTCGTTTTCCAAATCCTTTAAATATTGTAACTTATCATTCATATTCCTAAATGAGCACCTAAAAATAAGACGTATTTTAAAAATAATGCTTTATATGTGTTTAATAACACAAGCGTTATTTGTTGATTATTGAAATTTGGCTTTATGAAACATCTTCATTTACCAGTCAAAATGGAATGTGTGTATATGAATCGGTATGTACTTTCTCAACAAATAAGCGATCTACACAATGATAAACTAATCATTAAATGGGTGTACAGCTCTGTCCTCACTATATCGAATAACAGGAGCGTTCGTTTTATTACCACACTGATCAATAGACTTCACAACACAAAAATGTGGCATACAAATAACGTCAGTGACTAGTACTGTAAAAGGGTGTGTTTAGTTTGCATCTGACTCGCCACAAGCAGGTTTCAAATTCGGGGAGACTAAAATGTACAACAATTAGAAAGCTCCAGCAAACCCTTGTTCTTACCCAAAATGCTTATTTGGGTATTACTTTTATGGTCTACAATTTTCTGCACATTGGTTTTCCTCACCCAGTGTACGCACGCAGCCATTAAGTGTCTACATGTATGAGACACTAGTACTACCAGTTCAAGTAGAGGAATATGTTTGCCCCCTTTTTGTAGAGGAGCAGATGGCAAGCCTGCCAATGTGAACAATACACTTATTTCTTCACAAGGTTCCCACTTCTCATCATACATACGAATTAATTACCAAAGTTCATCCTTACCCATCAGAAATCCATTATCATAATCAGAACGACTCCGAGGGTAACGTGTTTAGGGCAGTGCGCTTAACACACTACAAGTGTTTCTCGCTGATGACTAGTAGTTAAAAACCTAGAAGCGTTTCTGTTAATTTAACAAAATGAAACAAGATGTTTAGTTTAAAAATATTCCGTTTGTTTGGAACAGATATAGGAGCAGTAAGAAGAGAAGCTTGCCAACATGTGTAATCCCTTTTGTCAAAATATTAAAATACGAAACAAGGTTATAGATTCATGTAAACATTTTATGGTTGACGCAAAATTTAATGGCGGGTGGCTCAACCCAAAATCTAACTACAGGAGTACCAAGCCTTGTGCTGTTTTATAGTTAAACACGCTGTGAAGTCACGCTGTAAAGCCGGTGATATAAATATCATTTTTGCCTACATAATTTATTTTCACAACAGAAAATTGAATAGTAATGGCCAGCTATCTGTCACCATTAAACGTAAAAACGTAAAATGTATTTGTCACTATGCCGCTCAGAATTGCTGAAAAATTCCCTATGGACTGAGTTTTGTCCATATTTAATAACAGGGGAGAAAATACAGTACAATATACCTGAACGACTGTCTTACTGTCTTTCACACCTTGAAACCCTTAAACTTGGATAACAAAATAAATCACGGGTTACTTTTGTTGGGCTTAACACTAAATCTAACACATTGTGAATAATTGATTAGGACTTCTGGGGTTACAGCCGTGTGATGTTGATGAAGTTGCTCGAGCTTTCGGCCATCTTAACTCTGTGGCCTTCATCAGGAAGGCAGGTATATATACTGTCCATTGGCTGCGCCACGTAGCCCCGCCCACAGCATGACTTTACTTCTTTGACTTTACTTCACTTCCTCATGAAGGCCACAGAGTTAAGATGGCCGAAAGCTCGAGCAACTTCATCAACATCACACGGCTGGTAACCCGAGAAGTCCTAATCAATAATCATCGCCGTGAAAGCTTCAAGTCTTACAACATTGTGAATAACTTTACATTTCTTGCAAAACGTTGCATCTTCTATTAGTATTGTTTGGCACGATAAGCACCATAAAAAACAAAAACGTTACATTCGATGTAATATCTCCAATGATATACTTCTAGCTTACTATTTGTTGATATATCACTGCTCTTAGCTTCAGAATCCTTCTTCAGTTGATACAGAAAAGAATCAGACAGATTGTTTTACAGCAGCAAATTAAATTTTATCCATTTTTTCCAAATTGTCATTAGACCTTCAAAATACTAGATTGCTGTGAATATTGGCAAAATTACTTTCAGGTTTCCAATCACAGTAGGCATTCCAGAATGTGTTTGTATAACACATTAGCTCACATTTAATTTGTTTACTGTCAAAATGTTTCCTTTGCCAAGTTGTACGGTTGGGCGGTACGCTGCACGTATGTGTAGTAATAATAATAGTAAGTATAATAAACCATTTATTTCCACTATGCAGTAGTATGATTCCTCGCCTAGATATTTCGATACTAAATAGCTTTTGTATCTGCCTAAAAATTAATGTACACGATAAAAACGATTGCGTTCTAATCAGTTATACAATCTACATATAAACTTTCTTAAACGAAAGGTTTACATTTCATTTGGAACCTATATTCCCAACGTTTTATAGTGGTTTTTAGTTCTGATTAATCTACGATATGGGTAATCCAATAACTTATATTGTGAATCTGTCACAACTCTTGCTACTTTGATTTGAATCATGAGAATTTCTTTCATCTGTTGCCTCACAGCCTCAAACCTGAATGAATATGCTTTAGAAAAAAGCAAAACGTGCGCTAAAAACATAATCATAAGATATACATTTTGCCAAATGTTTTATTAAGTAGGTCGTACGAGGCAGCGTTTTACACGCCACACACACACACACACACACACACACACACACACACACACACACACACACACACACACACACACACACACACACACACACACACACGTACACACACACACACGCGCGCGCGCGCACACGCACGCACGCACACACATGCATATGGTGCTTCCAAGAATGCTGACTATCTGTATATATACCTAGAAGGTTAACACACTCCTCACTTCAGTTTGCACGCTTTTCGGAGAGAAAGTAGTTTTTTTTTTGTGTCTTATCATAATTTAAAAAAAAAATTACCCTGAATCAATTCTCACAATATTGAAATATGAGTTCAGTTAATGTTTCTAGTTCACTTAAGAGTTGTTTGTACTTACGATTAACATAATCTCTGTGGATAATAATATTGAAGTATATATAGGTATATATAATAGAAACCATGGTATGACGGATAGGAAGATTCAAAGAGATGTAGTTCCACAAGTGCACTTTCTTTATTACTGAAATCCGGTTAGGGTTTTTTTAGGTAGTGTTTAACGCCCGCTTTTACTACTACGGCACCGCAGGCGGTGACACTGATGATACCTACATGGAATGAAGGTGGAGCACCGGTTGAATGAGATGGCGGGGGAAACCGGAGACTCTGGAGGAAATCCGCCCCAGCGACCACAAGTCCCACATGCAGTTGCCTGGGATCGAACCCGGGCCGCTTTGGTGAGAAGTGAATGGTCTAACTACTCGGCTACGGCGCGGCCCGTTACGGGCTGTATCTGGTTACCATAATAGTAGAAGATTTGGAAATGAAAAGCACCGTTTACTTGCTAAGAAAAACTAGACAGTCATAAAAATGAAAGTTCAGTGCCCCTTTGCAGCTGTGTAGCCAACGTTGCGAATATAAATTTAAGAATTAACCAATTAGAAATAAGCGAACTTTAGTGTTTAGTTAAAGGGAAGTTACAGTTCAAGCATTATGACAGTGTGCGTATTCAAAATGCAAGTTATGAGAGCAAAATAAGACATTATTAGGATAGGGTTTGCTTCGTCGGGCACTCCATAGGAGTTGTGATAAGCCACATACGTGATGAACCCGGGTTCGATCCCAGGGATCCGCATGTGGTATTCGTGGTGGACGAAGCGGCGTCAGGGCGGGTTTTCTCCTGGTCCTCCAGTTTCCCCCGCCATCTCATTCCACCGGTGCTCCATCTTCATTCCATGTATCATCAGTAGGGCTCGGAAGTTCATGCCCTAAAAAACACCGAAATATGCATGCAAATATGCTCTTAAAAACTTCAAAATATGCCAAGAAATATGCACTATTTCATTAGAACAGTTCATGTCCCTTTGCAGTGGACGAGTTAGTGTAAATAATAAAGTTACCTTATTCCTTAGAGGTTGAAGCAGAAGTGGTTCCGCTGCTAGTATTAACTGCTAAATTACAGTTCAAAACCAACACTACACAAATTTTCAACAGTAAAACGTCGTCTATTGTCTGGCAAAACACTTTTGTAACGTGAAAAACTTCTTTACACGTCACAAGATGTTATAGGGACATATTTAAATGATGTTAACTGTTTCACAGAGAGAGTCAACTCTCTTGGTATGACAGATGGTTTTCTTTCGAGGATGTCTGGAATATCGCACATCTGTTTATAACCAGGATTTTTTTTGAAATTACATAATTCACTTTCTCTTTCACTTTTTGTCCTATGCTTAGATCACATATTTTTATTTTCAAGCACAATAAGTGATTCATGCAAAGGAAATCCTACAGCTTCCAATGCCGTTATGGCTGTTGGTAAGAAAGAAAAATGGGCAGATATGAAACTAAGATCCTTCTTTAACCCAGTGCCTGACAATATTTTGCACAGTTTGTATTGATGAAGCATCGCTCGAGTCCAATGAATTAACAACCTCTTCGATTATTTCTATGTGCTCAGCATAATACAAAACTGCATCGACCCATGTTCTCCATCGAGTTAACACTGGTGCAAGAGGAAGTCGGATATTAGGTGCTGTTGATCTAAACAACTTAACACTTTCAGGAGATTTAACAAAAATTCTCTTTGTACTGGACACAAATCTATCTACCAGTGGGAAAGAATCGCGTATTGTCTCAGAAATTCGATGAAGAGCGTGTGTCTAACAAGTTATATGAATTAAGTTAGGAAAAATACCTTTCAGAGTTTTTCCTGATTTTACCATATAAAGTAACAAATAAAAGCAACCAGTTGTATTCGATTCCACATGAGCATTGTAATTTCAAAGAGTCCATCACAAACTGTGTCACAGTTACATTGTCAGTGGCCGACAATTTGCACATATTAAGGAGATAATCTGTAGTCTTTTGTTCATTATTTAAGGCACCCACGATTATATTAGCAATAGAACGGCGTTCAGAATCAGGTTTCATCAACAGACAACCACACAAACTGATCCGCTAAATTTTGTATATTTGACAATACGTTATTGTAACAATGCCTTACATAAGTCTTACGCAGTGTACTTTCTTCAGGCACATGTTGCTGAGTACACTTGGCAAGAAAGTTTTTAAATATCGGATTATTAATTTTGAACAAGGGAATATCAGCAGCTAAAAATCCTTGGCACAAGTCATAGGAAAATTCAGTAACCCTACTTCCTAAACACTCTACTAGCTGTTTTTGAACAGGTCTTTGTTTGCGAGTTATCTGATTAAATTCTCCTTATGTTTTCCTGTGTTTATGTGCTGAACTATTTGAAATCTTTTCTCACTCCCTATATTTTTGTCACACGCTCCACAAAACAGTGGCCTATTATCTGTAGATATTAAATCATCCGAAAACTCTTTCTGTAATTTAGTTAATGTAGCACTCTAGGTTGGTTTTATTTCCGGCATTTGAAGAGCTTTTTAACATTTTACACACCTAATTTAATTTGGAGGGAACCAGTTCACAACACTGTTACGTTTGAGGAACACGCAGAGGCAAGCGTTTTATATAATCGTGCTGCTCAAAACTTTGACCTGCACTTTATCTTTGTTAATATAAACCTCTCAGATAACGCACTGATTATTCTCTACGCACAAACAACAACAACATAAAAAGCATTAAAATATGCTATATAGAGGCTATAGTATTGAAATAATATGCATTTATCAAAATCAAGAAAATATGCAGTTATATGCACCATAAAATCACGTCCAAATAACTTAAAATTCCATAATTTGTGCACATAATGTAAAAGCATACATTTTTAACCCCTATAAAAAAACATGCAAATGCATGAACTTCCTAGCCCTAATCATCAGTGTCACCGCCTACGGTGCCGTAGTAGTAAAAGCGGGCGTTAAACACAACAACAACTACGTGATGAACCTGCGTGTTCGAAATGGAGGCTATGATCTGGGGATGAATAGTGCAGCGAGTGTGTATCAGACGGCAGAAATGGAGGCTATGATCTGGGGATGAATAGTGCAGCGAGTGTGTATCAGACGGCAGAAATGGAGGCTATGATCTGGGGATGAATAGTGCAGCGAGTGTGTATCAGACGGCAGAAATGGAGGCTATGATCTGGGGATGAACAGTGCAGCGAGTGTGTATCAGACGGCAGAAATGGAAGAAGAAAGGTTAAGGATAAATAAACAACAATGAAAGGCGACAGTTTACTTCCTTTTTACCAATGCTGAGAAAGGTCCATCCTCACATATGTAAAACCGAACTAGCACCGTTGGGGGCAATGCAGATATCTCCATAGGCACGTTGAAGTCTGAGGTGAATCTCAGCACCAGATGTTTTATATATTTAACGAGGAATTCAAGGGCAGCACACTGTCGAAACTAAACATTGATGCCCACCATTTTGCAAATACTACCTGTGGTCACACGATACCAGCTAATGATGTCACAATATCGCAACATCTAATATAAAGCCTGTAGTCGTTGCATTGTAGGATTTTGAATTTTAACGACGGGTTGGTCACAGCTTTCACTATGACCCTCATGAGCGCGCGTGCGCGCGCGCGCGCGCGTGTGTGTGTGTGTGTGTGTGTGTGTGTTTGTGTGTGTGTGTTTGTGTGTGTGTGCGCGCGCATGACTGTCACCGAGCCGGATGGCTAAGGCGGTAACATCCGTGGCCCGCATTCAGGAGGTCGCGGGTTTGATTCCCGCGGCCGACCATCTTGACCTTGGAATTTTTTAGGTTTTTCTCTTGGGTCACACAGGCGAATGCTGGGAGGGATATTTATCTTACATCCCCTGAATAATTCTCTTTCATTTCATTCTTTCTACAACCAGTCTTTACAGGTTATAAGAGTCAGCGCTGACCACGTTCCACCTCCAGTACTGCAAACAGTCATGATGCTTGTGGTGGATATAGGTGGGGGTCGCAGCGGTCGGGAGGTAGGCCTTGGCCCAGATGGGCTGTTGTGCCACAGGATTATATATACCTACTAATGTTATAAGGTTTGCTTCTTATTTTTTTAAAAATAATAACGATTTTAATGCGATATTTAATACTAACTTATTCTGCTTTTACTTTCAATTTCTTGGTCACTAAAGTAACATCACCTCAAAAATACGAAGATTAGAAATAACTGAATATGAAGCACTGCGTCTTCCTTCCCAAATCCCTTGGTGAAGACTTGATTCTTATGGTTGAAAATGTATGCTTTCATGCACCACACAGCGTTTGTCTACATACAGACCATGTTTCATACTGATAGAATAATAATATTATAACACTAAGATAATTTACCAAATGAGAACAGGCTTATGATAACAACGAAACACGTTTACCTGTTATTTCAGTTTATGTATTGTTTGTGTTATATTCTTTGCTTAAATTTGCGAGATATGAAGCAAAAAATCTGTGTGTGATTACAGAAAATGGATTTTAACACCTCAAGGTGCCTGTAGCATTTCAGGAGCGTTTAATAGCTATCAAAGATGTTATCTGTAGAGAAATTAAGAGTAAAATGCTATTTGAATTCGATATTTACTGTTGCTTGTACCACATGCATCATTAAAGGCATCAGGTTTAGAGTTCAAGAGATAAGACACGCTACGTTATGGAATAAGTTTCTACAGAGCGTGATGGAAACGGCTAATTCAGCAAACTCAGTGCAAAATATTTCCATTGCATTTCGTCATTTCATGTTGTTTCACCCTTTTATTAATTGCAGGAATTAAATAACCTTCAGGATGCATAAGAAGAATGTCCTTACATTAAACTCCTCGTTATATTCTTAAAGTGATTTGGGAAAATCACAATATAATATACGTTAAACTTGGGTACACTAAGTGGTATAGCTAAGAACAAAACATAGTGACCATCCTCAGTAACTTACGTTGTAACGGGGTTGTGAAGCCACTTGATACAGTCACTGTGGTTACAGTGTACGTTGGGTGCCACTTTTGTGACAGTCTCTTTCCTGTCACATGAAATACTCGGTAGCTCATCCGGTGCAGTAGCTGCCTCTCCGCTGTGCGCCGCTGCGTTGATCTTGATTGGGATTAGGTAGGCATGAGTAGGATATTTCTCAGGCGCGAGGTTAGATGACATACACAGCACAGACGTTTTCTGATTTTATTCTCCACCACGTCACTGCCTCGAAGTGCCGACCTGAGCGAGTTTCTTGTATTTCGTTGTACGATTGCTATTTACTTCACCTTACGCTAATCACTGTCGCCTTTCACACATCGACGTTTTTGGCGCGAAACTATACATATTCGCGATACAGGTTCACCCTCGTAGCGACCTCGCAACAAACAGACCATCAGTCCCGTTCTCTTCCAATTTTTCCTATTTATGTATCTCACCCCCGCACTTTCTCTCTAGTTCCGTTATGGGGGAGGGGTGTATTTTCCCCAGCTGTGTCCTTGGACTTTAGGCAAAACGTCCCTCGGCGCGAGATGACAAAAGATTTTTGTCCTCTGGCCTTCAGAAATGTGCTCAGGTCAACATACTTTCAAGAGGCAGCTTCTTTACACAGTTTATAATACAAATTATACTTATACCTAAAAGTCTTATATTTACATTCTGATTCTAACATTACAAATATATATACATAGAAGTTCCCGTCTCAATGTATTCTTCATTCTACTGCCCACACACCAAGGTTCAAAAGTGTGTCTTAACAGAGTGGCCACGATTTGCTTGTCCACTGCTACTCAGTCTATCCGTTTTTGGTGCATTTTCTCACATTGATGGTTAATTTATTACATTTGTATTTGCATTACAGATTTAAAGTGGCATCGGTATAATAATATGAAACCTGGTGGTTATGATGATATGAAAACACTTATACTAAAACCAAATCAAATTTGTTTATATTTTATAGCTACTTTCTGATATTTTTCTAGTTGATTGCCATGTCATTTGTTAGATTTTCTCTATTAATTTGTTAATTATAATCATTTAAAAATATTGTGTTCACCCAAAGATGAATTTTACTAGAGAACATTTCTGGACTATGAGTTTAAATCGCCATTAACGCATAAACAATCTGAAAATTGGCTTAACGGTTCATTTGGAAAAGAGATCTCCATCCAAGGGAACAATTTATAATTGGTGCTTACAGTGAATGCAAAAGAGATAGGTTATTTATCATGAATTTCGGGAAGGACGGCCAAGACCTGCCGTTACTGATGAAAATGTGCCGCAGTTCGAGCAATGCTTGAAGAAGACCATCCTATATCTTACAAATTTGTTCGGGTGACATTTTACATTAGTATGAGCCAAATACAAACCACTTAACATCAACAGTTAGAGGTGAGAAAACTTTGTGGTCGATGGATTCCAAGTAAACTGGCTCCCTATCGAAGACAAAAACACATTGATTAATACAGAAATCTCTGGAAAAATTCCAATGTGACATTTCAAATTTGTTTGGAAGATCGTTAATGGTGATCAATTTTGAATTTATTGTTATGAACGTGATAAAAAAATCAATTGGCTCAATGACTCTTTCGGAAAGAACCTAAGACTAAAAAGGTCCAAGGAATTCGCAGTGCTGATAATAGAATGGTTGCTAGCTTTTTTCCCCTAAAACGGGACAAACTGTGACTTCAGGATTAGAAGATAGACATACTATTGCTGCCTGTTAGTACAAGCCTGCTTACCGCAATTTTTAATAAAATTCCTGAAAATACCCTAAAGAGAAACAAGTTTACATAATGACATCGTCGTGTGCAGCAAAGCTAGGAACTGAGTAACTGAACCCCCACTATGTATACAGGTGGAAGATACTTGCTTCGGCCAGACGTTAACCAGGTATTCTACATGATGATGAGTGTAACAAATACGTCCAATACAATTAGTGTCAATAAAGAACTGTTTCGCCGAAAAAAAAAAAAAAAAAAAAAAAAAAGCAGTTGGTGTCAAACATTTGGAGCCGTCTAGGTCCTCGACGAATGGATATAGACGGTTTATTATTTGAATAACTGTCGCGCAAACATTGTGTGAACAACGCATTAATACCTTTTTTATCTCAATTCGAATAAGTTTAGCCATAATTTAATGTTAAAGTGTCACGCAAAGTTTAATTTCAACGCGAAATATGGCAACGTTGTGGGCCAATCCAAGCGTGCTTGCCGCGTGTTCTCACAAATTCGGCTGCCTGCGGGGAGTTGGGGGAGGTATCACTTCACGGTGAGAGGGTCGTCGGAAAAAGGAAGGGTTGAAGTACAGCTTTCTGCAATACGAAAGAATTTAGCTTGTGATCATGATCCCGCTCACATCAAGGGAATACTTACACATGATACTAGTAATTTCAGGGGGCAACTCCCTTTAAGAATATAAAATAAATAAACACAAAAATAAGAAATACAAAATAAAAATAAAAATATAACAATGAGATCACGTAAATAAAACCACTCCTCCTCATCCCTTACCTAGCAAAATAAGCCACGTTTTATCTCCAACTCTTCTTCTGTTTTCCACATTAAAAAAAAAAATAAATAAATAAAAAAAAAAACTACCCTTACAAAAACAACATAAAATTAATGTCTTTTGTGAACTGAAATGTGACTCAATATTAAGAATTTTAATTAAGTACTAATAAAACCTAGATAAACACCACATAATAGGAATAAACGACATACATTTTCGGTATTTCTTGTTGTAAAGTGCTTATAAATGCATTTAGACATGCTTATTGAATTTATTTCAAAATGCTGACTGGTATTTGTGTTCTATGTTAAATATTTCTTGTAAACGCAGCATTATTTTATGAACTACATTAGCTGTGCTTTAATCCCATATTAAATACGAATTTGGGTTGTCATAAGTATAGAGAAACTTCATATTATGCATACTTTCTTTTAAGGATAGTATCAGTGTTATGTTTACTTGTAGGGAACAATTTCATTTTGCTTGTATTCTTATTTAGGCGCCTTCGTGACGACAGCTGCAATTTATGACGAGATCATTAGTTTTCTTTCACCCCGATAATCCACAGAAGAGCACAATAATTGTTTTAGAAAAATAAAGAGGAATACTTTTATTTGCTTGTGTACTAAAGGCAAGTACTATTCTTTTAGCTCGTGACGGATATTGATGATGATGGTGATGATGATGATGGTGATGATGATGATCATAATAATGATAATGATAATAATAATAATGATAGTGATAGTGATAGTGATAATGATAATGATAATGATAATCATAATGATAATAAGAGGTAGAGGAAGAGGAATAAGAATAAGAATAAGAATAAGAATAAGAATAAGAATAAGAATAAAATAAGAATAAGAATAAGAATAAGCATAAGGATAAGGATAAGGATAAGGATAAGGATAAGGATAAGGATAAGGATAAGGATAAGGATAAGAATAAGGAGAATAAGGAGAATAAGGAGAATAAGGAGAATAAGGAGAATAAGGAGAATAAGGAGAATAAGGGGAATAAGGGGAATAAGGGGAATAAGGGGAATAAGGGGAATAAGGAGAATAAGGAGAATAAGGAGAATAAGGAGAATAAGGAGAATAAGGAGAATAAGGAGAATAAGGAGAATAAGGAGGATAAGGAGGATAAGGAGGATAAGGAGGATAAGGAGGATAAGGAGGATAAGGAGGATAAGGAGGATAAGGAGGATAAGGAGGATAAGGAGGATAAGGAGAAGAAGGAGAAGAAGGAGAAGAAGGAGAAGAAGGAGAAGAAGGAGAAGAAGGAGAAGAAGGAGAAGAAGGAGAAGAAGGAGAAGAAGGAGAAGAAGGAGAAGAAGGAGGAGAAGGAGGAGAAGGAGGAGAAGAAGGAGGAGAAGAAGGAGGAGAAGAAGGAGGAGAAGAAGGAGGAGAAGAAGGAGGAGAAGAAGGAGGAGAAGAAGGAGGAGAAGAAGGAGTAGAAGAAGGAGTAGAAGAAGGAGGAGAAGAAGGAGGAGAAGGAGGAGGAGAAGGAGGAGGAGGAGGAGAAGGAGGAGAAGGAGGAGGAGAAGGAGGAGGAGAAGGAGGAGGAGAAGAAGGAGGAGAAGAAGGAGGAGAAGAAGGAGGAGAAGAAGGAGGAGAAGAAGGAGGAGAAGGAGGCGAAGAAGGAGGAGAAGGAGGAGAAGAAGGAGGAGAAGAAGGAGGAGAAGAAGGAGGAGAAGAAGGAGGAGAAGAAGGAGGAGAGGAAGGAGAAGAAGGAGGAGAAGAAGGAGGAGAAGCAGGAGGAGAAGGAGGAGAAGGAGAAGAAAGAGAAGAAGGAGACGAAGGAGACGAAGGAGACGAAGGAGAAGAAGGAGGAGGAGAAGAAGAAGAAGAAGAAGAAGAAGAAGAAGAAGAAGAAGAAGAAGAAGAAGAAGAAGAAGAAGAAGAAGAAGAAGAAGAAGAAGAAGAAGAAGAAGAAGAAGAATGTCCACTACTAGGAAAATCTGTATCCCTTTATGTCAGCATTGTTTTACCCCAAAATACACGGTTTTGATTGATTCATTCTTCTGCTTCAGCGTCGTTTCAGTTATATTCACACCTTTCAGGCATGACATCGATTCTTGCCGATGCGCCCGAAATTGTGAATGCTGCACGAATGTTTTGTTTATATCTGAAGGCACACGCCGGTCGGGGTGAGAGGACTGATCCTATCCACTGGGGCAGTTTTTTGTTGACGTCTTAGTGCAGCGCTTTGCACACGCAAGTCGTGTGTTTTGTTTACAACTGTTGACCGTGATACACACGCCAGTCAGGTGTTTTGTTTACATCTGAGGCAGTACTGGCTTGGAACCACACGCTGCTCGGATTCAACACAGGTCGTTGGCGTTTGCGAAGACAGCTCGGCGTTTCTATTTACACTACCGAAAAGTTTACGAAACTATTAAATCTGCCGAAATGAAACTAAGCACTTTATGTTTCTTACACCTGCATCTATTAGCCAGATTATTCCGGCCGAAGAAGTACCTTCCACCCTGTATGTACTAGAACCAGCACAATTTTCAATTTATGATCCGTCCGTGTATATAGGAATCCAATTTTCTTCTGGGTAAAGTGAGTGGATTGTTTCTAAGGCCAACAGTTTCATAATATCATTATTCATTCAGATTTCTTGAATTTTGTATTAAGCTCCAGTCGGTAAGCAATATAAGTAAAATCCAGAGGTGATGTTGGTGATTGTAATTTCTGAGGTATAGTTTCAGGTATATACTTTCCTTTATTGTATCAATTACATGAATGAAGCCATGCTGAGTTCTTAGTTTTCTTGGAGTTCGTACATACGAGGTCCAAGAAGGCATTCTAATTAATGTTTCATAATACCAGTCTCCCGATCTTTTTATAAGTAGCTAAGTTATTTATAACTGCAAGTAGGACTGGTATAGAAGTTGACTTTACCCCTCCTGTTATGAGTCGCATTTCTTGGTTTTAGATCAGTTCTAGTATGTTAAACTTAGTATGATTTGCAGTTATGAGTGTCTCACATCCATACAGGAGTAATGGTTTTATATATTTTATATATTCTATTTAAAATTAATCTAGAGTATCCCCATTTGTTCCCAGCAAGTCTCTTAAGAATGTTTAACTTATTTCCAGCTTTGCAGGACTTTTGGTATATATGTCCTTTCCAAGTAATTTACTGATATAGGTTAAGACCTAGATCTTTTGTTTCATTGGTTTTATTAATTTGTTTTCCATAATAGTTAATGTTGATGGTAGGTGCGCTATGTGCAAAGCTGAAGATTTGATAAAATGCTTTAACTGTATTTACAATCAAGAGATTTTTATTTCACAATTGCAACAAGTTCCTCAATGCATTATCCATTGTATCAGAGAGCTGAGTTTGTGTTTTCTTTGGCAATGAGACCCATAGCAACAAATTATCAGCAAAATGGGCTACTTGTATAACGGCTACTTCTTCTAGTGATGGAGGCAAATCATTGATCATAATATTGAACAAATTTGGGCTCAAAACAGATCCTTGAGGTAGTCCATGTTTCTGTTGTTTATATCTGGAGGAAATCCCATTGACACGTGTTGCACAGAATCTCTCAGATAAGAAAGATTATATCCATTTCAATAATTTTCTTTTAATTCCAATAACGCACAGATTTTCTATCAATTTAGGTTTACAAGTTGTATCAAAAGCTTGTTTGAAATCTACAACATAGAGATGTTTCTTGTTTCTCTAACGGGTCCTTGATCTTTTGACTTAAATACAGAATTTGTTGTGCAACAGAATAGTGTTTGCGAAAGCCTCTTTGCTATTGACAAAGAAACCAATTCAACCTATTCTTTACCACAATTTCCATCGTTTTACATAGAAGGCTTATTTGATTTTAAAATTGGCATAATTGTGGCTTTCTTCCATTCCGCAGGGGTGCTTGTGTTCTATACATGGTTGAAACGTTGGAGGCAAGTATGAAGAGCATTGGGGCCAAGATTCTTAAGGAAATTAGGCATAAGTTTGTCAGTTCTATATTTGTTGTTATGGATTTTATTGCTAGGCGAAGCTCTGCAAGATATAAATCTCTATTAAATAATTCACTACTATTATTTCTGCATGCTTCCTTTAATTTTACTTTGATATGCCCTTCTTTTTTATGTGCTTTGGGAACAGAATGTTGTGTAGAAAAGTGCTTATTAAATGCCTTTGCAACATCTATATCATAATTTAATTGTTTTTTTTATTTATTTCAATAGGCTCTCTGGTGTTCAGTGTTGGAATAAATGTGAGTACTTCATTACTAGGGCTCGGAAATTCATGCCCTAAAAAACACCGAAATATGCATGCATATATGCTCTTAAAAACCTGAAAATATGTCAAGAAATATGCACTATTAATTAAAAGGATTGATGTCCCTTTGCAGTAGACAAGACGAGTTAATATAAATAATAAATAAAGCTACCCTATTCCTTAGACGTTGAAGCAGAAGGGGTCCGGCTGCTAGTATTAACTGCTAAATTGCAGTTCACAACTAACACTTTGCGAAAATGTTCAACTGTAAAACATCGTATGTTGTCTCGCAAAACACTTTTGTAACGTGAAAAACTTCTCTCCACCTCATAAGATGTTATCGGGCATATTTAAATAATGTTAACTGCAGAGTCAAGTCTCTTGGTGTGACAGATGGTTTTCTTTCGAGGATGTCTGGAATATCGCACATCTGTTTATAACCAGAATTTTTTCAAATTACATAATTCACTTTTTGTCCTGTGCTACCAGGAACCGAACTTAGGTCACATATTGTTTTTTCAAAGATTTTCAAGTGATTCATGCAAAGGAGATCCTACAGCTTCCAATGCCGTTATGGCTGTTGGTAAGAAAGACAAACGGGCAGATATGAAACTAAGATCCTCTTTTAACTCAGTGTCTGACAGAGTGTTTTGAACAGTTTCCATTGATGAAGCATCTTTCGAGTCCAATGAATGAACTACCTCTTCGACTATTTCTATGTGCTCAGTATAATATAAAACTGCATCGACCCATGTTCCCCATCGAGTTAACACTGGTGCAGGTGGAAGTCGGATATTAGGTGCTGTTGATCTAAACAACTTAACTCTTTTAGGAGATTCAACAAAAATTTTCGTGGTACTCGACACAAATCTATCTACCAGCGGGAAAGAATCACGTATTGTCTCAGAAATTCGATGAAGAGCGTGTGCCAAACAAGTTATATTAAAATAAGTTAGGAAAAATACCTTTCAGAGTTTGTCCTGATTTGAGCATATAAGGATCTGTATCACTAATAAATAAAAGTAACCGGGCGTATTTGATTCCACATGGCCATAGTAATTTCAAAGTGTCCATCACAAACTGGGTCACAGTTACATTGTTAGTGGCCGACAATTCGCACACATTAAGAAGATAAGATGTAGTCTTTTGTTCATTATTTAAAGCCTCCACGATTATATTAGCAATAGAACGGCGCTCAGAATCAGGGGTTTCATCAACAGGCAGCCACACAAACTGAACCACTAATTCATTTCTGTATATTTGACAATACGTTATTGTAAAAATGTCCTACATAAGTCTTGCGCAGTGTACTTTTTTCAGGCACATGTTGTCGAGTGTACTTGGCAAGAAAGTTTTTAAATGTAGGATTATTAATTTTGAACAAGGGAATATCAGCAGCTAAGAATGCTTGGCACAAATCGTAGGAAAATTCAGTAACCCTACTTCCTAAACACTCTACTAGCTGTTTTTGAACAGGTCTTTGTTTGCGAGTTATCTGATTAAATTCTCCTTATGTTTTCCTGTGTTTATGTGCTGAACTATTTGAAATGTTTTCTCACTTCCTACATTTTTCTCACACGCTCCACAAAACAGTGCCCTATTATCTGTAGATATTAAATCACCCGAAAACTCGTTCTGTTAATTAATTAATTTAGCACTCGGGGTTGGTTTTACTTTTGACATTTGAAGAGTTTTTTTAACATTTTATACGCCTAATTTAATTTGGTGGGAACCAGTTCACAACACTGTTACGTTTGAAGACCACGACACTGGTGGGCCGGCAAGCGTTGCTATAATCGTGCTGCTCAAAACATTGACCTGCACTTTATCTTTGCTACTATAAACCTCTCAGATAACGCACTATTTTCTACGAACATACATATAATGAAAGGAATAAACAGGGGATTCACTGCATGACAACATGACTCAGCATTAGTTCTCGCCACCTCGCGTGTTGCATCATCATGTGCAATACTACCAATGTAAAAAAAAAAAATATTATACAGATAAAAAAAATAATAAAAAACCATAAAAATAATTAAAATATGCAATATGGGGGCTATAATATTGAAATCTTTGTGAGTTGTGTCATCATGTGCAATATTACCAATATGAAAAATATTATCCAGATGGAAAACAATAATAAAAAACCATAGAAATCATTAAAATATGCAATATAGGGGCTATAATATTGAAATAATATGCATTTATCAAAAATCAAGAAAATATGCAGTTATATGCCCTATAAAATCAGATCCAAATAACTGAAAATTCCATTATTCGTGCACATAATGTAAAAGTATACATTTCTAACCCCTATGAAAAAACATGCAAATACATGAACTTCCTAGCCCTATTCATTACCTTTTGTTTGAAAATGAAGGGAATTGAGGAAAGTATCAACGAATTGTCTGTTAGCAATTGTTATTTCCCTTCTGAGAAGATCTGCCTGTTGTCCCCAATTTCTCACATCAATTTTGTCTTTGCTGGTTTTAGAAATTGTACGCTTTTGGTCTCTTTTTCCTTTTATATATGCTAAATGTTTATTCCAGAGTGCTTTATATTTATAGATTTTACTTTTTGCTATGTGTCGATGTGCGGCATCTAGAATGTATTTACAAAATTTTTTAACGTTATTGTCGGGTGCCATTTGGTTGAAATTAAAGTTAGTCGGAAGAAGGTTTTATTCTAATTCATCTTTAAAGCACGCCCAACAAGTTATTTTAAACTATCAAGTGAAACAAGCAATTTTCGTAGGTATTGGGTGAGCTCTCAACTGTAGATTTGTGTTAGATATTATAACCCGATGACTACTTGTTGGATAACAAAGTATGTCTCTTGTTGCACTCTGGAATATATCAACAGACGTTAATGTTAGATCGGGGTTTGTAGTGGATTCATTATAATGTAACAAAGAAGGAGCATCGGTTAGACTGCAGATGAAGTGAGCATTTGAGGAGGATATGAAATCTTGAAGAATATCACCAGCTTGATTAGTATTATTATATCCAATAGTAGCAAAATGTGCATTGAAGTCTCCAACTATCATTGTTTTGTTTGATATAGTTGAGAATGACATTTCGTGTGAACTTATTCAATATAGACCGAGTGAGATGGCTCAGGCGATAACGTCTGTGGCCCTCATTCGGGAGGTCACGGGTTTGATCCCCGTACTATTTCAATACATAAACCTTAAGAAATTTTTTTCCCAAACTTAAATTACAGTCCAACAAAATATGGCCGCGCTCTCTGACATGTGTTTTTCCGTGGTTTTCCCCATGTCACTTAGGCGAATGCACGGATGCGTTCTTTCATACCACGGTTTCCTTTCCATAAGTTCCCTTCATTCCATTTCCCTATCATCTGTGAGGTGTACTTTCAGGCGTGTAGTGTTGGCAGTACGAGGCAGATGGCGTGGATGACTGCGCATGGTAAATGCTGTTCTCGGCGCTAGGTGGCGTTTGGCCGGTCCATATAAACCGACGAGGGGGGGGGGGAGGGAGCTCAGTGCGATACCGGACCCGTGGTGTGATGGCTGGTTGGCATTTCATCCTTGCCTTCTGCGAGGTGGTAGCCACAGTAGATCTGTGTAGGTGGAAGTGAGCGAGGTGTCCCCCTTTGTGTCTGTACCCTTTACTCTTTATTGAGCATAGTGTTTCTGATTCCAACAAGAATACCAGTAACAATTTGTCTAGCCTTAGAAAGGATGTGTATTTGATATTCGTTAAAGTTGTAATATTATTGGGGGGTTGACATCGTAATGTTTGCTTCATGAAGAATAAAGACATAGATGTTGTTATCCAGTAGTATTCTTTGAAGTTCTGATTTCCTGGAGTGTGACATTCCGCAGCAATTCCATAGAAGTACTTTCAGTGTGTTATTCAATGTATTGTTCTTTCTCTGCGTACTCCCCTACCGGAGATCCGCGGTGGGGGCAGCTTTAAATATCAAATATTAAAGTTAAAATATTAAAAATGAAATGTAAACAGCGAAAAATTAAATACGCATTACGAAAAATTATATATGAAACGTGATAAACGAAGTGTGAAGAACGAAAAGTAGAGTAAAGAGGTTAAATATGTTAAATATGAGAAACGAAATATGAAATGTCTGAAATAACACATGAAATATTAGAAATAGAATGTGAAATAAGAAAATTCAGAAATTAAAAATGAAATATAAGTAATCAAATTTGAAAAATGAGAATATATGCATAATCAAATATAAAATATGAGTAATGAAAACGGAAATATGAAACATAAAAGTATGTTAAAATGTAAAAATGAGATGAAATATGAAAACCAAAATAAGAAATATAAAAATCGAATGTGAAATGTGAACAATATTTAATATGAAACACGAAAAACAAAATATGAAATATGTAAAGATAAATGTGAAAGGTGAAGTATGAAAAAAAATATGAAGAATGAAAAATGTAATTAAATTTGAAAAATAAACAAAAATTAAATAGAAGGATGAAATAAGAAACATTGGAAATGAAATATGAAAAATGAAAAAAAGAACGAAAGGGAAAATGGAACATGAATAATACAAATGGAAATTGAAATATGAGAAAGTATATAAAACGAATTATGAAATAGCGAAATCACATATAAAATATGAAAAATGAATTATGAAAAATTAAATATGAGATATCAAATATGAAAGAAAGAAGAAAATGAAATATGGGATATTATATATGTAACATGAAAACTGAAATATGAAAAATTAAGTATGAAAAATTTAAATTAAATATGTAAAATGGGACATAAAATATAAAAATTCAATATGAAGAATGAAAAAAAAAAAAAAAAAAAATTAAGAAGGAAAAGTAAGCCGAATATGTTAAAAAGCATAATTATATATAGACTATGGAATGTGAAAAATAAAAATGAAAAATGTCAAATAGGAAAAATAAGTGTGAAATATGAAAAATCAAATACGGAAGATGAAAAATGAGATATTTAATAAATAACTGCAGCCAAACAGCCATATTTAGAAGATGGTTTATATTAATGTTTGGATATTCTGATATTTCCTTTGTTATTTTTGTACAGTGTTCGATCGTACGATTTTGCACATAGCAAACATTCACAATCTATATTTGGTGCTAGGAAGTATGTGCTTTTTCACATTAGATGATGAAATCCAAATATGTGGCTTTTGTTGGATCTTATCGCACGAGAGCAAAAATCTTAATTGAAAGAGAAATAAATGAACAAGTGAGCTATTTTAAAGTTTTAAAAAATAAATTAACTACTTTGTTATGTAAGACTTAAGGCTCTCACGGCGAGCGTTATTAATCAAGGCTTCACGGGTGATCAGAGTGACTCATTCCTGGAAAAGGCCATAGTGTCTACAATGGCCCAAAACTCGATGCTTTTAAATCTGACACGGCTGATCACCCATGAAGCCTCGATTAATAAATTACTTTGTTGTTTAACGACGCTGTTAATTGCCAGGATCACATCAGCGTCGCCGGTGTGCAGGAATATCGTCCCGCAGGAGTTCTTTCACATGCCAGTAAATCTACTGACATGGACTTGGCGTTTTTAAGCACACTTAAAAACCATCGGTCTGGGTCAGACTTGAACTCGCGACCTTGAGATCAGCAGGCCAGCGTCTAGCCAACTAAGCCATAAAGACCGACTTTAAATATTTAGGAAATATGGTCAGACACAGGAATAACATGGAAATAGAAAACACATTAGATAAATTTCAACATATCTGTGATGCAATGATTAGATGTACAAGAAATAAAGCAACAAGGCAAACAAATTTAAATTTATAAAACAATCGCAGTACCACTGCTGATTTATGGATCTAAAGCATGATCTTTAACAAAATTGGAGAAGAAAAAATAGCCAAAATGCGGTTTCTCAGAAGAGCCGTAGGAGTAATGTTAATGGACCTTAGGAAGAGTGACGATATTAGGAACGAATTGAACATCTTCAGAGTATATTATGTAAGATAAAGGCAAATAAACGCAATTGCTTTCGACATGTTATAAGAATGAACGAAGATAGATTTCCAAAAAATATGCTAAATTAGTATATACCTTAAGGCCATAGAAGTATTTGATGACTTAAACAACGCTGGAGAGATCATAAATTTCCACTGGGGAATGGAACGGCTCAACAGGCACAAGCCACGAAGTTGACGGCCTTGGCGGCGACTGCAGTGACTGTGGTGGCGGTGGTGGTGGTGATGGTGGCGGTGGTGGTGGCGGTGGCGGTGGAGGTGGTGGTGGTGGCGGTGGCGGCGGCTGCAGTTGTGGCGGTGGCGGTGGTGGTGGTGGCGGTGGTGGCGGTGGCGGTGGTGGTGGTTGTGGTGGCGGTGGCGGCGGCTGCAGTGGTGGCGGTGGCGGTGGCGGTGGCGGTGGTGGTGGCGGTGGTGGTGGTGGTGGCGGCGGTGGCGGTGGCGGTGGCGGTGGCGGTGGCGGTGGCGGTGGCGGTGGTGGTGGCGGTGGCGGTGGTGGTGGCGTTGGCGGTGGCGGCGGCGGCTGTGGCGGTGGCGGTGACGGTGGCGGTGGTGGTGGCGGTGATGGTGGTGGACGGCCAGCCAATCTTGTAATGACGAGTGTGCTGTCAAAGTTTGCCTTTTTAAATTATCGGTCTACTACGGTTCCTGTGCCATAGAAATATAGTGGTACTTCTCTTTTGTCTGCCAGTGTTGAAAGCAGTTTTTTTCTGATGCGCAGATGTTGGGTGGAGGTACGCTGGACCTGAGGTTTTCAACGTTAGGTTCCTTCGTCAGTAGATATGCGACTCTTAACAGTGTCATTTATCTACGCCTCTTGCTTTCTTTTTGTAGTTCGCTTCCATCTTTCTAGGGTGGATAAATTCTTCATTCATGTTAATATTGGAAGCATGTTAACTCTGAATAGTAACATTTTTGTCTCTAGACTGGGGGTTCTGTTGTTTATATTTCGTGTGTTGCCATTATTGCTTAGTTTGCCTTCTTTGTGGCGTGTTTTGTGAATCATTTTGCACTTGTTAACAGTGTGATGACTAAATATTTGAAGTCTGGCACTATCCTTAATTTTCTCTCCCTTACAGGTATCTCTGTTGATGCGGGTGCCTTCCCTCCGTTCCTAAATATCATAGTATCTGTTTTTTTATGTTAATGTTGAGTTTGTGTTTGGAGCACCATATTTTCAGGTTGTTTACTATTTGCTGGAGCTGTATTATGTGTGTTAAGCCAACTGGCATGTCATTCACATAGGCGCACGAGAAAGCTGCCTCCTTTTGGGTGGTTCTTAAGATTTCTTCGATTGCTGCTATAAACACCAGGGGGCTTAATGGAACTCCATTTGATTGAGTTATCGGTTTTGATAATGTAAGGTTGTCCGAGACGCGTGTTTCGTTCCATCGTAGTATTGATGTGATGAGACTTGTCTATATGCTGCTTTCACCTAGCACCTTTAATTTTGTAGTCACCAGTTTCCTGTTTATCAGGTCGAAAGCCTTTGTGAAGTCTATGAAGACAGCGTAATATCTTTCATTTTCCTCTGAGGCTTCCCAATGTTTGCTTTAGCAGGAGTTCGATTACATTTAGAGTTGATTTTCCCTTTCGGAACCCGAACTGGTTTTCTGGCAGATGCTCGTCTATTTGCTCGCTTGTTCTTCCTGTTATTACTTTGGCAAGAATTTTGAAGGGATAGTTTTCCAACGCGATGCCTCTATATTTTTGGGGTCCTTGGTGCCCTCATATAATACCTTTGTAGTGAAGGTTTTCCACTGTTTGGGTATATAGGCCATTTCCAAGCATTTAAGCATTTATTATATAGTTCTGTTCGTATCAGGGTTAGCAGGTTTGCCGTATCTTTTATATATTCAATATAGAGCCCATCCGGGCGTACTGCTTTCTTGTTTTTAGAGTTGCTGATGATATTTCTGACTTCCCTTATGGTCAGAAGTATCCATTCTCTTAATATTTGTGGCGTGTTGTCTTGCGAGTCTTCTCTAGTGTACGTAGGCCCTTCTTTATTGAGTATGTTGCTAAAGTGTGATTTCCAGCATTTTGTCTCTAAGTGTTGCGTGTCTGTTAGTCTTCTTGGGCGTATTGGTGATTTTTGGCTACCTCCACTAACGTTAGGACCTCATTCTCCAAGTAGAAGCATTTCTTTCCTATTTTTGTTTTCTTCTAGGGTTTCCTCTTTTCTGTGTACACAGAAGCCCAAGATAGTTTCACTGCACCTCGCGTCTACGTCACATTATTTATGGTTATACGAAGCCTTGGCCATTTCATTGGTTATATTAGGCCACGGTGCAAGTATGTGGCACTCCTTTTGCTAAATAACCTTCACCAATAACCAAAACAAAGGATACAAAATGCCATAGAAACAAAATTCATGTTTACGCTTTCGACTGTATTGGCTAAAGGAGTGCATACAGTTTGTCATGTTGAACTCTTTTCATGATTGCTAGGAATACCTTTATCAGCTTGAGCGGGACATGTCGTTAAAGGGGTTAAAATCTAAGGAGAAAACTTGATGAGCGCCCAGGTTAGCGAAATGTGTAATGTGTCGCATGTGCGAGAAGATTTTCAGGGGCTGCAAATTAAAGCTTGAATGGTATTCATTAAACACGCAGCAAAGCAGAACTTTGTAAGAAAGGAGTAAACATAACAGTATTTTTATGGTAATATCAATGTTTGTTGCTGCATGGAAGCAAAAATAAATGACTAAATATGTGAATGAATAAATGAACAAATTAATAATTTGGCAAATGAGTGAATGAATGAATAACAAATGAATAAATAAACAAATAGATAAAGTAGAGTGTTTTCCCTGTAACTCAAACTATGATTGGTTAATTTACTAACCTATTGCTGATCATACGAATACAACAGGAATATGGCACAATTTTATTGCCGTAATATCTACTGTCATATGCATGCAAACCATATACATAAATACGTTTATCTCTAGTTTCTAAACATTATTAGTCAATTAAAACCTACGAGTAATTTATTTAACCACAAAGCTGTTTATTCTCACAAATGCATCATAATTATAAAACACTATATACAAACTACATAATATACTCTATTCCTTTAATTCTACTTAATATTGCTGTTTCCATTTGGTTTCAATTATTAGCGATTTTAAGCAACTATATAACGTAAGTTTTCTTAGCCAGCATACATATATGACAAGTTTTGTGTGCGTGTGATTCTAAATATGTATCACTGGATCTTTTCAGACAAAGCAAAGGCATCAACCTCACCTCTTTTCTCCCTTATTGATGTGTCATCAAGTACCGCTCTCTATAATAGGTGAAGACCTCGGGAAACGATACAAAATCCGCCGAAGATTTTCTTTGGCGCTATTTGTACAGTGCAGGGCTTAATTGTGTTGAAATGCCACTCCAGACAGCTGCACATACCTCATTCGGGCATTTGAACGCCGAATCGCTTAGGGATCATACCTTGAATACAATATACGTTTGAATAAAAATAAATTGAGATTTAATCTATGTGCATTAAGAAGTCAAGGCTTTTTGGGGAGAAATAAATAAAGCAGTTTGAATGTTCACCCTTCTTCGTGTATGGCGTCACACATGGGGACTTAATCTTTGCCACCTATTTGCTGCTCGTCTAGCATTAGTTACCACCGCTGAATTTGCTGCGAAGGCAACAAATTAACAAGCATTATTGATTTACTGCATTACTGCAATACTGGTAATGTTGCATTAACAGCAATTAATAGTAGGCTTGCGCCATTTTTCTTTGTTTAACGGCTTATGAATGATGGCATTAGTATTTATCTGGCTCCAAACTTTTATGAACTATGTTGTTTGAGAAATGACTATTACAATGAATGTAACATTTTTAAACAATGTCATAATAATTTGAAAGTGCGACTAAAACTGATATTTAATTGATTAAAATATTTTATAGTAAATTTGAAATTAATTTATGCATGGATACAAGTTTTATGCAAATAGAAAAAGTGGGTATACAAATAATCATATGACAATTGTTCTTGTGTGAATAATCTAACAGGAATTTAAGTTTTTTTTTTTTTCTGTAGGACTTACAAAGATGTAAGATTACCCTTTCTGAGTTCTCAGGTTGTGATATTCTTTGGGAATGAAGATGACTTTACACCCTCCAATGACAAATAACACTTTCCGAACTGTAGAAACTTCTTTTGAGAATGCTAGTAAAGCATAGTAGAGCACGTACAATGCTTTAGCATATGTACGGAAGGGGATACCTTCCGCACTGTTATCCACATTGATCTGCTATGCGTAAAATCCTCCAGGAGGAAGGAAAGAGGTGAAAGAATCACAGGAGGCTGCTGAGCGCGACAGACGGGCCCTAGAGTCGCGCGGAAGTCCCTAAAAATTCCAGGAACGGGGACCAGTCCCACTGCTGGAGCAGCCTAGAGGGGGTGATGAACGACTTTTCGATCAAGCTTCCACGTGGAATACTCTTTTTTTCAGTTAGCATCCATGCCATCTGTCCGGCACCGCCAGACAGCACGAATCCTAGAAGCACACCTGGGTGATGAGAGGGAAACGAATGAAAGGGAAATGGTGACAGGTGAAAATTCACCCGGCATACACCTACCGACCAAGGAAAACCACGAAAAGCCACAACTTGCCAATTCGGACCACAGACGTTACTGCCTGAGTCATTCCGCTCAGTGTTACTCTTCTGGTGCAACATTATGTGCAGTATTGCCAAAGGAGCACTAGATAAACGACCAGCATTACGAGCTGATTAAAACGAAGGTTATTGTCAACTGGTTATTTGAGTTTTCAATGTATCGCAGTCGAGCCTACGGCGTGCATGTTTACATCATCCATTCCACTGCTCAGCCAATAAATCTGCGAACTTGTATAAACATGTCATCACTGTAACAGGAAATTAATACATTTCATTGGAGGTAAAGCGATGAAAATAGCGTCAGTGAGAAACAAGGAATAAAAGATCAGTTTGCATGACTCACATTAAAATTCGTAAGGTTGATAGAAACTCTAAGTGGCGTTCGGGTTTCAGCGACCCATGTTACAGGTTCAGTTGTATCCCAGGCATTTTAGAGTTTTAGAGTTTAGTATTTAAAACAGATCAGAGTATATCTCACAAAACTTCTGCAGTTGTGACTATTACATGTTTGAAGTTTTAAAATAATTTTGCTGTTTTGAAAAATGTTCAAGTTTCTGAGTTACAAATTCCTGTGCAAAATGAAGTTCTTGATCAAATAGGTTGAACATGGCAATAGAAGCTATTCGAACCATTGCAAATTAGCTGCATTCTTAATAATTGCCTTATGTTTCTTTTTCAAAATAGAATCCTGAATTCATAGAATAAAAAGACAATATTATATGCAAAGGACAAATATAGGTTTTGTAAACCAAGCCTAGGATAGTCAGGTCAACCATGTTAACTGCAGGAACTGGGTGCATTTGTTCATCATATGGAGCACTTTGTAGGAGTACAAAGTTGTGTTTAAGAATTTTTTGGTCCAAAGTGATTGCATTAAAGATTCTATATTAGGTATGTATAAGATGCCCCTCTAAAAATGCATATTCAGCGTGTCCCAAAAAACCACCGACAACGCTTAGTATGATGGCAAATTGATTGGTTTTCTAGAAGGAATCCCTGTACGGAAATGCACGCTTTGGGCCCTGGAGAGCGTCGAAGTTTGAGAACGAACAGTTCTGACAATTTGTTGAAATTCATTTTGGTACCTTAATACGGAAGGTATGCAACCCCTTAGCCATCTGTGAACTGCGGATGAACAATCTAAGCCTAATAACATTCCTGCGATGCATTGCATTCTTCCATAGATACCTTGGTGCACATCCCACTGCGTTACTTTTGTAGTTTCCGGTACAGTAACGTTTTAACAGCAGTGCGACATGCACCAGTACACAGCTGCGGAAATGGCCGACTTGAGCTCCAGCACACTTTGACATAAATGTGCGGAATTACTTCAAAGTCGCATATTCAAATCGATGGATTCGTAGAGGTGGACCAGTTCCATGGCCACCATTTTCTGTGGAGTTGTATTAAGACTATGTGTATGATACTCTCGTAACGTCAAAAGAGGACCTTATTGCTTGAGTCCACGGAGCGATTGAAAATCTTCAAAGACAACAGCACGTACTGCGTTATGTGCATAAGGCTCAGCACCGCCGATAGCTATAGGCTCTGCAGTGACGTAAGGGGCACATAGTTTGGAGCCCGTTTGTAGTGTAGACAGCAAGATGTGCTCCTTATGTTGGGTTTATTGACAAAATGTGAACGCACATCCATCTCGCACTTCGATGCGCTACAGCGTCCAAACCGTGAATTTCCTGGTAGGGGTTTCTTTTTGAAAACAGATCAGTTTGCCATTCCACGCAACATATTAAGCGTTGTCGGTGTTTTTTGGGACATCCTGAATGTGTGTGTGCGTGCGTGCGTGCGTGTGTGCGTGCGTGCGTGCGTGCGTGCGTGTGTGTGTGTGTGTGTGTGTGTGTGTGTGTGTGTGTGTGTGTGTGTGTATGTCAAAATTTCAAGCCAAACTGAAATACTGAAGCCTCTCATTTATTGAAAGTTATTTACTCAATTTTTATACGTTATGTGTTTAAATTAAAATTATTTCTATGTTTAAATGATGTATTATTATCATTAAATACAGTAGAATTTTCTCAAAGCGCCTCTCAAGCTACTTTCTAATATGGATAAGCAATTCCATACAGAATTATTGGAAGTTTGTGGTACACATACTTTAACATGCGATTTTGACCTTTTTGAGAAAATGAAATTATCACTTAAGAGGGGTTCGCTTTAGAACCAGACAGACAATTATAGTAGCAGTGGAGCTGTCTGTTCGAATATTAGGACAAGACGCTCTGGATGGCATCCGTCGGCTCCCTGATGTGTGGAGGCGATTCCTTAATGTTGTAGGAGATTACTTCTAAGCACTGCAATAGTGTGGCTGCTCCAAAAATGTTTTATTTGTTGTTAATTCAAATGTTGCCACTAATTATTGAATGACCTATGTATTTTATTCTTACATTTTATTATTTTCAAAAACTCTTTCAAAATATTTCTGTGCTCTAGTTATTAACTATATAATGGTGTAAAAGATTTAAGACCTCATGAGAGATTATATCTAGTACCTATACCTGGATAAGTTACACAACCAAACTTAGCGAAAAGAAAAAAAGTATTTGCGGAGTTGATTAACAGTGCACATAAGTCAAATGACGTCAGTAATTTGACACGTGCCAATAAGGAGGTTTATCGGTGTTTGCTTTCTTGGGAGTGTATGAAGTCCAATTTATGTCAGCATAATTTTAATCTCAGCTGATTCTAACTAGTATTGTTAAATTAACGTTCAACGACCAAGCACTACTACTTATAGCGCTCCAAAAAGTAATTTTATTTTAACTCTAGAAAAATAGTACATCTGTACTGTGCTGTGCCCCCAAAATGCCATGATCCTTCCGTGACACTGTAATGACCTGGAATACCACATTCATTATAACACGAAAGCCTCCGGAAATAGTGAAAAGGCTTATGATAATTAAAACTGGGCCTAACACGTTACCATTGAGTCTTGGTATGGAGACGAATTTAACAAATCTTACGTACGAGCAAAACATTCACATGGGTTTCTTATCCATTGTTATAATTATAAAGCTATTGATTACTCTTTTGAAAACTTATTTTTTAAGATAAACATTTGCGGAAATAGCTTCATTGCCCATTTCATTGTGGGTACAAAGGGACCGGAGAAAACTGTATCGATTGTGGCACACAATATGCTGGCCATAAACTTTCCATGTCAACGAGAGAAACAACTGAATAGCAGCAGCTGTTTAAAATTACGAAGTATTGAAACATTGAAGCGAATTGCAACGGTAAATTACTGACACTGCAAAGACAATTATTTTAATAGTGCGTTTTTAAGAGACCTACGTTTTGTGCAGTGTGTTTTTGTCTATTGCTTATGGTTTGTGCCTTATACAAACACCCTTCGAAACGAAGAAGGCTTCAGAGGCTATTCCAAAAACTGCAAGATTTACATTTTACTTGTGATGTAGAAAACTTTAGTATATGGTATTTTAATCAAAACCCTTACTACCATTATTGGGAAATTAAAACATATTGAAACGTTTTTCAAGTAAAAGGTAGTGTGCGTTGGGGGTATTTTGTTAAACATCTACGTGTCCCATCTTTGAAAGTACTGAACTTAAATAAGATGGATGGATTTTTGGGTGTCTCAAAGCATGTAAATAATCCCTAGCGCAACAGCCCTTCGTGGGCCAAGGCTTACCGCCCGGCCGCTGCGTCCCCCAACTCTGCCCACTACAGGCGTCATGAGTGTAGTGCGAATTTGGAGGGTGGGGCATGATCAGCGCCCCGAGCCCTCCCGGCCGTTTAAGCGGCTTTCGTGACCTGGGTTCGCTACTTCTTACCTACTGTAGGTGGGTGGTAGAGAAAGTAGTAGAAACAATTTCTCCCTTAACCTTTCACCGCTACACTGCGCAACTGGCGACCGCATGGTGCAATTCGCCCGCGTGCAGCTTGTTTGTTCTAAGAGTCGCCCTATACTTCCGCCAAATTGGAGACTACGTGCTTACATTCCTGGTCTCACTTATATTTGTCTATAATAATACTATTACCTGCTGAATGTTGACATAACTCCTATTGACCTTTTGTGAATACAGGATGGAACGATCATTTGTATGCCAAAATATTGCAGCGCTAGCAGTCCTATTGTAGGCTAAACGAGACAAGCTGTTATTGAACTATTCTAGTGGTTAACATGCGCTTTACTTTTGATCATCAGAAGCCTCTCAGGTAACACACAGCGCATTCAAAACTTGTTCTCGGAAGTCGCTCATGTTTCACGTTGCACCAATGAGCGTGTTACTTCAGTCAGTGAAATCAAAGAAATCACAAATGACAGACAATTGTTAACTCCACGTGGAGTGAAACACAGTGTTGCAACATCTCCCCTGTTTTCTCTCATTCTGTTCATCTTGGTCTTGGGGAAAATGGAGACAGTGGCACATGGCAGCGGACGATGATGTCACAAATAGATCTACTTTCTACATTAACTTCTGTATTCCTTTCACTGGAATGCGACTAAGGAATGTGTTTGATAACTACAACTCCCATCTTTTCTGAGAAAGATTACCGTTAGAGTTTCAGCATATGAACAGGGCTTACACCTCTTAAAAACACTCTAGGGCTGGAATGCAACGTTACTATAACAAGAGCGTATGTTTCTTAAGCGGTTAAAGCCTTGTTAGTATGTTAAAAGTCAAACTGCTATCTTTCTAAGGAAACGTTGGAGTTGTAGTTATCAAACGCTTTTTTGCGTGAGAGAAACACACAGGCACCTCTATAAACTGTGTGTAAACATGGTCGCTGAATTTTCTAAGTAGCAACATACAAACTAGCATATGTATTTAAAATCAAAGGCAAAGATCTGGATGAATGTCATATACACAGATCCCTCAGGTGCCAGACATCGTTTCTCAGAGCATATATTCACCACAGAGAAGAAGAAAGTAAAATTGAATAGCAATTGACGACCATAGCACTTTGTTTAGTATTTTTAAATTTTGGATGAATTATTATTCATGTAAGCGTGCATACGAGTTATCTTGAGGCTAAAAATAGCATCTTTAAAATGCTTGTTTTATACATCTGTGTATGTTGCCATTTCACTCAAGAATGGCCATAGGAAGTGTCAATAATATGTAGATATAGGTTATACTACAAAGGGGGACACCTCGTGGACTGCGATCTTTATAGATGTATTGCTGCTACCACCCATAAGAAGGGGTGGAGGAGCCACAGGGGGCTACAGGCTCTAGGCAGACGACAGAGACGCGCGGAAGCCCCTGAAATTTCAGACTCGAAGACTGGCCCCACTTTTGGAGCGGCCTAGAGAGGACGATGGACGACCCGTAGACTAAGCAATCCTCTGGCGCCCGCAGGAAGTACTCTTTCCTCTGAGTGAGAATCGGTCCCATGTGTTCGGCACCACCATACACCACGAAACCTATAGGCACCCCTGAAAGTTGAGAAGGAATCAGAATGGAAGGGAAATTGATGGAAAGGATATCGTGGTGGATGAGAAAACACCCCAGCGTTCGCCTAGTGACCAAAGAAAATCACGAAAAACTAAAGGTCATTATGAGTGGTCGACAGGGACCGAACCCGGGAGCCCCCGAATACAAGCTTCACACATTGCCGCGAAGTCATTTCGCTCGGTGTATGTTAAGAAACTTAGTATGTAATTAAGCTTAGTTCTCATTTAAAAAGTATGCTATGTAGTACGAAATTACTTTCCCCAAAGAGGGTATGAAATAAAATATCTTGTATACTAAGCTATTTTTATGTTATATAACTAGCTTCGTTATTCAAAAGTTTAGATTGGGTGAATATTTAAACTTACCGTTATTTTATTGGTTTACGGAGTCCGATATTAGGAGAAATGTAGCTTTTCAATTCTATTGCAAGCTTATTGCGAAACAGGCTTAAGTCGTTGTGCTGTTAAACTCTTTACTTGCGTCCAACTTTTCATTTACACCGGTCTTCAGAACATCACAATACATGTGCATTGTAAACGTAATGAAAGAAGTCGGTGGAGAAATAGTGGTTGAAGGGATATTAGAGAAGCTAATTGTGGAAGTGAAAGAAGGAAAACGAGAAGAGAAAGGGGAAGGGAATAGGATAATCTTTGCAGTACAACAACGTGAGTTGGTTTGTATAGTTCTTGAATTCAGTCAGAGAAACAAATTTCGACTGTCTTCAAAAACAATGCTTTTAGATTGCTTGTCTACCACTGCCCTTTAAGCATCTAGGTGTGATACTTCAAACCACCTGTTTAAACTCGGAATTTATGTGCTGATGATAAACCTATCTCTTTGTTTTGTCAATATGGAGCCACCGTCGGTTGAATACACGTTTAATGGAGGGCTAGCAGGGTTTCCTGAAAATAGAGCGAGTCTAAGATCTTTACAATGTTATTTCCTTAACACCTATGCTAAGTATCTTAATTACCTGACAGGTAGAAATACCTGCTTATATTATGATCTGCCCTTGTATATAACACGTGATGACCATAGTGTGATGCAAATGCACATATATTGTGAATATAGATAATTATGATTTTAATTGACTTTGTTATATAATTCTGTGCAGTGGATTACGAAACAGACAAACATTATTTGAATGAAAAGAGAAACCATGTTTAAACATACACACCTGAAGCTATTAACAGTGAAGCAAATGGATCCACAAATAACACAAAGTATGTAGAGACTCACACTCTACTTCAATAAATTGAGTTAAAGTCAATATATTTCAGAACGATCGTTTCGCTACTCTTGTGCATCATCCTCAGGCAAAACTGACCAACTACACTAGCTACGAAAACCGTTTCAACTTCGCAATGACGTCACATATACGTCACCCATCATGACATGATATGATGACGTCACACCCCTCTATTTTCTCCCAATAGGAATTTTGTAACAGACTCAGTAAAAGGTATTTCAAAATTCATAACATGGTCCCTATTTTTCAAAATTAATATCTTTTCCCATACCATCAATTCAATGGGTCCGTTTAATTGCTTTAATAATTTCACCTCGGGATTTATTTCATGATTAAGTGACCAAAAATGATCTGAAACAGATGATTTTTCCAACTGTTTATATTTAATGTTTCTGATTTCCAAATATCATTTTGTGTTACCAACGTGAACCTTATAACAGTCCAGGCAGTCAAATTGATAAATGCGAGACCTCTTGCAATTTGGAAGTTTGTCGTTTTTTAGAAAAATTAAACCAATTTTTTATATTATATTTATTTTGAGGGGCCAACATTATGCCATGTTCTTTAAAAAAATTAAATCTTTTGTTAGCCCAAGGGTGGTAAATACACTTTTTAAAGTTGCAGCCAAATTGTATTTTTATTTATGTATTTATGTATTTATTTATTTATTTATTGATTTATTGATTTATTGATTTATTGATTTATTGATTTATTGATTTATTGATTTATTGATTTATTGATTTATTGATTTATTGATTTATTGATTTATTGATTTATTGATTTATTGATTTATTGATTTATTGATTTATTGATTTATTGATTTATTGATTGATTGATTGATTGATTGATTGATTGATTGATTGATTGATTTATTTATTTATTTATTTATTTATTTATTTATTTATTTATTTATTTATTTATTTATTTATTTATTTATTTATTTATTTATTTATTTATTTATTTATTTATTTATTTATTTATTTATTTATTTATTTATTTATTTATTTATTTATTTATTTATTTATTTATTTATTTATTTATTTATTTATTTATTTATTTATTTATTTATTTATTTATTTATTTATTTATTTATTTATTTATTTATTTATTTATTTATTTATTTATTTATTTATTTATTTATTTATTTATTTATTTATTTATTTATTTATTTATTTATTTATTTATTTATTTATTTATTTATTTATTTATTTATTTATTTATTTATTTATTTTTATTTATTTTTTTGAGGCTGGAAGCTTCATTTACGGCCTTTTGATATTTGAATTTCTCTATCTTTTTATGTAACTATATTTTCTATGAGAAGTTCTATGAAGTCTTAAACAGCTGGTTTCATGTTAGCTACACTCAAACCATTATCAGTACAAAGGAGGCAAACAACAGAGGCCAGGAGTCACTGATGCCAGTAAAACACAGCCTTTGAGCACTGCCTGCGAAAGGTAACAGACTAAATGAGGGTTTGGCGTAGTGTATTATCGGCGACGTCCCTGTATAAAGTCGAGTAACAGTCCAAGCTAGTTTTCTTTTGCCCTGAGTTTAATGCTTGCAAATTCCTATGCCTATTTGAACTATAATTATTAAGATAATTGATTGATACTACGCATTATGATGCAATATATTTTGTGCTTGTGTGTTTCTTTGCTGGAGTATAGAACATTTAAAAATATGATGCTGTTGCATATTTGATTTTTCTACGTAAGATCTATGAAAAACATAACAGATCTGGGTCCGTATTTTATGCTCTACTACACTTGAACTGCAATCCACTTACTGGTACATGCATATACTTTCCACTTCTGTCAAGGCCAACTCAGCAGAGTGGTGTGCTTCTTATCTTCATGTGCTTATGATATTCACGCATCAGTCCGGTGCATAGTGTGCACTTTTACTGTAATGAAATTTGAATTTGGTATATGACAGACCGTCATGGAAATTTCGAGATGAGCGGCTACATAGAGCAGGTGCTTTTCTTCTTTTTTTTTAAATATTGTGACGCCGAGCTCGGCAAACTACAAAGGACGGAAGGGGCCAAACTATTTCGCACCGCATACCAAGTGGTGCGCGTATCAAAGAGCTCACGGTTATGCTTCCCCACACTACTCACACGAGCAAGCATGTAACTAACAGCAACTAAGCGGTAACACAAAGGGTTTCCGGAGCCGTCTAAAATGATCTGGTCAGGTCACAGCCGGCGTGTTTGCAGGAGTTCGCGAAAGGTCCATGTGACGTCATCCCCACTATTTAAGGAGGTCAGGAAACAGCAGTCAGAGAGTTACAGTTACAGACACGAATTGGTCAGTGTGTCAGTGAGACAGCCGTGCCTGTGTAAAGAAGATTTAACGAGCGTCAAGTGTTCGCAACGTCGTAGTTAATGTATGAGAGACAGAAAGTGAAGAAAGACACTTAAAGGACTGAGGCAAAGTTACGAGAAGCTAAAGTTGTGGGTTGTGATCACACGAAAGACTATACTGCGTTAACGACCAGAAGAAAACTGTATATTTATGATACAATTTCAGAAGATAGTAAAGTGATAGAAATGTAATCCGACTGATTTTGTGACAATATGCATTCTCTGACGGACTGTTAAGGAGGTAAGCATACTTAAATCGGATCTGTTATTTTGTTTTCTATATTAAAAACATTTTTTTCTGCTACAATATAGTCGGGTCACTCCGTTTAAATAGCTACAGCTTCTAGAAAACACACATCTGGAACTGATAAAGATGTATCGCTTTACTGCCAGGAAACCTGTGGTTCCAGCATGATGGGTCCCACTATCCTTCAACATAGAAGTGCGTGCTCGCATTTATCCTTCGAATTCGAGTAATACTGTGTAGAAAGAAGAGAGAGAACCCGTCTAGCCAATTTAATCATCAGTTTAATGCACACTTATTTCTTTTTGTGGGGTGTGTTAAGAACACATTTGAACGCAGAGTATGCTCGACAACGCGACTTAAGAATGATTCCGAGTGTCACAAAATAACATGACTGAAATCCAGTAAAAAAGATTAAGAAGCAAATAGGACTGACACGCATGGAATATTATTTAACACGTGCTACAGGGCTATGTGGTTACGAGGAACGGTCAGTAGAAATTTTGCAGTTTTCCGTTGTTTATTTGGCATCGCGCTATATGTGAACGCTTCGGGCCGAATATATCGATATTTTACCAATTCTGTTATTCAAAAGTTTACATAGGGTGGACATTTAATCTCGATAGTGTCGACACTTTGACACCCTCGATACCCTGTGGTACTGAAATGTGTCTAATGCTTTGAAATAAATCGTCGGTACTTCTAAGTAATTAATTTTCGAATTTCTGTTCGAGGTACTATTATTGGCGCTTTCCGTTGCACTAAATAAAGAAGTAGTGGATCTTGGATTGGGCTTCAAATTGTGGCCCAGCCTATGATTACCAAAGTACTGTTGGAATCATCATAACTGCAATTTCTGTAGATGAGGGACCTGAAACCGTGCGCTTGAGCGCAGGCGCGCGCTTTGGTTCTTAGCAGGCCCACGCTACCCGTAACAGCAGCACCTGCTTCGGACAGTGTTAATCCGGGCTGTACAACGTGCATGTCATGGAAGAAGCGAAGCCACTTCTACATTTGTAGTTCCTTAACATAAGCGCAGAAATTAATAGGTACTGAGACATTTAGGATGCACTGTTAGAGGAGTTGGTTGGAAAATATTCAAATTTGGGAGCTCTCAAATCTAAACCGGATCTTCCTTCTTTGCCTTATTTTGTTGATCCCGAGAATGTTCCAGGTGAACTTCAACTAGAACTTACTGATTTATGCTGTGATTCAGATCTAAAAGGGCGTATAGCGTTATTATTGTGAGTTTTTATCAAGCCCTTGATCTACAGACATGCCCAGAAGCAAATTTGCTGCATTACGCATTTACGTCTAAGTCTACTTGCTTCTGTAATTAGTAATTCCCCAAATATTAAGATGGTGGAAAAATAGAAAATGGGCATCACAAATGCATAATTATACTCCATCCAGCCTTAGATCCACACAGCGAAAACCTGATGTTCGTATCATCTGCGACTAATACAAACAAACAGCACATGGTCTCCTGCCTCGTGTTTATGTTGGAACAGAATGATAATGATAATTAGTCGGGAGTTTTAGGAAAAGACACTGCTATCACGGTATATTCAAGTAGTCTTTACCAGGGTTATCATACATCTTGAAAACTCACAGATAATCGCTGATATTTAAGGTACTATATTTTATGGTGTGTTTTGGTTTCGGCGTATCGCGAGTTCAAGTGCGGATCTAAGAGTGGAGCGATTATAGGTTTAAAATGTGTCCACAAGTAGAGGTCTTAATGAGTAGCCATTTTTATTTATGTTACAGGAACAGACTGTTTCCTTTTAAATTGTACGGTTATAAGTTATATAAATATTTCTTATACATTGTAGTATTAATGCTTTGCTTTTGGAAAACTGATTTGTTTTTGAATATTTAGGTTATTATTATAATTCGTATTAGAACCTTATGAACACAAAATCTATGTAAATTAATACTATAAACCAAACAAGAAGAAACAAAATCATAAAAAGTGCGGATTTCATTGACCCTTTAAACTCTGTACGGCTTTGTATATTTTACTGTGTTTTGCTTAACGCTGCCGCTACTTGTGTGTACGTCACAGTCTTTCGGAGCGCTTCATGCTCGCGAGTACTGGCAAGGTCACGAAATTGCGCTTTAGTTGACATTGCTGTTGTATGTGAATCAATGTAGCATTACATCGGCTCTTACATCTAAATCAAAACATGCAGCACATTGGGGAGCGGTGAGAGGTACTCATGTAACTGCGGTGTACTCTGAGGTGCAAACGTATTTGGTTTATCTGAGGTACCAGTCGCTATTTTCAGTCGCCTTACATTAGGTGAAACAGGTAGTTTTACTGAGCACATAATTACATAGGAAGAATTGGCAACAGCCGCAAAATTAGCACAAAAGGGAAATTTAGTTATTCACCTTTGTATACTGAAAATTAAAAATAGGTAGTGCCAAAATAAGTGTATGAAGGAACCAGCAACTTTAGGATTCTCTATAGAATTTCGGTGTTCAAAATTAGCATCAGATATGCATAACGTTATCCTCCTGTCATTTATATTTAAGAATCTTTACCGACCATTTTGATGCTAATCAGTTTACATTTGCTAGACCACAGGGCCATATTTTTGTGTAGTTAGCTCGATAATAAAGGGTGATATAACTACGCATAAGTCAGAATAGAGACACATTATTGAGGTTTCAATTTTGACTAACATTCATAAAAAAGCTAAATGTTAATTTGGAATATATATGCCTGACTGAAAGCTATAGTAATGCATACCACGTTTACATTGGGAATTAAAAGCAATTTGAGTAAACATTTCGTACTGAGTTCGATACTCGTTGCCATACTAAACTTAAAATGTGCTGAGATATATTTGCATACACAAGGTTCAAAAATAAATAATTTAAGTTTTTATGTATTGCACTGGAAATAGTTTAGCAAAGTGCAAACCCGTTAAATATACATTAGTTTGTTGTTATATACGTTAGATGAAGCTTTTGAGTTTACTGTGTGTATGTGTGGTAAAGGAGGGGGATACCTCGACACACCGCGACCCCGACATGGGTCTTTTTGGGGCTACCAACCCCCAGGGGGAAATTATGAGGCAGATTGAGACCGTAGTCATAGAGTGAATAATAATAATAATAATAATAATAATAATAATAATAATAATAATAATAATAATAATAATAATAATAATAATAATAATAATAATAATAATAATAATAATAATAATAATAATAATAATAATAATAACAATAATAATAATAATAATAATAATAATAATAATAATAATAATAATAATAATAATAATAATAATAATAATAATAATAACAACAATAACAATAATAATAACAACAACAATAACAATAATACTAATAATAATAATAATAATAATAATAATAATAATAATAATAATAATAATAATAATAATAATAATAATAATAATAATAATAATAATAATAATAATAATGATAATGATAATGATAATGATAATGATAATGATAATGATAATGATAATGATAATGATAATGATAATGATAATGATAATGATAATGATAATGATAATGATAATGATAATGATAATGATAATGATAATGATAATGATAATGATAATGATAATGATAATGATAATGATAATGATAATGATAATGATAATGATAATGATAATGATAATGATAATGATAATGATAATGATAATGATAATGATAATGATAATGATAATGATAATGATAATGATAATGATAATGATAATGATAATGATAATGATAATAATAATAATAATAATAATAATAATAATAATAATAATAATAATAATAATAATAATAATAATAATAATAATAATAATAATAATAATAATAATAATAATAATAATAAGATGATGATGAAGAGGAAGAGGAGGAAGAAGAAGAAGAGGAAGAAAAAGAAGAAGAAGAAGAACAACAACATCAACAGCAACAATAATCAATAATAATGGTCATAATAATTATGACTAAATCTAATCCTAATCCCTTGTACTAAATAGTTAAAATGTCTCAGATGTCCAATTTTATGCACTTGAATTGCTTTGGTGCAGTAGTATTTCAAGTGTTTTGGAATTTTGCTCTCCTTGTAAGACTTTACAACAGCAGATTAATAAATAACTAATTCATTTTTCGTGTGAAGCCACCAACAGCTCTGTGGCACGTAGTAAAGTTATATCGGTATGTGCATTGTGCGTCAAGAGAGCGTTCGTGTTAAGGGTCCCTGGGACTGAAATATCAATTTTCTATATGTTTGTGGGTATGAGATCCATTAAACTAAATTATTTTGTTTTTTAACGACGCTGTCAATCGCTAGGATCATATCAACGTCACCGGTTTGCCGTAATTTCGTGCCGCAGGAGTTCTTTTACATGCCAGTAAATCTAGTGACATGGAGCTGTCGTTTTTACGAGAAACCATCGGTCTGGGCCGAATTTGAACCCGCGACCTTGGGATCAGTAGGTCAGTGTCTAAAAAACTGATCACCCAGACCGACATATGAAATCAATACTTTGTATACTAAAGAAACTTTCTTTTATAAAGTACTATACAAAGTCCCAGCACAATCTGTTTTATAGTTTTGAGGGAATCGATTATTAAATTTTTTCACAATGAAAAAATAACTTTATATTCAAAATACTTCATGTGTGTCAAAAACTAAAATACCACAACAGTTTTATTATTTTATGAACTGTAATTGCCCAGCAAACACCATCAATCCCTGGCAGGAAGAAACAATAATTTCTTTTAGAGTAATTAACCTCTTTGCTTTGGTGGATATTGTAAATATCTTTTTTATACTTTTTTGTGTATGTAATCCTTTCAAAGCTAAACAAATTTTCAGATTTTGGAATCAAAGACTGAAGTTGAAGTCACATAAATGGAACACATGCTGGAAAAACTCTAGGAGCATAACACTAAATTTAATTCATATTGAGCAGATAGTGCATTAAAAATGTAAAGTCGAGAAAAATCAATTTTGCTGCACACATGCATCAGGATCATGAGTCAGATTTGCCTGATTGTCTGTTTGTCTTTTGTCTGGTAGTCTCTCTCCTGAGATTCATAGCTTAACCACCCCTTTCGCTGAATTTCGTTGTTTTTGAGCGCTTTTTGGCCCATAATTTTTTCAATTAAGCAGAAAAGAGGCGTCTACGTGTAGGACTTACTGCACTTAAAGCCTGCACTAGACCTTTAAAATGACGGAATCTAAAATATTTCACTGCCAACTGAAGACTAAACTTGGGAAACATTAAATGCATAAACCTAAAAAACATCAATTCTATAATTTTTAGGTACTTTTTCAGTCTCAGGGTTCCTTAAATATGCCATTCGGTTATTTTAACTTCAACAGATTTAATTTCATCTACAGAATTGTGGTGTTTATTCGATTTTTCAAGTTAAACGAATAGGTCGTACATTTGCGGTAATTTCATATGGCTACATTTCGTGCTGTATAAATTGATTTACACCTCAGATGCTTTGCAAAGAGCAAAAGTTTATGTTTAATAATTATTTCTATTTTAAATAATTTGCTTAGCTTTTAAAATTATATATAATACTTCCAGCATTATAATATTTAGAAATATTAAAGCTATAATCTTTGCAAACTTTGAAATACCATGTCATTCAAATTAGTACCCATTACAGTAGCTTTAAAAATTAAATAATTGTATCTGAGCAAAACCTTAACATTATATAAGTTACTTTATGTATAATAATAAATGACTAGAACCAATAAATAGAGGGGAGTGAACTGACAGGGTTATAAAACCTAACAGTTCCAATTTGTACTTGCAAATAATGTTTAATTTAAACGAATAACTATATTTCCAAAAGCATCTTGAACTAAAAGAATAGTGTAAAAGTCAATATAATTCCGCTCATCACTATATTCTCTAGCATGAATACGTGCTTAAATGTAGGTATGAGCTATAAATTCAGAAGAATTAAGAATCCTGCTTTCTACTAGGCTTGTGCTAATTAGGAAGCCTATGATGCATTATATTTGTTCCTCCCTTTTTTGCACTACACGAGGATAATCCAGGAAGTAAGGACCGCCCACGCGTTCTGGCTGCGCAGATCACATTAGGCTTCTGTCCAAGTCGAATGACTTCCTTGACAACTTTTCTCAGCGTTGCGTGCGTAACAGTATAAACAAGTTGTTACTACGCATCCTGTGATTATTCAGAATGAACTGAGTGATACAAAGTCCTACCCACTGTGTGGTGAGGGCTGCTATTCGATTTTTGAATGCTTCTAGGTTGAACCCTGCAGAAATGTATTGTCAACTAAAGGAAGTGTACGCGATACAGTAATGGTCATAAGAAATGTGAGAAAGTGGTGCGAAATGTTCAACAATGGACCAACAAATGTGCATGATGAAACTCGACCCGGACATTCGTCACACATCGCAAATGATGTGAAGGTTTATGTGAACAACAACGTCCTACAAGACAGACGTGAAACTCCAGGCGAGTTACAGACTCTCTTTCCCAAATATTTCCGATCTTTCCTTGGAGAACTTTTTCCGAACATTTTGGCTTAATGAACTGGCTGCAGCCGGCTACAAAATGAAGATCCTGAAGCTCGTGGAATAAGATGACAAATGAGTGCGTTCACTACAAAACTTGGCCGGCAGGTGCACGGCCCGTGTGACGTTCAGTACGTTTCCCTGCGCGCGCATACTAATTGTCACACGCACGTCAGTCTTACTTCTGTTAGGTAGGTTTCTGTGCTGTTCTGGTCCACTTCACACCTGAAGAACATTAGGAGTGTTTAGAAGTGTGTAGTTCAGCTTGAAGTGTTTTTAAAATGAATCGATTGCAATATACAGTACAAAGAGTGTTTATGTAGGATACGTATGTGCTTACGTCATCTTGTAGGGAAGTTGTAAGGCAATTTGAAACTAAATTTCCTGGCACACGTGCTCCGAGCAGAGACATTGTTAGTTTGCTTCTAAATAAATTCAGGGACATGGGATTAATACATGATAGGAAAAGAAAAGTAAAAGATCGTCTAATTACGGAACAGAAATTAGATGAAATCGGAGAAAGGTTACAACATCACTTCCAGAAACTCTTAGGCGCCTTGCACAAGCTAAAATTAGAACAAAATATCGAGAGGGAAATTAATGTTACAATAAAAACTGAACTAATGCGTGTGAATGAAAAGTTCCTTATAAGAGGCCGCAGATGTACTGATGCAGGTGGACGGCATTTCCAACATCTCCGGTGACAAGGTACGTTTTGTATTTATTCTGGTAATTGTTAATTTGATTTGAGATTTCATTTGACGTCCATGCATGGGGGAGACGAGTCGGGCGACTGCCAACCAAGTTTTACAGCAAACGTACTGTACTTACCTACTTAAACAACGGAGGTAATTCTGGGGAGGAATAAAATAAGACTCTGTTTTCCAAATGACATGCCCTTTTTAATAAAACATTTGTTTTTAATGTATTAAAGCCAAACGGTCGTAACTTTCTGGATTACCCTGGCCTTCTCACATAACGTTACGGCGCAATTTCAATTTTGTCTGCTTCGCCATTTTACTAAATAGTAGTTATATTACTCTCATTCGCCACAGGACATGCACAGATGCATAATTTATTTGTTATTTTTTCCCTTTTATATAATATTTTGTGTTGTATTATTTTGGAGCTTAAAAAATAAAAATAAAATAAATCATGGCTTTGTAGAGCAACGCTTCATTATGCAGACACTTTGACAACAGCGCAGTTCCTCTAGAGCAGGTTGTGGGTAAAATCACACCTCCTCCAGCCCACCGCTGAGTTGAATGTGCATCCTTTTTTCCGGTGCCGCTGCAAAATTTTTACTTCATTGCGGGAGATGTGTTAAATAGAGGTGCTTAATTTAGTCCTCTAGTGCAATTTTGCTAAAAGTTTAATGTTATAAACTCAGACTGGAGCACACTTGTTCAATTAGGAATGAAACAATAGAAGAAAACGAGTTTTGCTCTAAAACCCACTTATTATCAATTAATGAAAACGCTTAAAGTTATCAGATTAAAAAAGAGGTCCATGTGGCTTAGCGAAGCATTAATTGGGGACAACTTAACTAAAATTGATGTTTTTATTTAACAATCTAAGATAGCGCAATAACATAAGCAAATCATTTTACTTGTCTGTGTCTGACACGGTAGGAATTCTGAAACGCCAGCCGATGGCTTGTGCGTTAAACCCCAGGAAAAAGATGAGATGAAACTAACCTACAGGCAACCAGAGGGCATCATAGGTGGAACTACAAACACGGTGGGTCCCTAACAGGTGCAGTCAAGTTCTTCAGCCCGAAGGAGTTCCAGGTCCACTACAAAGAGTCCGCCACCACCCAGCCAGATCCGGCTGATCAATAAGTATTCCTGGAACTACTGGCCGACCATAGAACCCCGCCACAGCCAAGCACCGTATTTCGAGAGCGCAAGCACCACCGTAGTGCAGCCCACCGGTGACTCGCTGACTCTTACAGTCTGGAAGGACAGGATAGAGAGAATGAAATGAATGAAATTAAGTGAAACGGGTGATGTAAGATAAATATCCTTCCCAGCATTCGCTTTAGTGACCCGGGAAAACCACCGTAAAAACGCATGAGTCAGGAAGGTCGGCCACGGTAATCTAACCCACGACATACCAAATGCGGGCCACAGACATTACCGCCTAAACCAGGCATCGGCAAACATGTACTCAATGAGGCCTCGCAACTATGACGTGTCAGGAGCAGCGCTTACTGTCTCCCCCTCCCCCGCAGCCTTAACTGGCACGGCATACACACCGATCACGGGCGAACTGTCCTATCGTATTTACCTCTACTTCTAAACATGTCTGTCAAAGTGTAATTTAATACTAAGATTTAAAGATAAATTTCTTTATTTATAGCTTTGAAGGATATTAGTTTATTTGACTTAAAGTCTTAGTATATTCATAGAATTAGAGTGCATCTAATTATTCCTGTTATACTAAATTTGATATTTAGAATAGCACTTTGATGATTTCTTCTCTCATCATGTAAGGTACGTAAGGTGTTCGTTGTGCTCTAAAGTTCAAGAAGGCACCCATCAATGGAACATCAAGCGGCATTATGATACATGTCATAAGATCACCATACAATTATAGATAAGCATGTATTCATAAATTTACACCTCTAGATTGGACTAACCAATTGCAACAGCTCAAAGAGCAATATTCAGATAATACACCAAATATTATTTCAACTATTATAACTGATGAACAACTTCACGCTAGCTATTGCTTTTGAGATTGCTTAGTCACTGAGGTGTTTTAGTGATGGAGATTTCATAAAAAATGTGAGAGTAAAGTTGCCAACATAATTTTCCCCGAACAATATATTTTTAGTAATATTGCATTATCACCACGAACCATACAGAGAAGGGGATACATAAAATAGCAGAAATAACCGAAAAAAGACTACAAACCGAGGACCATGCATTTATAGCCGTTTCTCTCGCGTTGGATGAAAGCACTGACAATGTTGACACAGCACAATTGGTAATTTTCACTCGTGGAGTTACAAACAACCTCTCGATACAAGAATATATGCTTCAAGTCATTCCACTTAGTGAACATACAACAGGGACACAATTATTTCAAGCATTTAAGAAATGTGTAGAAGAAAAGAAACTGAATCCAAAAAAATATTGTATCGCGATTAACAGATGTTAATTTGCGTGCTATACTGAGAGTGGCTACTTGTGATATATCACTAGATTTTCATGGCAGGTACATTGCAAATAGAAGTGAATTTAAATATATTTCTCAAATATCTAGGCCTACCTAAAGTATCGTAGACCAAAATAACTCGATTCAAGTATGTGTACTATTCCTTATTGTACTCTGTAGCGAGCGAGTCCAGCACTGACTCTGAACGAAGGTCAATGCCATCCCCTGTTCTACATTACGTCATGTGCATTGCGGGTTGCATGTTGAGACGTCATACTGATACCTCATTGAGTACATGTTTGCCGATGCCTGGCCTAAACCATCCCGCTTACTTAAGCATGTTGTGTGTGTCACTATCAGTTCAACTGTTCTTGCTATTATTCGCGAATTGGGAAAACGGCTCCCCTCCTTCTCGGGCTAGCAGCATTCCATGGGGACCCAAAAACCAGTGGCTCGCCTTCCAATCCGGGGACGAGATTTCCAGAGCACATCCGTTCCCCCTGTCGTGCTGCTGCCGCGACGCTCACCAACGCTTTCAATTCTGGAAGAAACCTGACGGAATGAAGGGTGAAATGAAATGGTTAATGTAACGAAATGAAGGGACAGAAAATTCCAAGGATATGGAAATCCTTCCCAGCATTCGCCTGGTGAGCCGGGGAAACCTCCGAAACAAACCATGGGTCAGGAAGATCGGTCACGGAAATCGAACCCGAGACCTCCCGAATGCGTCACAGACGTTACTGCCTGGGCCATCTCCCTAATACACCAGGTGAGTCAGCTGCTCCTTATTTTCCAGTTTTATGCAATCCGCATTTTATATTCTAATGAAAACATCAGCCCCTATGCTGGATTCCACCCAAGTACTCAACATGGAAGTATTTGTCTGCTGTTATCTCTCAAGTTACTGGGTAGCTCAGTTGAACAGTGTACGATTCGTAAGTAATCCATATTCTGTAAAGGTTAATTAATTATTTTGTTGTTTAACGACGCTGTCAATTGCCAGGATCACATCAGCGTCGCCGGTGTGCCGGAATTTTGTCCCACAGGAGTTCTTTTACATGCCAGTAAATCTACTGACATGGAACTGTCGTTTTTAAGCACACTTAAAAACCATCGGTCTGGGCCGGATTTGAACCCGCGACCTTGGGATCAGTAGGCCAGCGTCTAACCAACTGAGTCACCCAGACCGACTCTGTAAAGGTGGTTCGAATCCTACGAGTGTACTAATTTTTTACTTTGTAATATTTACAAATAACGTTAAATGAACAAGTATTCTGTCCAAAGCTGATATCCTTTGAATTCGTAATTGTTTTATTTCTACTTTATGGTATTGTTGCATATAGAGATATCTCTCCTCTATAGACTTTGAGTTGCTTCCGCTTTGGCTGTTGCTTCTCCGTAGATCAAAGGCATATCAGCGTACTTGTTTGCCGAATACATGGTGAAGGAATGGTACAAAATATCGTGCGACAGCATACACATGGGGAATAAAGTCGGTATTCATAACAACACACCATCATGCCAGTCCAATGGGGCAGAAGTCGTTATACCTATTCTATTACAAAATGCAGACAACCAAAAACGTTTTAAATTACATCCTAAACCCTCAGAGACGTTGAAATTAGATTATTATGAAGTCGGTTTCCAAGTTTCGATGAACAGAAAAAATGTGTACCATGTCGAGACGCGAACCCGTGTCCCATGGGTTAGTGCACAGGATACATTCATAATTCTATTCAGCTATTTGTAGGCTGGAGTGAAAGCACACTACGAGTTTCGTTCTAGTGAGGTGCTATGCCATTGTCACCTAGCGACTTTTCGAGCGGAATTTAGCTCTTTAAGACAGTTTTAAATCTTTGCTGGGTGTTTTAATATTATTATTTAAATGGAAAAGGCTATTATGCACGTTATTTCAGTTGTACGACACGTAGTTTGCGCCAAAATTTGAATAAGCCGTTATTTTGTGCGCTTTGACTGTGCAGATCCATGGTGGGTAAGGCGTGTCGGTCATTTGTTTTTCAGCCAACCCGGCTTTAAGTACAACAATCCGCCATTTTATTTTTACCTGATGTTGTTAATGCACTCGTATGATAGGTCCGTTTTTTCAAAGGTGTTTACTGAATTGTGTTGCTATGTATACTCTAATAAAAAGTTTGTAAAATCGGCTGGAAGGCCGGAATTTGCTCTCAGTAAACCAGTCCTGTTTTTGAAGTGTACTTTAGCGAGGTGCACGTTCTTTCCCTTAAACCACTGTTGCTCTAACTTTTGCGCATTCGTCTGTCTAGGAACGTCAAGAAATACGTTTTAGTAAGCGCGCAACTGGACTAAGGCTCACATGGCGTTTGAAGGGTGGCCTACCTTCCAAAAAGTAAGGCGCAGCTGACTGCCCTGGTATAATGAGCACTAAAAGTGACAAGAGACATTTTATCTCTAGATAGTTTTTCGTGCTACTGAAATTAAAAGTTTGTTAGTAATCATGGCTTCAAGGGTAATCAGCCGTGTCAAATTTATAAATGTCAAGCTTTCGACCATTGTGAACTATGATCTTCTTTAGGAACTGAATGAGGCGAATGAAAATTTATTGTTTGTATTCCATTCGTTTGTCGTTACATTTTTAATAGTATGTAACGACCGTTGTTACTATACCTACACTGATGATACATGCACTTAATGATACTTGGAAAAGGAATATCGGCAAGAAAACATTATAGACCAAATTCTAAGTTATTTCCCCGGCATTAGTGAACCCTGCGGACTGAGAAAAAATTGAATAAAGAAATCTCAATGAGGGAGGACCATAGTGAAGGGATTTGAACCACATTATGAATTTTATATTAATTGCTATAGAGTAATGTTTGCGAGAAAAATTGGAATTTAGGGGTGCCTCTTTTTGAAATAAGCTAAAAATTGGTTAAATATTCATTTAAGTCTTATTAAATACTTCAAGGATTCTACTTTAGTTTTATACCGTAAGAGCGAATAAAACCATACATTTTTAAAACTGCTTTTGAAGGCTTTACTGAGCAACTTTATGTAGAAAGATGCTAAAATTGGCCACCGTCGTTGTCCATATATTTTTGACACCTCTTTAGATAGCTATCCATCAGTCTCCGAAGTTCACGTTGAGATATGTTGGGAATTTGCTGACGGATATTTTGTTTTAATTATTTCAGGGTGTGTGGCTTTGTCTTGTATACTCTATGAAGTTACCCCAGAGATAGAAACCGCTAATTGGAGCTCTGAGAAACCTTTCTCCGCTAATGAAGCACCATGCATCAAATTCTTGTCATGAAGAAAAATGTTTTATGGTTTTATCTGCGCCTTTCTATGATAGTGGCAGATGGCACGAGCGCCGAGGATGCGGACAGGCAAAACACTGCGCAGCCTGTTCGGAGGCTTTTAGCTCTCCTGCTATAACTTTTATACCTTTAGGACCTGTTAAAGCATGTCCATAGTGATTTAAATACTTGCATGTAAAACTAGCTTCTTATCAACTTACAGTCAAAAACGATAAGTTTTGCCCACATTAAAGTATACCAACCGTTCAAAAGGGGCTTCGGGAATGTTATAAAACTAAACTAGTGGCAGAGAGGCACAAAAATAGGTACGAGTAAATGTAAGCACAACTATTTTAAAATAATATAAGGTCAGAATTAGTGTTTATTACAGTCCTTCCTCTCGGTTCTTCATTTATCATCGCGTTCTCATTTTGACATTGTTCACATCTTCGATTATTTTGTCCAAATTATGGAGAGAGCGGCTACATAGAACAGGTGCTTTTCTTCTTTTTTTTTAAATATTGTGACGCCGAGCTCGGCAAACTACAAAGGACGGACGGGGCCAAACTATGTCGCACCGCATACCAGGTGGTGCGCGTATCAAAGAGCTCAAGGTTAAGCTTCCCCACACTACTCACACGAGCAAGCATGTAACTAACAGCAACTAAGCGGTAACACAAACGGTTTCCGGAGCCGTCTAAAATGATCTGGTTAGGTCACAGCCGGCGTGTTTGCAGGAGTTCGCGAAAGGTCCATGTGACGTCATCCCCACTATTTAAGGAGGTCAGGAAACAGCAGTCAGAGAGTTACAGTTACAGACACGAATTGGTCAGTGTGTCAGTGAGACAGCCGTGCCTGTGTGAAGAAGATTTAACGAGCGTCAAGTGTTCGCAACGTCGTAGTTAATGTATGAGAGACAGAAAGTGAAGAAAGACACTTAAAGGACTGAGGCAAAGTTACGAGAAGCTAAAGTTGTGGGTTGTGATCACACGAAAGACTATACTGCGTTAACGACCAGAAGAAAACTGTATATTTATGATACAATTTCAGAAGATAGTAAAGTGATAGAAATGTAATCCGACTGATTTTGTGACAATATGCATTCTCTGACAGACTGTTAAGGAGGTAAGCATACTTAAATCGGATCTGTTATTTTGTTTTCTATATTAAAAACATTTTTTTCTGCTACAATATAGTCGTTTCACTCCGTTTAAATAGCTACAGCTTCTAGAAAACACACATCTGGAACTGATAAAGATGTATCGCTTTACTGCCAGGAAACCTGTGGTTCCAGCATGATGGGTCCCACTATCCTTCAACACAGAAGTGCGTGCTCGCATTTATCCTTCGAATTCGAGTAATACAATACTGTGTAGAAGAGAGAGAACCCGTCTAGCCAATTTAATCAACAGTTTAATGCACACTTATTTCTTTTTGTGGGGTGTGTTAAGAACATATTTGAACGCAGAGTATACTCGACAACGCGACTTAAGAATGATACCGAGTGTCACAAAATAACATGACTGAAATCCAGTAACAAAGATTAAGAAGCAATAGGTCTGACACGTATGGGATATTATTTAACACGTGCTACAGGGCTATGTGGTTACGAGCAACGGTCAGTAGAAACTTGCGCGGGAGTGTAACACGCATTATGCATAGACTAAATGAATCGTGACCTAATGAAAACATAACACTCGACCTAATTGCACGCGCTATATATGAACACTTCGGGCCGAATATGTCAATATTTTACCAATTCTATTATTCAAAATTTTACATAGGGTGGACATTTAATCTCGATAGTGTCGACACTTTGGCACCCTCGATACCCGGTGGTACCAATTGAATTATTGAATTTCAGTATACTTCTTATAAGTAACAGGATAGAAAGTGGTGAGGCGATTGTTTGCAAGCATGCTTAGTTGTGATGTTATTGTGTCACTTTTAGGGGAAAAATGAAGTGCCGAATTTTACATTTTCACCCAAATATAATTAACACAATTAAAATGCACATCTATAATTTGCGTATATACTATTAAGGATTTTAATTATACAACATTAACTTTTTAAAAAATAGTTACATCGTGTGGGGAAATTTTTCAGAACAGTAAAAGCTAATAATGATTATTATCTCAGGAACTGGTACAAATATGCATGGCATTTGTGTACAAGTTACGCATTAAACACTAATTTCTGAATCAACAGTTAAAATAATCGAACTCAAACTGTAAGTGTTATAAACTTTCTCGGTAAAGTAGTCCACAGTATAGTCTAATATTGAGACCCATAGCTTCTAAAATGTATGATTTTCTGTAGTGTGCTTTCCTTAGAAATGTAAGCAAACATAAGGATTTAGCATAATGCTAAGCTAAACTACGGCAACAGTTTAAAAAAGCATACAGTAAGCGTCACAAAGAAATCCTGGTTTATAGAAACGAGCATTTATTAACTTCTTAAGTATCCTTCCCATTGACATTTTGCAAATCTAAAATATTATGCAGAACCTCATACTTATATGTATTATTCAGTATTTGTCAAAAGATCCCTTATATAATGAGATTCCTTTCAAGTTCGGGCCCTTTTATGATCTCGCCATTTTTGGACGAACAACTTAAGGTGATAAAAATAGCCTTTTTCCAAGTGGGGCCTAAGCTGTACTGCATATCAGATTTCATCGCAAAATATTCAGTCACTCGTAGGTCAAAAGTAAAACAGTTGCAAACCAAAATCCCCAAAATGCCAATTTTGCCCTTGGAGGATTATCCAAATGGTATGGGTTAAAGATTGTTTTTACTTGGTCTGCAGCTTACCTATAGTGAAGAAGAGAATCTATTGTATTCTATCCAAAAATTAGATTGAAATCTTATTGGAAATGCATGATTTGAGACCCCTGAATACAAAAGAGCATTCTTTGAAGAAGAGTCGTGTGTGTGTGGTTTGTGTATCTGTATGTCTATGAGCAGCAAAGCTCAAACGAAATTTCTATAAATGCCAGTCTTGTATTTTAGTTCAGTATCTCCCAAAGATAGGATGCGAAGGTTCTCCAAAAAAATCCGCCACACTTAACATGGAAATGATCTATATTTTTTAATTCCTAAAGCACTGCTATAGCGATTTTGACACACCACATGTTTTAATATTTAAATAGCAAATAAAATGTGTATATTGAATTTTCTGGTATAGCTTTTCATTCAGCAGGCATTTTGTATAACTCTGTATAACTGCTAAAACGTTTAGACATCGGCAATACCTTTACGCACAAAAAAAATTTAAGTCCCTTTTCAACACACACTGTTTATTTCAAAGAACTCTTTTGTAGCTTCAGCCATTTCCGACATTTCCGTTATTGTTTTTTTTTTGAATTTTTAACACCTTGTCATTTTTCTAAAGTGAATTTACTGTTCACTCTTTGGCGATGTCATTCAAAAGGCCAGCATATTACGGCTCACTTTTAAACATCTGATAATCAATTTGGTTCCCTCTGTCCCCTTGTACCTACAACAAAATGTAATGCAAAGCCTTATCTCGATTAAGGGGAGTCGAAATGCCCTATCTCTCTAATGTTACTAGATGACCTATTATCTAAAATACTATTTAGGATAATTAGCTAAATTTCTTAAGGGACACTGGGAGTGAAATTTGAAAGTCCCACATTTCTTGATAGATTTTTCTGAAATTTTTACTGTGTTTGTATTTATATGAGAATAGGATGTACACCAAATTTCATTAAAAGTGGATGATTCGTTTAGGACATATAAATTATTTTATGAATTTAATAGGCACATTTTCAAAATAGAGCTCGCGTCTATTCACTTTTCAAAATTCATTTATGTTGGCAGAATTGATACTCTAAAACATGGGTAACAATTGTATGAAGAGATATTTGAAATACTTTTGCTGATTATGTTGTACATATCTTTTAAATAACAAAGAAAATTTAATCTTAATAATTATTGATTTTTTTCATACAAAAAACTGTTTTTGCAATTCATGTTAATGATAACATCAATATTGAATCATAGTTTTGTTTAGCTGCTATTTACGAATACTTTTGGAAATTTTCATTGAATTTGAAGCAAAACTCAGGCGCGACCTTCTTTTGGAATGTGCAGAAATGTAGTTTTGAGAAAAACAGGCTTTTATATAGGAGCATCCTGTGTATGTTAAGGGAAGAGCGATATTTGAAAGGGCCGTAATGACCACATGGAGAGGGGGACATGAAAAATGTTAGCTGATCCAAATGCACCGGTGTTCCAGGAACATTTTAAGCTAAAAAAACAATTTTCGACTTTTTGACAATTTTGATCAAAATTTCACTCCCAGTGTCCCTTAAGACACATTCAGTAGTATTTATTGAGTTGACAGATGAAAGAAAAGTGTGTGTGTGTGTGTGTGTGTGTGTGTGTGTGTGTGTGTGTGTGTGTGTGTGTGTGTGTGTGTGCGCGCGTGCCAGTCTGTGGACAGCATAACTCAAAAACGAAAAGTCGGTTAAGAATCAAAGTTGGTATTTAAGTTTAATGTCTTTCAAGGTTGAGACACGAAGATTTTGAAGAAAATAACCCCACCTTAAACTACAACACTTTATATGGAAAATTTTTCGAAAATTTTGGTTTTCTTGAAAATGGCTGTAACGATTTTGATTAAAATGCCCCATGTTTGAGATATCTAATGACAAATGAAATGTATATTTTGAATTTTCTGGCTATAGCCTATGTAATCCTATTTACTCTGGATAAATTTTGAATAACTCGTAAACCGTAAGATAGACAAAATCTTAATGCACAAAACATGTAGATCTCGTTAAAACGCACAATTTATGTATAAATAATTTTTTTACGGAGTGAACCATTTCGGAGATATTCCTTGTAATTTATGTCAGTTTCGGAAAACTTAAAACTTTTGTAAAATGGAACATCTTTGTTCATTTTTTTATATGTTTAAGCGTGCAAAGAGAACGGGATCTCAAAGCTGTAAAACATTTGACTATCGCTCAAAGCCTACTGTATTCTAATATTCCCCTTGCACCTACATGGAAATAAGCAATAAGACTAACACGAAGAAGATACAGGTATAAGAGTTTGTAAGAATGGTTAGTACAAGAGTAGAGAAAGTCATGTGAGTGCAACACATCAGATTTTTGGAATTAAGTTGTGCAGCTGTATAACAAATGTTTATAGTTGGCCATTTTGAGGTGATGTATGTGTTCCCTGCCTAACATTGGCATTAGAAAGGCAGTATCTATGCAGATATTTGTTGTTTTATTTGCTTGCAGTGATACACGCGCGAGAAGTAAAATTGCTGATGATGCTGAACGTCGAGTCGACCCCGTGCCTCGTGGCTCGTGGTCAGCCAGCTCTATATAACCCGACGGAAGACCGGCTGTAACCACAGCAGTCACCATGTTGTGGAGAACACTACTCTGCTGCCTCGTTCTGGGTAAGCATCATATTTTATAATTCTAGTTTCGTTCAACATATGTGAGAATTTTCAGAAGTACTATGCACTTCCTCTCCTGTGATTTTATGATACAGTTTTTATAAACCAATGTATAAAATTGAAATTTCTATCTTCTATGGTTTTAATAAAATAGTTCCTAAAATTTGGCTTCAAAATATGAGAGTATCCACTGTGTCAGTTTTGAGCCTCCTATCTGGACAGTGTCGATTAATTATACCATTATTTGATCAACTTAATATTCTAGAACAGTTATTGATTTGACAATATTTTGAAAAACAAATAGATATATAAATGTCAAATAGTTCCTCATTATTAGAGCCACAATTCTTAGTCAGGTTACCGTGTGCATAGGGCTGTTTCGTTCAGTGCTGATGGCTGGCCCCTCGGTCTGGGCGAACACACTCACGGCATAACTGACACTCCTACACACGATGCGGTACTAAAAATTGTGGCTTTACTCATTATATTACTTAGAAGCTCGTGAAGTTTTCAACAGTTTTATAGTACATTACTGGGCGAACATTCCAGATATTTCATTACAAAACTCCTTTGAAATTTAAAATGTAGATGGAATGTTTGATTGTTGTGTAAGGCACAAAATGAGTGGGTAGAGTAAGCATATATTACTTTTTTCGTTACACTTTTATAACGATCTGGTGGAAATTTCAAGTCTCTTCATAAAGTTTATTGAAAATAGTACTGTACCAAGTACTGCGAATTTGAAATAAAAGAAAAAAGTTAATAAGATAAACCTAGCCTATTACTGAATTGTATATCTTAAGAGTTCTAAACATTAGGAGCTAATAGCTACACTTATTTTGTAGTTATTAAATCGTTTCTTAAATTTTATTTTAGTCCTTTTTCAGTGATCCAGATATAACATTTTGTCGTTCTCTTAAAATGCATATCCCCAGAATTATTATCCTGTTATGGCCAATTAGGGGATAAGAAGTTATTGCATCGTAATTCTGTTTTTCTGCGCTAACCCTTGGATGCAGACAATATAGCTCGAAAAAGAGAATTTCCGAAAAAAATTTTATTTGATATTTTACTTGATCATCTGCTGAAGATACATGAAGATTTCCAAATGGTTTCTTCACCGACCTATTCCTTAGTTGTCAAGCGTTCATTTTATGTTAACCTTCCCAGAAATCGCTTTACCCACAAGTCACGCGGTTTCGCCTCACTTCAATTTTGATTATCACTGTGGAGCAAAGTGTGCATCATGAGTTTTGTTTATGTACAGAGCTGTCTGGAATGTCGTATAGTATTTATTGACTTAGGATTAGCGATAACTTTTTTTTTTTTTTAATTTGTGGAGGTTTTGTGAACTATTTTTCTGAAAAATATTTCGTTCCGTACAGCGGGAGTTAGAGCGGATTTTAAACCAATAGTTAATGGATCTCCCTCCTCCTCACATTAGCTGTGGTGCCTAAGTATATATTTTTCATTATTATTTTTATTTCTAAACTTATCCTATCCAAGTTAAACAAAGCCGTCCAAGTTAGGTTGAAGTCTTGTATAGAAGACGGAAGTTCCTTACAAAAACAAAGGCAACCATGATGCATACTAAGCTCCAAGAATATATATATATTTGGGTGAATATCAAACTACTGCAATCCTTTGAAGTGATTAAATGGAAGAGTCTTAGCTAACCCTTACATTATATCAAATAATCACACAAAAGTATATTTATGTCTGAGTTCTTTGTTCTGAGAAGAGCAAAATACTGTCAGTTACTATTTTGTTTTTAATTTGGTGCCGCCAACTAATATTTGCTAAACTCCTTACAGGCTCAGAAGGCTTTCTTTACCTCTGTTCACGAAAAATGGTTTTAATAAATCATAATGTAGGCATCAGGACGATAAAAAGACGATTAAAAACTAGAACATTTAACGTATAGTGTCGCGTGCCACACACTTAGCAAACCCATTTATGTCGTAGCCGTGGAATTAGATGTTTGCCCTGCAGACCATACTAAAATAATTGCCGAATTTAAATACCTAATGAGTTTCCATTATTAATATTCTCTGGAAGAGCGAGATTCAAATTGGAAAATTCTTAGTACTTTCCCTGCTTGAGAGATTATCTAAATTTCCTTTCTAGCTCTAATGAACCACCTGGTATAATATGTTCAGATTTAGTGTTATGTTAAATTCATACCACAATAACTCTTGTTCTTTCTTCAAATATATATATATATATATATATATCCATATCTTATTTCACATTTGTGCGTTATGCTTTTCCCCGGTCTAGCAGCTCTTCAGGATGTAATTTATTGTTGATGGAAGAAGGTGATATTACTTGCTCTTCTTAGTTCTGATAACAACCGGCCGCCGCTGAAGTAAAAGTGTAAGAAAAATAGGCTGCAAGGAAGGACTTTAAAAGTGTTTACCTTTTGTTGACAGCAACAATAATTGCTGAGCTAGGCTTCAAATAACCTACAGTGTTTAAACTACAGCTGACAATCTAGAGATTCAACTAGAATAAGGTTACATCGCAATAAGCGACATATCTTAAGATACTTGAAATGATGACAGGCTTCACTGCTTTTATAGGCGCATTGCATTTTGAGTAGGTAAATTATGCTTCTTACTGTAAGGCAAGGTTGGATCGAAGTATATAGAACATCAGAAGGTATAAACAAATGTTGAAAGGATAAAAGACTTTTGGATACTGTGCAGGCTTCACTAATGTGTTATGTTTTTATTTCTTTTTTCAGCCGGAACGGTTTCCGCCGTAGGTAAGTTCCAAGAATATTATTTATTAATCATCATCATTATCATTATCATTATCATTATTATCATTATCATTATCATTATCATTATCATCATCATCATCATCATTATTATTATTATTATTATTATTATTATTATTATTATTATTATTATTATTATTATTATTATTATTATTATTATTATTATTATTATTATTATTATTATTATTATTATTATTATTATTATTATTATTATTATTTCACATTTTCCACCAAGAGATGTTTCAGCTTCAACAAATGTTAAGTCAGATGGACAAAATTCGCTGTACAAATTCCCCAAGCCATAAGAATTACTTTCTGTATAAATTAATATGTTAAATTTAAAAGCAGCTTGAAAAATATTTTAATCATAATTATAAAATAAACGTTTATTTAATAACTCAATTTAACTGAACCTTTGCTGCGAAAATTCCTATGCTCTTACCACAAAGTGATGAAGTATTTCTGATATCTTTAATTATATTGTGCTTTTATGTCAGCGTAACTGAGATGTCATTTATGAATGGGAATATAATACATCATTAAGAATTACATCTCAAATGTTGTCTTTCAGTTTTTGAAACGAATCGTGCGTACGTGTACAATGTGGAGGCAAGATCTTTGGCCAGTCTACCAGCTGTCTCTCAAATTTCCAGGGGTGTGGCAATCAAACTGAAGCTGCTTCTAGAGTCAAAAGGCAGAACTGTCTTTGGCAAGGTAACTAGAAGATGTTTCTTCTTTAGGCCTCTTACAATATACCCCGGTGAATACTAAATACGTAAAATATATTTTCAGAATGAGAGTCGAGGAAGTAGTATTGTGTTCCTTTCATTACTTTCAAGAATTCCATGTCAATATTCCTGTGACATAACATATCAGTTTGTTTAGAGTAGCTCAATATAATAAAATCAGTAAGCTGTGGATTATTGCACATTATAGTTCTTTGCAAGTAATGATACAATAAATGATCATTGACATTGGTGTACTTGCAAATTCCTGTGTTACCATACTCTTAGATTTTCTCGACCTTCATGCCAGGTTAATTGTTGGTGTAAGACCGACGTTTCGGTAGAGTGCAGCTCTCTCATTTTCAGGATATACTAAATATTCACCTGGTTTGAGGTACGTGAGGTACATATGTCAACAGGAAGGTTTCAGCTCTTAGTTCTTTTGTAACTGTACCTTAAGTATAATTTTTCGTCTATTACAGATTCGCAAGGCACTGCAAACAGAGCTAAATGTGGATGCGCAAGGACAAGTGCATTTACAACCCCCTGAATGGCAAAGGATTCCACAAATGGAAACATCTTTCCAAATGGAACTCCAAGGCGACAAAGTGCAGTGGATCTCCTTTCCTCTAGGCTGCTCCCTCCCGGTATCCAACATGGTCAAGGGTATCGTATCCCCGATGCAGATGGTAACTCCTAAGAATGGCTTTTCACACATCTACACAACCAATGAGGTGAGCGTGTTTTTTGTAGTATTGTTATAGAAATATAGTTTATGAGTTTTTTCTTTCTTCTTTGTTTCGATACAGTTTTACCCATTTACTCTGCTACCTGTATGGTTTTAATACCAAGTCATGATGCCTGCATCCTTTACTAAGAAATACAGTCATAACAGATATTAACTAAAAATCTTCTCATTGTAAAACGCATTCCCCAAAGATATTAGATATACCTTCAATGAGCTAAGACTTCACAGGAGCATATAAAGAGGTGGGGTGTTTCAACTCCTCTTTTCATAATTAATTTGACGTCTAAGCTGCCCTGAAGCAGTCTGCTAATATTAAAACGCTTTTCGCAGGAACATGTCCTTGAACAAAGCAGTAATTATTTCCAGCTGAAATCTGTTGCATATAAGCAAGTTTTCAGCTATTTTGTTCCAGGCCTAACTTAGACATTTCCCATTTATGAGAACTGAGGAAAACTTGGCAAAACTTCCAGTCAGGAAAGAGGATCCTGGTATTTGGATCGTGAACCTCCTGGCCCGTGGTCCCACCAACCTCAGTGGTTTTGCAATGTGTAGCCTACAAATAGCAGCTTTACCGCTTTCAAATTTTCAGTGCTTTGCATTCTTTGAAGTTCTATTGTGAGAAAAGTTGTAAAGCAATTGACCTGAAATTTTCTCCACATTTTTTGAAAATAGAATAAAAACAATGGGGCATATTTGAACTATTTGAATATTTAAAAGAAAAATGTAGCAAAATTGCTGTAATTTTCTTCTCAGGATGAAAAAAAATAAAAAAACCTATAAAGTTCAAATTCTACAGTGATAAGAATATTTCACATTTACTTACTTTTTTAGAATAATTTATCAAATACATAACATTTATATGATGTTAATTGATGAAACAGTTTTTAATTAATCCAACACCTTGTGAGCTGGAAAGTTCAAAATTGGTACAGTGACAGTTTTGAGTAAATTCTCAGGAAATTACGATTAAAACTTCAGGAGCTTTAACTTTCAATTATACCTCAACTTAAAGCAAATTTAATGCAGTGGAGATTTAATACAGTACGCGACAACATGGAGCCTTAAATTTGAAATTTCGTTTCGTGTCCTTTAGAGCATTAAATGATCACGTATGTAAGTATGATTACTTCGTAAAGTTTTGCAAATTGTGCAATGGATCACTAATTACATTAACAAAAAGGTAGAAGAACACCACCAAATCACAATATATAGCAGTTCTTTCATTTTGCCATTTCTGTCAAACCAAGTTTTAATCATGTGTTGCATCGCTTAAAGGAAACTATTCAACAATATAGTTTGAAAACATCTGCGGTTCCTTTTCATTTAAATTCAAGTAATCAGAATCATTTACGCTTACGATATTAACAGTTAGGTTAAACATAAGTAATACTAGACAAATTATTAAAATTAACTGGTTAAAATACAGATTATATTTTAATATATTTTTTGCATAGCCTATTTTCGAGTTTTCCAATATAGCTAATATCCTGCATTTTAATGCACCATTCCTTCGTTTCATGATGTTATGTAAGGACTATGGAATTTCAGAGCCAGCATAAAACCACCTGCCTTTGAAACAGTTGAATATTGCTTCAAACTCCCGATCGTACTACTGTTTCTTTTTTGTAGTGTTTAACGCCCACTTCTACTGCTACGGTACCGCAGGCGGTGATCGCACTTGTACTTATAACGAAATGTATAATGAAACACTTCTGCAAACTTGGAGCTTGATTAACATAAATTAGTTAGAAAAAGAAACTATTGTAAGAGTAGACTGTATAAAATATTCACCAAGATATAGTGGGCAGAGGAAGTCATGTGAATATAGCACAAGAGATTATTTTAAAAGCAATTTCAATAAGATCACTAAATGCAATAATTCACTCAACATGCATTCTTCTCCATATTTTATTTCAGAGTATGGTGATGGGCGAATGTCCAACGCATTATTCAGCGATGCCCCTACCACAGTCCTATGAGATGCAATATCCTTCACTGGAACAATCCAATGCTCAATATTTCCTTCTGGAAAAAACTACTGATTTCAGCAATTGTCGCCGACTTCCCATGTTTCACAGAAACATTGAAGAACCAGGTCAAAATGTTCAGCATAGCTTGTCGGTAAGTATCTAGAACATTTACATTTCTGTGTTTTACACCCTGATGATATATTGGTTAATGAAGTCTCATATGACTAATATACTGAATAATTACTAAGACTAATGGGGTTTTCTCTTTTGTGAAATGCCATAGTATTTAATTAAAAAATGTATACATTATTCTAAAGAGTCTTCAAATGACCATTATATTTTTCGTTAGGTATTATTTTACACCTAGATTTTTACCCAAGAAGTGTAACTTCAACATTAACAATGTATACTGTTTTTACAGAGGAACCACGTGACAAAAGCCATTATAAACGAAACCTTCAATGGTAATGGCTTCATGCTTGTGCATGCAGAGAGTTATAATAGTATTTCCTGCGAGCTCCAAGGCACCCAAAATGCCATAACATGGAGCAATATTACTATGTCACTAGAAAAAAGTTATGTTTTATCAAAACAAAGCTACCAAAATGAAGCTGCAACATGGAAGTCACATGGTGATATGGTCTACTCGTCAGACTCCACACAACCACAAAACCAGCTAGTTCTTTCACGCTCTCTTCACAAGTGGGGAACTGGCAGCGGCAGCAGCAGCAGCAGCAGTAGCAGCAGCAGTGAAGGCAGCAGTGACGGCGGCAGCAGCAGCAGCAGTAGCAGTGAAGAAACGCAGACAGAAACTCCTGGATCGCATGAGTACTCCAAAGTCTATAACAGAGCTACTTCTGGACCACTGGCTCCTACCTACGGCACCAGTTTGAGCCTCAAAAGTCTGGTTAACATACTGACAAATTTGCTTATAAAAATCGACACTTCCACTCCAGAGGAAGTCACTCCTTTGTACCTTCAACTCGTGGATGGCATGCGCCAGCTAGATGAAGAGCATTTGGAGATGCTTTACCAACAAATCTCTGAGGATCCCGTACACTGGTGAGACATAGACATAAACAATTTAAATACAGTGGACAGCACTGAGGTGCTGGAAATGACTTACTTTGCCGATTCACTGAATTGTGTAAAGTGCATTACCACACTTAGTAGGAGACAATACAAATGCGAATCAAATCGGGTACTGACCACAGGGTAGAACAACAAAGATGGTCTAAACCTAATCGCAATCAACTTTTTGCGTAGATTGCAATTTGGACATATATTTTCCTCCACAGATCGTTAATTCGTCGTAATTTTATTGAAGTTTGTCTCATGGCAATGATAATGTAAACATTCCTTTCCTTGCAGAAAAATATGAACTTCATCTTAAGTTAGCATCATCATTTCGTGTTTATCTTCCTCATTGGAAGCACAGAGCCTTATAATCTAAACATTGTAGTTCAGAAGTGCACAGGCATATTTCAAATCCACCAACTCCTGCTGCACTTGGAAATTTTCATGTGCACAGGTTTGTTTGCTGTCACCATCGTGTATCATTCCAATAAAAATGTAATTACACCTCCTCTGACCTCGTTTGCCTGCATAGTTTTTCTTTTCTTTTTCTTTTCTCTTTTCTTTTTTTAAATTGGTCCCTGGACAGTCACAATTTAAGATTTTAAAAGATGAGACTACTTTAATTGCTTAAATAAGATCAATGTAGGAAACAGAGCACTGTGATTAAAGTTAAAGATTGCAGTTAGATATATACTTGTATTTATATTATTTATTTATAGGTATTACAGATAGGTCCCAATGAGCCAGCACTCGTAATTAGGGGACCGCATAAGTACGTGTAGTTATATAATAATCCCTAGGGGTCTCCTCTATGCGGAGGTTATCCTCATTCGCCCGGCCGCTGCGTCCTCCAGCCGCAGTCAAGGCCATGGATGAGTGCAGGTTGGGGGTGGTGGCGGTCAGCACATCGACTCCCCCGACCCTAAGCCGACTACTTGATCTACCTTTCTATCCGGATAGCTCCTCAATTTGACCCTCAGGGACGAGGCTGAATGCACCCCATATCAGACCTCCAGCAGAGGAAAAATCCCATGCCAGTACCGGGGATCGAACCCGGGTCTTCCGCGCCAGAGGCAGGTGCGCTACAACTACGCTGCGGAGGCGGATATGGAATTATATAATGACCAAAATATACATAAAATATTTCCATACAAAAACAAATAGTAACAAAAAGGGGAAAAACATCTCATTGTGGCTAGTTTACAAAATTATGAATCAGTAGATCAGTCTATAAAGCGGTATTAAGAGTTTACAATAATATATGGTACAACAAACAGTATACTGAAATATATGAATACAAGGACCTGTGAAAAAATCTAATTTTCTAAACATCTATCGAAGAAAAAGACTTTGTTTCTGAACAAATTATCTGAATATAGACATGCCATTTATTGAGGCAAGTTGTTGTATAAGGCAATAATTCAGTTCACAATACTCTCTGAACCGTGTTTGGACATTTTGATAGCTTTGATGTTAGGTCGTTTGCCCTTCTGGTCCTATAGCCATGGACGTTGCTATTTTTTAAACTTAATTGGAAGTGTTCCTTCTGCTCAATCAGTTTATGTACAAAGGTCACAGATGCAATTTGAGATGAATAACGCTGATAACGCTATAATTTTTAAATTATGTTACAAATGTTTGGTCGAGATTAGACAACGTAAAATACTATTCTTAATGCACGATTTTGAAGCACAAGCACTTGCAGTTAATTGAGTAACCTTTTGGAAACAAAAATTACACAAATAAGCTGGACTTGGACAATATAATTTGAAATCTGTGAACTAGGGTTACATTTATTAGTCACTTACTCTGATAAAGATTTATAACAAAAGAAGGCCATGAGGTGCAAGGTTTGTAACATATACTTTTGTCTTTTAGGGACGGCGCTAAACCTGTTTTGCAAGATGCACTTGCACAGTCAGGAACATACGACTCTATGCTGACCATGCACAGATGGTGGAGACAAGAACGCATGCCACATGAGGAGTATGCTCAGCTTCTATCAGTCTATGTCGGCAGTGCATTGCTACCAGATGCACAATTTATGAAAAAACTTTGGGTAAGCGGTAACCTTCTTATTTTTCTGCTAGAATTAGCTAAAATCATCATAAATTGTACCGTGTCATTTCACTGAGCACATTATAAAATAATGACCAGAATTTATTTTTGATTAGGGAAAGAACAGCTGTCAGATATGCTGCAAACGCTTTAAACATTCTAAATTATGACGTGTTCTAAAATCATGACGAATCTTTTAAATCTTTATAGCTAACGTTCCTGTTACTGAAAGCTACAACTGAAATATTACAGTTGGCTCTTACCCTCATTATAGCTTACCTTCAGAAAGTTCTCACTAATTGTCTTCTATCACTATATGTAGTGTTTTCTCAGAAACCTTACCAATGTGCGTAATTGTTCTGCTTTGTGGCATTCTATAGATTCCCTTAAACGTCAACCCTAAAATATATAACAGCATCGACTATAGAAACAAGATACTGACTGAAGAGGCTTTCGCATAATTGCTCAGTACCTGCAAACTACACAAACAGTTTGAATAGCTTTTCATTTATTTCTTTTTACGATTGTGCTTTCATGTGTGATAACTATTAGGTTATAATTTGCGGCCGGTCTCACTGGATCGGTCTCCCGTTGGTTGTAAAACGAATGCAAATGAAGTACTCTCTGTCCACTGCTTCATGGCCTGTGGCTGGAATTCATTCGGTCCTTAGTTCAGTAATAAATACCAGCCACAACACAATACCTGATGCCGGACTCGCTCCTCTAGCTACGATTACCACAGTAGTCCCAATCTTGGAGTGTGTATTCTCCTTGATTAAAGCGAAGGAATCACCAAATGATTGCGATACCTAAAGTTAATGTTTATTCAGTTTGGTATATTATATTCATATTATAAACAAGGTGTTCTCATCTCAGAAAAATTATGAAAATAGCTCTTTGGAGCAAGACGCTTTTTCTCTGGAGGAAGAGGAGGAGGAGAACGAGTTGCTGCTGTCACTTCCTAGCAAAGCGAGAATAGTATCGATGAGGTTTAACTAAGACTTCACTGAGTAATCACTTACCTTCTCTACGTATTTGTAGAAGCTCTGCAGGTCTATTTTGGTAAGACTGGTATTTCAACAAGCATTATATCACGCAATTTCTGAAGCGAGAAATAAATTATTGCATTTGTTTCCCTAACCAGACTGTAGCTCCAACTTGCTGCATCTGTTGTGCTGTGGCAGTTGTCTGGTGCGACAAAAAAGTTACAAATTCCACAGTAATACTACAACGATGAGGACTCTGTAGTTCCATGTCTTCTCCCCTGTTGTGAGTACAATTTTCAACATAGCAACTGCACACTGTGCTACTCCATACACAGAGGGGTCACCAGCGGTTCACACAATGTCTGTGTGTCAGACATCCCTAAACCTCGGCACTGTTTGTTTTATTGGATATTTCACAATTTGTCTCAAACTAGAACGAACCTGTTGTAAACATAGAGGGGGGCACAAAAAGGAAGAAAGAGACCTTTTAACGGACGCTCTTAGGCCACTAATTGGTGGAGGGAGATCCACGTGTGTTTATAGAGGTGGTTATTGCACCATACAGTACACACGAAAACAACCATGAATTTCTCTCCACTAATCAACGAACAAAGAGCGCTCTCTTACAGTCTCCCTGTAATTCTCTTTCTCCGCTCCCATATATACTTCAGGATCGTTCTAATTTGAGACTGATCATAAATCTAGGTACTTGTAATCTTTGGGACCGATAGGGTGAAATGCGAAGTACGTTCAGGTGCATTACCTCTGATGGTGTGAGGTGTCAGTAGCTCAGTAGACAATAGTAAAGCAATTCATTGCACTGTCACAAGGTCAAATCGGCAATGTACCGATACACCGTAAATGCAGACAGCTTGAGTTATCGGTGCCGAAGATCACAAGTGTACTACTACATAAGCTAACAGGAGCATACAAACACATGAAGTCTTAAATGCTGTATTCTCTTTTCTCACACAGGCAATCTCGGAGGACCAGAAAGTACAGCGTACACCTTTCCTAAACGTATCGTCCTTGATCACATTCACTAATCTGCTCCGCAAGGTTGTAGTTGACAAAAAGAATGCTCACAATTCATACCCCTCTCACCTTGTACAACTACCAACAGAGAAGGACCTGCCAGTAGAAAACTACATTAAACAAATTGCCGAGAAACTGGATATTGCCGTAGAAAAAGACGACTCTCATAAGATTCTGACCTATATATGTGCTCTGGGTAACATAGGCCACAAGAAGATATTGGAATACTTAAGCCCATACATAAGCGGTAAGAAGAACGTCACGGAGTTCCAGCGCTGGGCTATAGTGACCAATCTGGGCATTTTAGCACAACTGCATCCCAAGCATGTTCTGCATACATTGTATCAGATAGTAACAAACAAGGGAGAGGCATATGAAACTAGATTAGCTGCTCTTTTCAACATTATTAGAGGCAACGTTGAAGCAGATATCCTTCAGAGCCTAGCGCAGTCAACACAGTCCGAACCAGATCGTCAAATACATTCTGCTATACAGTCTGCAATCCATAGCATTGCCGAAGAGCTATATGGTGAACACAATCAGGCCAGGTAAGTTTCAAGTATAGACAGTTAACCTTTGTACTTCATGTAAATAGTTCATCATTTTGCACCAAACGGAATTCCTAACTAAACAGATTCTAATCTAAGAACTAAATGTGCATGCACATCTGGACAACTACCTCAAATAACAGACAAATAATACTAAAGATATTATTGTAGGATTGATGGTACAATAAGTCGTTGTGCTGTTCCCCTCATATAGTAGATGTAAACATAATGCACCATATAGTAAGTTTCGAAGAATATCTGCAGTAAAATTTCAAATACTTAGCATAAGGCATAATTGTGTGAACCTGAGTTATTAGATGTTTTAATGTCGAGACAAATGTGCATTAAATAGTTATGCTGTTCATAGGCATACGCAAGCCTATGTGCGCGTCTGTTTTCAAAAATTAACTATGAAGCCTGGAATTTGAAGCATTTACGAGATTGTAAGTCACCATTAGGGTATGTTACCTCAAATTTGAGAAACGCCTTATGGTTTACTGGGAAAATGCGAGTACTGGCTAGTTGCCATGGTAACTCAGATGGAGAACAGCTGCAAGCTAAGCCGAAAAACCTTTGTTTAAATTCTGGCTATGGAGTTGGATTATTTATTCTGATTTGAGCTTTCCAACGTCCTCCCCTCTCAACGCCAAGAACAGTATTTACAGCACGCATGCATCCGCGCCATCTACCCGGCACCGCCATACCCACGAGCCTAGAAACACACCTGAAGTCGCCTGGTATGGAACCCGGGCCGCTTTGGTGAGAGGCAAATGGTCTAAGCTCTCGGTCTCGGCGCGGCCCAGGAAATGGAATGACAGGGAAATTATTGAATGGAAATCGTGTTATTAGAGTAAGCACCCCAGCATTCACCAAAGTGACAAGAGGACACCACGAAAAACCCAAGTGAGGTGTCCCACTGTCTAGAACTCATACAAATACTTAAACCACAATAGTTGTAAAATTGTTCAGTAGCACTCTATAACTGAAGCAAGACAAAGGTTAATAGTTTTAAAATAAACTTGATTCCATCAACCAAATATAAAATCTCTTTCCGAGGTTATCTATTTTCTAACTCTAACATTTATGTATTGACCTAGGAGGATAAATATAACTATTTTTAATATTTCAGGGTGCGCAATGCTAAATCGGCTGTGGATCTTCTGCGTAACCTGGATCAGAGTAGCGATTACTCACAACTCCTGCAATTTGGCAACCTGGCTCGTGAATCACTGTTGGGACAGGATATTCTTCTTGGTATCACCAACAGTCGTAATTCCCTGTTGCCGAAAGGAATGGCTCTTCAATCCATTTTGAACACTGGAGGCTTCAGAATAGAAAACCTGGACGTAAGTATTTTCTGAAGTAATAAAATGTTGCTTTCCAGTAATTTCGTAACCTAAACTTTTGCACAAACAAAGGAACTATTAGCCATCACGTTTTATTTGACGGCCACAACATTAACAATAATCGTAAATTGGAAAAGAAACACTTTTAAAACCACCTGACAACCTAACTTTTAAAATAACTAGGTAATTAAGTGGGGTGAAAATGAAATTGTCGATCTCGATACTTATGAAACGTTTTCCAGTCACATAATGTAGCACCTGTACAGCCACGTTTACATTTATCTATTATTCGATTTAATATATAAACTCATTGCGCTTAATTACTCAACATCAGTTTCAAATGCCTCTAAGCTACTAACCTGTTTAAAAGCCCCTTCACCTCTAGTTTTCTCATTCGCTCTCTCCCTCTCTCATTGTATTTGACATTATGCTCCATACGTCTTTTTTATAAATTTATGACTTATATTTTGGTTTAGCTGTGATTTGTGTGTAAATTTATGTGGATGATCATTCAGGAACTCAAGGATCATCATCATCATCATCATCATCATCATCATCATCATCATTATTATTACTACTACTACTACTACTACTATTATTATTATTATTATTATTATTATTATTATTATTATTATTATTATTATTATTATTATTATTATTATTATTATTATTATTATTATTATTATTATTATTATTATTATTATTATTATTATTATTATTATTATTATTATTATTATTATTATTATTATTATTATTATTATTACTATTTCAGGTGGCATTGATGATGAGCAATGTGCTCCATGGTGGTGCCGAACTCCAAAACTTCATCAACAAATTCATGAACCCAAAAGCACCAAGAGCAAGACAATATAATAGCAATCAGTACCAGGGCAAATCATTTGACCCACAGGAGAAATTTGAGTACCTTGTTAAGTACGACACTTTGGGTGGAAAAGGAATTGCCGCAGGCCATTCATTGGAACAATCTCCTCTTCAGTATTACCTCAAAAATGGTGAGTGCAATTCTCCGTGCTATCCAAATTGGTGTCAATTGTTGAGGACCCATGTGCATCTATTTAAATCATTGACGGTATGTCAATATTCTTTTTAAGGTTATATTGGTGCTTTTGCTCTTGTGAAGCAGAATACCAGTTATTTTCACTCCACTAAGTGAACCATTGATATTTCCGACTTTGAAAATCGATTATGGTGTTTGTAGCTCAGTATAGGTTAGTATTTTAACTCTTGCAGGAAACGGAATCGGGAAAGATATATACTCTACTGACAGAAATCGGAAATTTCTAGCGATACAAGGGTTGTTACTAACCCTTGAGCATGTCCAAACGTGAATAACGCATTCAGGGTCATTGTTGCTTCCTTATCATCACGCTATCTGTGAAAGCGGAAGTTGAAATGGCTACTGCAGTTATTCAGGAATTTTAGTTAGTTTTCCTGCCGTTATAGACATCACTATGTATAGACAGCACGGAAAGAAATCGGCACTATCTTCTTGCGGACACCTCAGTCCTTACCGTTTGTAGGGTACCTTATTGCACCATGCTGTCGTTTTCTTGGCGAATAGTGTCACCGTATCACGCTTTGTGTTTTGTAACCTATGCTGGTGCTGTCAACTCATTGGCTAATATTACAAATAGGTATAGCAACCTACCTCAACTGCAACGGAGGGGAAGTAACATGTCCCCTTTCAAACTGGTGGAGACCGATATCTGAAAACACGCCCAATAAACGCCCCTACACATCATCGGAAATTCGATATATATTACTATTTGTGCTCTGTGTACATGTATCCAGTTCATCAGCCGAGAAATGCGGTGTAAAAGTACATACTTTTCCATGAATATACAGGCAGTTTGTAATATAAGTTTACTTATTGCGAATATTTTAACCAAGCTTTTCTTTCTTTATTCTTTCATTACTCGTTAATGCCTCTCTCATTTCATACAATACCACAGGCAGTGATTCTGTGAAATTAAATGATAATTGAGAAAGAAAGTTTGGGAAGGCAACGTTCCAGGCCTAAGTTTAGGGTACCTCCTCGATATTTGCCGGTTCTAAGGACTGAGAAAAACAAAGGAGAACGAGACAATCAAGAAGGGCGGTCCTGGCAGGTTTTCAATTGCAGGCCTACCATTCACGAGCCTTAACGTCATCGGCTACGGTAAGCATATTGTGATTGGTCACAGTCATACAAAAATGAGACAAGAAGACATAACTAGGCGTCTTGTTTAGCAATACATTTCGTGGCATAGGTATCGATAAAAGCAAAACGCACTACGTGGGTGTTTTGTTTTCTAAGGCACAACCGAGTTGTTACAAACATTTCTGTTTCTGCGGTTCACAAGCTTATTTTTGGAATAGTTTACGCACCGTCATTCTGGCGTGAACGGGTTGAACGATACGGAAATCTACGATGCGTTAGTTTCACGTCCTTCATGACCGCGGCTATCGATGGTCCTTGGAACAAAGCGTTATTTGTGCGTTATTTGGAAAGCGAACTGACGCAGTTGCTATTACGATATTGCATTATTCGGTTCTTCCTTTAAGACTAAAATAGTCTTGGATTTTCCTGTGCATCCTCTCATTTTTCAATAGGCAGTTGACGGACACCAGAAACAGTTTTTACAATTCTCCTTTGGGCAAAGTGGCAGGTTTGGAACAGACATTTACTTCTCAAATTTATTCAAAATCAATTTTGTCAAAGGTTCTCTCCTAGGAAGCAGTTCACCAATATTGGACTTATTGGATTACTATATAATCGTCCCACCAACGTTCAGAAGATTAAAAAAATATTGTAAGGCGCTACGTTTGATGGGGAGACCGGATATTCGTATTTCAGATTATCCACACGTACACACCTCTATTATAGAGTTGTAGAAAGCGATCAATTGTGGTTTGTTTGACTCACTACTGTTAAGATAATGGAAGTCATTATTGTGGATGGTAGATCTTCATTTCCCTCCCCTTGTTCTTGGGCATGTACGAGCGGAGAACTCTGGCGTAACAAAATGCATAAGGCACCCTTCAAAGACACGAAAGCAGTGTGCCCGTCGTAATTATATATCCTTATTTACCTAATTGATGGGTTTTTATATAGCGTTTCACTCTTAGAAGACAGTATGGAGTTAAATGGGACATCTCTGTCTCTATCTAGCGCATACAAGTTGCCATTAGCCGCGTCCTTTTCTACCCTCGCTCTGTTGCCAGATTCCTAATAGCATGGTATAAATATTCATTTGTTATAAATTTCAGGTTTGAACACATTATCCTATGCAGAATTTTTTTCTCTATCAGGTCATATCCTTTTCAGAGTCATTATACATTTCTATAGGTCCAAATTTCTTCAGAAAACGTTTTTTTTTTTCAATAGAAGTCCGATATTTGCTGTTTCTACACTCATCACGCACTAACTAACAAACTAACTGCTAGAATGCATCTATATTTTTTCTTAGGTAGAGTAAACTATAGTGTTACTACCTGCCTACTTTGAATTCTCTATGTTTACCCAGTTAAGTGTTATAATTTTTTAAATTAAATGTTTTCGGAAAATTTTATATACGTGCACTGCAAAAGTTACGCAGTGTGAAACTTTTTTGTTATTGAGTTTACATCAGGGAACCAGCGAGAACAAATGTTGAGGAAGGTTGGAGAAAGTTTTTAAAATAAACCAAAAGGCAGTAACCTCTTTCTTTTATCCAGTAGGGCAAACAAAAGGTATTCATCTATTCAGCGTCAGGCCTGACACAGAAGACAGTATAAGGAGCAGCACTAACATTAGTTCGAAAGAAGCCGTGTGTGTAACTGTGAGCTGTTATTGCGTTATTTGTTTAATGTTTTTGTAAATATTTGTAGTTATGGAGGGTGAAGCTAGGAAGGGACGATATGTTGGTAAATAAAGAAGTAAGGAACGCCAAATAATTATGAATGTGTTAGATTATTTTTGAAGTAAAATGCGTTTAAGGCAGTAAAAGAAACAGCTAAGGCTGTTGAGTGTTCAGAAGCAGTAGTGTATAGGATTAAAAAGGAAGTAATGAAAGGACTTCTAAGAACGCCATCGAAAAAGAAAGCAAAAAGGGCGGGACTACACAAAACGCTAGGTTAACGCAATATGATTGAATAGTGCAAGGTGGAGTGCGGCGAATTGTTCATTCTTTACTGTTTGCAAATATTCCACCCACGCTGAATATAATTTTGTCACAGTTCAACAGTGATGAGACCCTACCAAATTTCTCAAGGACCACTCTGATTTGGGGTTCGAATATGAAAGAAAGGGTAACAAGTGCATATTAATAGAAAGAGACGATATCGATATCATCAGATGGCGACATAAATATCTAAAAGACGTAAAAGGTTTAGGGACCAGGGGAAATCAATTGTTTATACAGACGAGTCATTTGTAAATTTAGGTCATACAGTAACAAAGGCGTGGAGGGATACAAAAGTTAAAAGTGCCCGTCTCGTCAAGCAGCAATTGAAGGACTAAGTACAGGACTCAGGCCACCTCGAGTCGCTCGCGGAGAAAGATTCGCAACTAGTACATGTTGCAACACTGCGCTCCATTTAACGTGTACTGTCTTTTAAGGGTGAGACGCGCTTTAGATACAAATATGTTTCATAGAATGCTTTGCATGTGGGCAGTAAGTCAAGCATAGGAATTACTAAGCACTTGGCTTCAAGTTATGTCCACTCAATCCGTTACGTCAATGCAAAAAATGTAAACAGCAGCAATGTGTCAGCGACGGGCAGATGGTGGTCTGGTGATTGCATTCTGCAAAGCCCAACAGATAGTGTGAAGATGAGGATGGATTTTAACCTGCGACGTCACCGTGTAAAGTCCAGTAACGATTTAACTTCATTTACTATCCTCCAGGCTTTAATACTTAGACATTGCTATGCCTGTTCATTGGATAGAAAATAAGCGAATATATTTCTATACGCAGTGGTTTAAAAACTATAGTGGTGTGAAACAACCATATATTTAGTACGGTATTCAAATTTAGAAGAAGTTTCGGAAACGTTACCGTTTTCATCACTGCTAATGTGAACTATTTTATTTGAATTATATTCATCAGAAGATGAATTGCATAATTATAGAATTGCATTCTCAATGATGAAGTTTTCAAACACCACCATTTTTATCACCGGTATAATCACTAGTTTATTTTGTTTTATTCTAATCAGTATCAGCTGCTTCTGTAGAACTAAATATAAAAGGATTTTCCAACACTGGAGCTAGGTAAATGGAAAAATAAATGTAATTCCAATGGCTGTACTTTCAAGCTTCCCTGAATTCTGGTGTAATGTTTAAAAAAGCTCTTAAAAGTTAATTCTCTGTTAATGTTTTTCTTATGCTTTTGCTACGCTAAAATGCTCCCCATTATGAAATTTTTGTAGTTGTTTACAAATCTTCAGTATAAGTTGTCTAAAAGTAGGTGAGGAGATCAAAAGGAACCTTTATCGATATCGAGTATACCTTTAGATTTTGGTTACTGATATTTTTATTTAATACGTGATTTATTTAAGAAAAAATGTGTTTTTCCAGGAAATTTATATTTTTATACAAAATTAATATGTTATTGTAAACAACTATATCACATGATTAATATTCAGTTTCAAATTTTAAATTTTCCAAAATTTCACCGTATGAATCTCGGGTTTTACTTCTTTAAAATTAAATTTTTGAAAGCTAGACACATAGGACTATTAAAATGAATTTTCTGCCATAATTATATTAAACAAACCTGTGAAACATTTAAGCTAATTTGCTTGAAATGTGTAGAAATTAGCAATTTTAATTCCCTGTAACTCTTAGTCAAATGAAGAGGCCTACAAATACACAAAGCATCAGTATAATTAAAACACAGCCGTTTATTTATTTACTATCTATTATTCTGTTATCAAAAATAAGCAACACAAAACAGTAGACGAATTTAACATAAAAGTAACTTATAACTCGGGAGTGTGGTTAACTTTCGCACGGGAGCCTTGAGCTCCTAAGCAAATAACTCATCAAATAAGTCATCAAACATGTAATCAACATGTAATAGCTGAGAAAAACATTTTAAGAGACAATTACAAGAACATGTATTCAACAATGATTGTTTTATACTATTTATGCATAATACTAATATCTTTATAGATACTGTATACTGTACTAATATCTTTATAGATATTAGTTTACACTCCTCAAGATTTTAGCTAAAATCACTTTTGGTTACCTTTAAGCTTTTAAGAGTTTTAATAATAAAATGAGTTGTGCAAAATATATGGATGTATAGCTAGTGTAAAGAATTTTTAAACCTTTGTAACTACAGTGACTTGCATTTTCTTTTTAGGCATAAAGAAGACGTTCTTTTCACATGAAATAATATTGAGGATGCCCAATATATTGGGTATACCGATACATTTCACGTTACACCATGTACACCACATAGCTGCCAATGTCACGAGGAGCAACACCAATGCACCCAGGGCTCCAGGCCACTCCTTTGTAATTAATGCCGCGTAAGTAAGGCATTTAGGAAAACTAGTGCAATAAGTAAAGTGCAATGCTATTTAGAATTAGTTTTAACGAAGTTTTCTTTCCTTGCAGTTATTCTTACCACACACAGGCCAAGGTTGGCTTCTTCATGCCATCCCTCAATACAAGTTACAGCTCTGGATTGGTCACAACTGCTGTAGCTAAGTTACCCTCTGGTCTAAAAGTTTCATTTAATTCGGAAGCTAGGCTCAACAGTGTCACCATTGAACCACGTCAGAACGGCCAGAAAGAGCAACTGCTTTATCTTAGCATGTTCCCCTACTCAGTTACAGAGTCTATTTCGCAATTCGTTCCACCTCATAAGAACCCCAACGCTGTAATTATTCATGCTTCTAAAACTAAAAAGGTATGCAAAAGCTTCAGTAAATAAAAAATACAATGAATAAATAATTTAAAAACAAGTGTTTTGCCTAGATATTAATGTATGTGTTTCGTTTTCGTTGTAGATCAATCATTCTTTCGGCAAACAACTTGGACTAGATTTATCATTTGCTATGGAGAGTGATCTTGAAGCTGGTGTGTATCATGAATTTTTCCAACAAGCTAAAGGAAGCAGTTTTTGGGAAAGATTCAATAATCCATATAACATACTAGAAGAACTGAAACGCTATAGAGGTTATGACATCTTCACATTCCTCGCTCACCCCCATGCACGAGGCGCAATACATTACGTAAACTACAGCCTATCCTTGGATGTCAGCAAGAGCAAGGCAAAATCTGTAAATTTGGCTTTGGCCACTGGTAAGTTAACTAGAAATAAGTTGCATATAATTTGTAACTAAAATACCTAAAATGGTACTAAATATTTAAGATGCAAGTATTTAAAATAAAGTAGGAATCATTATTATACCAAAACCTGGCTGCTAATTCCATAAATCAAGTATGAAGGTTATAATAAAATACCTGTCGAAATAGAATATAATTTAGTTGCACAGTCCTGTGCACCACAACGTACCCATGGCTCTGGTTTCCTACTATGGTTTTCTGTATTTGATCTTACCAGTACTTCTGTGTTCCTCCCAGCACTGGGTGAGGCAGTTTCTTATTGGTTTAAATTCAAGTGTGACACACATGCAGGTGCCTATGAACAAAGGTCAGGCCTAAGTAAGCGGTGAAAGGGGAGGAATAGGAAAACATTTTACATGGGTGGTTGGAAGGCCTATTTCGCTACGATGGTCACAACGGTCCCATGTTAAGTGCATCTCGCATTGGTTTGATATCAAGTGTCTGGCACTCAAATATTAACTTTCTAACAGGTGGGTTTCACGCTCAGGAGAGAGAGTAAAAGGTGGAGCATAAGTCAAACATTTAATGGAGTGCCAGAATCAGGTAATGGGTGGAAAATGGGCGTGGCAGAGACGGTTTATTATTTACTTATCAATATAAACCACTGCGGATTATATCGGCACGATTGCTTGCGCTCGATTCCATGCACCGTGGTATCGCAGTTGTAACTTTTAGCAAGAAATGACAGTTATAAGCTCTTGCTCAAAGCTGCACACATCCCATTTTCTTATCTTAAGCATTCTCCTTACATTCAAAACTGTAGCCTCGATTTCAAATATTTGCAATTCAGAATGAGTTCTTGTCCATGTATATTCCTGACCTTCATACTTTTCCATTCTGCTGCCAAAAGATTTCATAATCGTCTTCCAAATTGGCAATAACTGATTTTAACAAGAAGGTAAATAATTACTGCAACGTAAAAATTTACATTAAAATGTAGATAAGTGGGTGCAATTGTTTCTGATTTTGTGAAGTAAAAATATTGAATATTTTGCTTTTTATATTTGTGTAGAAAGTCTAAATTTTTCCCAAGAGTATCAGAAAACGGACCTTCAGTATTGCATTCATAAACCATAGTAACTGCTCTTTAAATAAATTACAGATGACACATCATTATATACAAATATTAAATTATGTATGTAGAAGTTTATGCCAAGTTGCAGGTAACAGATAGCAAATGTAATGTGTATCATTTGAAGTAATGATAAGGACGTAGTAGTGAATCTATGATTATCTTAGCAGATAAGTAAACTAAGCAGGTTTTGTAAGGAAACACTTTCTCATATGTAACACATGCTAATGTTTAAACGAACATTATACCGATATGAGTTGTTAAGTGACATATTTCAGAAAATCTCTGTATCTGTTGGTATATATTTTGTCCTAAACTTTTTATGCAGATGTAGAGTATCCATGTTTAAAACATTTTTCAGATTGGTCTCTAGGAAAGCTGCCAGATCCTGACATACAAACTGGAAACATCGCCTGGCCGCAAGACCGAGAACCCCTCTCCCAGGACCGTCAAAAGGAATACCTTCAGAAAGCTTCATATTTGGTTGGAAATGGTAAGAAAACTTCTCACATATATGCACAGGCCCTATTTGTAACAGCCAGAGCTTTAAATCTCCTTCAGGGATAACTTGCAGGTCCCTTCCTTTCTTTCAGCCCTAGCACCCCGGGCACGTTGCCGGTTAGCTATATATAACTGCTTCCCAGACAAAAATGTGCGTATAACTATACTACTGCTTTCGAGAGTTGGGATCCCATAGGTGAGTGACTAATCTCTGAACGACAATGCAGTGGTGCTAATATCCGCAACACATGTTCACTTGGCATGTGCATGCATCAGGATGTGATAAGAATTATGAAATAAGCTGCACAGAATAAACCGCCGATGTAACCTTTAATTACAGTTATAAAACAATACTTCAATAGCGGTAGATTTACGAAAGGTTATAAAAGTCTAAAGTGGTAAATTTGGGGGAAAATATCAACCAACTCCTGAGTTTTTCTTGCGTACACTTTGAAGTGCGCCATATAAAATCGTAACAACGCTTCACCTTTAGTCTTTCATTTTAATCACAAAATAAATGACAGGACTAACAAGCTGAGAGAATAATAACACCGCTAGTTAGGCATACACTTCTGCTACACGCCAGAATACATTTTTTGTGTTTAAGAAACTGGAACGCTAGTACCAACATAACGACCTCATTCACTGCCGGTAAAATATTACACACAAACCATAACTGAAATATGTAACTGAAATAACGAATATCAACTCTTCTCAGCGTATAATGCTCTATTACTAAAACATAAATCGATTTAGTGTAACATTTCCTATTATGTAATCCTCACTATATAAAATTAATTTCACTTGGCAAAAATCAAATGAAGAAACTATAAACTGAACCAGTAATAAATGCTTCAGTAACGCTGGCAGAAATGCGGCTGTTACTATCCCAATGGGGCTCTCGCTGCGCTCAGCTGTTTTTCCGACCAGAGAGCATTTGTCAGATAATTATCAACTCTTGAAAATAAAGGTTTAGAGCCAAAATACTGCATTTCGCCATCATGTAACCTGCAAAGTAAAAACTTGGAGGTAATTTTAAGCTGACATCGATTAGACCACTGAATGTATGGCTGATTACTGTTAATATGTACTTAGACTTGACTACTAATGTGCAGAAAATCAGGTGTTAATGAAATAAACGTACAGTCATAAGAGGCGCTTGCCATATGCTAATAACACTACTTTCTTTCATAGATGCAGGGCCAATCGCCTTTGCTGTCGACGGTGCAGTTTCTTTCGGAAAAGAACCAGTAGCTTTGTTGGCTTTCACTGCTGCTGTTGCCACCAACGTAGCAAATCACAACGCTTCCGTGCTCCTTTACAACAACCTTAAACTTCAGTCCCAGGAGCCATTTGAGGTAACATATTTCCAGTTACAATCGGAGTACACATGAAAGCGGATGAGAGAAGCCACTGCGCAGAAAGAGAACTAGAGTACACTTTCTCTTTATTTAATTCGTTATTGCTCCCTAAGCGCTGCCAGTCCCGTGAAAGCAATGCGACTGCGCAATCTGCGCTCACCCGCCTTCGTGTGTGCTCACGACTCTGTTGGTGAGCAACCCTGGCAAGAAGATGGAGATAACGCTTAGATTTGAATTTCAGGTGGCCCTTCAAGCCAACTGGGGAGCCACTCAAGTTTCCTTCTTTGATTTGGAACAGAACATCAGAAACCCTCCTCAAGGCAGCATTAACGTTCAGGTGAACTATATAAACAGCGCAGACGAAGAGGCACCGGAAGGTGAACTGGAAATATCGGTGAGTATTTCTTTTACTTACAGATCGTTTTCTTGGTTTGTTTATTTTTCCAGATTACGGTAGCTTCTTTGCTTTAGTTATAAAGTATCTGTTTATCAGTAAAGTAGTTTGGGTTATTTGTAGTAACACTCTGTGCTCACATTTCGTTAGAGGATCAATACTTGTGGTGTATATTTCTTTCATATAACAAAAACGTTTAGTTACGAAAGATAAATGGAGTAAAATATGTATTTAAATTAGTTTCAAGTGGCTATTCTTTTCCATAATTTATTCACATGTATTAAGAAAAGTTTCATGTGCCAATAAGGCCGATAACTTGAAATAAGTATAACATACAGATATATGTAGGTGCATCCCCTCAAAAGTATAAATAGCAGGAAGCTGTTTGAAATTACAATAACAACAAAGAACGTGATGACAATAACACCATAGATGAATTCATATATGATCACAAGCTAAATGCTTACCCATCCAAATATAAACACTTCAGAAACATTCGAAGACTTCGTTAATAGTGAAAATAAATAAAGAGAGAATATAACAGAAGGTGCACCAGATGAAGAAAGAGATACAGAGTTCACATGCAATCTTGACTCTCAAATAGTTGAAATTATAATATTAGTTATCATTATTCGGAACAAGTATTATACCACAAAATTTAAAGTCATATAGTCAGATCCAGAAAGTAATAATCGTTAGCTAGCATGTTCTTGAAGTAAACATATAAAAGACAGCAAATGCAATTCCAAATGTCCATACCTAGGGACCGATATTGTGGAATAAAGCGAATGTAGACTAAGCGTTAGCACTAACTTGGCGGGGTGCTTGCTTCTGTTTCCCAGTGGGCGGTGATGAACTTCCTTACAGTGTCACAAGTTGAAGTTAGCAGGCTATACTCCGTACTGCAATAAACCTATCAGTCCACAACAACACAAGTATGATCATAACAAATGGAGCCGATTTACTTCTAATGCTATGAGATATAAAGCACATTTCTGAAATATTTATTTTAGTAGTATTTTGATCATTTAATCGTGTTGCAAAAAACCATTGAAAGTTATAGGCATGTGGGTTCATGAGTGACATAATATTTGGAAAACGTATGTCCCTCTACCATAAAAGTAAAATATTACCAACTCACAAATCCAGATTTTTACGGAATCAGAAATAGTGTATACAAGAGAGTAGCGATTTTTAAATGAGGCTGGATGTGGAGCTTTGAAAGGATTAATTTGTGTCTTATTGGTGCCCATGAATTTCAGGTATACAATTTTTGCTGCAATGCTTTAATTTCGTCGGTAAAAAGTAGCAATAATGTCATGCCTAAATTTTTCTCATATTCAATTAACATTCAATTTGTAATGGCTTTAGCAATCCGTTATTTTGGCATGAAATGCGATTCGTTAAAATACACAGGAAATAATATGTGGTGAGCACATCGCACTAGTCGTCCCTCTGGAATCTTACAGTGGATATCTGCTTTCAACTGACCAACTTTTTGATTGCCCAGGTTAAACAGTCCACCTACTTCTATAAAATCACCTTATTGGAGTGAATTTCTTTTGATATCTTATCTGAATTCGCTTGAATTCACACTCATTGTTGGAAACATAAATCTATACAGCCTAAACAGAACAGAAAAAACAGTTATAGAATCTTGACATTCATATGGGTAGGAGTTAGAGGTGGTAAGATAGAGGTGCTTTAGCAACTAAAATTAACATTTTTAAATGTGCAACTTTTTTAACGACGCTGTCAATTGCCAGGATCATATTAGCGCCGCCGCTGTGCTGGAATTTCGTCCCGCAGGATATATTTTAGACCGCCCCCGTGGTACGGAGTTTGATTCAATGTACGGTTTGTGCATAAATTGTACAATAGAATATGGTAATAGGTATTGCACTGTAAAATTCTACCTGTTGAGTTTAAGAAAGTTTTAGTTATGTGTCACACGGAGCTGACGCGGTATGTCTCATCGCTGTAAATAGCGCAGGAAGAACGCACTGACTGAACCGTGCCCGTCACTACACCTCCCTCAATCTCCTCAGTTTTCTTACTATTTTCAAACGGCATGTGTAATTAAGTTTATCGTGTGTGTTTCAACAGGATTGTCTTTGTCCTATAAAGTATTTGGGAGTGTAATTCAAACTTCCTTTAAACGCCACACGTGTTTAAAACAGAAGACTGTGGCTTAACTCTTTGTTAAGAACTGAAGTGATTTTATGTAATTAAGATTTTTATATTTTTTAATTTTGTTACAAGACACATTTTTTACTGTCATAAACGACAAGTCTGCTTTTTGCTTACTACTCATATAACCCGGATTATCCGCTTTTTCGATTTTGCGAATTGCCTTTGGTCCCAGTCAGTCCGGATAAACGGGGTTTTATTAGAATAGCTTAAGGTGGGGGACTCGCCGAAAACATTTCTCCTGCTACGAAAGGCTGAGTTAAATTTTGGGCCAGCGTAGAATACATCGATTTATCGAGTTCCTAAACAGCATATGCTGGCATGGCCAGATCGCGTGAAGTGCCACCAGCAACGTCTCAAGACAAGCAACCTACTTCAGCTAATTGTGTCATTGAGATTGAAACATTCCAGAGTCTGTAAATATGAAACTTTCATGTTTGGAAGTTATGGAATAGGGCGTTTATTTTTCTGTTTGAATATTCAAACCAGCTTCTGGGTTGTATTGTACACGTTTTATGTGTTACCTTGAGTGTTATTTCTTCATCATTTACTCAAACACTGTTATCCGACTTATTAAATAGTTAGTACGCTTTGCACGCGGACATTCAAAATCATTTCCTTCACTGTAAAACGATTGCGTTAAAATTCTTCGCACACAGCAATTCTATAGAGCATTAATTAAAGAGGCACAACTACCAATAACCTTGTATAGGGAAAATGATTAGATGTGGGGCGTATGTGTACGTCTACGAACAGCATATCCGGTAACATTTCTAGCAGAAGTTCTTATTCTACGTTTTATATTGAAAGTGTTAGTTATTTTTTATTTTCCCAAAAATTTCTCTAGCAGTTTTATTTAAGGTATCGTATGTTCCTAGTCGGTCTGGGTGACTCAGTTACACGCTGGTCTACTGATCCTAAGACCAAATCCGGCCCAGACCAATGGTTTTTAAGTGTGCTTAAAAACGACAGCTCCATGTCAGTAGATTTACTGGCATGTAAAGGAACTCCTGCGGGGTGACATTCCGGCACGCCGGCGACGCTGAAGTGATCCTGGCAATTGACAGCGTCGTTAAGCAACAAAATAATTTTCGCATGCTCCTATTTCTACAATACTAATAAAATGCACATGTTATGTTTTCTGAAAATAACTGTGAACTACTCTTTATTGTGAATAAATTATGTGTAGTTTAATATTACTTGTAATCCATAAGAAATTAACAAAGACGACAAAAGCAGGTCTGGTTAACATACACATTCTAACTCAAACACATTTCTGGTGGCATAATATTTGTTGCTATTGCTCTGAAACTGACGTAGTTTTATATCTTTTAAGAGTTTTGTCATCCTTTTTTATTTGAAGTGATGCCATGCAAGGAGTATGAAATCTCGAACTTAGCTCAGAGATTTGCTTTTTAGATGTAACTGGCGGATACTGAAAAATGCTCTATAAAGACTTGATTATCGTTTCAGATTAATTAAAAAAAAATTAAAAATTAATTTAAAAAAATAATTAATCTGAAATGATAATCAAGTCTTTATAGAGCATTTTTTAGTATCCGCCCTATGTACCCTTTATACCTACAAAACGTGTCATGAGGTTATTTTGCAAAATTATATCTCGATTAACAAGAAGTAATGAAAAAAATAAGTTTTTGTAAGAACACCCTCCATAATAGATATCAATATAAACGCTAGTACATAGAGATGGTCCTAGGAATATAGCACCTATATTTTTTACAACCTTCTGCATTATCACAGCATATATTATATGTTAGAAATATGCGAATATGTAATCGAATATCTATATGCATAAGGGTACTCTATATTGAAATTACTAATGTCTACACATTTCAACTACTTTAATGTGTATCTTTGTTAGAAAATTGTTCAAGTAGTTCTGGTAGTAGTAGTAACAGCAGTAGTGATAGAAGTAACAGTAATAGTAGTAGCAGCAGCAGCAACAGTAGTAACAATTGTTTATTTCTTTGCAGGGAGAACTAAGTGTTTCCCAACAAAGGCTACAGGATCTCATGAACTCACCCCTTGCTAAGCAATGCAAGCAGCAAATGAAGGAGAACTACAAGATACAATATGCGTGCAGAATTCTACAGTCTCTGGCCGCCACTTTTGATCAGTTTGTTTTCACTGCCAACTACCAGCTGCCGACAAGTTGGAAGCAGCAGGGCTATTCACTGTATTCGTACATTCGCCATCTGTTCTACATACACACCGAAGAAGACTGGTTCCCACAAGACAAACAACGAGAAAACACATTAAGATTAGAGATATATCTTAATGACCAAATACTCAATGCTAACCTTTCCACACCATCACTAAATGCATACTTTAATGAAGTACCAATGGGTCCAAAGTTTAAGTTTCTTCAAAGAATCCTAGCTAATGCAATCGTCAAAAAACACGCAATGCATACGCTTCCAATATACCATGAGTGTAAGTATAACATTTCATTTATATTTTCATGAAGAACATACAGTCTGTCACAAAGACTTAACGAGAGATAAAAGTCCTATTCGTCAATGTTTATCTCAGAAACACTTTAACATAGGAGACGGCAAATTATTATTATTATTATTATTATTATTATTATTATTATTATTATTATTATTATTATTATTATTATTATTATTATTATTATTATTATTATTATTATTATTATTATTATTATTATTATTATTATTATTATTATTATTATTATTATTATTATTATTATTATTATTATTATTATTATTATTATTATTATTATTATTATTACCATCACCATCACCATCATCATCACCACCATCATCATCATCGTCATCGTCATCGTCATCGTCATCGTCATCGCCATAATCATCATCATCATGATTATTGTTATTATTATTATTATTATTATTATTATTATTATTATTATTATTATTATTATTATTATTATTATTATTATTATTATTATTATTATTATTATTATTATTATTATTATTATTATTATTATTATTATTATTATTATTATTATTATTATTATTATTATTATTATTATTATTATTATTATTATTATTATTATTATTATTATTATTATTATTATATTTTTATTATTATATTTTTATTTCTTTATTAAAATGCATCAGTAAATGTTTTGTTTTGAAAAACAACCAACAATATTATTAGCACCAGAGTAGGTATATCCACAAAGTTCGAGGTGTTTTGTCTTATTAAAACTTAATTTTGCTGAATCCAGTGGTTTCTGAGAAAGCGGTTCATTTATACCAGGAAATGTCATTCAAAGAAAAATTAGTTCAAAGTCCCCAGCCTTGAAGCCTGACACATATTTATAAAGTATGAAACCCATTGTTTCTTCTGCACACAGAAGTTGCCATATGTAACAGCAGATCTGATCTGCAAAACAAAGCTTCCCCTAAAAATGGAATAACGTTTACCTCTCTGGCCCAAAGTGTGTATGGGATAGTTTTTTTTTTTTTTTTTTTCTATGCAGTGGTGCAGAATTCTCAATACACTATGGCACATGTAGTATTATTTAATATACATATACAGTGATGTAACATATACCAAATTAATGAGGAACTTCAAATTACTGACATCTTTTGTCAGTTTCCGGCATTTGGTCTCCCCTAATAATGTAATACCTAATAGTTCTTCCATCCTATCTTCTAATTCTTCTTCTTTCTATAGTTTAACGTTAGGCTTACAGCCTATTCGTTCCAGAAACTAAGAGTTTCTAACCTTCTCGTTTCTATTTAGTGTCATTCGAGATAGTTGCAGGTTCCATGCATATTTTCTTCCACCTGCCCATTTATTGCATGAGTGTCTAAATATTTCCTCATTTATTCATTTTTGAACGTATATCTCCTTGTTTTATGTTCGACTGCTTAGCTGATGCGTTTTTAATATATGTTTCGATTTTATTCTATCAGCTCTAGCTTCTGAGGTATAAATCGGTATTTCCGTATTATTATTTTTTAAATTCCAGTATTTATTCTTCCATAATATATAATTCATGCAACTGGCTATTCTGCCTGCTTTATTAGCTAGATATGCTCGTATAACTTCATTTTGTAGTAACTCCCTCTATGTTTAATTATTTAAAGCTTTATTTCCATAGATCCTTGGTTCTAACAAGAATTGTCTTTTCATTTCAATGACGTATCGTATTATCAAATATGAAATTAACAAAATTTCACCAGTTCTTGAAACTATATAGTTTTCTTGCATAACCTAACATAACGTTAGGAATATCAATCTTCTGTTTCTTCATCTTCTTTATTTGACTTTTTCACAATTGTACCATTTTATTAATTACAATTCCAGAAAGATAGGTAATTGACTCAGACTAGCAACTGGCCTCGACTTTCTATGGTAAGAATGAGGATATACTCATGCAGTGAACACAATATTAGTTGTACTTCATATTCTGCCATAGGGATTATTTTTTTCTTCATTGAAGTGTATTAAATCATATTTGTCCGAAATACGTAATCATAGTTGGTCCATATGATGTGTACCAGAAGTAACCGCAGTGTTTTCTGTGCAGTCAGATACAGTAATTTCCAAAACTGCTCCAAAGTTTTTGCCCTGCAAGTCTCATTTCCCTCGGGTTTTGTGGCAGTATGTTATTCGCCGATTTTACTGTATCGCCGAGACAAATATTACGTTACATAGAATGATTATCTACATATACTTTCCAGATAACCAATGTTTTAAATGATATTAAAAATTATTCAGAACCTCTATAATGCACTTTGTGTAATTGTAGCTCTCAAAAAGTGGATCACTTTTGCCAAACAACCTATATCGTTATAAAATACTATCTGAAGATGCTTTGCTCTTGGGAAGAAAATAAAATACAGTAGAAAGATGCAGGTTCTCAATATACAAAGCAATATTTTTTTAATTATACTACTTCTATTGCAAATATTGGATAGAGTATTTGTTGTAACAGTCATTTAAAACTTTCAAAGCTCTTATATTTTGTTACATTAACTTTATATAACTTACTTGAAGGCTGGAATGATTGCTTAGGGGCTATAAGCTGTGAAGCAAGTTACTAAGCATTGTATGTAAATAACTTTGTGTGTTTGTTTACAGCTACCTGTGTGGTGGATCATGACACTGTAAATACTTTCGACAATACAACATTCCAAGTGCAATTTGGGGAGAAGCAGCAACATGTTTTGCTGGCCCATAATCCAAACGAGGGGGAACAGCTACTTATCGCTGTATCTCACATAGGAATAAACGGTTTGGTAAGTGTACTTGAACTAGCCTTTTATACTTACGATTGAGCTTGTCATTCCATGTAAGTAATTTCAAACAAAGTTTTCAGGAAATAAAGCTCCATTGTCACAATAACTAATTAATGTAAATCCTCCTCAGAACTGCAACAACGTCTGCAGAGAAAGTTTGTATAATTGTATTAAATTAGTATGCAAATATCTCATATTTGCTGACGAATTGCTCTTCACTCTATGATACAATACAATAGCACTTGAAAAATTGGTTCATGTTTTGTCACACAAGGATATTTATTGAATACTAAACCGAAGTGTTTGATTTCCATTTGCAGCTCCTGGATATCAATATGCAGAATACACATATTAGAGCCTGGAACACCGGAGGACAGTCGAGCGAAATAAAAGTAGAGGTTAATGATACAATTCAACACATACCGCCTGAGAGTGTTCGCTCCTATGGAAATACTCAAATGCACAAAAGGGGTATCTCTGAAATATCCATTGTGTTCAATGACTCAGGCTTAAGGCGCATTGAGTTTTCAGGAGAACAAGTTATACTTATCGTGGACCCAGTTAACCCATTCCGTAACAACACACAAGGACTATGTGGAACCATGACCGGTGAGTCTTCCACTGACATGACCATTTCGTCCAACTGCGTAGTCAAGGATCCAAAGGTGTTCACAGATAAATATATAGTAGGCAGCAACTCCAGGGATATTCCTGAGCTCCAATGCTATCCACTTAACACTGTGATAAAAACAGGAATTGAGAATTATCAAGAGAAGCTGCTACGTCAAACACAGCAGGGTGTTAGCTCTTCTTCGGAGTCCTCTTCTTCTTCCTCCTCTTCTTCAGAATCTTCAGCAGAAGATAATTTCAGCTTCCAGCCTGGTTCCAAATCTAGCTCTAGCTCTAGCTCCAGCTCCAGCTCCAGCTCCAGCTCCAGCTCCAGCTCCGAATCAGCAGAAACTGAAACACCTGGCGCTTCGTCGACAGCATTGCCACCATCCTCAGTACCTGCCGTGTGTAATGTTCATAGAACCGCGGTTGTTCATGAGGATAACCAAGTCTGTATGTCACAACGACCCGTGCCCAGCTGCCACAAGGAATGTCGTGCAGGTGGTGTGGTACAGAAAAAGATCGGTTTTGTGTGCACACCCAAAGGCCAAATGGCAGACACCTTCGTGGATAAGGTATCGCAGCTTAAGACCGTCGATTTCAGCAGGAAACAACCCAACATGTTTAAGGAAGTTTCAATAGAGGTTAAATGCTATCCTAAGACCAGAGACGAGTAAAGGATGAGTCACTGGATATTAGCATGTTAGTATTCTTAACACAGGATACGAATAAATGCACAGGAACTACAGAAAAGGGAGATATTTAACAGTATATCGTTATTAGCAGAAAAATGCAATAAAAAGAAGACAAAATAAATGTATGTAACAGATTCTGTGAAATAAATTAATACTTTGCAGGCAAACCCATGCATATTATTCATTTTTAGAACAATCCGCAGCTATTATTGTATTATCCTGACAAGGATTAGGTTTCTCCTTACCTCTCTTCTCTCTCCCTCTCCGCTCTTCTCTTCTTTCTCCCTGCAACTTGTTTGATCATATAATGAACAGAATCAATAATGAATCTTGTGTCTCTGGAATAATGATGGAAGTATACTATAACAAGTTCAATGCAATATTTAATCAGTAAGGCATGAAGAAGAAAGAAAAGTAATATCTTGAAGTAAAATGAAGACATTTACTTGAAAAATAACACTGTTGTTTCTTTTTATTTTCTCTACTGGTAAGTAGGGGAAATATTGTATTCCATCCAAAAATTCGATGTCGAGATTTCACCGGAAATATGTGTTTCGAGACCCCTGAACCCAAAAAAGCACTTTTAGAAAATGGTGCGTGTGTGTGTGTGCGTGCGTGCGTGTGTGTGTGTGTGTGTGTGTGTGTGTGTGTGTGTGTGTGTGTGTGTGTGTGTTTGTCTGTCTGTGTGCCTGTGTGTCTGTGGATAGCATAACTCAAAAACGAAAAGTGGGTTAAAAACCAAAGCTGGTATTTAAGTTTAATGTCTTTCAATGATGCGCCAGGAAGATTTTGAAGAAAATAGCCCCACCCTAAAGTACCCTTTACATGGAGAATATTTCGAAAAGTTGATTTTCTTGAAGATGGCTCTAATGATTTTGATTAAAATGTCAAATTTTTTTAGATATTTTTATGAAAAATGAAATGCATATCTTGAATTTTCTGACTATAGCCCCTTAAGTCGTATTTACTCTGCACTACTTTTGCATAACTGGTTAACTGTTAGAGATAGACAAAATCTTATGGTACAAAAACTGTAGATCTTGCTAAAATACACAATTTATCCCCGAATAAATTTTCTTGTAGGGTGAACCATTTCGGAGATATTCCTTGTTATGTGTGTGAGTTTCTGAAAACTTAATACTTTCGGGAAATGGAACATCGTAGTTCATTTTTTTATATGTTAAGTGTGCAAAGAGAACGGAATCTCATAGCTTTAAAAGATTTGACTATCGCACAAAGCCTACTGTGTTCCAATATTCCCCTTGTACCTACAAGGAAATAAGCAATAAGATAATTTGTACAAATATTTATCTTAACTAACACGAAGAAGATATAGGAATAAGAGTTTGTAAGAATGGTTAATACAAGAGTAGAGAAAGTCATGTGAGTGCAACACATCAGATTTTTGCGTTCATGACTCTATTGGTCCCTATAATGATTATTATTCTTAAAAAGCCCAATAACAATTTTATTATAGTTTAGATAGCCTTATTTTACTTCTTGCACATTATTTAACATTAAGATGAAATAAAAATCGCAATTGAAACGAATTTATTATGCGAAAGGTTGAATCGAACTTCAGCAATTTGGTTAGCTAAAACACAGTATTATTCCAACTATTTAACAATATAACCCGGCGTTGTTTGTGACGCTTTGTCAAATGAATCTGCTCCTTAGCACTTTAGGTTGCATTAAAATCACATATCGTTGCTTGGTAAATTGTTGCTCTTTTTTACTTTAAGGTATTTTGCATTCTTGAATGGTAGATGCAAGTATTCATTAGGTAATGTCAGTCCAACAGCATGTTTTTGTGGAACAAAATATTCCTTCTCAGATGCACTGGCATAAACACCGCGGCGAGGCCAGGAGTGTTGGCAGGCTGAGGGCGGCCCAAGGTTAGGTGTACCTGCCCTAGTCAGTGCAGGATGGCGAGTGTAATTGAGGTAGTAAGATTTGCTCGTCAACAGCTGCAGGTCGTTTCCTAGGAGACAAGAATAATCTTAAAATTGTTGTAGTCATTTTTCACTAACACCTCCATTCTACTGATAAAAGTAATTATACTGATTTCCTTTCTTTTTCCACCTCTATCAAGCTAAGACTTATATTACATAGCAGGGCGCTATTTCCTGTTTTGGGATAGCAGTGAACGATCTTGAAAAATTTCCCAGTCTGGGTAAGAGTGTACAGTCTGGTGAACGGAAACTTTCCGATATGAGGAACAGCTGTTTAGGTTGGTAGCGAATGGCAACACGCCCCCAGCTCAAACCTCTGTCAGCGATAGGAAAACGTGTGCCTGTCCTTCGTTTCGCTATGGCGGAGGTGAACCAAAAGCCCAGACAGTTTAAGGGGAGGTTGTAAGCTTTATGCTTGCAATGTTAATTTTAAGAAGTTAAACACCCCTTTTGAGAGAAACTATTTGCTCTAGAAATGTGAAATCTGGCACACATAAATCAATCCTTTCTAATTACACAGACGTTCTCATATTACATAGATATATTGACTTATATTTTTAAAATAACCATAATGAATAAATTATTTTTTTAACCTTTTTTAAAAAGAAAAATTTCTAGCATACATGATTTTAATGATAGTATTATAAAAATGTCAGTACCACCACAAATAACGCAGAAATGAGTGGTAAACGCTTCATTACCCTAGAATATGTGGTTCCTGAGAAAATGGGACAAATGTATGCAGAAAAATAAGTTTGAGAAAAACCTTAACCAAAACTAGGGGAGGTGTAAGCTCTATGCTTGCAATGTTAATTTTAAGAAGTTTAACTCCACTTTTCAGAGAAGCTATTCGCTCTAGAAGTATGAAATTTTGTACACATATTATTATTATTATTATTATTATTATTATTATTATTATTATTATTATTATTATTATTATTATTATTATTATTATTATTATTATTATTATTATTATTATTATTATTATTATTATTATTATTATTATTATTATTATCATTATCATTATCATCATCATCATCATCATCATCATCATCATCATCATCATCATCATCATCATCATCATCACCATCACCATCACCATCACCATCACCATCACCATCACCATCACCATCACCACCACCACCACCACCACCACCACCACCACCACCACCACCACCACCACCACCACCACCACCACCACCACCACCACCACCACCACCACCACCACCACCACCACCACCACCACCACCACCACCACCACCACCACCACCACCACCACCACCATCACCATCACCATCACCATCACCATCACCATCACCATCACCATCACCATCACCATCACCATCACCATCACCATCACCATCACCATCACCATCACCATCACCATCACCATCACCATCACCATCACCATCACCATCACCATCACCATCACCATCACCATCACCATCACCATCACCATCACCATCACCATCACCATCACCATCACCATCACCATCACCATCACCATCACCATCACCATCACCATCACCATCACCATCACCATCACCATCACCATCACCATCACCATCACCATCACCATCACCATCACCATCACCATCACCATCACCATCACCATCACCATCACCATCACCATCACCATCACCATCACCATCACCATCACCATCACCATCACCATCACCATCACCATCACCATCACCATCACCATCACCATCACCATCACCATCACCATCACCATCACCATCACCATCACCATCACCATCACCATCACCATCACCATCACCATCACCATCACCATCACCATCACCATCACCATCACCATCACCATCACCATCACCATCACCATCACCATCACCATCACCATCACCATCACCATCACCATCACCATCACCATCACCATCACCATCACCATCACCATCACCATCACCATCACCATCACCATATTATTATTATTATTATTATTATTATTATTATTATTATTATTATTATTATTATTATTATTATTATTATTACTATTACTATTATTTCCATAGGTTTTAAAATGAATTTAATGAATGAATAATTTTCTTCTTCATATCCGTTTTTGGACAGTTAAATATATTTTAAAGACCCTTCTCGCAAGTTTCCGATGGTTAAAAGACTAGATTATGCTAAAATAGGAGTTGAACTTTCAAAATCAGCAAAGAAAACAAAATTGATATTTTTGACCCAACCTCCGATTTAGCTGCATTGAAACATATCGGACTTTGATGATTTTATCAGCGGCTAATGCGGATAGGAGCAAATGCCACGTTGCCAATCGTTTTCGAATAATGAACCTCCTCAGGTTTGTGTAGTTTTCTTGGGAAGGGAATGGGGGATGAGACAGATTTATCTGTTTTATTAGATGTGTATTAACTTGAATTCCACATTGAGCATATCTATTTTGAATGATGTCATTTCATTACAAAATATGTAAATTAAAGCTATAACTTAAGCTCTATCTACACAAAATACATGTACCAAGTATACAAAAGCATGTTTCGGTCATGTAGACAAGCAACGAGAAATTACAAAACGATAATGTTCTAGTAATTATTATTTATTGATTCATTCATGCATTCATTCATTTATTCATTTATTCTTTTATTTCTTTAATCATTTACTTATTTACTTATTTACCTACCTGCCTGCCTGCCTGCCTGCCTACTTACCTACCTACATACCTACCTACCTACCCGCCCACCTGCCTGCCTGCCTGCTTACCTACCTACCTACCTACCTACCCACCCACCCACGCACCCGCCCGCCCGCCCGCCCGCCCACCTGCTTGCCTGTCTGCCTACCTACCTACCTGCCAAATTATTTATTAATTACTCACTCATTTACTCACTCACTAATTCACTTACTTACTTATTCATATACTCACTTACTCACCCACTTACTGACTCACTCACTTACTTGCCATACCCGGGATTTGAACCACGGTTGGGAATTGAATTTCATACTGGCAAGTTGGCCATGTTACCTTAGTGGCTAAATTAGCCTCTCGATAAGCGGAAGATCCGTGATTCAAATCCCGGTTATGGCATTGAATTTACCAATTTCTTACCATAATGCGATTGCCAAAATTCGAGAAAGGGTCAATGATAACAAATATGGGTTTCAGTGTATGAGTCTACAGATGTAAGTGGTAGATATGTGGCAAGTGTGGGGCTCGGTATACTTTCCGAGAACCATGGTGGGAAAAAATAATTGTGCTACATAAAATTTGGGGAATACGAAAAATAAGTTAGTGATTTGATAAGAGAAACAGGTCCACTTTTTGCAAAAATAAGTTGAAATATACATTTTGTTTCTCATGCTTCAAGCTATCAATTACTGCAAAGCAGACATTTTTACTGTGTAATGCATGACTCCTACAGACGTTTAAGGATTCCATTGATTTTAAAAGAGAATTAAGTCTAGGGCCAGTTTCTCTTTTATACTCAGAGGGCATTGATGCTGAGGTGCTAGATTCATTAATTGTTCAGTGAGTAGATCAAATAGTGTGTGTTGGTAATACTGTCACCAATTTTTATATCTAAATTTTGTATTACATATAATGGATGACTCTGAAGGTGATTCTCCAAGAAAGAATAAGGTGCTTGAAATACTGAGGATAATGCCCATGAAAAAAGAAAAAGAAAAAAGAGAGCTCGCTTAGCTGGGAGGGAATATGTTACTGGAAAAGGTAAGGTTATGAACGCTAAGCATTCCGGTCCTGACTGCAACTGTCGGTTGAATTGCACAAATAAATTGTCTGAAGTTGATAAAATAACTTCCCTATCACAGCGTCTCCGGAGACCAACTCAAAATGAACAAGATGCATTTCTAATCGTAGTAATAGAAAGCAAACCAGTACAGGGAAGACGATCAAGAAAAGAAGAGAGCTCTCAAACAAGAATGTTATCATGTATCCTTCATGCGCTGTTAGGCTCCAGTAGAATTCGTGTTTGCAAACAAGCGTTTCTGAACTTGTGTACTATTTCTGGGAATTCTGTTTTAACCGTTTAACATCCATCCTAGTTGCAAGAGGTTCTCCTATTGATAAGCGTGGGAAGCATGTAAACCGTGGCAATGCAGTTCGTAAGATAGATCAACACATCAGGGCATTTCCTAGGCATCAAACACACTGTTTAAACAAGCGTATCTCATATATTGACTCCCACCTTAATTTTAAGATGTATGGGCTTTTCTGTGGACATAACAGAAATTTAGTAGGCACTGTTAACTACGACTACTGTCTACGGTATTACAATGAAAACTATAGGTTTAAATTTAGATTGGTCGTCCTCAAACAGATGTGTGTATCACTTGTGAGATGTTAACGTGAAGATCAGGTGTACATCACTCAAAGAAAATGCTAAATGGGCTACAGTTGCAGAACTAATGGTCCATAAAAGAAGAGCATTGAAATTTTATAAGAAATTAGAGGAAGCAAAGGAAATGTGCAAAGAAGATTATAGTGTTGCAGCTACAGCTTGAGATTATATGCAGAATATCCAACTTCCGGCTTTGTCTGTCCAGGGAATGTTTTACCTAAGAAAACTGTGGCTTTATTTGTTTTGTACACATGACCTCAAGGTAGATAAGGCACATTTTTACATTTACCATGAAGGTGTGGCCAAACGGGGACCAGATGAAGTTGTACCGTTTGCAAGACTACCTTTTTCATCTTCCACCTACTGTGAAGACGGTCTATTTACTCAGCGATTCTTGCAATGGACCAGACTGGAACCACACAGTTGTGAGATTTTTGTTGTCATTAACAATGACAGAAAATTTCAATGTCATCCACCAATAATTTCCAGAAAGAGACCAGTCTTTTGTGCCATGCGACCGTGACTTTGGTCTTAGCGTGTCCTTTGCCATCATGATAGAGTGTATACCCCATTTGAATACATGTCTCAAATATTATCAGCTAGTAAACATTCAAATGTTTCCATGGCAACAGTAATGCACACTGAAGATATCATGGACTTCAAAACCTGGTGGCAGAAGTATTCCAAGAAGACAACCGAAGCTATCGCTCATTCTGGTGGTTCTCATTGTGAGCATAGGCTCACTCTTTTGGAGCATAAGCATGTAACCTACGATAGAAAATACTATGGTTTCTCAACGCACGTGAAAAGATTGATGGTTTTATCCAACACTCTTTCAAGTTGGTTAGTCCAGATCTGCCATTCCGGAAAGTACATGGGACAGTTGTTATCCCAATCAACAACAATAAAATAGCAGTTGTTGGAAAAATATTACAATACATTCCATCAGCACTTCTATTAGAAAGTTATGACATGGCCAAAAACTGATGTTGAACTTGATGAAACTACTGCTAAGTGTATTTTATAATGTCAATATATTAGGATATTTTAATTAACGTCATGAGAGATTATTACCGGAATATTTTGCTTCATAAGTCTTCAAGTACATAAACAAGGTTCAAAACATTCTTACTCTTCACATAAGTTTGTATAGTTAATTATTTTATACAGGGAAGAAGTCCTGATTATTACAAGTGCTCTGTAAATCAATGAAATGCAAAATTGGGATCACCGAATACCCAAACAATCAATAATGTATAGGTCTCAAAGTTATCTAGGGAACATAAATTTCCAAGATGCTAACTTTGGATGTTATTAGGTTTTTCTTTGTTTTTCCAAAACTATGACTGTAGGACTTGTTTCCCTTTTTGAATCACTGATTAAAATAATGGGCATGAAATGTAGAACAGTTTGGCGATAAAACAAGACAATAACTTCAATTACAATGTAAATATTTTCACATGCGCTCCATTAACCTCATGCAAAGTTAAAGGAATTTTCTCGCAGTACAAACATACTCTAATGGATAAACGCAAAAATGTTACCTTTGACAATCTACGTATATACATAGTTGTGCATTGTAATTCCTTCCTATTATGATGAAAAATATGTATATTTCATTATGCAACTTATATTCCTAGACACATGTTAAATAAAACATTTACCTTTTTTAAGCTTTCTTTCACCTTTTTCGAGCTAATATAGTTTGTTGTCTCCAAAAACAAGGGGAACGGAGCGCAGGCTCACTGAATCACTTATGGAACTACATGCAGTAAAGAAAGGAAAAATATTTCGTCAACATCGCATCACGTAGGTACGTACGAAATGTACGCTTATTGTGTAAGGCAATTCATATACTCAGGACTGTACGTCTGATACCTTGAGTTGCTTCCTCGCGAGGTCATCTACGCTTGCCACGGATCAGTCCGGGCACACAAAACTTGCGCTAAAGATCCCGCACTCCCGCGGTCTACTTATTAGTCAGAACTTCAGCACTACTGGAAAAAACATATACTTGGTTTTCTCTTGGTATAAAATCTTTAGGAACAAAAGCAGTGTCATTAATAACAGAATCACCAAACTACTCACTAAACTGTTGATGTTGGGGATAATCAGAAACATAAAATGTTCATGTTATTTGAAACATGGAGAATACGAGCTTCAATTTGCGTTCATTGAACGAACATAACCTATGACTAACATTAAACAACATCTGTTTGAGAAGAGGCAGGCATGCTTCATGTGGTGAAAATTTGAAATCATTCTCTGTAAAAAGTAAGCGGCTCTGGAGCTATATTTCTCCTGCTCGGACTGAAATTTGGAGTTAGAAGATTGTCATCATTTTCGGTACAAAATTATTGACCTGCCTCATTTATACCATCTGAAGCACCAACTCTTTATTCATGTCGATCTTAACTTATAATTTAAAAAAAAAAAAAAAAAAAAAAAAAAAAAAAAAAAAAAAAAAAAAAAAAAGAAAGAAAGAAAGAAAGAAAGAAAGAAAAGTGAAACTGGGCCATAGTAAGTAGCAATTACGATTCACCCTTAGTGTTTCATCTTAACCACAAATTAAATGATGAGGTAAACAAAAATTATTGGGCAAGTGAAATACACGGAAACCAAGTACATGCACACTTGTGCAACATACCACTACTTTGTTTCATTTTTTTACCAAAATGGGACCCATGCGTCAGTATAACAACCTCATAAGTCACTGTTTGTAAATCGTGAGACACAACTAACAACGCAGAGAGGAAATATAACTAATGGAAAGCAGCATTTTTATCAGGCTATGCGGCTTCATTAGAGTAGCGCCCTACTCAAACTATGGTTCGGTGACTTTGGTGCCGTACATAAATGACGCAGTAAATGGTAGGGTTACCGGTAGTATTGGTAGCATTGGTAGGGAAAGAAATTTAATGAGAAATTTAAACATAAGGATTACCGCTAAATATGATAATGAGTTTGGTCACTGTGATCAAAATTAAAATGTGAACTGCAGTACTTAGAGGAACTTCGAAATGTATTTGAAGACACTAATGTTGTGTAGGTTAAGCAACCTGATGCGAAGATACCATAATATATTTACAAGACAAAATATTTCGAAATGTCAATCAGTAATGTTACAAATGAAATTCAGTATGTCACAAAAACAAAACATCACCATGAATAGCAATTTTGAGCAATACATCTCATGAATGTTAGGGACACGCTGTATCATAGTAAGGGTAAATACGGGGAACGTGTATTGACTATTGTTTGGTTCTAGCAGCATCTGGGTGATAAATCACATATAATGTTATCTGAGTAATTGGTTTAACAGTCTCAAGTGGTTAAAAATATCTGTGAAGTAAATTAGTGCACTTTCCTTTCTTCCGAATTGGAGTAAAGATCTTCACTAATTGATCTACATTAAAGGCCACCTCTCTATGCTTTGTAACATTCACTTTGTTGCTGATTAATGGTATGAATGATAAGCTCACGCACCTTATGAATTTCTTCAAGAGTTTTGCGGATGAACAAATAATAGAGGCGGCCCGCAGTTGTACCCAGTTGGGCAATGAAGTTACTGTAACATACATCACAAAAATGCAGCATACTTAGTAGTGTCCTGTGCAGAATAATTATGCATAAAATAACATATAGCAAAATAGTGTACTAGTTCTTCGATTTGTGTCAACAGAATGACTCCACATGTTTAAAAGAGTTTGAAACGCTCAGTAAGATCATTGTAGGCAGAATGAGACGAGCAACAGTGAAAAAAAACAGTCAAGGACTTCACTAAAAAAAAAATCGTTCCTCGATCAAGCAAGAAACGAGCTGGTCGCGCCGTAGCCGAGTAGTTACACCATTTGCTTCTCACCAAAGTGGCCCGGGTTCGATCCCAGGTGACCGCATGTGGGATTTGTGGTGGGCGAAGTGGCACTGGGGCGGGTTTCTTCCGGGTTCTCCGGTTTCCTCCGCCATCTCATCTCATCTCATTCCACCGGTGCTCCATCTTCATTCCATGCATCATCAGTGTCACCGCCTGCGGTGCCGTATGTAGTAAAAACGGGTGTTAAACACTACAAAAAAGAAAGAAACAAGCTGGGGCGCCGTGGCGACAAACAATGCGATGCAGAACGAACTTAGCCACATGAAGTAAGGGCCAGATAGTAGGGTTTAAGGGTCCATCGGCAGCAAGGTCATTTGGGCGTGCCACATGAAGTATTTTTGCAGCACGTAAGCGGAGAGCTTTCGCACCGAGAGTTGCATACTCTACAAATAATGTTTATTGTCTGAGTTAGATCCAGGAAGGGGTTCAAGAAGTTCGCTTCCCCAGCGTTCACCAACAACTCGAACAGGAATAGGTTCTAAAACTCCTGCCACTTTGTGATTCCTGGGCCCCTTGCGTGATTGACAACTATTACATTTCCTTACAAAATGCTCTTATTAGTGCTGTTTTCCCAGACACATAACAAATGCTGTGGTTAATCTCCGGTAATTTAAGACACCAATATACTACTCTACCACTAAGAGCTTTTCAGTAGTTCAAATAACACAAATAATGGTGGTCTGACATAATATGGACCTTATATTCATAAACAAAAGTCATGAATGAGTAAGACTATCGACAATACCTGGGGAGTATGTGTCCATGCGGGCTCTGTTGATCTTGCCATCCCTTCACTCCCTCCACGTTTTCTGTTACGTTGCATGCAGTGACAGTACAGAGCTGACGAAGCGGCGTCTGGGCGGGTTTTCTCCGGGTTCTCCGGTTTCCCCCGCCATCTCATTCCACCGGTGCTCCATCTTCATTCCATGTATCATCAGTGTCACCGCCTGTGGTGCCGTAGTAGTAAAAGCGGGCGTTAAACACTACACACACACACAGTACAGAGCTGAACGCGTGGGTTATAGCATCAGGCGTGTACAAATTAAACTCGTCGCAGCGTAAATAGTTTACGTTGTAATTTCCAAGAAGCTTGGGAGAGTGAACATTTTATTTTACGAAATGACAAAGCCCATTGCCTCATCTGTTCACTTGATATTAAATATATTAGGCACTATAAACTATATACTCACGTATCCCATTCTAATATTATGGAGAATATTCTCAAAGAATTTAAGATTAGGAGAATGAAACGTGTTTATTCACTGATCCCATGTCCTTCAAGGCTACTATAGCTCCCAATACTCAGCAATTAGGGCTAATTCGTTTACAAAGCAGTACTCCAATTAATATGGCACGCAAAAAGGTCACCGAACCATATAAACCATTGTCTGAAGAAACCATTTCTGTGTTACGTAATTTTGCAGCACAAATGGTGCCAATATTTACATTTACTTATATCTGCAAACACGTTTCTTTTTTCAAAACTTAAACAGGTTAAAATACTGCGCGTACTTGTCTCACAGACGATCATCTGTTGTCAGCTTTATGTCTCTGTACGAATAGTATTGTGCATACCTAATATAGGTGACCGTGTCTGTTGAAAACAATGCACACATTCTGCAACATGTAACTAACAAGAATTAAATACCCCATGCATATTACTGCTACGAGAATAGTTTATTCAGTCTTACTTAATAGAACTACTTATTATACGTCAAGTTTCGAATTAGGTGTTATAGGCATGTTCAGTACAGGGTCATGCTGTCATTAGTTTTTCACACCACTATACATTCTGCGGGCTAACTGGCCTCGAGGAGCATAAAAGTGTCAAGTCGCTTCCATTAGCAAGTTAGGGGTGGAGGTAGAAAACATATTTTGCGGTCACAAAAGCCGAAAGTCCGCCTCTTAATTTGTCTTGTGTTGTGTTCAGTGTCGGACTACTTCGGTGTGAGCGCAGATGTTGTACCTATGCCTCCAAGAGGGCATCCCCAGCAGGAAGGATGATGTGAGAGGCGACACCGGACAGCCAGATCGAGACTAACGGCACAGACATCGTCAGAGGTCCATAAGGTTTACCAAGTTTGACGACACCTCCAAGTCTTTGAGTCTTCTTGGGCCATCTCGGTGTGGGGTCCAACGCCCCCAGTTGCTGCCCCCCTTTTCACCCGGATCCCACGGACCACGAGGGACGGAAAGGGTTCATGTGCGCATATCGTCCCTGCCAAGTTGCACCTAATGCTGACACTTGCGATCCTGAAAGAACCAACGAGATGAAGGATGAATGAAACAACTAATGAAACGAAATGGAATTACAAGGAATTCGGGAGATGCAATTATCCATTCCAGAATTCACCTGGCGACTCGTGAAAACCCCGAAAAAACCATGCGTCTGGAAAGTTGGCCACGGGAATCGCACCCACGATCCCCCGAATGCGAGCCTCACACGTTACCGCGGAACCATATCGCTCGGTCGAACCGTTTATCATGTTGACCAACACAACAGAAGAAGCCCACGGTGACTATTATTCCCTTATTATGCCAGCATCTTTCGTTTCATTAACTTGCTGTGAAATTATTCCTTTCTGTTTAATATGTACTCGGTAGGGCCCTTGTTTATTAAGGGTTGTATCAGAAACCTGTATTACAAAGTGAGAAAAACTAGTCGTACCGAAATCGTTGAAGGAAGTAGCAAAATATGTGTGTATTTAAGCAAAAATGTATGCAATAGCTTTTCGAACTCAAACAGCTTACTTTCAGTTTCAGATTAAATTAAGGTGCTGGCAGAGGAGAAATTTCCTCACGTGAAATAGAAAACTTTGTACAAAAGCCACATTTGAGCATTTGTAAGAAACTGATAGAATACAAAGCTTTTTGGTTCAACTAAACTATAATGTACTGACAACTTTAGGTTGATTGACAGCAGATGGAGTAGAAACATGTTTCTTATACATAATACTCTGCTGAGTTCCGAACACAATCCTGAGCAATTGCACTTCACAATTACTCAATTGCCACATTACAAACAGAAAAAGCTGGAAATCTTACATTCCCTTTACATGTCCTTATTCACAGGTAGAATAACATCACCTGATAGCGAATTCACAGCTATATCTGACATTGGTGAAGTGTTAGCCATTCAAATTGGAATATTAAAATTTGTGTCATCCTGAAGCTCCAAGCAGGGTAATTATTTCACTTTATCAGAACTGAGAAAATTATTACCCAGTATGAAATCTTTATTTACCACCAAAACCTCTTTCTCAAAATGAATAATAATAATAATAATAATAATAATAATAATAATAATAATAATAATAATAATAATAATAATAATAATAATAATAATAATAATAATAATAATAATAATAATAATAATAATAATAATAATAATAATAATAATAATAATAATAATAATAATAATAATAATAATAATAATAATAATAATAATAATAATAATAATAATAATAATAATAATAATAATAATAATAATAATAATAATAATAATAATAATAATAATAATAATAATAATAATAATAATAATAATAATAATAATAATAATAATAATAATAATAATAATAATAATAATAATAATAATAATAATAATAATAATAATAATAATAATAATAATAATAATCGTCATCATCATCAATAAAAAGAGGCAGAACCACATGGTAGGGGCACCCAAAAGTTGGTTTCCTGCAGTTTGAAGCAACACATCAATAGGCTGCAGTTGTGTAACATAAAGCCCATGCACAACACCAATACTCACAGCACTACCAACATTCAATAAAATATGCGCTTTTGTTTCATTAATTACGCATGGCCTAGGGTAAGGGGGGTGCATGGTAAATTAATGTTTGGCTTCTGAGATTGTACTGATGCAACCTCTAACGATTTGAGGCTGAACGCTGAATCTTCTTTAGTTGACGAGAAGGCTGTTATTGCCAGCATGAGTGAGTAATGTGACTAGTTCTATTATACCTATAACGAACTCTATTAGCATATGATGTGCTATCAGATGATCAAGTCGACTGTTGTAAATGTTGTATCTTGAGGCGGTGGTATTTGCACACTGTAAAGATTGAAGTTGATTAATAGTAGCCATTTGAGATATCTTTGCAACAGGTGCTTGCGATGAAGGCATAGGTGGAGGTGCTGAAAAAGGGTTATTAGCAGAAAATACAAGGACGACAAAGCAATATTAGCAGACACACCAGGAGTGCTAAAGGACTGTGCCAATACATACAACATTTTGTCTGTACATATTAAGCTACCCTAGCCACTCGTTTGATTGCTCACAAAACTTGTTCAACTGACTGTAGATTAAGGCGTAACAAAGCTTGCACATAGTGAAGTTTCATTCCTTAAAAAATATGCTTGATATGTTCAGCTGTTGAAATTTGAAAATTCACGTAATCACATATTTTCAAGGCATCATATACACAGTTCAACACAGATTCCGAGCCAAGTTGTACTCTTTGTCTTAATTCAATTTCTAACGATTCTTTCCTAGGTGCAATTTGAAATACTAAAATAAATTCTGTTTTTAAAGTATAAACTAAAAATTAATTAAGCCCCGGCACAACAGCCCATGAAGAACCAAGCCTTACCGCCCAGCCTCTGCATCCCCTACCTCGGCCCATTACAGATGTCATTGGTGGGGTGCAGTACTGGAGGGTGGTACGTGGTTAGCGTTCCGATCCCTCCCGGCCAGTTATGCGGTCTTCACGACATAGGGCCGCTACTTTTCCATTAACTAGCCCCTCAATTGGCCCCCCGGGACTAACGAGACTGAGTGCGCCCCGTGCCAGACCTTCAAGAGGGGATAAAATCCCCATGCTGGTACCGGGGATCAAACCCGAGACCTCCACGCCAGAGGCAAGCGTGCTACCAACTGCGCTAGCGAAGCTGTCGTTTTTAAAGTATAGCAGTCATAATTAGAAGCTTTGTGTAAAAAATTTCGATACCATAAAAAAGCAGCGCCTTTCAAATAGCATGAGGAAAATTTATATATTTGTGCATGTGTCTAAGGATTAGCTTGGGCAATCTTTTCAAACTTCTGGTAAAATAAGTATCAGATTCAGTTTTAACTGTTCAACACTAGGCTCAATAAAAAGTAGCAACAAGTGAGGGTTAAGCACTAAGGGTGTTATTAATAGCGGTTTGTATTAAAGCAAGAATGTTTGTATTATTACTCCTTGTTGAAGCCATATGTGTATTTTGAGGTACTTCAATTTGAAATCTTGCTTTTCTTATTAGGTATGCTTACAAATTATTTAGTTTCAAAGAGACACAATTACCCAAGCTGACGGTTCAAAACTTTGTATATTAATCACAGTTAACAACACAAAAATCTTTCAGTGAGCAGTTAAGCGTTTAGAACAGACAAACATTTGTACTTTACAACACTATGAAACTGGCACAAATTAAGTCATATTTCTGAGAAGAAACAAAATTATTATGACCATGAAGCCCAAATCATTAAAACCAGAACTGAAAATACCACGGTTTGTAAAAATAAAAAATAAATAAAAATAAATGTAATTGCAAATAAAATGGCACCTATTAAAATATGAAATTTCCTGTCACCTGTTAAGCTACGTGTCGTACGAAGGCGTACCTCGCTGCATACTTTGATAGACAAGCTATGCTTTGCTCTAGCAAGAAGGTGTCTTTTATTTATGTTTTCTTCGCTTCAATGGCAAGGGTGACCTGCTTATAACATAAATGTTACACTAAATGAGTTTTAACAACTCAGTCAGCTGAAAAAGGCTTTAGGTTGTACTGTACTTTTTGCACTCGAACAGACTGATGGCTAGGCTTAGGATTCCTTAAGCGCTAGTGCCAGAATGAACAGAAATTAGGTTGCGCTGCAGCTGGACTTTAGGCAGATCGTCAGAGGTTCCACCCCTACCCCCACTCCCTGTACAGTCTGTGCGCATATACTTTGCTTGTCCTGCTGTCTTCAAGCGCCGGTTCCGTGTCCCTTTCTCTGGCCACAGTAATAGGTACTATCTTTCACAAAAGTAAATACCTACCTTCAGTGAGACCTGCGTGAAGGATCACTTAATTCTCAGGCGTCCTAAACAGATGGTATGAGAATGAAATCAGTCACATACGTATGCTTCCCTTGCTGTTTCGTATGATTTATCTTTGTTGGTCGTTAATAAACACAACTTAAGGATCTTACCATCCACACTGAACACCGTGATGCCCATGTTTGTTCTATACAATGTTCTTCTTTTCCTAAATAAGTGTAAACGAACATCCAGAAATAAAAGCAAAGTATTTATTTGTGAATAGTGCTACGAACTTTCCGCCTTCCAAGGAAATTTGTTGACAACTTAATGAGAGAATGTAACTTAATATAACAGGAATAGAGCGTAAGCTAGCCAATCCGGCAATAGCCAAAGTCGTTGCGTGGCTGTGCTTAGGGGTTGAAAGTACTGAGTGGCGTGGTTCAAACCTCACCTCCTGCACACTTATTTTCTGAAATGGAAAATTAACCAGCGACTTTAGTTCTCCAGAGCCTTTTATCAGAATTGCAGAATCAGGATAAAGGCACACGTCTAGAAATTGAGTGAATGGCCACATGGCAACATTGTGCAGTCCTTGGAAATAAGCGAAATGCCAACGCTGTCAGGTCCAAAGGTTGCTTCAGTCTGGGGTAGTCAACAATTGAATTGCATTCTGTTTAAGACATCTTTAACTATTTAAACACTGGCATCAAGTTCTTTTAACTACCTATTTTTGTGATCAGTGATACCCCATTTTCTTTCGTATGGTATGTGATACACTAAATTCATTTTCCTTTGATGTTTTGAGAGTTATGCTCGCATAGTATGATACTTGTGTTGTATTACTGCATAAAAAGCATAAATTAATGTAATCATTCCGAGGGATTTAATTTTTTTAAATACTTATTTTATTTTATTATGGCTGAAACATTTTATTTTTCGTACATTTTTTAACATGAACAAGATATAATGCTTTCTTTCCGTTGTAAGCTAACGAAGCATTGACACTGCACGACGCAAGTAAATTCTTTAATGTGTTAGTGACCGTTGACATTTATAGAAAAATGTCTTTGAATGTGGATTACTTAAAGGAAAATATTACATATTAATTTGTAGAAGAATGATTGGCAGTTGAAGTAGGCATATTCTCTGTCTTGTCTACAGCAATTGTAATCGATATCCTCTAAAGCTTTCAGTTCTAAAATTTAATCGTATTGCAGCAATATGATAATATTGTATAATAGTCTCTTTGGCTCAGGTTATATAAATAACGATGTTCCCGTTAAAACAGAAAAGAAGGGCAGAAAATAATTTGCGGTGGGCGAGATTCGATCTACGCTCACAGGACCACTTTCGGTACGCGTTAAAGTGTTTTAACGACCTCGGTTAACACGGAACAGGAGAATTGAGTGTGGATTATTAAGCTTACTTTGGTAAGCAAAGAGCTCAACACTGACATCTTTTTTAACTTCTGATCCATTATTTACTCACAACCCTATAGTAACATATTTTCTGCAGACGTAGTAAAGTTGAATTTGGATTATTTACGCTTTAATTTAGAGTGATTGCTGAAAGTTGCGAGTTGAGGCAACGGCTGCCATCCCCTCTGAACAGCAAGGGAAGCATACGTATGTGACTGATTTCATCCTCATACCATCTGTTTAGGTACGGCTGAGAATTAGGTGACCCTTCACGCAGGTCTCACTGAAGGTGGGTATTTACTTTTGTGAAAGATAGTACATACATGGTTATATGCAGAAATACAATATGCCTAAAACACACAAAGAGAAAGTACAGGAATATATTAAAGAATTCGATTCATAATATTTTACTATTAATACTGATATAATAAAATGAAAACTTTGTTATTCAGAAGTAGGAGGGAACAAACGCTTAAACAATGCACAATATTGTCGTAGTAAACGACATTGCCAGCAGGCGCATTTTGTGCGCTCAAGATGAACCTCATATCCAAGTGCACAATCTGACCTTTTTTGCAGATTTATGCAACGTGTATCCCACTTAATAAATTATACAATCCACCTCTTAAAAGTTTCAATGAAAAGTACACAAAAAGAACCGTACCAAACACAAGAACAATACGGAATGGCTACGTAAAATATGAATATGGAAAGGTACTTGATTATACAAGAGGATCTGTAGCCGATAATTCAATTTGCGACGTGGAATGAAGTTTTTTCAGGATGTAAGCAATATCTTACTGCAAATCATAAGAGATTCACCTTTAGTAATTTCAAGATGTGTACTATGGCGATTTACTGCAATTAGTGCATGCACAGAAGCAACTAACAATAAAAATGTACATCTTATGGAATATTGTATCACTAAAGATACGAGCTATACTGTTGCAAATGTATAGCATTCATATTAAAATGTATAAACGCATTGTATATTAAAACGATCCACATAAGCATTTTTGGAAGTTATATTGCTAATTTTCTTGTAGGTGCAAGGGGAACATGGAAATACAATAGGCTTTAAGTGATACTGAAGTGTTTTAAGAGCTGGTTGCTATGTGACGCCTTTGAAATTCTGTTCTCTTTGCAAGACAAAGAGATAAAAAAGAATAACATATGCCTATTTGAGAACAGTATAAATATTGGCAAACTGAAACAGATAATAAAGAGCATCTCAAAAATGGCTCACTTAAAAGAAGAAATAAGTATTTGACATACATTGTGTGTTTTAACAAGATACGCATTCTTTGTTTAGTAAGTTTCTCTCTCTCTCTCTCTCTCTCTCTCTCTCTCTCTCTCTCTCTCTCTCTCTCTCTCTCTCTCTCTTACTCTTTACCATTTATGCAAGAATCATCCAGAGTGAAGAAGGCTTTTGAGGACATCCCCAGAAAATTCCATTTATGACTTAGAAACTGTCATGAAATCGCCTGTTTGTGTCCGTCACTGGATAGTAACTGTTTGTGAGTCTACATACCACTGGCATGATTCACCCTCCGACTGAAGGAAAAGTTGGGGTATAGCAGCTAATGACGTAAGCATGTCCAAAGAGACAAGGTTGGACATCGCTGACTAATATTTTGAAATAAACCCTCGATACCTATTCGATTCTTTTAAAATGTTAACTTCTGCAGTATTGAAAGTTCTTGCGTTTAAGTTCATGCTAGATAAGGCATAAAATCTGTTGAGATTTCACATTATTGCCTCGCATGTGCCTCCAAGTGTTACTGAATCTTAGTCCTTGTTAGGCCTTGACTGCGTTTCCTGTAAGTGAATGAACGCAAACTTCCATCGACTCTTGTTTCTAAACGAAAACATGCAAAACAATGCGAGGAGTATAGGTGCTGATATAAGATGCGACGTTAACTGAGTTGTGTTGTTGTTGTAGTGTTTAACGCCCGCTTTTACTACTACGGCACCGCAGGCGGTGACACTGATGATACATGGAATGAAGATGGAGCACCGGTGGAATGAGATGGCGGGGGAAACCGGAGCACCCGGAGAAAACCCGCCCTGACGCCGCTAACTGAGTTGTGAATGAAGCTGATTTAACTGATGCACTATATCACGTTTCTGCAAAAGTGTGGGTTGGTAATTCACTCTCGTCCTTTACATTTACCTACCCCGTAACCAAGAAGCTATAAATCTAGCAGAAACAAATCAGAACTAAAGACGTGAGATAATACATCGCAAGGAAATGTATGTTCTTTCATACCATCTGGTGTGTTTCGCAAGTCAGTCTTCAGTCATGACCGTAGTTTACGGGCATTAAAATTAACTTATTTTGTTGATGAACGACGCTGTCAATTGCCAGGGTCATATCAGCCTTGCCGGTATGCGGGAATTTCGTCCTACAGTTCTTTTACATGCCAGTAAATCTACTGATTTGGAGCTGTTGTTTTTAAGCACACTTAAAAACCGTAGGTCTGGACCGGATTTGAACCTGCGACCTTGTGATCAGTAGGCCAGCACCAATTGAGCCACCCAGACGGGCATACTGCACTAATTTCCATAAATATTCCTTTTTAACAATGTACAACAATTATATTCAATGAAATATAAATGAAATGCGGAACTATTTTGAAGTAGACGGTACTAATAATAACAGAGCAGTGTGGAAAATATGTAGGAAAACGTTTTGTACTGTGGTATGCCGCCACATATTACAAGAAATTTAAGAAAATAAGTTACGTACAACATACCGAGCGAACTTTATAGAACCTCAGTTAAAGGGATAACGCACAAATTTCCCGTCAGTGTCAGATCAGTTGCCGCGACATCTGAAAATGAGTAAGAACAAAATTTGTTATGTGTTTGTACACAGAAAGCTACTTATAAGAATATAGTTAATGAACAAGCTATCACCATTGCAGTTTTTTTACAATGAGTATCGAATATCGGTGCTTAAAAATCAGTATCGGTGCTGAGTATCGGGTGTCGAGAAAACTGGTATCCTGCCATTACTAGTCATAACAAATTAATCTTCGAATTACTAAGTTTCAGGGTCAACAGCAATTACCCCACGTAATAATAATAATAATAATAATAATAATAATAATAATAATAATAATAATAATAATAATAATAATAATAATAATAATAATAATAATAATAATAATAATAATAATAATAATAATAATAATAATAATAATAATAATAATAATAATAATAATAATAATAATAATAATAATAATAATAATAATAATAATAATAATAATAATAATAATAATAATAATAATAATAATAATAATAATAATAATAATAATAATAATAATAATAATAATAATAATAATAATAATAATAATAATAATAATAATAATAATAATAATAATAATAATAATAATAATAATAATAATAATAATAATAATAATAATAATAATAATAATAATAATAATAATAATAATAATAATAATAATAATAATAATAATAATAATAATAATAATAATAATAATAATGATTTATGAATAGAAGTGAATGTAAAATGTGAGAAAATACATTAATTATATGACAAATATACTTTGTTAAGATATACTTAAACAACTATAATAAAGGCTACAGTGCTGTGGCTATGAATACGAGGTTCAACATAATACCTGTTTTCGTATTATTTTTCCTGTCTCTCATACACATACATAGAAATTGAATTACATCTTTAGAAAATCTTACAAAAGTTTTCCTAATGAACAGCGCAAAAATGAGAGAATGAGAACACAACTGGCCCAGAAAAAAGGAGCTTTCAAATTTCCAAGCGTTTGTCTACTTCATATTGCTACTGCATGGAATAAACGCAGTTTTTGTAATTTCCCTTAAATGTTTTGTGCATTAAATTTTTGTAATTTATTTTTTCACTATCTCTATCGTTCTGTATTATGGAAATTACTTTACTAAGATGCTTCGGTTTTTTTAGATCATATCGAAAGCTTTTTGACAATTTTTATTTCATCAACGCAAACAGAACTTGTAATCTCTCAAACCAATGCCCAATAATAAACCAAATGTAGTCAGACAAAATAACAATGACTGTTTATACCCAAACAAATGAACATACAGAAACGTTTATTAGCGGTATCATCATTGACAACAGAAGGAACAGAAAAAATAACCTGAAAAATGTATTTTTGTACAACGTCGACTACCAAGTGGGATCAACAGAGACCCCACTCAATAAAAATAAATATTATCATCTTATTCACTTAGTTATGCAAGCAACACAAGATGCATGAGGTGACGTGCATATCTGAAAACAACAAAAAGTATTATTAAGTAAAACTGCCTATTTCACGTCAAAAAAAGGAAGATATATAGCTTAGGGGAATCAATTGACCCCGCTTGGTAGTCTGAAGTTTAAGACCAGCTTGTACCCAAAATGCCTGGTCGAGAAGACCGCATAACTGGCCGGAAGGGACCAAGGCGCTGACCACGTCCCACCTCCTCTACTGCACTCCACTCATGACACCTGTGGTGGACAGAGGTAGCGGCCGCGCGGTAGGTATTGGCCTGGATGGGCTGTTGTGCCACGGGGTTACTTTTGTATACCCAAAATGGTGTCGTGCAATCATATCACACTAAATATATTGAGTGAACATTAGTTATGGTGGGAATTATTGCCGTTAATTTTATATTGCACTGACTAACCCAGTAATTCAAAGTGACTCATATATCAAACTACAATTGATTTAATTTAATTTACCTCCCTTCGTACTTCTTACAAATTAGTTTTACGCAATGATCTAGAAACATGTCTTGGCGAATTCTCTCATTTAACCACGCAACTGTAAAGTTCCTGTTATAATCTAATAAAGGAAAACGTCTCTAATATTCCGAGAAATATTTACTGTGTGGTCGGTTAGTTACTGAGCTGTAGGGTGGGTGGCCTACTCCTTGGTCGCTGCAGGGGCTTCTCTTGTGACGTAATGGAAATTCAAGGAAGATGTTCAAAGTAAGATCCATCCCACTCGTGCACAACATTATTACAGCTGGTATGAAAATTTGAGGCAACACTTCTCATGTGGCATTTAACCCAGGGTCTTTTTGTTGTAGGCGACGATTTGTATAAAGCCATTATGTTGACACTCTCAAAAGACCAACGTGGCCGTTCCATGATAGCATGAGTGAAAAGCTAATCATAATAAAGCAGCGCGAATCACATATTACCAAGCTTTGACACTTGTCTCCCACGAAACTACGTGTTGCAGCTGCGCAGTGATACTCACTTCCCAGAAGTGACAAGTGGGAAACACAATGTATTCGTCAGTATCTATACGACGCAGCTACTATAGGCATGGGGAAAAGGAGTGACAGGAATGCAATCGAGTCTGCCTGTGAAAAGCATAGCTCAAAAACGAAAAGTCAGTTAAAACCCAAGTTGGTGTTTAGTATAATATATTTCAACGTCATGAAGGTTTTGAAGAAAATTACTCCACCCTAAACTACCCTTGACATGCAAAATTTCGGAAATTTTGATTTCTTCGAAAATGGCTATAACGATTTTGATTAAAATGAAATGTGTTTCAGATATTCTTATGGGAAATGAAATGTATATTTTGAATTTTCTGGTTATAGTTTTTGTAACCCTGTTTACGCTTCATATCTTATGCATAACTGGTAACCATAAGAGATGGACCAAATAGTATTATACAAAAAGTATAGATCTCGCTAAAACACACAAGTTATGTCTGAATGCTTTTTTGTGGAGTGAACCATTGAATATATTCCTTGTTATTTGTATGAGTTTTGCAATACTAACTTTTCTCGTTATTCACTGTTATATGTCTTGACCGTGCAAAGAGAGCGAAATTTCAAAACCTTCATTTAGTGACCAGCTTTGAAAGGTTTGACTATCACTCGAAGCCTAATGCATTCCTCTTGCACCTACAAGAGAATTAGCAATAAGATAATTTCTGCAAATGTTTATTTCTACTAACACGAAGATAGAGGAATAAGGGTGTGTTAGAATCGTACAAGAATAGAGAAAGACATATGAGTGCAACACATGAGACCCTTTTTTTTTTTACTAAGAACACAAAAGACTTGTGTTTTCGTTTGGCCTTGAAGTATCTTTCTACCTTGTTATGCGACGTGATTCCACCACTATCAAAATTTGAGGGACTGACCGGTTCTCTGAGGTAGAGACATAATAGTGGGGGCCGTGGCCAGGTAGCTAACCGGTGTGTAGGAGAGTGGACTGGGTTAAAACTATGATGTAAGGGAATGACACAATCTGTCACTTCTCCTCGTCTATGATCTAGTTCAAATAACGCCAAAGGTAATCTTAGGTGGATTTTGTATCGTTTCTTGGGGTCTTTTAAGGCGTGTTCTTAGCGTGGTATCTTGATGATATGGCAATAAGGGGAAAGGGAGGGGAGGTTGGTGCCTTTGTTTTTTCTGAAAATGATCCAGTGATGCATATTTAGAATTACACTCACACACACACGCGCGCGCGCACGCACACACGTACACGCACGCATAAAACTCGTCATATATTATGTGTGACCTGTATTGTATAGGTGCTTAAAGCCTCTAATTGTTGAAACCGAATGGAAACAGCAATATTAAGTAGAACTAGTGGAATATAATATATTATACATGTTCGTGTACCAGGTGATCCAGTTCATCCGGAATAGGGTAAGTAACTCTTCTTGAGTTAAAAGAGTTGCAGCTCGCACCGGGTTAAGTGACGGCAGTGGCGTGAGCGACCTTTCTTCTGCCTCTTAGTGAAGACCAGAGATAAGAGGTAGTTACCAGGTTGAACTATTGTGTGTAGCCCGTGATAATAAACTATAAGAAACCGAAAAGTCTCATATAATGATTCGCACTTTATTTACATGGACCATGCTTTCCAGGGAATAAACTCATCCCGTACCTATATTATCTAACAGATTACAGACTGTGAAGTACCGTAACAAAATACGTGCAAACATGAGGGTGCGTAATTCTTCATTGGCACTTGTTCGTCTCCTATTAATGCTATTGTTGTATTTTATTAGTGTTATTATTATTATTATTATTATTATTATTATTATTATTATTATTATTATTATTATTATTATTATTATTATTATTATTATTATTATTATTATTATTATTATTATTATTATTATTATTATTATTATTATTATTATTATTATTATTATTATTATTATTATTATTATTATTATTATTATTATTATTATTATTATTATTATTATTATTATTATTATTATTATTATTATTATTATTATTATTATTATTATTATTATTATTATTATTATTATTATTATTATTATTATTATTATTATTATTATTATTATTATTATTATTATTATTATTATTATTATTATTATTATTATTATTATTATTATTATTATTATTATTATTATTATTATTATTATTATTATTATTATTATTATTATTATTATTATTATTATTATTATTATTATTATTATTATTATTATTATTATTATTATTATTATTATTATTATTATTATTATTATTATTATTATTATTATTATTATTATTATTATTATTATTATTATTATTATTATTATTATTATTATTATTATTATTATTATTATTATTATTATTATTATTATTATTATTATTATTATTATTATTATTAATGCTGTTTTGGTTTAATTATGGCTGTTTAAGAATGTATAAGGTGAACGTGAGCAATGCCAAAAATATCGTGGTTTTCTTTCAATGTCGTTTGTGTTTCTTGAGGTTTTTTCTTCTAAGAAACGAGCTCATTTGGGCCTTACCTTGAAAATGGTGGAAGGGGTACCGAAACATTTTGGTTGTGTAATGTATACAACTCAATTTTAGGTAAGTGAAGCTGCATCTTTGTGATATTGGCGGATTATATTGCTTCACTGTTAGTAGCTTCAAGTGTGTATGGTTGTGGGTACTTGCATGTGTGTGTATGATGGCTATATTCCCATCTCCGATGGCGCTGTTAGATATGCTAAGAAGCGATAGGAGTTGAGAAAACTGCACGATTCCACTATCAGCATCACTGCCAAGGTGAAGTGTCAGTTAAGGCTTGGCTACGGGTACTTAAATATGTTGGTTACCGTAGGCTTCCCTGTCAAGTACAAGTTAGGCAATACTATGTTTCTACGGGAAGAGGGGCATAATATAGTGGAAATCCAACACAGAATGAGCGGCATGTATGGGGAGAACTTGATGAATGATGACATGCTGCTGGAAATTTAGAGCTGCGCAAACAGATGTTCATGATGATTATAGTTAGAGACAAATATGTAATTAACCTCCCTACTGTCCAGATCCAGGATCGAATAACTTTCGTGTTTACTCGCAATTGAAAGACTGATTGGTGAACAGTTATTCCATTTCCAATGAGACCACGTAAACTGGCTCAAGAAACAGCCGGTAAGTGTTTTTACAGAGACTTGTTAAGTTGGTGCACAGTTTTGAACTACAAAGGGTTCAGTCTTCACGAGAATATGTCGAAGAGTAACTTATGGGTTTCTTGTCTTGTCTGTCACGGAGGGGACTGCGGCACGTTAGCCGATGGCTTATGGTGCGTCAGATCCCGGGAGGAAGGATGATAGGAGGGAACCTTACAGGTGATCACAACTATCAAAGCAGAACTACTACAGTGGGTCAATAACAGATGCAGGCAGTTCTTCAGCCCGATTGAGTTCCAGGCCCCCTCAGAGAGCGCCTTAGGTCCGGCTGATCTATCAGCCCTCCTAGCGGATGGCTAGCCGACCGCAGCGCCCCCCCCCCCCCCCCCCCTCAGCTGAACACTGTATTTCCAGAGCACAAGCTCCACCGCATGCACCCTACCGGTGACACTGCTGACAAACTTATGGGTTTAGTGAACATTTGCCAATAAAACCGGTTTATTCTTCACATTTGTTTTGGTTTTATATCCTATCGCAAGTTGAGAAAAAACAGCCCTCGCATGTAGGCAGACAGGCAGGCAGACAAGGCAGGCACTATTACTATTTTTTTTCATCGGCTTCGTTTCACGTAGATTCATTGCACGCTGATACCGGAAATATTGAAGACTAGGTTCAACAATTTTATATGAGAAATGTGTGAGCGACGGATAGACTATTGCAATAAATTATTACCTGTTAAAACCCATGTATATTGGAAGAAGCAATGGTTAAGAATTTTGTCATAATCGAGGATCATTAGCTATGTAATGTTCATCTTCAGGAAGGGGCAATTTGTATAAGCTATAAGGAGTTTTCACGTTATGAAGGCACAATGGCTTCTATGGAGAATCAGCGCGGCGTTGCCAGGTATGTTGCGCCGATGTGATTACCGCGTCTGCTCACAACCAGGTTTATTATTATTAGTTATTATTATTATTATTATTATTATTATTATTATTATTATTATTATTATTATTATTATTATTATTATTATTATTATTATTATTATTATTATTATTATTATTATTATTATTATTATTATTATTATTATTAATTTTATTATTATTATTATTATTATTATTATTATTATTATTATTATTATTATTATTATTATTATTATTATTATTATTATTATTATTATTATTATTATTATTATTATTATTATTATTATTATTATTATTATTATTATTATTATTATTATTATTATTATTATTATTATTATTATTATTATTATTATTATTATTATTATTATTATTATTATTATTATTATTATTATTATTATTATATTAATAATACCTTATAATAAACCCTATAATAAACCCTTAGAATAAACCCTTACCCTTTTTACATTCTTTTCTTAATAAAAAATGTAGGCCTACTTACACCAGTCGCCTTATAAAGTTCACTAACAATAAACGAGTCACTGTGTCCGGGGTTCTTTTTCTTTAAATAATCATATACCCTAAGAATTGTTTTTCGCTCGCCACTTTTAATAATTTCGCCTTTTCTTCCGCGATCCATTGCGCACTGATCACTTAACTGCAATGCACACGATTACCAGAGAACTTGTAAAACTCTCTCACACCTCAACTTCCCGAAACCTATTGAAAACCTCCACTAAAGTGCAATCCCTTATCGGCCCTTCAACTGCCACACATCTGGTTTCTATCATCTGCAAGACAGGAGAACCGGGTGTTGTTGGCCGTGCGCTTGGCGCGCTAAAAACATTTGCCTTTAAATGGTGATTTATGGATGGCTTGTTACTGGAGATGTTCTATATTCATATAAAAATAATTTCGTTATTTCCTTGACAACTTTGTCGCTGGAAGTTTTTACGTGGACCTACAGAACGAGAATTAGCCAGCGACGACATTTTCCACTGTATAAACGAAGAATCCTAACACTTTGTTTTAAACTTTATTTTTTTTAAAAAATATGTTTAGACATATTGATATAATCTAAATGCGAACGTGGCCTGTAAAACCAAGCAAATAATCCAAATTTTTTTAATTGCAATTATTTCGGTTTAAAGTTTAAAGCGAGAAAGATGTTAAAAAGTCTGCTTTCAACAAAATTTTACATTTTATTATTTTAAAAAATGTATAATTGCATAAAAGGTTCATCGTGCATACCACAGTATTTCTTCGACACATTTCACACCGAAATGCATGTTCATACTTTATCTTAGTCACATTTCAAAACACGCAAATTTGGCAACGGCGCACCTCATTCTTCCATAAGAATAACATGGTCCATAAGAGCCCGTTGTGCCTTCATGACGTGAAAATAGCATAATGTAACTCAGGTAATTGGGATTCTAGTGAATTCAACGAACCAGTAAACCATTAGCTTGTAGGTGTTCCTGAAATTTAGGTATGTTCAAAGTTCAGGAAGTTGCTTAGACTGACGTAGACAAAAATTCTGAAACTTAAAATGGGATCAAGATTCTTAGAATTCTAGCAAGTGTCACATCAACAATGGTGTTTAGATGGGAGTAAGCAGAGCTTTGAAACTGGACCAAGTAAGTTGGAACGTTGGCGGAGATATTTGGGAAGCACTAATTAAGCTAATAAGGCAGTGTGTATTTCTATAGTTCGTATATTTTCCTTCGCGTTTTACGGTTTTATAGAAGTGTTTACTGTGAGCGAGGGGAAGTTAGCACATTTTAAGAGATAAACTAACTAAAACTAAACCCCGGCGCGACAGCCCACGAGGGGCCAAGGCCTACTGCCCAGCCGCTGCGTCCCCCACCTCTGCCCACTACAGGCGTCATTGGTGAGGTGCAGTACTGGAGGGTGGGACGTGGTCAGCGCCCCGAGCCCTCCCGGCCAGTTATGCGGTCTTCTAGACCTGGGGCCGCTACTTCTCCATCAAGTAGCTCCTCAATTGGTCCCCCGGGACCTAACGAGGCTGAGTGCACCCCGTTCCAGACCTCCCAGAAGGGATAAAATCCCCATGCTGGTACCGGGGATCGAACCCGGGTCCTCCGCGCCAGAGGCAAGCGCGCTAATTTTAAGAGCTAGTCAAATATTTTAATAGTGGTCCTCATATGATGACTTTGAAATTCCGTTCTCTGTGCATGATTAAGAAATAAAACGTAAATGACGACCTTTCATTTGAGAACGGTCTATAAGTATTGCAAAATTCTGACAAATAACAAGGAATATCTCCGAAATGGTTCACTACACAGAAAAGATCATCTAACAAAAATTGCACGTTAGATTCAAAATATATATTTTATTTACCATAAAAGTACCTTAAACATATGGTATTGTAATCAAAATCCTTAGAGCCATTTTTGAGAAAATCAAAAAATATTCCAAACATTTTCCATGTGAAAGGTAGTTGAGAGAGGAGTAATTTTTTTTCCAAATCCTTGTGCCGCATACTTGAAAGATATTGAACCTAAATACCAACTTTGATTTTTAACTGAATTTTCGTTTTTGGGTTATTCTGTTCACAGACACACACGCACACACACGGACCTTTTTCTTAAAATGCTTTTATTTTATTCAGGGAACCTCAAAACATATATTTCCGGTGAAATCTCTACATCAAATTTTTGGGTCGAATACAATACTTCCCCTACTTACTAGAGATAGTAGAGAAGGTGAAAAACTGTGATATTTCTACAATCAGTCCGAAACTCACTTGGAATAGGTAATTATTAGCCTTCGCCGAATTTCTCAGCCAACTTAACTGGGGTTATCGCATACCCTTAGGGAGAGATGTCATAGTTCATACTGGAGCAGCTGGCAACAGTCATGGCGCAACGAGATTAGGGGCAGCGTCACAGATGACGCATACATCGTTTCGTCATTGAACGTGGTGCACTTTTGTAACATGGGATTCAAAAAACAAAAATAATTAAGTAAAACTGGCAGATATCACCACTAATAAAGCTGACATGGGAAATACAACATAGAATGTATATTGTAGCATCTATGTTATGTTACAATAAGAACAGAAAGGCTTACGCGTGTGCGAAACATGGTTATAAATATTCAGATATGCTGTCCTAGTAACATTCAACACACGTGAAGCAAACTCAGTTATTCTGAAATGTTGACTTAACTTCAAAATTAGGTTAGACTTATACGTAGTATCGCTGAAGTTTCTCTGTAACCATTTTTAAGTGCACATAATTAGTTATAATCGTCTCTTGAGAGATTATGTCCATGAAACATGTAATGCTTTACGTTGTGTGCTACTTTGTAACAAATCTAATATTTTGTGTTACTTTTGAAGTAGAATTAAATGTTCGTGTCACTATGGGAATTCAAAGTTTTGTTATCTTTGTTCTTAAGTGAATAGATAGGCTTCCTTTTAGGGATAACTATTTATTAATAATTTATTTCTATAAATTTTACCAAGGGCAATGATAATCTTTTCTTGTTTTCAATTGTTGCGATTATAAATTTTTGACATTTCTTTCTTTGCACCCTTATATTATTACAATTCTTCTTTCACTTATCTTTCAATGTAATGTTTTCTTATTTATTTATTATTAAGGAGTATTCCACAATACAATGGGTTTCCTTCATCCCACGACGATCTTCTGCCTCCATAAGTCTCTTGTCCTTAGCATTTTCATCCTCTAACCCTATTCTCCCCAGACCACCTTTCAGCTCATCCACACAGCATTCCTTAGATTTCTCTTGTCTTCTTTTCCCGTCTACTTTACAATTCAGAATTTTATACAGTTTTCGATCCACTGACATTCTAAGCATGTGTACATACCGTCTTAGGCGTCTTTTTTCTGTGATTTCCAAAATGTTTTTGTCAACTTTCATAATTTCTCTTATTCTATTATTCCGAAATTTATCTTTCCCGAATTTTTGTGCTTACCGTCTCCAAAAATCCATTTCCAATGCCATTAATTTGTTTCCTTGTTGTCTGCTTATGGCACAAGTTTCAGTGCGATATAATGTTGTATTTTCGACTAGTGCAATATAATAATATTGCACCAAGGGCAGCAGGTTGACGTTGGATCGTCAAAGGCTAAAGGAAGAAAACCTTGATCATAAATTACCTGGATCTCCTGTTTTGGGTTTGTAACAATGGGCCAGCTCAACATTCTACACAAAAAATATACAACACTAAACGTCCCAAAGCGAACGGAGTCGGACAGATTTACTTAATGTTTTCTTAATAACAATCTCAGATCACAATTCCTATTTAATCAAGGTTCCAAATTATATTATGTTATTAAACAATGTATGGTTGGTATTTATTTTTTGAGTTGCGAGCATGATATTGTAGTTACTCTCTATCCTTAATTATATAAATATGTGTAGGGAGCTGAATATATACTTAATGGGAGATCTTAGTACACGTACTCCTATACGTGTGGATACAAACTAAATTTAGGTGTCTCACGGAACTTTAATTATGCACCACGACACGTAGCTTTCCACTGTGTTCACAGGGAGATTTCCCAGTTAGAAACACGAAGGGTATAGATGCAAATCCAGACTTTTCCACTTCTAATGATTTTGAGTAAACCGGAAGGAACATTCTCGCAGAGATAGGCATGTGCATGTAAAATGCATATTACAAGTGTGTATTGCACTGCCAAAATCTCGTTTTTTTGCACTGTGTCAGTATTTATATTAGCAGAAGAACTCAGTGCATTATAAATAATATATTATCTTAATTTTTAATAAAAAGTGGAAAAGTCTAGGTTTGATCTATACCAGTGGTGTCATTAAGGGGAAACAGGGTGGTTACTCTTTCCCCTTCCTAGTTACCTTTCGCTGGTGATGTAATAGATACGAGGCTAAGGAAAAATGCTGAAAGGATTCCGAATGGGATTTGCAACGGGGATTTGACGCCCGACGTTGACTCTTATTTTGTGAAACTCAAAGGGGTGCAGACGTACCGCATTAGCATCTTTACCCTGCAGGCCACGACACTAAGCCAACGCTGTCAGTTGTTGCATTTTACGAAATTGGTGTCATAGTAAAGAAAAACTCGAACAGTTTTAGGAGACGCACAATTGCTATTTGTTGGTCGAAACAACAGGTGGCAGAACAAACACAAATAATGCACTGTTTCAGCTTTTCGTTTGTCATTGCTGTAATTGTTGGGTACAAACAAATAGTGTTAATTGGACAGAAGTTACATTTTCAACAGGATATGAATTCTACAGTATTCTGACAAGTCAACCCCACAGTAACATATTTTGCGCGTAGTGGAGTAGCATGGCAGACGGAGTGTAATAACAGTTCAACGCACTCTCAGACAAATTTTTTAACTTGAGGCATCTAGTAACAAAATAATACCGAAATGCTATCGATAATTTGTAGAACATTAATGTATATGTGATAATGGGAAAGGCTATTCAGTACGCAAATTGTGGAACATGTGCAGTAGGCGTTTGTACGACACACAGTGCTAAAATCCCTGCATACAGCTAGCCTGGAATTAAACATTTCTCAATCCACCGTTTCCATGGTCCTACGTTCTCGTGTGCGGTTTCACCCCTACAAACTGCAGTTAGTGCATAATTTGGAACCTGATGATCACGCGAAACGACATGTTTTCCCTGAACATCTGTTGATACTAATGGCGGACATGAAGAGCTGTCAGTTTTAGTGACGAGGCTAAGTTTTGCATCAATGAACAAATAATCAAGCTCCTTTTGCGCAGCCGCTTATTGTTGTTAGTCGTGTACACACAAACAATTGGTAAGGCAGCCTGACCCTGAACGTCTTTGCTCGCTCGCCGGCTCGGCATGAGGTGTGAAACAGCTTGGCCTCGTCTGTCTTTTGTTGTTCGCCGAACTCGGGGTCACAGTATGATGGAGGCGTATGACACGAGTGGAAATATCGCGTTGAGGCCAGCAGCATGAAACGTAGAGCACACACCCAGTGTCTTTGAGACAGGTACTAAACTAAGTTCCTCCTCTTGACACCAACTTTGTGTAATTGACAGCGACGCTACACCTATTTATAACCGGAGAATATGAACAGTCTCCATATATGATAAATAAGGATGGAGTTATGCAGGACGAATCTCCATTTAAGAATATAAGCAGCCTGTTAAGCGATAAATGTGCCTCAGGTGCGTCTTTGTCACACGCTTTACAGACCAATTACGTATTATAGCTCGTCTAAGGCTCCACACTTGGTGTAAAAGCGATCTATAAAACACTAGGTACACAGAGATGAGCTAATTCTCACAGACACCACTTTTCTAGTTGAAGTTGTAGACACAGAATAAATTAAATTAATTTGTCAATTCTTTGAATTATGCCACCTAAATTTGCACATTGAACACAGTACCTTGTCGATTTTATAAATGAAGTTAGAAACCTCTGATAAATTTATAAAGTAACCTCAAATGGCAATTTGGTAAAAGTAAAATTCGGAAGTGTAAACAAACATTTATCCGGATGTGAAGCTAGATTAAAGCCTTTAAAAGTATAAGGCTCAAATGTCCAAACATCTGAGTGATAATACTCATACGTTAAGCGTTATGAAGGGATTGTACGGATTCAAATCCTGCAAGAAAAGTAGCTTCACTCTTTCTCCCCTTTTGAGCTGGATATTTCAGCAAGAAAAGTTACACATAGGGAATATGCGGTTAAAGGCGTTAAGATTGAAATATTTGTGGTGATTTTATGCCTGTATTGACAGTGAATCAACATTATACAATTTAAAATTTCTTCCTGCGTTACAGGATATGGTAGAATACATAAATAATGATATAATCACAATTAATACCTACTGCCCAAACCAGAAATAGCCGAAGTCGTTAGGTGGCTATCAGTAGGAGCTGACAGAGTGTTGGTGATTCAAACCTCATCTCCTGTATGCTTATTTTCTGAAATGGGAAATTAACCAGCGTCTTCAGTACCTCAGAGCTTTTTATCAGGAATAGAGAATCAGGATAAAGGCACGTGTATAGAAATTGAGTTAATGGGCATATGCCAACATTGCGTAGTGCTTGGAAATAAACAAAATGTCAACGCTGCTGGGTCCGAAGGTTGCTTCATGTTGAAGTAGTCTACAACTCAACTGAATTCTGTTTAATACATCATTTACTACTTTCTTCACTGGCATAAGGTTCTTCTCACTATGCATTTTTGTGACCAAACGATACCTAGCCCATTTCCTTTCGTTTGGGATGTAATACAATAAATTGATTTTCATTTGAGGTTTGATGCAGTTTCGTCACTCCTCCTGTCCATGTATCCTACGCGGAATGCTGCTTTCTGGTGATTTCTGCTCCGGCTGCTCTGACATGTGATTTTAACCTCGGGGTATGCGTGGGTGTTTGCAAATAAAACCAGAACTCTCGTTTGAATACATTTATTCTCACCAAAATAAGACTGCGTGAGATTTGCCGATCGTTATTAACAACGTTAAGTCGTGACCGTGTCTTTACTAATACCGAAGACTGTACTTATTAAATATAATATATCCTCACACTCGAGGAACCGGAATGCAAGTCCCGTGACTGAAGTGCTCGTTCGGAGATATGGGCGACGAGTGTAGTGACCCGCCGGGTTCTGTAAGGCAAGTCTAAACGACCCTTTCTCTCCGGGTTCTCGCAGGCAAGTCACTGTGCGTCATGACACTCTCTATACCTTTCACTTCCTAATTAGCAACAGGGTTTCGAAGGAACGACCATCCCTTGTTTTCCGGCTCAACGCCGGCACTGAACGCTTTCCAGGAAAACCGGTATTCCGATGTATCAGGCTGACTACCTGAAATTTACCACCAATGGCTTGCTAGCAACATTACGTGTCCCTTCTGACAATCTTAACCACAACTAATACTCCAGATTCTGTAGCTTTATACATGTAACGATTTTAACATTTTCTGATTATTTAATTCGGCCATGTGATCAGTATTATATCCATAATTATGGCGTTCACAATTTCGGCTTCAGGTTTCAGCCTTATTTTCGCATAATATGATATTTGTGTCGTATTACTGCATAATTACGTATAAATGAATGTAATCATACTCAGTGATTAAATTTACTAAAATAACTATTTTCGTTTCTTGTGCCTGAAATATTTTTGTTTCTGTGCATGCCGATATTTTCTCAACATGAACGAGATATAATGCTTTCTTATATCCATTGTAAGCTAACTAAACATTAACAGTACATGACAAAAGTAAATGCTTTAACATGTTAATAATCTTCGATATTAAAGAGATATACCTTTGAATGTGGGTATTTAAAGGAAAATATTACGTATTAATTTCTGAAGAATGATTGACAGTTGAAGTAGGCGTATTCTACTTTTTATCTATAGCAATTGTGATCAATGTTTTCTAAGGCTTTGAGTTCTAAAATTTCAATCATATTGCAGCAATTTGATAATATTCTGTAATGGTGTATTTGGCACAGGCTATATAAATAATAATGTTCCCGTTAAAACAGAAAGGAAGTGGAAAAAAAAAAAAAAAAAAAAAAAAAAAGCGCGCTACATGGGATTTCATCCACGTTTAGGATATCACTCTAGCTCCGCGGTGGCCCGCCTTGGTAGCGTGATGGTTAGCGTATCTGCCTCATGTTCAAGAGATTGCTAGTTCGAATCTCGCTTAGGGTAGGTTAACCGGGTAAGGATTTTTCCGACGTTTTCCCTTATCCTAAGAGGACGAATGTCGGGTAACTTAAAGCTGCATGGACCTCGAGATCATTTGAGCCTCATTTCACCCATTTCATTCATTCACTGTCCGATATGACATTACGTTGGAGGACGTTAATTAAAACAAGACAATCAAAACAAAAAATAGTTCCGTTTTGACGCACCTTAATGGGCTCAGCCACTAATGAGTACAAGAATTGTGTGTGGATGATTCAGCCTACTTTGGTAAGCAAAGCACGCAACACAGGCATCATTACCACTGGTCCACTATTTAATCAAAATCCAATAGTAAAATATTTTCTGTAGGTGGAGTACCGTTGAATTTGCAAGATTTGCCCGTTAATTTACACTGATTGCTGAAATATTGCTTTTAAAAGCCGCGAGGTGAGCCCATGGCTGCTATGCCTCTGAACAGCAAGGGAAACATATGAAAAATGTTATTCTCGTACAATCTATTTAGGAACACCTGAGGAGTAGGTGACCCTTCGCGTAGATCTCACTGGAGTTGGGTATTTACTTTTGTGAAAGATAGTACATTGCTAAGCAGGCAAAGTGGAATGGATAGAGAAGGGGTGGTAATGCCTGCGCACTAATGAGAACAGGCTCCCAATGTATGCCTTAGACATTTCTTCTACAGCGCGATTAGTGATTGCATATATTAGGAGATAGATGAAGTCAGGTTTAGGGACCTTCGGTAACAGACTTGGGCCACAGTAGACCCGTTGTGCTTCCAACGTGACAAGCACCAGGAAGAAAAGTTTCCATACCGCAAATTCCAACATCCTGCCGTATCACACCAACCACCACCACCTGATGCTATTGTGATGCTGGCCCGCGGCAGCGGCAACACAACAAAGGACGGTCGGGTCCCGGCTGCCTCAGCCCAATGGCAGCGGGCGTAACAAAGGCGCTCAAGGTCAAGCATTCCCACATCACCCACAGGAGAAAACACGTGAATAACAATGATAATGATGATGGTGATGATGATGATGATGATGATGATGATGATGATGATGATGATGATGATGATGATGATGATGATGATGATGATGATGATGATGATGATGATGATGATGATAATAATAATAATAATAATAATAATAATAATAATAATAATAATAATAATAATAATAATAATAATAATAATAATAATAATAATAATAATAATAATAATAATAATAATAATAATAATAATAATAATAATAATAATAATAATAATAATAATAATAATAATAATAATAATAATAATAATAATAATAATAATAATAATAATAATAATAATAATAATAATAATAATAATAATAATTTAATGCTAATGAGCGAGGAAAAACATACCTCACGGTATGGCACTGATAACTGTATGTTTAGCAGGTAAACAAAAGGAAGGTGGCACAAGCTGTCCCAAGCCTGAACTAGTCAGTCGAATGGCTGGAATTATGCATGGGTTAAGGTAGAAAGGCAATGATTGAAAACGTTGGAGGTATATGCTTCATTGCCATCCTGTATCACTTTTTTCACCATGTGCCCAGTATTTTTTCGTAAACAATGGATTAATGTTTGCTACACATTTTGCTGATAATTTCAAAACACAGTAAATGACATTTAGGGCGTGCCTTGACTGAGTGGATAGATCCCTCAACAACGTGGTTTGGGTTCGATTCCAGGGGACCGTCTGTGAGATTTGTGGTGGAGAAAGGAGGGAGTGGGTGGGATTCGTCCGGGATCTCTGGTTTCCCCTTCCATGCATTCTACCAACAAGCACTTTTAGTTAAGTGGTCCGAAATAGTTTTAAATGAATTTTCATTTTACAAGTTGCTTCTTTGAAGTAGTTCTAGAAGGGCATTAAAATTAGTGTTGACTAACACTTTAGGATACTTAAGGCAGTATAAAGTGACATGCCCGCCTCCGTAGCGCAGTGCTAGTGCGTCTAACTCTGGCGCAGAGGATCTGGATTGGATCCCCGGTACGGCCGAGAGGCCTGGTATGTGGTGCACTCAGCCTCGCTAAGTCCCTGAGGGGCCAATTGAGGAGCTACATGATTCAGAAGTAGCGACCCCATGTCGCGAAGCCCACATACCGGTCGGGAGGGCTCGAGGCGCTGACCATTTCCCACCATCCAGTTCTGCACCTCATTCATGACGCCTGGGCAATGGTGGGGACGCAGCGGCCGGAGGGTCAGCCTTGACCCGCAAAGGGCTGTTGTGCGAAGGATTTTTATAAAGTGATATTTAGTAGGCTTCACTTTTCATGGTAGGAAACCCAATTAAGACTTCCCGAATACAAACCTCTCACTTAGTGAGGGGTCAGTGCGCTTGGTCATTTTTCATGATTGGCAGGAATGCTCCATATTTTCCCCGGCTTGCGGTATCCTAAGGGACCAAATGAGCATTTGCCTTAAAAAGTGAGGAGCAGTCCTAAAGACAGCTTTTCTTGCGTGGTTAAACATTATTCAAAGAATGATCTTCTAGCCCAAGGGTGATCTAATTTAAGTATTCGTTTCGTTTAGAACAGAAGACTTATTGAAGATCTAACATCAACAGGTTTTATGCTCCCCTGGAAAGTTTTTGCACTTAGTGTGAAGTGGGGAGAAGGAAAAAGGACACCTTATAACCTCAACTGTACTATATTTAACCAAATTTGCATTTGATGCACTAACGTTAGGAATGGTACTTTCATAAAAATGATAAGGCAATCAAATATAATCAGAAAAAGAAAATAAAACTGGCACGCTTGCAGCCCACACGCTCCTTGTCTAAGAACTTGTGTTCAATGCTTCACTCTCAGCAAAAGTTTAACATTGACATTGACCTTGTTTCGCAGTTCTGAGTTCAGAGATCACACTTAAATGCTGGTATGTATCTCCTTAGTCATCGCTTACTATCTTTAGCCCATTCGCATGCAATGGAAACCGCCGCCATGACGCGGTACCTTTGCTTTCTGTGGAGCCGGAGATAGGATACTGGCAGCAAATTGGAATTATCATATTGGGAGGCTTCGGATGGACTGCACCTTGCTCATGATATCCTGAGGGTCGAATCCATAGAGGAAGATGTCTGACAGCTAGCTTTTGCTACCATGCAGTGGCGTCCTAGAATCTCTTACGATTTACCTGCATAATGTGAATTCCTAAAGGTCACTAAAAGTAATGCGTATATGCCAATTTACACAATTTTTCGGTAGAATTTAACTGAAAAGAGATCAAAGGGAAATAGTGTGCATGTTATACAGGGGAGGCGTTACAGCGGTACAAATTTTCTAGTTTGGAGTGATAAAAATGCTGAAAGAGTTTGATTGAAGTGTGTATTTGAATTTCTGTTATTGATTTAGGGATCCTAAGTGAATAGCTTATTGAGGACAAGTCAAGCCGCAAACCCTACTTTGAATGACTTTTATAATTCTTGTAAACGTATATTGCGAGCAAAGATTAATTTTCCTACAGATAACTCGTTTGCTGTTTCTTTACAGTCATCTAAGCCATTTAATAGAAATTAGACTTTTTAGACCGAATTACATACCCATTGTCACTTCCATTTCTGAACACAATGCAAACGTGTAAACCATTCAAAATGATACAAGTAAGCTGCTTGTTCAATTCAGGGAAAAACAACGATGTATTTAGAGAGGAAATTCATCTGTCAGCAAGTTCTCATAAATGTCTAAGCTGCATTCAGAGAGAATCATGCCATTAAAGCTTTGAAAGAAGGAAAGAAAAAAATCTTCGTTAAGAAAAATGTCAAGCGCGACAAATCTTAGCATGAAACAAATCTGTTTTTATATCTGGTTAAATGTAGAGATTGAACAAGTCCACAAAAGGTTTCAAGAAAACCAAGGTATTCGGTAGACATAATTTAAAAACTTGCATGCAGGTTTTAATTTAAAATTAGTGTCAGACTGAATGTACAGATTTAAGAAGTCCAAACATGTTGCAGAAAAATATTCACTAGGATAGTTGTAAAATTATTATTTATTCTTCAGCTATAATAATGATGTAGGAAAATCCTAATGATATTGCCTTTAATAAATTCATTTTTAGAACCCAATCGTTTATACGTGTTCATTAATAAGAAAGTTATCCTGCCTCGTGCTCCCACCAACAGCCCAATGACCTCTATTTGTGTAATGTGGTGTTTCTGTTACCTTATAGTATGAGGTTGTTGGTCACCAAAGTTTTATTTTTCGTTATTCACCTTTAGTGGCTAGTCCGAATGCTTTTCAGCCCTAATTGCGGGATCAGAGCCAAGTTGTTTTAATGGTAATTATGTCTGCAGCAGAACACTTCCCTGAGTGGCCAAGCCTTGGAAGCGCCCCTACTGCTTTACGTACCATTTTGCCAACCTTCTCACTTCGTAAAATAGCAGTGTGTGTGTGTGTGTGTGTGTGCGTGTGTGCGTGTGCGTGTGTGTGTGCGTGTGCGTGTGTGTGTGTGGATGTGTGTGTGCGTGTGCGTGCGCGTGTGCGTGTGGTTGTGTGTGTGTGTGTGTGTGTGTGTGTGTGTGTGTGTGTGTGTGTGTGTGTGTGTGTGTGTGTGTGTGTGTGTGTGTGTGTGTGTGTGTGTGGAGCGTTCTGCCGCTATTGCCTTACGAAGCAGTGGTGTGTGTTAGGAATCCTCGAACCCTAAGGCTAAATGTTTAGGTGAAAATGACATTTTCGTTTTTTTAATTATATCATGTAATTATATGGACACCTGTGATTCATTTTGGCCAAAAATATTCCTCAACTCGCCATTTTTGAAAGTCCAGCGACATATTTAAGTCATCCGTGTGTTTTATCTTAACCAAACTGCGGTGCTTTTGGCTCAGTTTTGCATTTTGAACGGCATTCATCCCTTACAGTTAGATTTAAACTTCATTTGTATGTACGAGGGCCATTTTTTTTTTTTTTTTTTTTTTTTTTTTTTTTTTTTTTTTTTCCCGCTTAGTATAGAAGCTACGCGAGCGGCAGAGAGTGGACATGCACTGTAGGCTACTGCGGAACTCTCGGACTACTCACTCCGCCATTGCCGACCTCAAGGCATCAGTCTGCGTTGCACTACAGACACATAAACATGGATACCGTCATTGTTGCTCCCGCCAGGTGTGAATTACGAAGTGTAATTCGGTTTCTGCAAGCAGAAGGGAATAGTGCAGCAGCAATTCATCGCAGAATGAGCCGAGTGTACGGTGATAACTTCATGACTGATGGTGTTGTTCGTGAATGGTGCCGAAAGTTTAACGATGGCCGAAATGACGTGCATGATGAAGGGGGCCAAGGACGCAAGTCTGTCGTTACAGCCGACCTTGTTGAACGAGCTGACAGAATGGTTAGAGAAAATGGTAGGTTCACCATAACTGCTTTGTCTATGGAAATTCCGGAATTTTCAAGATATGTCGTACACTCTATCATTACTGAACATTTAGGTTACAAAAACTTTGTGCTCGTTGGGTTCCAAAAATGTTGAGGGACGACCTTAAAATTTACCGAATTGTGTCAGCTTTGAATTTCCTTGACCGTTATCACGATAGAGAGAACCTTTTGAAATCAATTGTTACTGGAGATGAAACTTGGATCCAATACGACACACTGGAAACAAAACGACAATCACAATGGATGCATCCAAATTCACCAAACAAACCAAAAAAATTTAAATAAACATTAAACAACAAAGGTTATGGCTACCGTGTTTAGGACCAAAACGGTGTGTTGCTTGTAGAGTTTATGCAGCCCGGAACCACTATCAATGCAGCTGTTTATTGTGAAACTTTACGACGTTTGCGGAGAGCCATTCAAAACAAACGAAGAGGAATGCTGACTTCAGGAATTGTGTTGATCCATGACAACGCTCGTCCACATACTGCTGGCAAAACCCAACGGCTCCTTGAACAATGTCAATGTGACATTTTCGATCATCCGCCGTACAGTCCTGACCTGGCATCCAGCGACTTTCACCTTTTTCCTGAACTAAAGACGTGGCTAGGAGGGCAGCACTTTCAAACCAACGAAGATCTTCAAAACAACGCCCATGCTCATTTGAAATCATTGGCGGCAAATTTTTTTGAAGAGGGTACTGCAAAGCTTGTCCACAGGAACGACAAATGTCTCAATCTTTTCGGTGATTATGTTGAAAAGTAACCATAAGTTTAAAAAACTTTTGGCAATAAAATAATTGTTTTCTATGAACTTGTCTTTTATTTATAGCCTATCAGAAGTTGAAAAGAAAGCGGCCCTCGTACATTTGCGTGCATAATCTCAAACATGTCATCTAAATATTCAAATGTACTTTTACTGATTGCTTTACCACTGACTCACAAAACTTAATTTTTTCTGAAGTAAAGAAGGCATTTTAACATTTACTACTTCATTAAAACAAAAATGTATTTTCCTGCAAGTAATAACATCAATATCAAGAAAATACTTTTGATTTATTTTCAGTTGATTTAGATATCCGAAAACACTATTACTTTGCTGAAAAATCTAAAGGCAGTTTTAAAAGAATGCATTTTTTCGCTAGTTAAAGGTGTTAATTCTATTATCTCAGAAACTGTTTTAGCTAGAACATTAGTTTCTGCAGTCATTTCTTTATTTATTCATAGTATCTGGGCGATCGAGCTTCGCTCGACTTTTCCTTTCTTTTCCTTTCTTTGAAATGTGTTTTTTGGGAGAAGATACTTATTTACATAAACTTGAAAAGCAAAATGTTAACTAAATATAAACTTTCACCCTAATTGTTGGAGCCATTTCCGTGATGAGACCTTTAATATCCTGGCCTGTATGTTGATATTGTCCCACATTAACAGCATTTATGGCCAAAATGGGGTTTAGAGTAATTGTGACTGTTACGCATAAAATTGCGTTTTTTCAGGAATGACACCCATATAGATAAACTTATAAAGCAAAATCTTACCTGCATACAAAATTTGACTGAAATCGTTAGAGCCGTTTCCAAGTTGCGGGGAGGGAAAAAAAAAAAAAAGTATATTTGTCTAAGTCCAACCACTCGGCCATCCGCTCACATTGAATAGTTGAGACTCAATATGAGAAATGACAACAGAACGACGCTAAAGACACGCATTTCGTGACACCATTGTAAACCGGCCGCGGAATTGACATGGACATATATACGCTTCCAGGGTCTGCTCATTTTTTTGTCTTAGGGTATGTGTGTATTTGTGTGTATGTGTCTATATATATAACTAAACTAACTCAACCCCAGCGCAACAGCCCATGAAGGGCCATGGCTTGCCACCCAGCCGCTGCGTCCCCCACCTCTGCCCACTACAGGCGTCATTGGTAGGGTGCAGTACTGGAGAGCGGGACGTGGTCAGCACCTCGAGCACTCCCGACCCGTTACACGGCCTTCTCGACCTGGGGTCGCTAGTTTTCCATCAAGTAGCTCCCTGGGACCTAACGAGGCTGAGTGCATCCCGAACCAGACCTCCCAGCGGGGAAAAATTCCTATGCTGGTACCGGGGATCGAATCCGGATCCTCCACGCCAGAGACAAGCGCGATACAAACTGCGCTATGGAGGATATATATATATATATATATCCCCTATGGACCTCCACAATATTCCATACACGCCTCAGCAGTTAAGCTAGTATTGAATTATTTTCGAAAGTTGAAAAAGTTCGAAAATTCAAAAATTCAATACTACTGTCGCTTAACTGCTGAGGTGTGTATGCGAATATTGTGGAGGTCCATCGGGGAAGAATTGTGGGTATGTGGGAAGCCAATATGCCGTTTGAAGATATTGCTCGAAGTTATATATTCATACATAAATGAATAATCTAGAACTGTGCACTTAAAACATGCCGTCACCACATGCGCAAACATGAAAGCCTGTAGAATGCCTCCCAAAGTTGCGGGGACAGCATAAATGGAAGTGAGTTACACAAATCGAGTTTACCAATATGCACTGTTTGGGAACATCTCTCAGTTTCTTATCGTCTTACAGGGCCTAGCAAGGGATAAGGACAACTAGTGACCATTGACAGTAGCAATACGTGGCAAGGGGTGTGGTACTGTAATGAGTACAAGCAAATATGGTGGAGGGGGGGGGCAAGGATAAGATATACCTGACCTCGTCAGAGAGTAATGTTTTAATTTTCTTTAGATTTATCTCCAAATTCATAATATCTATTATGGAAAAAGGTCCAACTGTTGCTTGATGTAAGCAGTATATTTTATTGAGTTAAGCAATTCTGTGTTATAACAAACGCTTTAATCTTGTCCTTAAAATCGCAAACACATGAAGCTTTACAGTGAACATAATGGAATATTAAATTGAAGAATATAAAACGCTTAATCCTCCCACAAATTCTCTCTATATTTATACTGGAATTAAAATTCATATCGAAATAGCTTTAAACATGCTGGTCTATTATATTATAATACAGATTTTGCTTTCGAATGAAAGGCTCTATTCTAATACGTGTGCAATAAACCACCTTTCTTGGGTGGCATTAAAGCTTAACCATGTTTCTGTGAATTTGCACAATTTCTGAAACTGGCCACGGTAACTTCTGTATACGACGTGGTGTGAAACAATCAATAGTTGTGTAACGATCTGAGCCGTCAGAAATAATCAATACTTCCCTGCTACGTCATTGGTTATGACTGTGTCCAGTCAATAGCATGAATACCGCTGTCCTTGGAGAAAAGAAATGAAAAGAAGGGTAAACTACGAAGGCCTTGCATTTTGGTAAATTCGTTTTCTGTATCAGGTTTATCTTGAACGATACATCCGGCGACCGCCGGATCTGATTCGCAGTGGATAGTGGGTAGAACTATGTTAGCCTAGCTCACGCGCTTACGAAGGGTAACGACATTCTCAGTTCAATGTAGCGTTGTTTTGCATGATTTATAGTTAGACTAACGTTGTGTGAAGCTGACTGTTGATTGCGTTCACTATTTGCAATCAACAGGGTGTATACTACAGCACAGTATGTATTTTGTTGTGCTAAGATATGATCAAAAGGAATCACATGAGGGTTGATAGCTTTAATGTTCTTTAATTAGCATTATAAAAACCCCGTTTTATAGGTTTAGAAGAGCCTAAACAACCTCGGTCTGCGTTAGACAAAAATAAACAGCCAGCAGTTCTAACAGCAGATATTAGACGAGAGAAGGGCTGTTGTGGGAAAATCTACAAGAAAGTCGCTGCCTTGTATTAGAATGTGTTTCTGATGAGGAAATAATTAATTGGCCCCTTGCTCTCCAGATGTAAATCCATGGGACTATCTATCATCTGTGGGGTTCCTTACAGGCAGTGTGTGCAACAAAACCCATGTTCAACAAATTAAGACAGCATTCAACCTGCGTTTTCCAATATTTCAGCTGCAGAAGTTCTCGAGTGCTTCATAATAGTGTTTAGCAGGTCCCAGGATGTGTGGAGGAAGTGTCATCATTTCGAACACCTTTTGTAAAAAAAGAAATGTATAACGTATTGATACTATTTTGCATTGTTAGCATTATTTACGGGAGAAACGGTGGGCTGATCCCCAGTTAGTGAATGAATGGATGCGTATAAAAGTACCGTTACAGTCCCATTAACCAAAAGAAATCCTTTATTGTTGGCGCACGGTGAATTCTACTTTCAATACCTCTGCTAGCATAGACTTTTATGGCCTACACTGTGGAGAGCCTCACCATAAGAGATGTTGGATATGAGGAAAAGAGTTTCTATCTCGTTGGGAAAGCGTATGGTTATTATTCTCATTCTTATTTTACAGAGCTTGGACAGCAGTAAAATAGCTCACCATTTTCAGGATATTCAAAAGTATGTACACTTTCGTACCCATCTATTTGCCGGGAGGAATAATTTATTAAAGCTCACACCATTAGATTTTTGTGATATAACTTTTCAAACTACTTCTCCCTTAAGTTTTCTCCAATTTTTTGTGCCTCAAAAGTTATCACGTTAAATAAACCTTATCTACTTTATATGGCGTTCTAATATCTACATTATTTTCAAATCACTAACCATACATTTTAAGTTTTCTTTTTTAATTCCATTATTACTTTCTCCACTACGTATAGTCAGTAGGGGAAGTGCTGTATTCGATCCAAAACTTCGATGTCAAGATTTCACCAGAAATATAGGTTTTGAGACTCCCTGAATCTAAAAAAAAAAAAAAGCATTTTTAGAAAAAGACCCATGTATGCGCGCGCGCGCGTGTGTGTACAGCAGAACTCAAAAACGAAAAGTAGGTTAAAAACCAAAGTTGATATTTAGGTTTAATGTCTTTCAAGGATTCAACACGAAGATTTTGAAGGAAATTACTCTACCGCAAACTACCCTTTAAATAAAAACGTTTTCGAAAATACTGATTTTCTCAAAAATTGCTCTAATGATTTTGATTAGAATGCCATGTGTTCAAGATATTTTTATGGGAAATGAAATGTATTTATTGAATTTGTTTGCTATAGCCTATTTAGTCCTGTTTACCTCTGATGACTTTTGCATAACTGGTAAAGAGTAAGAGATGGGCCAAATTTTACAAAAAATTTAGATCTTGTCAAAAAGTAAAGTTTATGTCCAAATAATATTTTTTTGTGAAGTGAACCATTTCGGAGCTATTCCTTGTTATTTGTGTGAGTTTTGAAATACTTAAAACTTTTCTCAAATGAAAGGTCGTTATTCCGTTTTTTATCTCTCAGTCGTGCAAAGAGAACGGAATTTTCAAAGTTTTTAAAGATTTGTCTAGAGCTCAAAGCCCACCATATTCCCATATTCCCCTTGCACCTACAAGAAAATCAGCAATGAGGTAATTTCTGCATATGTTTATGTCGACTAACATGAAGATAAAAGAATAAGAGCTAGTAAGGATAGTTATGATGCGGAATTGTCGTTCTTCCTTTCCGCTATCCTACGCAGAATGCTGCTTTCTGAAGATTCCTGCTCCGGCTGCTCTGGCATGTGATTTTAACCTCAGGGTATGCGTGGGTGTTTGCGAATAAAACCAGAACTCTCGTTTGAATACTTTTATTCTCACCAAAATAAGACTGCGTGAGATTTGCCGATCGTTATTAACAACGTTAAGTCGTGACCGTGTCTTTAATAATACCGAAGACTGTTACTATTAAATATAATGTATCCTCACACTCGAGGATCCGGAATGCAAGTCCCGTGATGAAGTGCTTGCTCGGAGATATGGGCGACGAGTGTAGTGACCCGCCGGGTTCTGTAGGGCAAGTCTAAACGGCCCTTTCTCTCCGGGTTCTCGCAGGCAAGTCTCTGTGCGTCATGACGCTCTCTATACGTTTCACTTCCTAATTAGCAACAGGGTTTCGAAGGAACGACCATCCCTTGTTTTCCGGCTCAACGCCGGCACTGAACGATTTCCAGGAAAACCGGTATTCCTATGTATCAGGCTGACTACCTGGAATTTACCACCAGTGACTTCCTAGCAACATTACGTGTCCCTTCTGACAATCTTAACCATAACTAATACTCCAGATTCTGTAGCTTTATACATGTAACGATTTTAACATTTTCTGATTATTTAATTCCGCCATGTGATGCAGTATTATATCCATAATTATTGCGTTCACAATTTCGGCTTCAGTTAGAACAGAGTAGTGAATGTCATGTGAGTGCAAGATGTCAGAGCTTTTTAGAATGAACCTATACAAAAATTGTTACCAAAATCAACCTGATTTGGAGTTTCTTATTCCTAAGTATGTGCAGAAGGACAGGGTACGCTCTTGCACTCCAATTTATTATTAGTTTATATACCTAAATTAAAATCTACTTGCTCCAGCGCCCACACTGTTCAAGGATGTTTTAGCCAAGCATGGCAGTGACAAGGAAATGATCCCTTGAGTGTTGTAGGTTTACATTTTACTGAAAATATTTTTGATTTTGTGGTTGCATGTGAGTAATAAAAATCGAGACAGAGACATAGAGAGAGAGATAGAGAATGAACCGAAAGATTGCTCATGTTCAACAAATTCTCGCAGCTGGCTCCTAGTAGTCACAGTGTTCAAGGCGTACAGCGACACTAACATTCTGAACCAAGCAGAGAGCTATATGTTATCATAGGCTTTCGAATGAATACTTCAGGATGAAGAAATTTGTAGCTCTAAGGGCATCACAGCGATTTCTCTCTTTGCCTTTCTTTTCCACTTTGCCCACGTCTCCTCTACAGTTTTCCTTGATGTTATGACAAACTCGACATCAAAGATTTATCGCTTGGAGCATTATGTGCCAGTGGATAATGAGCGTAGTTGAAGGGAAAGTTTACAATCAGACCTGCTAAGCTGCTACTGCTGGTGATGTGTGAAGCTGCATGAATCTCGAGTTACGCGCCTATCCATAGCTAATCTCAGTTTATATCTTTGGTGTGTAAGTTCATAAATACTAAAATACTATGGAAGTGAAAATTATGTAACATTTAGGCAAGTACCAGTAATAAACAGGGTAAGAAGAAATCTAAGTAAACTAAACGCCAGCACAACAATCCTTACGGGGCCAAGACCTACTGCCCGGCCGCTGCATCCCCCACCTCTGTCCATTACAGGCGTCATGAGTGGGGTGCAGAACTAGAGGGTGGGATGTGGTCAGCGGCCCGGGCCCTTCCAGCCGGTTTTGCGGTCTTCGCGACCAGGGCCTGCTACTCTTGTATTCAAGTAGCTCCTGAATTGGCTCCTCCGGCAGTAGCGCTGCCACTGAGCTAAGGAGACGACCAAGAAGAAATCACCTTGCTTGAAGTTTGTGGATCAACAAAATGCATGAGTACCTCAACTAGTTTGGAATACATATTTTATTAACTATGTTAAGTAGATTTTCCGGGCTTGTGGGCCGTGGTCGAGTGGGATTACCTTCCTCCGACGTTTCGCTGAAAACTGCGTCCAGCATCTTCAGGGTCAACCTCTGTTATGTGCAGCCACTAATAACAGAGGTTGACCCTGAAGATGCTGGACGCAGTTTTCAGCGAAACGTCGGAGGAAGGTAATCCAACTCGACCACGGCCCACAAGCCCGGAAAGTCTACTTAACATAGTTGATAATGCCGGCCGTGAAAGCCTCAGCACTTATATATTTTATTTGTTGACGACGCTGCCAAATATTGGCATTATATCACTAAAGCCGGTGTGCCGAAATTTTGTCCCGCAGCAGTTCTTCCAGTTCTTCAATTCCAGTAAATCTACTGCCATGTCGCTTACAAGCACACCTAAAAACCATAGTTCTGGGCCGGGTTTGTACCCACGACCTTAGGATTAGTAGGCTAGCGCCTAACGAACTGAGCCACGCACACCAACTACTACTACAACTACTTTGGAATATAAGTTTGTGGATTAAATATAAAAACTGTTGAATTCTATGGGTGAATATAATCTCTCCGATGAAAGTAAACTTTAACTGGACACCATTTTTGGGGGACATGCAATGATCTATTTGTAGACGCCAGAAAAAGTATTGTTATCAAACTGGAATTAGAGGAAACAGGTTGTTAGGACCTCAAAAGTTGGGTGGTATTTCAAGCACATTTCAATAAAACCTTTGGATTATGATCATGATAATACACAGCTATAAATGAAAGAGACAATATACTGAAGAGAAGCATGAGTTATGTCACCGCAGTATTGTTGACAAATGGAAGGGACACCAAGACAAATGGAATGCAGCTGTGATAGTTGACTACCTCTGGGGCACAGTGCTAGTGTGAAGGTTTTGCAAAGGAAGCAAAGGAAATCTAACCTCAGAATTACTGGGTAACATATGACTTTTTAAGAAAATGGTGATTGAAGAATTAGAAGAGCCACAATACAGCTACCATTATAAAGTTTGTATACCAAAACATAATCGTCCGTGTATGAGTTGACGTTGGAATATTTCTTTTGATGTTACCAAACATAATGTTTTAGATCTTGCACAACATGGAAGTAGTCCTTTTAAGAAGGATTAATGAACAAGCATTTTACGAAATCCCTTGGGGTGAATTTGGTGAGATTGAGATGCGTTCTCTCTGCTACAAAACTTCAGCTTTAAATTTCAAGTTTTGGAATGGCAGCTTCGGTTTCTTAAAAGAGCGTTGATACGATAATGGTATAATATATTATTTTGAGGTTCTTAGGTTTAGCGCAGTAGTAATTATTTTTATTTCAACTAGCACACGTTTACAGCAAGAAAAAGAAAGAAAGAAATCCTTATCAGTTTTAGTCAGCTGCACAAACTTTTCTTGCCTAGGGCATTGGAGGCTTGACTTTGAAGGTTCAACAGATAAGAAGTATAATCATTGTACTTCGGTTGTTATTTGCCAGTACATGAAGATAAACTCAGCGAGTTCTTGGCGCAACTTATTAATCATATATTAATCAGAAATAATTAATTCTGTTGTTTTTATTCATAATTGACCTAATCGAGCTTTAAACATTATAGAGTGTTGGAAAGGATTAATCTAACAAAAGCGTTTACAATTTACAAAACAGTGTATTCTGTAATCTGTAATGAAATTAATGGTTGAGTTTTTCTTAGTAGATTTATAACAAATACTGATAACTCTGTGCATTAGTTCCCGATTATTGGAGCACGCGAAAATATGATCTAAAAGCCAAATACCATGAAGTACTGCTCTTAGGAACAGGCACTTGTGATTTAATCCCTGTTGATCTCAGAAAACCTTTGCTCGAGATGTATAACCAGTGGATGAATGGAACTATTCATTGCACTATCAGTTAAAGCATGCAAAGTTTCCGGTAGTTTTTATATAATAAGAGCACGTGCTTCCCTTGTCAGCTTTCCAACAGCAGTGATTCATTTAGAGAATTTACTTACCGAATTTATTTACTTATAGCAAGTAACGCGAGTTGCTAAGATTATCGCTGTTGAGAGGCGTCCAGTTGTCATGGTACGATCAGTTTTAACAGTTTTTTTTTTTTTTTTCCTAGATCAACAGCATTTTAGTTGCATTTTTCTAATAGCTTATTATATATAAAACGAAAGTCATCTTCTTTTTCACTTCCTCTTACCTATAGTAAGTACAGGAACTACTGTAATCCAACCAAAAATTCGCTAGTGATATTTTACCGAAAATACGCGTCTTGAGACTCCCTGAATTAAAAAATCTGATGCACTTACATGACTTTTTCTACTCTTGTACTAATCATTCTTACAAACTCTTATTCTTCTATCTTCTTCGTGTTAGTTGAGATAAACATTGCAGAAATCATCGTATTGCTCGTTTTCTTGCACGTACAACGGGAATATGGGAATACAGTAGACTTTGAGCGATTGTCAAATGTTTTAAAGCTTTCAAATTCCGTTCTCTTTGCACACCTAACGTATAAAATATGAATAGCAATGTTGCATTTGACAGAAGTAAAAGTTCTCCATAACTTATACAAATAACAAGGGATATCTCCGAAATGGTTCATTCTGCAAAATATTTATTCGGACATAAATTGTGTGTTTTAGCGAGATCTACAATTTTTTGCAGTAAAATTTTGTCTATCTCTTACGATTTACGAGTTATTCAAAAGTCATCTAGAGTAAACAGGACTACATAGACTATAGCCAGAAAATTCAAGATATACATTTCATTTTTCATCAACATATCCCAAGCATATGGCATTTTAATCAAAATCGTTAGAGCCATTTTCAAGAAAATAAAAATTTTCGAAAAATTTTTCATGTAAAGGGTAGTTTAGGGTGGAGCAATTTTCTTCAAAATCTAAGTGTCGCACCCTTGAAAGACAGTACACTTAAATACCAACTTTGGTTTTTAACTGACTTTTCGTTTTTGAGTTATACTGTCCACAGACCCACAGACTGACACACACACACACACGTACACACACACACACACACACACACACACACACACACACACAACACACACACGAATATTTTCCTAAAAATGCTTTTTTTTGGATTCAGGGGCCTCAAAACATATTTATGGTGAAATCTCGATATCGAATTTTTGGGTGGAATAGAATACTTCCTTTACTTAGTAGTAGAGAAAGTAAAAAGCGTTTTTAGAAAAAGGTATGTTTATGTGTTTGAATGCCCTTGAACGACGTATCTCAAAAACGAAAAGCTTGCAAATAAAATACTTAGTAATTAAGTTCAGCACCTTCCAAGGCCGCCTCATGAATACTTTCAAATAAATCAGCTTCACCAAAGCACATGGAAAATTTCCGAAAATATTTTCCTAAGAACATGCTTATAACGCTTTCTTACAAATACTCTATGGATTTCAGATGATTTTGTGAGAAATAGCATATATCTTAAATTTTCTGGGAATAACCACAGAAGTCCTCTCCATGAATGACTTCTGAATAAATGGTAAACCGTAAGATACAGACAAAATCCTACTGCACACAGAATGTAGATCTCGTTAAAGCTCACAATTTATGTCAAATAATCTTTTCTGTGGCGATAACCGCTCCCAAGATATTCCTTGTTATGATTTGCATTTTCAAATACTTACACCTTTTAGAGCTGTTGGAATTTCAAAACCCATCACACAGCAACACGCTCTTTAAAATCGGACTACCGCCTTCTGATGTATCCTGCAGTGAAATGCGTGAATATGAATCGAATGCATATCTTGATTAACAAGTAGTAATTAAAGCAATAACCCCTTGTAAGAATAGTTAGTTGAAGAGTAGAGAAAGTAATGCTAATCACTTCTTTCTTTGCAGATGTAGTAGACGTTGTAAAGTAGAAGCAGTCTAACCAAATATTTCTCATCTCTCACAGTTCAGTAGGTATATTACATACATTTTTATTTACACCAGCGTTTGTACTCACACAAACCAGCCTGCTCATTTGTATCACTTATTCTCTTACTTGGCCGCTTGCCTATATTAATTTACGGCCCCAATACACCCAACAACTGCATTTTTGTATATTGTTAACCCTCTGTACTACTTGTTTTATTTGTCTATCCTAATGTTCGTTTAAGTCTGTCTTTAGTTTCATTGATCTTTGACCTAATTTCCTAAATATTGAGTATTTTTTCTCCCTTTAACTGCTAGAATCTTTCTGATTAGTATTTCATCTGTTTTTCTATTTTTGTTGCCCTGTTTGATCTCTTCATAGCTTTATTAGACTACAGATAATAAATCATAAAAATCCGTATTCACTTCTCCTCACATTGCACATTTTCTTGTATCTTCGTCATGACTTATGCCTTTCACGTATCCTACTCCTGTTTTCGCTCATGCAAATCTTTCGCGCCCAAGTTTATCACGTATATCCAGGTATCTTTCCCCTATTCTTATTTTGCTCTGTAGCGTTAAGGAACTGCCAAAAATGCCTCGTCCGTCAATATCTTTAAGTAATAAGTTCTTTCCAAGTGGATCTAATATGGTATTCTCCATTTATCTGTGAATCTCCCATGGTTATTTGGTCCATGTCTTCTTGCATTTTTATGACCATGAACCTTTCCACTTACTTTTCTTTTGTATACCGAAACATGTTCAGATAATATCTCTGTCTTCCAAATTGTAAATTCTATTACAATAATTATAAATGTGTGTGTCTGTGTGTATGTGTGTGTTTGTATGTGTGTGTGTGTGTGTGTGTGTGTGTGTGTGTGTGTGTGTGTGTGTGTGTGTGTGTGTGTGTAAAATTCTATTATACATGCACCTAAAGGGTGCAAATCTAAATTCTATATCCCGGTTAGGATTAAGGTTATACAACAAAGGGGGAAACTTTGCACACTTAGACTACATAGATCCATTGTGACTATCACCCCCAGGAGGAAGGGGTGATGTGAAAGGACCACAAGAAGCTGCAGGCAGACAGACCAAGGAGAGGCGAGGAAGTCTGCAACAATTTTATTCTAGGCCAGAAGATTGGCCGATAAGCTACCCGTCTGCCAAGCAGCTCTCTTAATGTCGATAGGAAGTGCTGTCCCCTTTGAGCAAGCATCAGTTATGTGACCGCACCGCCATACGCCATGAAACCTATGAGCACTTGAAGGATAAGAAGGAAACGGAATGAAAGAGAAAGGATGGAAAGGAAATTGTGGAAGATAAGAAACCGCTCCAGCATCCACCTATCGATCAGAGAGAACCACGAAATACCCAAGGTCAGACTGGACGGTCAATGGAGCCGAACCTGGAACCTCCTGAATGTGAGCCTCATACCGAGGGGTTTATATTACAATTATATTGAATGGTTGTATGCAGCGTATAGTAATTGCCTTGCTCTGAGAGAACTTTCTATCATACCATCTGGCATAGGGGCCCTCTGTCGTACTAACGGGGAACATCGAAGAGGGTTGCAATCTAAATGCTGCATCTGGGAACGTTAGTTACCTTGGAAGTTGTGACTAGTCTGGAATTTTCATTCATACATCACCTGTCACTGACCAGATTGTTTAAATTGTGCACATTTGTACATAAGGGATTGAAAATATGATAAGGGCTGCCTTTGATGTTGTAAGATAACCGTTAATTTTCATCATATTCTATGGCTCAAGTACGTTAAATTTTCCTGTGATTCGCAATGCAAAATACCTCTATGTACAGTGGATTAAACTAATTAATTGCAAGGGTAGTTCGATGTACCAAATGATTGAAAATAAAAAAATTGGGTAGTTTTCGGAAGTTGTAAGTTAACTTGTGGTTTTTGTCATTGGTATAACATTCTGACCACATGAGTGAAACAATGGAAGTTTGTATATAATAGTGTAGAAACATGGTAAGGGTATATTTTTAAGAATTATAAGGTACCCTATAAATTGCATGTACTACAAAAAGCGTGCGGTTTGGTTTAGATAAACCAAATGATATTGGTTTGTATGTTAGAGGTTTCAAATAGGATCTAAAGATAAGGGTAGTGGAATTTTGTGAAATGTGGAGGATATCTTGTAATTTTGGCCAAAGTCTTAAATTGAAGTGAACCAACTTTTTTCGAAATCATAAATTACTCCTCGAAGATAAAGTTCAGTCCAATTAGAGTGAACTTTGATGACACTGACACGATATGCAATCCCACCATCCTTCCAATTTAAAATATTTTAAGCTTACCTAGAGCTAAAACTACCGTGTTGGTAATGAAGTGTCCACAATAACCTCTTATATTCAGCAACACATGATTGAAATTGATTGATATAAATTTCGTTATCCCCTAAAATCCCCAGTTTTATAGTGAATATCCATCCAAAAGAACGCGGACCTTTATTTGTGAAAGAAATCTCAAATTTGGTTGAGGGGTTTCCAAGATTACTATAAAAACACACATAGTGATTTTGTTTCTTTAATATTAGTGCAGATTTAACAACACTATATTCTGTGCGGAATAAGTTGGCAGCCAGCATGTAGAAAGAGAAAGCAGTACTCACCCTCTCGCTCGAACGCAGTGTTGTGACGATCCTCTCCTGCTAACTATGCAATACTGAGTGAGAGGTGTCACAGTGAAAGAAATTTGACAACAATAATGATTTTGACCGGAAAAGCTATTCCCTTAATGACGGTTCTTCATTGTATTCAAGAGAGCGGACTCAGGTCATTTCCAACCAATATCGCTATCTCTTTCTGTAACTTAATCCGCACAGACTTCTAGCAGCTATGGATTATTTGAATATCACTAGTGCCGGAATTTTGTTCCACAGGGGTTCCTTCATCTAGCAATAAACCGATTGATATTTAAATGTTGCATTTAACTGAGCAACCAAACCAGATCTCTACTTATCAATCTCGGCTAAAAATCCTTAGAATGTCTTCCTTCGGAAGGGAAGTAAAGTCAGTGATCCCGTATAATAGACTTACGGCGCGTTAAGGAACTCTCTAGGCCAGGCATGTCAAACATCACTCCGAGGGTGTGAAGAGAGGAGTCCACCCCTCCTTAACTGCAGTAGCACGCGCTAGTAGAACCGGTTTTCGCTTTGTTTTTCTCGTTTTCCGATTTGAAGGGAGGGGAAATAGGGGAATATTTTCACACTTGGCGAGTGCTGTTTGACACGCCTGCTCTAGGCTGATAAAGAGGCCCCTAACAAAATTAAACGGCTTTTCTCACCCAATATAGAGGCACAGAGAACCATAGGAGTTAAAGATGGTGCATACATCTCAGGTTATTTTATTTTACGTGTTACCGCGGAGCCATCTTATTGGGTTAACATGAACTTCTAGAGCTTTTATGATATATTACGAGCTATGAAAGTTTTTTAATCGAAACTGAATTCTACGCAATGGAATCTGTAGGAAACCTTGTTTTTATAATACTATATGCCTTGCTTTAGAAAATTAATTTTCACTGGTTACCTGTCTCTAATCACAAGCACAAATGTACGAGGTTATCGAAGATTTCGAAAGAAGTCACCCAAGAGTGCAAGTTAAGTACAATTTAAAGTTTTGTTGGTAATCATAATCACACGAGTCAGATACTTCTTATCAATATTTGCTGATCTGAAGAGCGAATGAAGTCCAATTAAAATCAGCATAATTTCCAATATGATACGTAGCAGATGTATGTTAACTTGACCCTCAATGTAAGGTACACTGATGTTAAGAAACTGTAATAACAGTTTACAAAATATTTTATTCACGTATTTTGTCGTTCTACGAGTGAAGTAATATTGATGCATAAACTGAAATAAATCAAATGATCGAAGGAAATCTTGAGGATCGATAACATAGGTCAGATTTATTGTGGTATTTGGACAGGTTCATCTCTACCTACTTGACTATACACAGGCATTCTGTCAAAGATTTAGTTAACCTGAAGTCCCTGCATCTATTTTATCGTTCAGCATTACAACGCACTGTTCAAAGTATTCCCAACTTTTTCAATAATTCTGAGCCTAAAAGAATAAAAGGTACTGGTATTTTCAATCAATAGTTCATCCACTGCGTCAGTTATGTTCCCTAGTGTTGTATTAAGAATAACTTTCTTTTAGTGGAATGGAAGGACAAAATATAAGCATTAGCTTAAAATAATGCAGCAAAACAACAAAAAGTTCAGTCCAATTTATCTTCCTTCCACTTTATTTTTCTTCTAAACTTTTGCACAAAACAGTTCTGTTCTACTGATGTTAACACAGTCTAGTCTTTCATGAAATTACGACTCACAACTGTTTTCTTCTCGTAACCGAGGCTCCGTACTTTCACTGTCTTTCTTCATTTTCTGCGTCTCTCATACACAATCTCCGACGATACCACCACTCAACACTCGTTAAAGCTCCTTTACTTTGGCGCGACGTATCTTTCACGTTGACGGTACCACACACACACACACACACACACACACACACACACACACACACACACACACACATACACACACACAAACACACACACACAGCTGTGTCGCACTCACTGTCACACTGACCAACTCAAAAACTGCCTGCTTCTACACGCTCTACAAGCTATTATACCGGTGATGACGTAGCCAAATCTTTCTCGAACAGCTACACACAAACCGGCGGCCGGACATTTCTCAAATGCTCTGGAAAAGCCTTTGTTACCATTAGATTCTTATTAGTCATGTTTTCACTCGCGTAAGTGGTGTGGGGCAGCTTGACCTTGAGCACCCTCTTAGGCTCCGAACCAGTGGGGTGAGCAACCCGGTCCCGAATTTCCTTTGCTGTCTTGCCACTTCCATGGGTCGACGTCACAATAATAACAAATTTCTATATAAAATTATGTTTAAAACAAATGAGAAATACGAAAATCTAAATGCCCTAAAACATGGCTTCTAATAGGTGTTCCATTTAAGGTACCCTTGCCCGCCTCGATAGCGTGATGGTTAGCGTGTCTGCCTCACGTTCAAGAGGTCGCGAGTTCGAATCTCGCTTAGGGTAAGTTATCCGGGTAAGGTTTTTTCCAAGGTTTTCCCTTATCCTGAGAAGACGAATGTCGGGTAACTTAAAGCTCCATGGACCTCGGGCTCATTTGAGCATCATTTCACCCGTTTCATTCACTCACCGTCCGATATGACGTAATGTTGGAGGACGTTAATTAAAATGGATGCTAGACACATTTGGTCTCTTAGTTGCTTCTTACTATTCATGAATCCGGTGGCAACACTACATGATACAGATGGGTTCACCAATTTTGATTCCTCGAGAAAGTAAGTACAAAGGCTAAGAGCTAATTTGTTATTAAACTAGGTGACAGGAGAAACAATGTGATGAGGCACGCTAGGTAAATCAGCTTCATTCACAATTGTGTTAACGATGATGATTATATGGAGCATCTCAACTCCTTCCTCCCATTATTTTACATTCCTTAATTTAGAAATAAGAACCGAGGTCAAGAAACAGCTGCAGGCACTGTACACTGTATGTAGGTACGTAAGCAGGAAATATATAGGTCCAGTAACCTAGTATCAATTATTAGCTACTGCGCAAGGTGGCGCTGGCGCTAACGTGTGACTTGCATTCGGGATGTTGTGAGTTCGATTCCCGCTGCCCACCTTCCGGAACCATGGTTTCTTTCGGCGCTTTCATACGTCATTAGGCGAATGTTGGGAAGATTAATTACGTCCCACAAATTCCCTGTCCCACCATGTTACCTCACTTCCAATTTCACTTTATTTTTCATCTACTTGGTTGTTTCAGGGTTCCAAGTTTCGGCGGGAGTCCCAGTGTTGTATGGCTATGGCAGGAAAAAGTAATACAACTTGTAAATCTCGTCCCCGGAACGGAAACTGTCTCTGAGATCCTAGGCCACCCAGTGGGAGCCGACTGTACCAGCTGCCACTGGAGAGTTTCAACGTAGTCTTAGGGACCGTGCCCACGTCTGCCGTGACTGCTAATCCAGACGTCCTGTCTCACTCACCTCCCTCCCCCCCCCCAAAAAAAAAAGATCAACTAAACATCGAGATGTTAGTTCTCCTCTCCCAAACCTGACTTGTCACAAGTGTTACCTATTTTGCTATTGCTATTGTTACTACTAATAGTACTTTATTATTATTATTATTATTATTATTATTATTACTATTATTATTATTATTATTATTATTATTATTATTATTATTATTATTATTATTATTATTATTATTATTATTATTATTATTATTATTATTATTATTATTATTATTATTATTATTATTATTATTATTATTATTATTATTATTATTATTATTATTATTATTATTATTATTATTATTATTATTATTATTATTATTATTATTATTATTATTATTATTATTATTATTATTATTATTATTATTATTATTATTATTATTATTATTATTATTATTATTATTATTATTATTACATTATTTTTGCCTCATAAACTACTTCATATTATTTAAGTAAATTCTTACAGATAGAAAAGCCTAACGTGCTGAGGATGTTGATAGAAGTTCATGACAAATTCTTTGGTGTCGTCGTTGTAGTTGTAGTGTTTAACGCTCGCTTTTACTACTACGGCACCGCAGGCGATGACACTGATGATACATGGAATGAAGATGGAGCACCGGTGGAATGAGATGGCGGGGGAAACCGGAGCACCCGGAGAAAACCCGCCCTGACGCCGCTTCTTCCACCACGAATACCAAATGCGGGTCCCTTGGATCGAATCCGGGCCGCCTAGGTGGTAGGCGAGCGCGCTAACCGCTCGGCCACGGCGCCGCCAAATTCTTTGGTGTGTGCCACTTATTAATAAGAATAGGCAAATGCCTATGTCAGGGTTGGGCAACTGATGCTCAGAGAGCGCAGATTGCTCATGACGTTCACTGATAACTGTATGTTTAGCAGGTAAAAAAATAAAGGTCGCGAAAGTCGCCCAGGCCTGGCCTATGTAGTGGGAGGGGGTGCGGAAATTAACTGTTAATAGGTATTTGCGAATAATAAACCGAGGGAGATGACTCCGCAGTAAGGCTCGCATTCAGGAGGTTTCGGGTGCATGTCCTGGCTGTCGTTCTCTGTGACCATCCTGATGCTTTCGCCAAATCGGTAAGTGAATGCTGGTGTGGTTCCTTTTACACGATGACTCTCTGGTCCATAATTTCCTGTACGTAATATTTCCTTCATTAATATGGTTCATGATTGAAGGGCCAACGATGGCGTTTGGCGTGTTACGGTAGAGCGCTGGAGGTGTTTTCTCCCTGGTATCGGTCAGTCTGCTCTTAGACCCACCCTCGGATGCTCAAGGAACGTCACAGAAGCTCTCGAGCCAATTAAGCAGACGCTTGGACGGCTCGAGATCCCGACTGCCAACCCAGGGAGGTCTCAACACAGACTCGCCGCACCAAGGAGACACCACCAGCTCGACAACAACAACCACCGCAGTTCCTACCGTCACGAGCCAAGGCAGCGGGCTTCCACATTCATGATGGCCGCCCCTGCTCGGAGTTGTGTCGCTCCATGAAGTGTACGGCGTATCCGGATTGATCACTTCACTCCAGGACTCAGCCATCATCATTCATTCACCAATCATGACCATCTCATTTCACCTCAAGAATCAAGAGCACACCACTCACCATTATCACCAATGACTGCTACCAGGGGGCTCTCAGGGCTTAGGTCATGAGTGTCTCCTGGCCTTCAGCATCACCACGCTGTTATTGCCTCTGGCAAGCAGCTTCCATCGTCACCATAGAATGCGCAGGTGCATCATTGCGGTACTGCACAAGTTTTGACCTCTGGACTCTTCCGGTGGGGTTTTTTAGTGAGTAGGCTGCCCGGGTTCGAAGCCCGGGTAGGAGTCTTACACTCGCATGCGTGCATGCGGTTAGGGCGTAAGTAACCTTTTTCCCCACCAAAAAAAAAAAAAAAAAAAAAAAAAAAAAAAAAAAAAAAAAAAAAAAAAAAAAACTGAGCAGGCTCCCCCTCAGGGAATCTAGGAGATTCGTGCCCTGTAGGCAGACTTGAGCGCGTTGGCTGCGTTCAACCTGGAAACGTTAGGAACCCGTCCATCCTTACGTACGGATTTGATCGCCCTTTTGGTCTCTTCCTCATTCCTCCTTCGGGTCAATTTCGAAACACAAAGGGTCACATTGGTCTATATGTTTTGAGGTCTCTGAATATAAAAGCATTGTTAGAAAAAGGTCCATAGTGTCTGTATGAATAGTAAGCCCAAAATCTACATGTCCGATGAATACCAAACCGGGTACTTAGTTCATTTGTAAAGAATGGGACACAAAGGTTTACAAGGAAGCACCCTATCTAAAGGTAGTACTTGAATGACAACGCATTTCGGATTTAGTATAATTTTCCACTTTGAATCAATTTCGAATTCATTCCCCTTTTCAGGACACGTTGAACTGTGGTTTACAGGTCGTGAGAAATGAAAATACAATAATATAGGCCTTTACAAACATCTTCCGCTGTATTGCATTTGCGAAAAACCATCATCCCTAATAATAGCATGTGGTTTCAGTAACCAGATACCAATTTTGTAAGATGTCTCTGTGTGTGTTGCTGGTGTTTATTTTTCACAGCACTGTAACAAGTGCACCGCAATAAAAATCCGTCAACATCCTTCTGAAGTGGTGCTCGCCAGAAACTAATGACAACACGTCTGCCATCTATCCGACGGGAGAGAAACTGCCTTCTCAGAGTATTAGGAAAGTTATGAATAAAACAAATTCTATGGAATAAAAACAATGTGCGCCCTGGAGCTTCAGTTCACTTGTTCACATTTAAATTCCTAAATTAAAGCAAACATGAAACTCACTAAGCATTGTCTAGCTTCTAAATATAATGGAATGAAAGCAAAAGATCGGAGTGACAGAGGATAGACGCAGTATTCACAGCCGGTGTAAAGCTCACTTATAAACGTTTATCTGAACTTCAAATTAATTTTTATACGCTTTTGTTCAGGCTGAACTGAATTTGGAAACTTTTTAATTATGAAGTTGCCTCCTTGAAATTTAACACACGAAATGTAAGTAAATAAAGAAATGGTTGTGTAAAAGTTTAAACGTATTCTGAATTATTAAACAGAGGTCTCTAATGTGACATCAGTTTCTTCTGTTGCAAACTTTTAACTAGAGAGACAGAGGAAGCTTTTCATTCATTGCCGTTCTTTTAATAACTGATTCTTGAGGGTGATGACTTATATATGTATACTATCTATATAGAGGTGTGAAAATAATTAAACTCAAAGCGAAGTTTTAGTTCTTTTCTGTCAGACGTTGTTGCTCCAAGCTTTAGTGTGATAAATGGTTGTGCAGAATTTTCCACCAATCAGAATTAGATGACTGTATGAAAAAGTAGAACTTACTAGAGAGTTAACTTCTTATCTGTGCTACAGGATAAATGGATATATTTTTTCTTCAATGAAGTGTAAGCCAACTGATTTAAAGTTTCCCAAAAATGGATCTTAGAAGATCGCTTAAGTCAATATTCCCCTCGGTGTTGTCTGAGAAACCTCAAGAATATATCTGGAAATTAAATACCCGATATCTGTTTTATGGCCGCCTCCGTAGCGCAGCTGGCAGCGCGCTTGCCTGTGGCGCGGAGGACCCGGGTTCGATCCCCGGTACCAGCATGGGGATTTTATCCCCTCTGGGAGGTCTGGCACGGGGTGCACTCAGCCTCGTTACGTCCGGGGGGACCCATTGAGGAGCTACTTGATGGAGAAGTAGCGGCCCCAGGTCGAGAAGACCGCATAACTGGCCGGGAGGGCTCGGGGCGCTGACCACGTCCCACCCTCCAGTACTGCACCTCACCAATGGCGCCTGTAGTGGGCAGAGGTGGGGACGCAGCGGCTGGGCGGTAGGCCTTGGCCCTTCGTGGGCTGTCGCGCGGGGTTTACATTTACATTACATTTTACATATCTGTTTTATAACATGTAGTTATTTTTCTTTGTACAACTTTAAGGGGTCTAGGTTGGGTTGGAAAATTATGTTTCACCAATACAAATTACTAGTGCAATGATGTTATCGAATGAAAATAAAAAATAAACGAAAATCAATTTTCATAAGATGCTGATATGATTTTAGACACTTGTAAAATATTTTCAAACTCAGAGCATACAGACATTTTCACCATAGATATGCAATTGAGTGTAACAGTTTCACAGCTCTGTAGTATATATGCCGGACATACGCTAACCAGGGATTCTACATGATGAGCGTAACAAATATGTGCAGTACAATAACTGTTGTCAATAAAGAAGCTTCGCCTAAAGAAAAAAAAAAATGTGTCAAATATGTGAAATATTTAAGGCCATCTAGCCTTCTGACGAACAGATATAAATGTTTTATTATTTTACTAAATGTCGTACAAACATTGCGTAAACAATGCTGTAATGTACTTTATTATTGAATTCGAATGAATTTAGTCACTATTTAGTGTTAAAGTGACGTTGCCAAATCTCTTTTAGAAATTAAACTTTGCATGACACTTTAACGTTGAATAAAGCCCTGATATATTGACAACCAGTCTAATTTATTTGTGCTTCAGAACTATCTACTGTAGTAATAACGTTCGTTTTACAAATCAGGAATACTAAAACATGTAAATTTAGCATTTATGTGCATGGCTAGATATCGCTATTTTTATTTCAAATTGGAGCTTAAATACACGAATTCCTGATATAATGAGCAAGTGATTCTGTTAAAACTAATGAAAAAACCATGATTATTTTTTTGAAAAAGAAAACATAGTAACACTTTCATATAAACTTCAAAATTGTATGAGCATTGATGCCTTTGATTTGCAAAGTAAATTTCAGCATTCAAAATAAACGGAATATTACTCAAGATTCAATAAAATACTTAAAATGATGAGGTTGTAGATTTCAGTGAAAGGTTTGCAGTGATACCACCTTCTCATTTCACCGAAAGCGATCATTTCTGGGTTTAATTCTGAGCAACGTGATTGCAGACTTTATAAGAAGTTCCATCTTCACGAAATGTCCTTTTTCTCAGAATTAGCATCTTATGTAAACTAATGAATAAGACAGTCACAGTGTGCTATTTGGAAGCAACATTTGAAGGTATACATTCAAATTTATTCATAAATCACAAAAGCCATAAGCAATGCACATATTTTATGTGAGTGCGTGTAAAAATCGAATGACGTGTACAAAGGAGCGTCTAAAGGAATGCGAAAGAAAGATTTAAGCATACCGCTGGATATTAACAAATTGCGGAGAGCTTTTAAAGTTAAAATATCTTCACAAGGAGGAAGATATGAATCAGTGAATTAACGTAGTTACCCATATGTCACTCCAACTATATTACTGCTCATTGCCATATGAAGATGCAGTGAATCGGCTATCTGTTGATCAGGTCTTTACCAGTGTGTGGCACTTTCAATGCCGTCTCCAATATTTCTGTCTTTATGATTCTTCTGCTGCAGGCTGCTATAATGGGAACTATGGGGTGCTTTTTTCTCATAAGTGGGTGTGGGAATAGGCAACACCGGTTATGTTGGTTGATGTTTAATAGAGGCTAACAAATGAGATGTTTGAAGGGAGATGCCGGGTGTTTGAAGTTGTAGGTTTAAATTGTTTCTGAATTTTAGGACTAGAAATTGTAACCATGTGCTAACTTATGATATATTAATATCTTTAGGTTCAAAATAACGCTTTCCCTAATAACGAGGAGCATAAGTTGCCGTGGGTCGCTGAAGGGCTAACCGGGGAATCCTCTTGCGGGGATCCCCAAGAATGAATAACTCGAGCGCGGTCTGTAGGCGCTACGGACAGCCGATAGCAATAGTAGCACACTTCTGTAAGACTGTGGTTCACGAAAGAAAGGACACGAATTTTAGAAAAAATCGTCATTTTATCAACTTAAGTTCCTCGTATACGATAATCCTCTACCAAAGTTCAATTGCATCATGCGTTGCAAAATATTAATTTGGTATTCGCATCTGAAAGAGCAAGTTTACTCCGTGACTTGCTAAATTTGAGAATGATTTTTCCTTTACAATTTTCATAATTATAACATGCGTTTTAACGTGTCTATGACTTCTGAACGTACTGAGGGTACGAATTAACTTTAGCCTGAGCTAATGGAGTTCTTGATGACTGTTCCACGGAATGACTAATTGCCCTAGCTACACTGATTGCTTTTCCTCAACTTTTAGGTTTCTTTGTTTATTACTTCTTATTTCCCGAGGAAATTGTAACTCATGTTTTAAGATGAGAAAATTCTTTATTGCAATTATCTACCTACCTATAACTATTTTGTAAAATTATTCCTCTTTTAAGTCAATAAGTCCGATATCAGTGTATTGCTGCGTGTTTAAATATCCGCTCACGCTTTGAGAACACTTAACCTTCAAGAAAAGCACCGTTATCTAAGAGAATAATTCATTATTCTGGAAATTAAATGTCAGAAAATAGGTTGTATATAAAAGAATTAGGAGTATGTAATATATTTTTCACATATTTAGTGTCATAAAATTGACTTAAAGTTCAAATATTTAAGTTACACTTTTAACATAAAATATTTGACCAAACCAGAAATCTATTTTCTTTAGAAAATGAGAGGTTTTGATAAATTTTAATGTAACATTGGGAGACTATTTACCAAATTAGAATTACGTCATGTGGTATGAAAGACAGTTGAACCTCGTGCGAAAAACCTTTAAAACTGGCGTTATTGCACAAGAGTGTGGCTGAAATTGTATGTAACATGATCTCTATTCACTATGAAAGTGACCAAAAATCTTAAACTCTTGCTTTAGTTTCCAGGAAACAAAGCGAAAATTTTAAGTTGTGAACCACACAACCACACAACTATTTAAGTTACACTTTTAACATAAAATATTTGATCAAACCAGAAATTTATTTTCTTTAGAAAATGAGAGGTTTTGATAAATTTTAATGTAACATTGAGAGACTATTTACCAAATTAGAATTACGTCATGTGGTATGAAAGACAGTTGAAGCTCGTGCGAAAAACCTTTAAAACTGGCGTTATTGCATAAGAGTAAGGCTGAAATTGTATGTAACATGATCTCTATTCACTATGAAAGTGACCAAAAATTTTAAACTGTTGCTTTAGTTTCCAGGAAACAAAGCGGAAATTTTAAGTTGTGAACCACACATTCAGAACTTGCTGCGCTAATTCAGTGCTAGGACATCTTAAAGCTGCCGTCTTGAAAAACCAGCATTCAAATCCTTTGGTTCAGTGCTTTCACCGAAACAGTTCATTATAAAAACTAAATTTAGATGTCAAAGAAAATATCATTTCGAAATATCTGAATGATTACATAGGAACAAGGGTTTATATAACCTTCTTTCAAAGAGCAATTCAGCATATGCAACAACATTATCCAGTACTAGCACTGTCATTGCTTAATTATATAGCGAGTGTTCTAAATTTTCAATAGTTTCAGTGCTGATGATGTTCATCAAAGCAAGCAACAAGAAAACCAACGTTGATGCATATATCTTTTAATGTATGTAGGTACCTTTATACAGGATATTCCCGATTCACCGTCCATTTCTTGAAGTCATAATTCGTAAATGCGCATGGTGCACCGGTAAGATTGGTTGCATGTTACAGGGATCTAAAATTCAACCAAAGTGTACTGTAATCAGGGTTGTGGCTCTGTAAGCTTAGTGGTGTGTGTTCGTCAAAATAGGTTGTGATCATTCGAGGGACTAATGAAAATACTTTCATAAAATTCAAGTAATGCGATACAGAAGACAGTGCAAATGTTTTGTTACGCTATGAAAATTTGAGGCGGTTTTTACAGTAAACTGAAATAACATGACTGTTTTGACAAAGCAAAACTCATACTTTATTTCCTAGTACAGCTGATATATGATTGTTTGTGGTACAAAGAGTACCATTATGTGTAACATATACCTTGATGTTGTTATTTATCCTTCGATTTTTGTTCACATCCGCTCCTTGCGTATGCAGTGGTGAAAACGCCGCTCTGTGTCCCGCAGCAAGCAGGAAGTATGCGTCTGCGGAGGAACGCAACGTTGTGGGTTGCTCCTAATGAAAGGAAATCTAGGAATGTGGGGTCCGGCAAACAAGAGGATAGGATATAGGCGCACCGCGACCTGTCCACCTCCGTGGATAAGCAAAATGGAGAAAAGTCTGCACAAGTAAGTCATAAGGTGCCTGGGCACCATCCAGCTGTAGCTTGCGATATGTGGCCAGCGCCTGCGAGAAAGATACTAAAACCTCACCGTACATTAGTTGAGTCTGCAGGAAGCTCAAGAAAAGTTCTCCATTGCGTTCGTAGTCCAGGAAACTGGTCCAATAAGATGATCGCCTAAAATACTCATTACACATTCAGCTTCCTCCGATTCTGGGTATGACCCTCACGGAACCATCGAGGATCGCGGTTTGCCCAACAAAATACACTGCCTATGTTGGTGAAGGTACATTCAACTGAGCAAAGAACTTTGCTGGTGAAGCTCGGATATTGTTGGAAACAGCTTATCATTGTACTGCAATAGGTACTTCTGGTTTGAAAATCATTCTATGTTAACCCTTTTACCAGCTGAGGTTTGTATGGGTGCCACTTCTGTCCTAGAATCATCCTATGAATGGAAGTGTTGCCCAGTCCTAACTCGATTGCGACTTGTCTAATGCTCATGTGCGTGTGTTCGCGAAATAGGAGCAGAACATCATTCTGATCCCGTAAAAAAACTGGCCTATCCCTTGTTGTAGGGACTGGTCTTAGAGTTTCGTGCGTCTGCAGTCTCACAACAGCGCGCCGGAAGACATAACGTGAAGGGAAACGATATCGGGGAACCCGTTGCTGATACAGTCTTCGTGCAACAAAGTGGTTTCCTCTAATTTCTGTGGCATAGAAGACGTAGGCACAAGAGTCAGGAAAACCAAATGGCACTGGGGGAGGGGGGGGGGGGGTTAATTATTTTGTTGTTTAACGACTCTATCAATTGCTAGGATCACATCAGCGTCGCCGGTGTGCCGGAATTTTGTCCCGCAGGAGTTCTTTTACATGCCAGTAAATCTACTGTCATGGAGCTACCGTTTTTAAGCACACTTAAAAACCATTGGTCAGTAGGCCAGCGTCTAGCCAACTGAGTCACCCAGATTGACTTGGGGGGTGGGTTGGGGCACATAGTCAGAATGAAGTAGTAAAGATGGACTTAAGAGACGACAGTGTGGCATCCGAGACGGGGAGGAGAAACGCAGGAAGACCAACGCGAAGATGGGCAAAAGATTTCAGAACAGTAATAGGACCACAGTGGACACTGTTATAGAGTGAAGTAGAAGCAAATTAGGGGGAAGCTAACTTAAGGTAGAAATAGGAACACAGTGGACATAAAAAGTTAACATGAAGAAGTTAGAAGAGGTGTAGCTACCACAGGCTAGCTCTCTTTGAGCTAATTCCTACAATGGTTGTAGACCCTTGCTCTAATGGCATTTAATGGGTTTATTTATCTATGTTATTTACTTGCTCAGAATTATAAACATTATACCTTATTACCAAAACAACAATAATTTGAGCATATTGGTTTATGGAAGTAACAATCGAAGCTAAAGGTTAGTATACCAAATACATTTGTGTCGTGCGCGGTTGGCCCAAATGACCTCGTTGTCGACGAGCCCTTAAACCCCACACACTCACTCACTCGCTCGTACGCGGTGGCAGTGTTATTAATATGGAAAGGTTTATACATAAAAGGATCAAGTAGTCCTACTTAAAGTAATGACACTACAGTAGTTATACATCTTTTACCATCCTTCATAATGCCATATAGGACGCCAAATCAAACAAAGTGGACGGTGAGTCGGGAAAATCTTATTTAATGAACAATTTTCACAAGCATGAAAGTAAGGGATGGGCTCATTAAAGAGGTTGATATATGCCATTTAAAAGTGCAATCAAATACGATTTTCAGCATAAAAGCTTTCCTTAAATAGAAAACCTATATTATTTTTGAGGGGACGGAATTTATAGTATACAAAATAACATTAAGAATCGCGTTTGTTGCATTGAAATAGGTCCATTACATCCCAAGAAATTGAGAAACAAACATCGCGCACATCAGTTGCAAATTCGAAGTTCATCCGCGTCACTGTCTCAAACGTGAACTTCACGCGAGGTGACTTACATGTTAAAATGCGACAAAAACTGTTCTTAATATTATTTTTGTTGTTATTAATTGCTTGGAAATAACTAAAGGTTTCTACTCACAAAAAAGTAAAATAAACAAATTATATGTATGCGTGGCCCACGCAAGCCGTCTTTTGGGTATGTACGGCGTAATTCCTATGCAGTGGGTGCCAGTGGTGGTGGCGAACTTTCTGCTGTTTATAAGCGAAGACATGCTTGAACTATCGTGTGTAGTCCGTGATGATGGACAAGAACAGTCTCAGAGTATTTTCCGTTTTACATACAAGAGTTTATTTTCCAGGGGTAAACTCACTACTGTATATGTTGCTATTGTCTAACCTTACGTATTACTGATTGTAATCTGCCGTAACAAAGTCCATAAAAACATGAAGGTACGTAATGTTTCACTGATGTTTGTTCCTTTGTTACTGCTTTTATTGCATTTTATTATTAGTTTTAGTTATTGTTATTATTTTCGTTTGCACTTATTGTTATTATCATATAATTATTGTATGATTAAATTATTTATATTATTGATTTCATTAGTTTATTTTTTATTAATTATTTATTATTCATTATTATTGTTATTGTTAGTATTAGTATATATAATTAAAAAAAAACAAAAACAAAAACAAAAAAAAAGATAGCAGCTTGTCTGTAGCTTTGTTCAAAAGCTCTAATAAACATGGTTTACCCCAGGACAAATATTTGGGACAAATATATAAAACCACCTTGGTCACGGTAGATTCAAATCTGAGGTATGAACCTAGACTAATGAAGTCAGAGGATGAAATATGTAAATAACCGTTACACTTCTTTACAATTTTGTGCATTCCAGTGAAATGCAAAACATCATATTGCCAATGACGTATTTTACAGAAATGAGGCAAATGATTGCCCATGACCCTCAAGAGTATAAAAATACAAAACATACAGTGATTTCATCAGATACGTATCTATGTAGTTCCTCAGTATGCTTCAGATGCATACAGCTCAATTATGTCGCTTAAGGCAAGAGCTGCTTTGGAGAAGTAGATTAGCTATCTGAATCCAGATATTATTTTGTACACTGCAGGGGCTCTAATGAACAAGCTTTTGACGGGCCCTTAAACCCTAATCACTCACTTGCTCACTAGTACAATGCATCCTCCGGCTACACAGCTAAAGCAAAGAACTTTGTGATAAATCAAGTATCTTACACTAGATGTAATTCACAAAGCACCTGTTCCTTTAGACAACACAAATAACTGAGGTGTATGTACATATTTAAAGAACACGGTTTAGCACATAAATAAAGCAGACAGCTCCTATTTAAATGTTTCCGTAACCACATGTCGTTAGCTATTTGTGTTACAATTTTGCATTCTCATCTTCTCTGGTTAGTCTGTAAAATTCGTTGAGCATTCCTCAGAAGAATGTAACCTTGTGCTAGATATGTATTCTAAAACTACTGATATTTGTAGTAACCTTCACATTTGTCGTATTTAAGAGTTCACGCTGAACTTGTGTTTTGTGAAAAAATCCCATCAGTCAAATATTTTCGATGTTAGTTATAAGCAATTCACTCGGTGTACAAAGAAAATTGACAAACGTTGGTTTTTCATACTCTCCAGTGTACAGAAACTGTATTTTTTAAGCGCAGGGGATATAGGAATTTGCAACTGTTCATGAATTAACGGCGAATGACGTCAGCTATTCACTCCTAGAGTATTCCCACGGTCTACCTATTTTCGATAATAATTTCTCTCTCCTGAATTAGAAGTTTAATAATGTACAAGATCCCCAACATTTTCTTCAATGTTTTCATTATACATGGTATTTGCAATAAACCAGGAAACAAATATTTTATTTGAATGATAACGAAAAGCCCTAATACCCGTCTGTATATAGTTATGCAACTAAGGGGACACTTCGCACACTGCGATCGCCATATACCTATTGTGGCTACCACCCTTCCAAGGAGGAAGGGATGAAGTGAAGGAACCACAGGAGGGTGTAGGCTGCAAGCAATCAGACCACAGAGAGGCGCAGAAGTATCTTAACAGTTACAGGCTCAGGGACCGTCCCACCAATGGAGCTGACGACCCGACGACCTAGCAGCCCGCTAGTGTCTACGAGGAGTACTGTTTCCTTTTAGTGCCATATGTCCGGCACTACCATCCATCACAAAATCCAGAAGCACGCCTGAAACGTGAGAAGGAAACGGAGTGAAGGGGAAATTATGGAAAGGAAATCGTGGTAAATGACAAAAAAACAGCATTCGCATACCGACTAGAGAAAATCATTAAAAAGGCAAGGTCCGGGGAGTTCAAAATGAGAGCTCCCGAATTAGAGCTTCACGCGTTACCGCGGGACCATCATGCTTGGCATACTGGTTTGCATCAGTTAGATATCATTACATGTTTTTTTTTTTTTTTTAATTTCAGATTTTCATTGTTTTTAATTTTAGGAATTCTATGCAGCGATTACAAAATAATGATTTCATAGGTATTACTATTCCTATAAAAATAAGCCATAGTGAAGTAATTTACTGGGATGGGATTTACTCATTCGGGTTTAACAGCACTTACAATTGTTGCTTGCTCTAACAGATATTATAGCTGTAAGTGTAAAAGTAACCGTGGTGGCGATAGTAGTTATGTGTTTTGCGAAGTCTCCATTCTCCTTGTAGCAGTTTTTACACACTCATTATGACAATGCTTGACAATATTTGTTAAAATACTTGAGATTTTAATTTATTAAATTCGTTGTTGTACAGTTTTTGAGAGGTAAAGAACATTGAAACATACTCCCAGTCCCTCTGATAAACGTAACTTAGTAAGGAATATAACATAAAATACTTTTGTCCGAAAGGGTTAATTCTGTATCACTTTCCGTCACCTTTATCTAAGGTAGAGAGAGAATGTACTGAATTCTTAAACCATAAGTAAATAAATTTCATCTTAAGTTTTTAATGAAGGAAGCATGCTTCGGGAACTATTACCTATACAATGTGGTAATCTTGGAAAAAGGTACATTTGCACATTAAATTTATAGCTTGAAAACGAAAAGCTTTGGAACTTGATTCCGGCATCTTCCCGAGAATGTAAGTTCAAGGCTTTCAGGAAATATCGCTTTCTTGAACCATTCCATTTGTTCGACTTTCTCAAAGATGCTCATAATGGTTAAAGTATAATTTGCACACATTTGCATAAGAATTAGAATGTTATCAATGAACATTCCCTAAAAAACGTATAAGTCCTATTAGGTTCTTGCCCTCTACGATTTCAAAGTTTTGCCTGTATATTTTCCTAGATTTCAAGTGGTTAAACAACTTTTTATTATTTTATGATAATGTAAACTTATTTTGTAAACGGTTGACTGTTAGGTTGTTTTCCATCACACCACAAAATATGCAGGTTTTAAGCAGTTATTTCACTTGATTAATAGGAGAAAAAGAGCAAAGCGGGCTAGGTGACTAGCTCTTACAATTTTCCCGTCATATTGTGTCAGATTAATACAGGGGACTGGAAGTAATGAAGGATAATGTCATGGTTAATAATTTATAGTCCAGTTATAACAATCAAGAAGGAACCCAAAATACCAATATTTTGCCTAATGCTATAAACATCATACAACGACACATACTAATATTAATTAAATTCCTTAAGGCACGTGGTGCAAAAGTGCTGGGAAGAATAATTTTGAGATAGTAAATATTGCCACTGAATGTGTATAAATCAATGCGTAACTAAACGCACCTTCAGAACACACAAAAGCAAACAATTTGTATTGTAAATCTTTCTGTTTGAAAAAGTAGACACAACAGTAATTATTTTAGGTGACGTAAACAGTGGCATTTTATACTATAGGTTTTATTATTAGGAATAGTTTAGATTACATTCTAACGAAATATTTTAAAACATCACTTTATTTTTTTCTTAATGGAAAACAAAAACCCCTAAGCTCTTTAAAAGCGTGATTTACTTGCATTTTAGATCTCGTTAGCATTTGAATGCCCTTCAGGGTGACTTTAATTCTGAATATCGTGCTTAGTTAATATGGAATTTACAACTTACTATCTTCTCTCTTGCAAGTTGTAATTCAAGTATTTTGCATCGTTGAATGTGCTCTATTGGCTGGCCCCGTAGCGCAGTCGGTAGAGCACCTGCCTGCTGTGCAAGGGGTCCCGGGTTCGATTCCCGGCAGGAACTTTTCTCCAGCCAGGATTATTCCTCATCCTTCCCTGAATCTGGAAGTATAATGGCGGCGCCGTGGCCGAGTGGTAAGACCGCTTGCCTACCACCTAGGCGGGACTCGCATGTGGTATTAGTGTTGGACGAAGCGGCATCTAGGTGGGTTTTCTCCGGGCTCTCCGGTTTCCCCTTGCTCCATTCCACCTTGCTCTATTATCACCCTTCCAATCATCCTCTTCTTCACTATCATACCTGGTGCTTGGCTGACCACCTGCTTCCAGGTCATCACTCTGTCTGGTCCAAAGGTCCCTGTGCTCCCCGACAGGCGTCTGACCCTAGGCACTGGCTTGTAAGTCCTAGGGGGTGCAAGTTCTACATAAGGGAGGGTAATAAAGGAAAGAAAGAAGAATGTGCTCTATCTGATGGAATTTTCATCCAATTTGTTTGGTATTTCCAGCCTATGATCTCCAAAACTAAAAAAAGCAATAACCATAATTTTTTAAATAATCCAAAGGTTTCATGGTTATGAGTATTTTAAAAACGTATTTGCATCTTTACCTTCAAGGTGTAACGGTATGTCATAAAATTTTTAAGGAAAACTATAAATAACACATAAAAATAACTTTAGGTTTGAAGAATCCAAGTGTAGGTATAAAAATCTGGATGCTTATATTTAAGATATACATAAATTTGTAAAAATTTCCGCCCTGAGGGTCCCTTTCCTAAAATATGCCGAATTTTAAAACTGAATACTTTACAATTTTAAATATTGACCTAAACTTTGAATAGGTACTCCTTATATGTGACTGCAGCATTTATTTCAGTTAAATTCGTTGATAATTGCTTTGAACTTAACGTTTTCAGTTAATTAAATTTAAAGTTATGTATCGAATATATATACTGATAATTCAGTAAACAATTTCGGAATATTAATTCTCAAAATGGCATTTTGTTATCCAACAGTGGAAATGTTTAACAATAAAAATTAGATTATAAATATAATATATAATTCTCAGAGGTTTCCAGGAACAAATTACAAAGCACATGTCACTCAACTGTTAAACAAACAAATAAAAGCTTATCTTTTAAAAACTGAAATACATTACCACAGAACTATAGGTGGTTCAAAATGTCTACTTTTCAGGAACTTAAGCTGAAAACTTCAAAGATACTTTTTGGATGAAAAATCCGCCATGTGGGACATGTGCACTAAAGAGAAGCGATTGCTTCCCAAAAGGCGAATTAAGCCGTAAATTGTTTGTCAGAATACCAAGATACTCTTTAAAGATACTTAATATTAATTTGGTGATACAATGTTTAATAAAAATACTTTTTAAACGTTTAATTCCTTATTTAATTTTACTCACTATCCACGTGCAGTTTTGCCTTTCTGGTCACTTACCAAGCGTGACGTTTAAATAGATACGTGTAGATGTGTGCTAATTAATAGGGGGTTCATCTTTAAAACCTAATTTTCTTGTACGTTGTTTAATACTCCACATAATGCAAATTTGTTCCTTTTCTACCTGTAGTATAATTTCTTAGCAGTTAATATATGTTGAGAGCCTTTTCTTGTATCAAGTATAATTTAGGGTTTAGGGTTTTCATAGTTAAAATATATGATGTATTCCTGCTCTTTTTACTTTTAGCATAAATACGCCCCTTGGTTTTTGTAATGTACTTTTTGAGCAAAAAATATTAGTGTCCCTGGTAGTATTTGCTACACATATTTTTATATTCACTTTAATATCTCTAACAAAACTACAGGGAGCGTTGACACTCCAGCGTTTTCAGAGACGTCTGAAAAATTATTGGGTTTTAGAAAATTGAAAGTCTATCGTCTTTTGTAGGAAAACCCTTAATGTCACACTAATGAATATTTTAGTGTAAAGAACTAATCTGCAGGAATAATATGCAAACATAAACATTTCAATTTTTGAAACGTTCATCACGCGTGGCAAATCACATTAAATTCGACTTTAATTGCTTTTAATTTTTTTTTTAATTTAAGCCCTCACCATGCATAGGGCCATGGCAAAAATTGCTTCAAAGCTTTATAACTTAGCAGTTTCAATACCAAGTACCGCTAAATCATACTGAAAATTGGTGAAGGAAGAGAAACGAGATGTAGATATTTTCCCTTAAAAATGGAAAACAACTATGCATTAGCTTTTCGCCATTTCAGTGCAGTATTCCCTCAGAGCTTAACTGATATTATTACAAAGTTCCATATAATGGAATTCAGGCTGTACTGAAATATTGGAAAATACCTATTGTCGTCAATTTTAGGCAATATGGCGTATTCAGTGATTTTTAACTGAATTATTGTTCAACAATTTGGAAAATCCATTACATATCAGCTATGGTAGAATGTTTTGAAATTTCGTGATAATGTGAATCTTAGAAAAATATTCAGCTTATTTTTTAATTTCACTCAACATTTCGATATCAATACTTCACCGAAATAAGTTTCTGACCTCCTGACAAAAAGCTACAAAAAGGTTCGTTCCAATGTTTGTGCATAGGTGTAGGTGTGTAGGTATGTGTGTCTGAACAGCGTAACTCTAAATACGAAATGTAGTAAATGTAATTCTCCCTACACGGAACTGCCATTTACGTGTGTTTTATAGATATTTTCTATTTCTTCAAAAGCTGCTCTGATGAATTGTATTATAACACCACGCATCAAAGGAACTTTCATGAAAAATAAATGAATATTTTTCATTTTCTTGGAATAGCCTATATAGCCTTGCTCATTCGGAGAGAGTATTGTGTAATTTTGCAAAACCAGTAAACCATAAGATGCAAATATAAATTTACTACAGAAAAAATGTAGATCTCTTTAAAACTCCTTTATCTGATTACCTTTCCCTTATGTGGGACTTACAACCCCTAGGACTTAACAAGCCAGTGCCTAGGGTCAGATGCCTGTCGGGGAGCACAGGAAACTATTGACCAGAGTGAAGACCTGGAAGCGGGTGGTCAGTCAAGTATCGGTATGGGAGTGAGGAAGAGGATGATAGGAAATGCAGGCGAAATGGATGAATGCAAAAGTGATTATGGAGCAATTATTGGTAGAATGAGTGGCAGGGGAAAACGGAGAACCAGGAGAAAACCCGCCCAGATGCTGCTTCGTTCACCACGAATATGTCTAAAACTCACAATTATTTTAAATAATAATTGTGGCATTAAGCACTTCCGAGATATTCGGTGTTATTGGATTGATTTTTCCAATACCTGGTCATTTTTTTAAGTATTGTCGTCTTCCAGCAATCTCTCAGGATGTTATGAAAAGAATTACCCGTATTTAAACATTTGACCATCGCTTCGGTTTTCTCCATCTCCTTTGCACATTCTTTGTAGGTACCTGCACAGAAATATGTATTGAAATTAATTCTTTAAGTGCTTTTTTTCGATAACACAAAATCCGCAGATAAAGAGGGTTTTGTAAGAATAATTTGTAGAAACTATGCAAAAATAAACGATGGTGGATAGAGAAAGTCGTAAGAATGTAGCAGATCAAATTTTTTTTAATGGTTTGGGAGGCCGATCCCATGGACATGTGAACATCGAAAGAACAACTTTATTACTCGTATCTATGCAGATATTTGTTGTTTTATTTGCTTGCAGTGATACACGCGCGAGAAGTAAAATTGCTGATGATGCTGAACGTCGAGTCGACCCCGTGCCTCGTGGCTCGTGGTCAGCCAGCTCTATATAACCCGACGGAAGACCGGCTGTAACCACAGCAGTCACCATGTTGTGGAGAACACTACTCTGCTGCCTCGTCCTGGGTAAGTCCTACAACCTACATCTTTGCATCCAAGAAATACTATGTTTCTTATTACAAGATATTACAAAAATGATATCGTAAAACAATACTTCAAACTAGCAGATTCATCATTAGATTAATATTCTCTAATCAATTCAATGTATATGAAGTTTCCTACTTTGCTGAAGGATCGTCACAGTAATTACAGTGTCATCCTCCATGCTTTAGGGTAACATGTTAGTCTCTGGATCCTGAGGTCGCGGGTTCAAACCCGGCAAAGGGCGAAGGTGTTTTTCGGGCATAAAAATCCTCGGCGTGGCTTCCTTGGGAAGGGAAGTTACGCCGGCGATCTCGTGTTGTAGACTTGCGACATGTAAAAGAATCTTAAACCTGATAAAGGGCATCTGCTTATTACCACACAATGTACAATGGGACGCTGAAAAACTTTAAGAGCGTCCGTAAATGAAAAACTCAATTCAATTGATTATTTACAGTGGGGAAAGGTTATAAGTGTTATGTTACACCTGAGAGCAATGTTGCAGCTTCAGTTTAAAGACATCAAAATACCCTTTACACATAATAGCAATGTGCTTTTCAGGATTATTTTGCTACTGTACTGTTAAAACTGTTAATGTAGCAACCACTTCTAATTATTGCAGAAAGGGGACGCATGCATGTGGAATTTGAAAAATGAGTTAAAATGGGCACCTTATTATTAAATAAGTTACAATAATTAAAATTCTCTTACCGTAAGATGAAGAACGCTTAGTAGTATGTGCATTGTTGTTCCAAAAGTTTAAACTTTATTACACAAGACCAATGATCCAGGAACTACCAAAATTTAAATTATATTCCTTAGAGCTTCCGCTGTTTATTATAATTTTTTCCCTTTTGCTAAATGGTTGTGTTCCTTATTTTCGTATTAAGTAATTTGTTTATTATTTTCCAGACAACAACTAAAATTATGTAGCAGACAGGAATCAGCATAGAAGAATCATTCTTTTTTCAGAAACCCTTATTTAGCACGATTGAGTGTGCACGATTATATTATATAAAACTCAAACTGATCAGCAACATATTTTGTGCTACACTTTAATGCTTATCTTATTATCTGTATCATATTCACAGTATTCACTATTTTTTTTTTTTTTTTTTTTTTTTTTTGATGATATAACAGAAGTATGTACTACTTTAATTATATTATCTAATTATACTTTTTATTTTATTTTTCCAGCTGGAGCGGTTTCCGTTGAAGGTAAGTGCCCAAACTTTTGTGTTATTCTTATAATTTATTTACAAATATAATAATATACAGCAATAAAATCTTATCCAAAGTAATGGCATGGTAATATGTACCTTTGTAATGCGAAATTCAGCAAGAATTAACGTCACAAGATGCATTTATAAGACCTTTTTTTTTTTTTTTTGGCATGTAAGGTATAGTGTAAAGGCAGGCAAATGTCCTTAGATGCTATGTAGAAATATTTATCCTAAAAAATAACCATCTTTCTACCACTATCTAGCATAGCAGCACCAAAATATGCTATACTCTCCTAAGCTTAGTGAACATGTTTGTTGTAGCATGGAAACCATTGACTCAATACACGTATAATGTGGACATGCGAACACTCACTGCTCTCTCTGGCGTAGCTGAAGTATATACCGGATCACTGCTGAAGTTACAACTCATCCTGACAGCCGTCACTGAGCGCGAGATTACGGGCAAGGTGAGTAAAGCAGTAGTAACGTCAGCATACTCTGGCACAAGACCACTTTCCTCTTGTGCACCTACATCAAACACGATCAATGCAATGTTAACAAAGGAAAATAAGCTGCCGGTCAAAATAGAATTCTTAAACCCCTTTCGCAATGAAAAATAAGTGCACACGCAGCACGGACGTTAATCTTTACACCCATGTTATTTCATGGAAGCATTCACATAAAGGAAAATATAAGATGATGCTACGTAACGCTTGCAGGCTAATGAGCAGCATTACATAAATATTTACTTCATTTACAGAGTAACAATTTTAGTTAATAAGAGTAGTACGTTTTCAAGTTGGTTGTATCTATTAAGCTAATAAAGTAATAGGCTAAGACTAATATGAGACACATCTATACACAAATTGGCTGTTACTCGGTTCTATAACATAAAATTTATTACAAGAAAACCTTAATAATGACACGGAATACACCACGTATATTTTAGGTAGCGTTTGGTGCCTAATATAGATTTAAACCCATGATGTAAACGAATAAAGTTACAAGCTGTCATCGCTGTCTGTCTGTCGAGTATGTAATATCTAGAATAGAATTTAAAAAAAAATAAAAAAATAAAAAAAAAACAGCTCTTCCTTGTGGTTCTAGGGCACACAGTGTTATCATGTTCGTTTGTGCAGTGTTGAGAAAGGACACTTTGGATTCTACATTTTTTTCGTTTCCTTCGTTCGGCTTTGGCTGGTATTGCACATTTTTGTACGGCATATTCTATGAAAATGGCAAGTCATATATATTGCTAATAACTTTTCGATGTCTCAGAAAAAATATAGGCATTATCTGTGGTATTCTCCTTGCACTGAATGTGAAGTAACATCACAAAAATAAAGGTTGTGTTTAGTGTATTTTTGACTCGTTTGAATTTGCCGATAGGTCCACTGGCTTTCCCAAATTCTCACTTGCTCCCTGTATGCTTTATGTAAAATATTTGTGGGAAAATTCAACAACGAATTTTATATATATTGGGCAATGGTGATGGTACATGTAATGATTATACTGAAAACATATATTTGCATTTTTTATGGTGTTTTCACTCAAGTAATGGCTTCCGTAACTTCTTTTCTAACAATTCCAACCATCCTATGTGTGCCACGTAGTAATCCAACCATGTCTGTTTGTGTATTTTCAGATATTTTTGCTAGTTTGATTGTCCAACTATATTAAATTATTATTTCAACGCAGTCTATGTAATTTCATGTATACAACGAGGTGTAATATTTTTTTATAAGTTTATATTATGAGAGTTATTTTAGGATGCTACATTTCTGGGACAATTTCATTTAAATTTGAAAACCTACATATTTAGTTAAAATACGAGAGTGGTAATTCAACACCAAGCAATTGCATTCCAAATTAAAGAAAAATGATTCCTTCTTTTACTCTAAACATGGATTGAGAAAATACACCCAGAATATGTATCTTTTTGCCGGTCTGGGTGGCTCAGATGGTTAGACGCTGCCCTATTGATCCCAAGGTCGCGGGTTCAAATCCGGCCCAGATCGATGATTTTTAAGTGTGCTTAAAAACGACAGCTCCATGTCAGTAGATTTACTCGCATGTAAAATAACTCCTGTGGGACAAAACTCTGGCACACCGGCGACGTTGGTATGATCCTGGTAATTGACAGCATTGTTAAACAAAATAATTTTAACAACTTTAATACAAAATAACAAGTAATAAGGAAACCTATCTACAAACCAATGGTAATGGAAGTTTAGAGTTGCAAAGTAAATTACTGTTGCCATTTAGGAAAGGTATGTTTTTCGACACACCATGTCTATCTGTGCAGTTCAGTAAAACTATAGGGATGTTAATTTATAAATATTGTCACATTTGTTCAGATTTGCTTTGAATGCCATCAAAAGCAAATCCTTTCTAGGGTTTCCAAGTCTGTGACGGAACTTGTATATGCCTTTTATACAGTAATTGCACTTAAAATCAAGTATAGTGCGTCTTTCTTCTACTACAAACGAGAGCTAACAAAATACAACTTGAACACAAGGTAATAAATAACAAAGAAGTTTATTCACAAACCAATATTAGAGGAAGTTTAGTGATGCACAGTAAACTACGGGTTACCCTTTCGACCTGTCTACCTGAAGCTAGAGATTTCTCCAAACAATGCACAGAAATCTAACACCTAATATTGTGAAGAGACATACAACTGTAAAGAATTACACATTCCCGCTTGTATGCGGAACACAAAAATAACGTTAGTGCATTTTGTTAACAATGAATAACTGTATTTTCTAAATATGTGTTTCAGATCATCAGGGCAGAGGATGGCTCCGTTGACGCAACCCATTTGACAGGTGACAAAATTCCACCGAAGAGTTTACATTGGAAAAAAATACCTGTTTCTAGTAAAACATTTCAGATACTGTTGGACGAAGACGGTATTCTGAACGACATATTCTTTGAATCAGAAATTGAACGCTGGGAAAAGGAAATGATCGAAGGAGTCGCAAATCAGTTTTCAATATACAATGTGACTAATCTCAGCAAGCCTGCAGCTTTCTACAAAACTGAGGTAAGTTATTTGGTAGAAATTATAATAGTAGTCTTGCTGCTTCAGCTATTAGATTGCTTCACGTCATAAGAAACAGATGGTCAACAAAATACAAATATTTGGACTCTACCATCCATTTGGTTGCAAAACATAAGACAGGGCGCCATTCCCTGAGCCTTTCTAATAATAATAATATTTAACGCTCGTTGCTACTACATACGTGCCACAGACAATGACATAGATGTACAGGAAATGATATTTGCGAAAAGCATTTTGAGAAGGAAACGCTTCAGGCTTAAGTTACGGGCATCTCTTCCGCATTTGTCTGTTATGAAAACTGAGGAAATACTTCAAAAGGATTCAATCAGGGAAGACGCTGTTAATGGGATTTGAACAGCAGACTTTCCGTTCATGAATATATAGCTTAAGCACCTTGGTTACTCACATCGTTTTCCTGAGAGTGATAACATTATGAAGTCTTTGAAACACATCCGTTTTCGGCTCCATCTATTAATATCTGCTCCATTTGCATTCCAAACGGACCAAAATATTCCCTAATAGTAACCAGCAATCTTTAAATAACCTAAGTATCAATGACGATAGAAGGTTACTTGAACTTGGGGTACAAATTCTGCCAGGACTGTCCTCCCTGATCTGGGGTTTTCCGTGCAACCCTCAGCCTTCATAACTCGCAAATGGGGGGGGGGGGGGGGGGGGAGGCATCCTAAACTTAGTCCTGGAACATTCCCTTACCAAATTTCCTTTCCCGTGTCATTTCATTTCGTGTATCATTAGTGTCCACCACCAGTGATACCGTACTAAACAGCAAGAAAACTCCTTGTGTAAAGAGAAAGAGGAAGGATACAACTGATAGTTGTGTAGAATAAATCTATAACGTAATAAATACTTCTTTCTTACTATCCAGCTTATTTATTGGAATTTAATGTCCATTTTATGAAAACTTCATGTTAATAATGGTTTTCAGTGCAAATTTGTCTTAAATTCTTTGAAAAAACTGACACTAGTGACACTACAGCTTCCTGTTAACGCGGTTCTAAAATAAGACAATTCATAGGGTATTATAGGATATTTTAGGGTATTTTAAAAACGTTTAAGATTTTTAAAAAGTGCATTGATTACTGCAGGTTAAGGTTGGTTTTCAAGATAGATATAGACATTTTTAATGGTAAATTGCCAAACAAAAGCATTGTAGTGTTTTCTTCAACCGTAAAAATTGAAATTTCCTGTATAATATCATATGTATGCATTGTAGACGCAATACGTATTTGTATTTAAAATGTTATTTTAGAAATTTTACAGAGTTTTTCAATTTAATGCAACTCTGCACTGCTGTACAAAAAAAAAAAAAAAATAATAATTCTTACACACTCTGAAATAAAGTGCTGACCATTACCTCATCTTTTATGAGGGAGTTTTGCTCTACAAATTGGTACTGCTATAAAGTATGGTAATTTTTGTTTGCTCGATCTAAATGTTTTCATTACAAATGCACTCGAGAGGGAACTTTTCTGTGCATGATATTTTCTGGTATAGAATATCACCGATTTTCTCAGAAACTACTGCAAATAGCTCATTTAAATTGTAGTCTATTGTGGATCCACTTTAATGCCAACAAAATAATTGGATAGGTACCATTAAAAAAGCTAATGATTTTTAATGAAAACGTTATATAGCTTTGAAAAATTCGTACTTCAGCAATAAATAAGCCTATTGCCCAAAATGTATTTATTTAAAGCATTTTTTTCCATTTGAGGGCTACCAAGAAGACTAAGTATAATCGTGCAATCAACATGTGGTTTTAATTTACAAATATATAAAATTACTTATGACACTAAATATATAAAATATCTTAAATTGCTAATAATAAGCTTCAAGGAATTATACATATCACCATTTCTATAGTAAAATTCAAGGAATAGCTAAAAACAGAGAAAAAATCAGTGAACTTAGAAGTCATAAATCTACACCTGTAAAATTTCAGTTTGATACATTACATAGTTTATGAGATAACGGGTCATGGATTTAGCAGATTCAACATTGTTTTGATATGCCATTTAATCTCCTCTTTAAACTTCTTGTTAAATTAAAATTCATCAGATGTGGGAAAAAAATTAGAGCGTGAAAACATTCTACTTTGATGTTATTTAATGAAAGAAAATTATAAACATTTCACGTATAGCTTCTGATCATATGTCAGTAATAGCAGTATCTGAATCCATTCGGTTTCATACTTGTTTCTCTCTGTTATCAGCTTACTACTGAAATCCGACGTTTAAGGAATTGTGTAGCAGCAAAACATTCAGCAAGCAAACATTTTAGAAAAGAGATTGGTGGGGTCCTATACCAAGAGGCGTGATATACTTAGATACTCAGCACAAGAGACAGTTTCTTTATTGTCTAAGTTCTGTAATTATATCGTTATCCTGAAAATTGTGAGTTTACAAGATCAAGATTATGTTCGTTTTTCACATTTGTCTTGTTTTGAGTCACAGTCTTAAGTTGTAAAAAGTCCAAACCTAATAGAGAATCAGTATGTACTGAAAGGGAAGTGCAAATTACTTGATTCAAATTATGTAACAAATAAACTGTATTATTACAATACAGTAATGACCTAGTTGTCGACGGGCCCTTAAACCCAACTCACTCACTCACTCACTAATATATATATATGATGATGATGCAGCTATGCAAAACGATTAAATACACATATTTCGACGTAAAAAGGTAAAGTTCAAAGATCCAGTTTTCCTACAGACAAAATTACTTTCAAACTCACTTTGAAACTTCATCTGAAACTACACAGTTTTTAAAAATATACGAAAGGTAAATAGTTACAGAGATAATCTTAAATGAGCGTTTTCACTTACTTCAGAATAACTTCCTTCCCTTTTTATGTTTGTGTTTATAATTACATTTGTTACACATTAAGGTTTACTTTCTTGTTACAGAAATCTCCGATAGGAGAATGCAAAGTTCTCTATGAATCCCAACGACTAGCTTCAGTTGAAGCTCTCTTTCAACAGTACTCACTGAATGGAGAGATTGACAGTCATGTAGTTGTCAGCAAGTCCTGGAATCTCACCAACTGCAAAAAACTGAAAAAGTTTTCAATGGGACTCTCAGATCCACAAAATTTTGACGCTGGTGGCAACGCACAATTTCCTATTACCGTAAGTTTTCATGTTCATTATGTAGGTAATGAGCTTTTTGGTGGAACTTATGCTAAACATGCATCTCTTAGCTTGACACTACATGAAATCTCCAAACTATATTGTGGCAATTTTGAATTGGGCTAAATGGTATATGTAACGGACACCCACGAAGTTAGGTGTAGGCAGACTATGGGCTTCCAGTAACTGGAATACGGCACCGTAAGTATGCCATATAGGCGTTTATGCTTCTACGAGACCACTGGGTGATCAGATCCGGATGGTGATGAGCGTTAGCAAGAACGGGGTCCCTAACGATTCCAAGATGGTGCTAATCCTGATGCCGGCTAACTCTGCCTAAGCCACTCGCATTTTTGTGCGGGGGTGGGGGTTCCCGAGGCAGTCGAGACAGCTCCCAGGAAGATGTTAGCAATGCCGCCAAACCTCAGGGAACACAAATTCCATCATTCTGGTCCTACAGTCCTGAGACAGTGGAGGTAAAACATATGAAAAAAATGACGAGGTCAAGAAACTCGTGGCAGAAGTGGAACTACCTCAGCATTTTCCCACAGAGATGGGAAACTATGACAATCTCTATGGTCATAGTGGCCGACCCACTGGAATCACATCCGGGACCTAAAAAATGCGAGCCTCGCGTATTACTGCGGGGCCATCTAGTTCGGCATTATAAACACAGACTAAAGTTATATGTTGCCAAGAATTTATAGCCATTGATCTTTAAACATATTTTAATCTAAGAACCGAAATTTTAAAACACAAATGCAGTATGTAAAATAAATAATAAAATAATAAATAATTACTAAAGTACCATTATTGGTATTAAATATATTAATCAGGAAGTCTATCACACTATTTTACATCCATATAATTTAAAACTGTTGTCAAAATCCATCAAAATGACCAACAAAATGTTCCTTGTGATGACAAGAAAATGCGCTTGCAAGTTGATTTGCTTTGGAATACTGCTGCATTCCTACAATGCATTGTCCCAATCACAAGGGATAATCAGGGCAAATCTATAACTTTCTGGTTAAAAGGATGGTTATCGTTATTTATTAAAATCAAGAGGCACAAAAAGCGCATACATTTTCAGCCAGTAGTAGCATTGCTGGCGCAAACAAAAGGGTCTCGGCTCTTGGTATTATTAAACATAATTTTCTTCCTCTGAACAAGCTGAATTTGTTATTGTTGTTAAGATGTTGCAAAATACCGCATAGTGCTTAGCAACTTATTAGCAACATTAAAGAGTTGTTAACCTATAACCAGATGTCACGGATTACGTAATGACCGTAAAAGAAAAAAATTGAAGTTAGCTAAGTACTACTCTGGCTACAACTCCTTTAAGCTTTTTAGCATTTTCACTAGCCCATTCCAATTCGGTTAAGTGCAAACCGCAAAAGACCAAACTTTTCAGTCATTTATTTTCCATTTTCAGTTCAGAAATTATGTATTCAAGTTTAACTCAACTACTGAACGCTCTTGTTGTAGAGCGTTACCATTTGGAAATGTTATGTTATTTAGAAAATTACGAAATAAAGTAATTTAATGCCAGCCTGTTAGTGTGATGATAATGTTTCAAAACATATTTTTGCATTAACCTACACTTTATAGGGCATTAAAAGAAAGCCTATTCTGTAGGCTAGGTGGTAGCCCTTTTCCTTTAGACCCCGATTTGTTCTGGAGATTTCAACGTCATAGCTTTGAACTGCTCCATCAAAATCCCCATTGGTTTTCAAACAAATTATGGGGAGCTGAATTACATACTAGGTAATGAAAAGCCAGTTTTTATGTTCCTTGAATGTAAAAATAGACAATGTTTATTGCAGCGCTCGATGCAAAGCAGAGCTCTGATCAAGAGAGACTTGAAGGACTCCATTATCAAGCAGGTGGAAACCAACAGTACCATGCATGTCCCTCCTCAACTGTACAACAAACAAAAGTTCATGGTGGTGACTAATTTTAAGGCAGCTCTGGTATCGACAGTTCAAATCTCAAGTCCTCTACCGGGACCACGGAACCCACAGAACAGTGAAAATGCTGTACGATTACAACGTGAAGTCAATTCAAAATTCACACCTTACTTCAGGAATGAGGATGCGTAAGTATATCTTCTTTGGTACTCTGAAACATTAGAACTCTTAACTTGTATAATTTATTATTCAGGTTCTTTAGTGCACTGGTTTGTATTTCTTTTCGTCCCGCCTTTTAGTTATTAACAATGGAGTTTATTTTCGGAAACTTTATTAAATTCGAATGTATGTAATAAATTTATCTCTCCATAAAACATAAGCTTTACGTTTCAAAAAAAATTTTGTTTTGAATCTTTCACCATGTAAACTAAATTGCACTTTGAATCCACAAGCGGGGTAAGATATTTCAGAAATTGAAATACATAGATATTCAGCACCGATGTCAGGAGTAAAAGTGCAATCTTCCGGGCGAAAGATCTGTGGTTGAATAAACTACCAGACGTATATAAAGACACTACGAGTAGAGTTTTTAGTGGTATCCTTTATCTCTTCGAGGTAGTCTACCTTTCTGGAAGATTCGGCCATGGCTTCGAAGCTCGGAACATCGTAGTTTATCCCTAAAAGAAGCTACTAAATGCACATACCTTCCGCAAAACAAGGGTTCCATTTAAAGTATAGTTAAGGGTAGAGTTACAAGAAAACAAAACCTTAGCTACTTTTACGCATTTTCTGTGGCAAATGTGGTTCGAAAATTATCAAGACTCTGAAACTCTCTCTCCAGATGGATATGTTATTCCTAGAAGTCCAACAAAATGTGTGCAGGATAGTAGTAACGGACAAATCTACCTTCTTTTAATTAAATCACGCAGATTTTAACCCAAACGGAAATACGGAAAAGAGTATTCCTGTAAAGCAAACATTACATTTCACGCACTACGTCTACTTTAATTGATATAGTGATAGATTACAGAACTCCCACAGTCCACTGTAAATCTGTTACATAATGTCTAATTAGTCCGATGAGGACTTCATCGCATGACATGCTGATCTAATATACCAACAAAATGAGAACCTGGCACACACCTATATGGCACTAAATGATTTATCCAAGGACCCATACCTCGGAAGTGCATTTTTCAGACAAGATGGCAGTGCAGCTATTATAATTAACAAAAGAAATACTATTTTATGAATGGCTAAAATTTGTTTATTTCTCCTACGAATAAGAATCTATTAAAGTTTGTAATAGCATTTATTAGTAAGCCATTTAAAATGATTTTATTTTCCTACTGCCTTTAATACAACTATAACTAATCATTTCTTTTCCATTTAGCTCATTTGTATCGGCTTTCGATAGCGATGTTTTCTTGCGGGACCAAAACTACCAAGGGGACTCATATGAACCAGAATTGCCATTCCACATCGCCAACAATGGCGAAAGGATCGGAGATGGATTAGGAAGAAATATAACTGATGTGCTGGTACAACTGGTCAATGTGATATCTACAAACCTGCAGATTGAAGGAAGCGTTTCAGCACCTTCTATACTGACCAACGTGATTGTCTGTGTAAAACATATGCGCACCATGACTATTGAGGAAATGCTTACTACGCACAACATCCTCGTGCAAAAGGAGAATTCAAATCAGGCAGAATTCAAATTGGCCGGGTAAGTAGAGTTTAGGTTTACTACCTCACAGGAAATGTACTCATGTTGAATGGCTCTGTGTCAGAGTAGCCTAATACAAAACCTTCAGAATTACCATTTGATGTGCGGTAAATCTACGGTTACACGTGTGCTAAGCTAGTTTATTGCACGTAACAACTAAATCCTCACAGCAAAAATAATTATATTTCTGTCTGATTCCCATTGTGTTATGGCGTACAGACTGGATTTCATTATCTCTTTTTCACAAGTTGTTCATGCACCTCTGGCACTGAACCCTCGTGTGTAGCTAATATTTAAGCATCAACACTGAACCCACTCCATGTGGTCAAGATTTCGTTTCTAGTAAAGGAACAACACACCAAACAATCCTTCCATATTCTGAGCCAGTATAAGTTTTTATTGAAGCATGAATCAATGCTCCATTTCTCTCTAGTGTATTTTCCCCCTACGAGCGTAAAAGATCTACATCAGCATGACCACAAGATTCGGAACAGAAAGAAACAGCATCGTAGCTGCCTGAAAATGCTAATCATAGTAATAGTAGTAGTAGTAGTAGTAGTAGTAGTAGTAGTAGTAGTAATAATAATAATAATAATACTAATAATAATAATAATAATAATAATAATAATAATAATAATAATAATAATAATAATAATAATAATAATAATAATAATAATAATAATAATAATAATAATAATAATAATAATAATAATAATAATAATAATAATAATAATAATAATAATAATAATAATAATAATAATAATAATAATAATAATAATAATAATAATAATAATAATAATAATAATAATAATAATAATAATAATAATAATAATAATAATAATAATAATAATAATAATAATAATAATAATAATAATAATAATAATAATAATAATAATAATAATAATAATAATAATAATAATAATAATAATAATAATAATAATAATAATAATAATAATAATAATAATAATAATAATAATAATAATAATAATAATAATAATAATAATAATAATAATAATAATAATAATAATAATAATAATAATAATAATAATAATAATAATAGCAATAGTAGTAGTAGTAGTAATAATATAAATGTGTAATTTTTATTTTTCCGGGTGATGGAAGTACCACTTATAGAATTTCATGTTGTAAAACGGGAAGGGATGACCACAGCTTCTTTCCAGTTAGACATTAGGAAATTGGATCACGCAGCGGGAATTCATTTGAGCTATAGTAATAGTGCGAACTAGCTGTAAGTCACCACACAATAGCAGTTCATGTTCCTAGTAATATTCAGCAGTGTTGTCAATCCAAACAGCAAATTAGTGGCGCATGATACCGAATTTTCGACAAACATTTATAAAACTGCATTTTTAGAGTTTTCATTGAAAAAGAAAATCGTCAACATGTGGAACCTGAATCCGACTTTCGTTTCGTCGTTTTGGCCACTCAAATATCTAAATCTGAAGTTGAAATAGATATCCTGATGTGTGTGAAAATAATGTTAAGTTTTAAAACTCGATTTTATGTGCAAAAATTTGATATTGCTGCATCCTTATTCATTTATTTAAAACTTTCAGTACACTTCTTTTAAATTGGATGAAGAGATATAAAAATATATTTTGATATCAAGCATATTCTTAGACTTAATATTTTAATAATGTAGATCAACATGATTGATTTTAGAAACTCATACTAATCACTATTTTTTCGAGAAAAACTTTATTGCACACAAGGTAACATTTTTTTGAAAATAACTACATGCAGTGTTTAACATGTTCAAATGTTTACATTTTCAACATGAGATGAGGTATTTCACATATAACTCGGTTTTCATTTTATGAAAATTATTTCCTTAAAAAGTTACCTACATAGGACCATGAACATGAATTTATTCTCATAATTATGTTAAACTAACCCGTAAAAAGGATGCCAAATAAATTGATTGAAACTTGTAGAAATTGCAATTCAGTATCGAGTACTCTTAAACGAGGGCAAGTAATACCAACTAAAGCACTAGATATTCACTAACATAATACAATATGTTGGACAATTAAGATCTCAGTAGTTTCAAGCCCAGAATACCTTAAGACAACGATCTGCACAAGGAATCTATATTAGTTGCCTATCATCTGTGATTTCGTTTATTTTAGCAAACTTATTTGAAGTTAACTTCACACCACAACTATCATTAAGTTAGGTTGCTATGCAGAAACAGAAACGGAAAATACAGAGATGTCGCAAGCGTTTATTTCTACCATAATTCCCGGTATTTTTTGCTTTAAATAATTATATTTTTAATAGAAAAACTGCACAAAACTCGTGAATCACAATTATAACTTACATATCCTCGGGGACACAGTGATAGATATACCCGCAATTCTTTTCTCATGAAAAGAAGTTTTATTTCTAATTAAAAAGTGCTACTCAATAAATATTTAATGTAGGAATATTTACAAACATTTTACATCTCCAAACATAGTCAACCTATTAGATATAAAACTAGGTTTTAGCCCATTCCATAAGTTTAGAATAGAATGCTCCTGGTTGCCCAACAATAGTGACGACCCATTGTTAACATAGCGGATCTACAGTATAGTCTAAAACCAATTAGGTACATATCTACTCTCAAAATTGTTGGTGTGCATCAAGTGATGTAGAAATACTGGAGTGAATTACGCTTACTGCATTGATATATAAAATGCACATGTCAAATGGAGGCTTAAAATATGCTAAAGGGCAGTAATGTGCAAGCAAGTTTCCGAAGTAGCGACTAAATGCAATTAGCATAAAGCTAGATTACAGTTATTTAAAACTTGATTGTTTTGGAGGTTCTAAATAGCTGAATGTTATCATAACTATTCGTTCAGCATTACAAAATGGCACCGAATGCTACAAGTATCTTAAGTTTTGTCCCCTCTTTCTTTACTCTTTTGGAGCCGGTTTGGATATTTTGACATAAAATTTACGAAGATTATAAGTAGGTTATATGAGCTAAGATTTTTCCATTCGGCCATAAAGAATTAAGAGAAATATTTGTTACTAAACTTCGGAGAAAACTGAAATACCTCGATTCAACTGAGCTGTATCGCGTATTGCACTCTGAATTTCCCAAATGCTAGTTCAGATATCCCCACCTAACCCATCTTAGTAATGTTTAATTCCCGTTCTTAATACATACAGCACCAGATATTGTGGACATTGATAATAAATGCAATGAAGTGATACTTCTATTTCTTCAACTGATTACCCTCCCCTTATGTAGGACTTACACCCCCTAGGACTTATAAAGCTTGTACCTAAGGTCAGAAGCCTGTCAGGGAGCAGGGGAACCTATGGGCCGGGTAGAATGAAGACCTGGAAGCGGGTGGTCATCCCAGCACCAGATATGAGAGTGAGGAAGAGGATAATATAAAATGCAGGTGAAATTATTGGAAAGGCGATGCTGGAGCAATTGGTAGAATGGGTGGCGGGGAAAAACGGAGAACCCGAAGAAAACCCTCCCAGACGCCGCTTCGTCTACCACAAATATCACATGTGGGTCCCTGGGATCGAATCCTGGCCACCTAGGTGGTAGGCAAGCGGTCTAACCGCTCGGACACGGCGCCGCCAATGAAGTGAAGCTTGGTAAGAACACATTCCAGGCCTAAGTTTAGGATAAACCTCCGGCAGTTTACACTTACGAGGACTGAGAAAAACCTGGCAAAGTCTTCAGTTAGGAGGACGGTCCTGGCGGCAGTTGAATGGGGTACTTCCCGAATATACGTTATACGTTACCACGGAGGCATCTCGCTCGTTCCGTTGAGCTATTCCACTCAATAGGTACCTAAAGAAGTAGCACTCTGCGAATGTTTTAGCTCATCATTCATCCGAAGGTGTCATCATTTGTTGGTCATAAATACCGGGTGGAAGGGGAGTAATTACATTAGTTTAAACCAGCGATAGATCTCCATATTTGGAACACATTTTGTATCTTACGTTTTTGTCTCTGGCCATTTCTTACGGAGACATTTTAGATTTCTCGAAAACAGGCTGGCAGATTGTGTGGGTGTTACTTTCCCTAGCTCACTACATAAACAAACACAATAACGGTGCTTCTTGAGAACACAAACAAATACCCTGCCTTGTCCTTCTGTGTTTACTGCATGAGTGTAGGCCAATCATAAAGGTTAGCTCCCAAAACATAAAGCGAAAGCGAAAGTACCAGACCTATTTACATCCATAAACCAGCCCAACTTCCTGACCAACCTCAACGCAACGTTGATGACTTACTGCACGTGTGAAAAAGCTGCCTGGAGTATTCCTTCACATCTTTTAAGTGATTAATTATTTCGAAACTCTGTATGATGTCGCATCGAAGTTACGCCAGAAATAAGTTACTCTACGCATCTTACAAGTAACAAATTGTTATTTTCGTACATTCCTGTGGAATTACGCATCCAAGTTGGACCAAAAACCATTTATTTTTCGAAATTGGCTGATCAAAGAATAAAATGAGATTAGACTTTTTTTGTTTGTAGTGGTTCTATGAAGCACATATTAGAAGGAATGTAATGACTTCCCTTCTATCCTGCATGTGGGTGCCTCATGCATATCTAGATATTATATAGCAATGAATAATAATTTGCAATGTAATTGTCCAATAATACTCAATCTCTAATTCATTTTGTTTCCACAGAAAAGTGTTCCGCAACATTGCTGCTTTAACTGGTACACCATACAGTCTACAAGCTATTTTCCTTTGGCTGAAGAGAGAAGTAATTTCTATACAAGAATTTGCACAACACTTCTCCGTGCAAAGGGAAGTTGCTTTTATTCCGAATTACAAATACCTAGAAACACTGAGGGTAAGTGCTCATTAAGGTTACATGCCTAGTGCACTGCAGGTTAGATAAGTAATTATCATTACCCTTCGCTTGATTTCTCTCGCGGAAATCTGATTATGTTAAGAAAAAATGAACATCATAAACTCCACAGTAAATTTTGATTTATAGTGACTATTCCACTTTTACAACTTCATACTATTTTTTAACTGACAAGATGCTACAAAATGATGTGTTTGGACGAATCATAGCTACTCATCCCACATTTTATGACCTCCCTACCATGTCTTTGCTTTTATCACCTCCGTAGCATCTGTGAATCTATTTGAGATCGTAATTTGCTCAGTTAGATGCTCAAAGTTAGTTTTGCCAAAATAGCAGGGCAACAAACAACACAAAAAGAAACATTATATAGAAGCAGTATAATCAATTTAGAAAATTAATTAATATTTTATTGCAGGTATTTCTTGTAAACATTGTGCACTTTCTTTTATCGCGAGATAGTTAATTAAATCCAACTAGAATTTTTATTTTCTCTAGATACATAAACGGATCTAGCGAGGTTACTGATACTAGGTACCAAAGGCGTAGCCAAAAGGACCAATTGGTGAGGTTCGTAGGGCATTGTAAATGTACTTTGATTGAATAAGTTAATTCATTCGTTTATGTTTCATTCAAGAGTTTTAAGTACATGCTTCTGTCGTCATACACATTAGAAGGCACTGAGTCTGTGCACTAAATGGGGAGCAGTGAACTCTTAAGTGTCAGATAAGAGTCAACTCTAGCCATGTATCGTTGTATCTGATCGCTCAGCTGATAAGCGAGACAGGTTTATCCTTACCCTAAATTTTCGTCACTTCGTTGGACATATTTTTAACACCAGGGTAGTATTCATAAACCATATGCTTAATTTCTCAACAGAAAACCCTATCCAGAGTAGACTATATATCTAACTGGCAGAAGACCTCATTTAGGAAAGGAGCAAACAAAGGAAGACCCGATCTGACGAACTGTCAGTACATGCCATTCTGTCAAGCTATGATTAGATGCTTGAGGTAAACCTAAGATAAGGTGTATCACTCGTGAAACGAATAGTGCTTATCTGGGAGTCTCATCCCTTCTCCAACGTAAATTGGGACATATAGCCTCTTTTGAGTATCCACAATCAGACTACAATTCTAATAGTGCAGCCACAAAGAAAATTTTAATTTAGAGAGCTCAATCTAAAAAGTATTAAAAGATCGTAGACAGAATCATCCAAAGACTTTGTACAGATCTTGCACAAAATAAGTTAAATTGTGAGTGTTTTCAACCTAAATTTTCTTGAAATTCTTCAAGAAAATATACCCAAAATGTTTACATTTTTGGAACTCCTAAGGCCGACATAAAAGCCAGAGGGCAATATTTCTTCTGGTAAGGCGTGTCTATCACACCAGGTGGCGGTTTGGGATTGTAACTCCGTTAAGAAATGTGATTCGCTAGAGTGAAGTGCAATTTCATTACAGGAATCAAACAGGCTTGTTCAACCAATTTCTAAAATAATTTTCCAAATTATTAAGAAAAGTGTACCTGCACCCAAAGATTAGAACTGGATTGTAATATGTTTACTGATTGTTTTACTCATTCCTGAAAAAAAATGCCTTCATACTAATTTACACCACTAAATCTGTGATTTTTCAACATACACTACGTTCAGGAAATGATAAAACTACTGGAAGCAATTTGTTTTACACAGAAATAGACCTCTCAAAAGAAAGAAATTAATTTCCATGCTGAGCAGTAATGTGAATCTGTGTTTTGTCAACTAAATATTTAAGCTGATAATCTCTTACCATAAAGACTTTACATATTAAAACTGTACGCGTATGAAGGTGGAATCAAAGAGAACTTGAGTAACGAAATATGCCTTACATATTCCACGTTGAACTATAAAACATGGCGGTTTCACAGTTTCGAAATGCATTCCAATTTTTATTTTTCTGCCTTCTAATTAATCTATATAATTGAAAAGCTTACATCCCTCTCTTTAGAAAATATTTAGGTACATTTTGTTTCAACGATTTAGTACTATAAATTCCACTGAAAAACTAGGTATATGTTTTAATATTTATTTTGGTGGCGTTTAACGGCCATTCTTACTGCATATGACATCAGGGGCGGTGACATTAGTGATACATTAAATAATAATTGGGAAATGAAATTTGGGAAGGAAACTTTGCAGGCCTTTGTTTATGGTACCTCCTAGGCATTTGCCAATTTTGAGGACTGAGGCCAGTCTGAAAAAATCCTCAGTCAGGAAGGACGATGCTAGTGTTTAAAATAAAAATTAGGTCAAACTTTTAACCCCTAAATTTGGAATTTGTGCTGCTAGACATGTGGGAGGCACTTGAGTATTCATAAATTTGGTTTCTAATGCCTTATTTTGTTATTACAGCAAATAGCAATTGAAGTGGACAAAATACAACATCCAGATCCGCAAGCACAATATAACCTGCGTGCAACTGTAGGTCTAACATTCACAGATATTCTCCGAATGGCGGGACGTAAACACACACAGTTAACGAACAGCGTGGTGGAATATTATACTGCACGCCTGGAAGAGGCAATAAAGGCAGATAGGAATGAGGAACAGCAGTTGTTAATCCGCATACTGGGAAACATTGGATCTGAGAGCATTTTGAAAACATTTGAAGAGATCATTAATGGACAAAGGGGCATGACAGAGCACATGCGTTTACACGCGTCAGTCTGCTTGGACTGGCTAACTGCAAAACATCCCAAAGCCATGGCGAAGTACTGGTTATCCGTTTTTGCTAACACCACTTTGCCACACCGATTGCGCTGTCAAGCTGTTCCCAACATAATGAGAAGTGACCCACCAGCATGGATACTCCAGCAACTGGCAGGAGCAACCCGTAACGAAACTAATCCTCACGTCGTTGCCCAGGTGCAAAGCGCCATTCGGACCGCTGCTCAACTTAGAGGTCCCTTCAATGAAAAGCTGTAAGTATCAATACACCTTTTACTTATATTAATGGAATTCTATGCCTTGTATGGGTAACTACGGCTACAATGGGGGGCGGGGGTTTATGAAAGCAATAAGCATCAGGCTAAAAATGAAATTTGGGTTATATAGCCCACAAGATTTCTTCAGAGTTAGATTTAATGTTAAAAAGTTTAATCATAATACGATGCAAAAAGTGTTGTATATACCATTATGATCATAGTAAAACTAAGCTTCCTTTTGCATTTCACGAAAAAGGAAAAATTTGCGCCTTCCAGTATTCATTGTAAAATAATTCAAACACTGTTTAACATGAGACATAATCATTATATAATGGTTCATAGGTATCCAAGAGAGAGTTTTATGCTATTTGGCCTAAGTGGAGATGAAAAGCCATGTTAAACTTCCTAAGCTCATGAGCCATTTTCTCAGAAGTAGTTTACGATATCGGCTGAACTTTGTACACCATGTGAATCCATCTACGTTCTTTAAACGCCTTCAATCTCTTTGGATGCCGCGTGTCGTATTCCACACATGTATTAAGGTTCTCTATGCTCTAGGAGCGTATATGTAAAATCTGGCCTTAAGCAGTATTGAACTCACGACTAATAAGGCCTGTTTTTTTCTTGAAGGTCATACCTTAACTGTCAGGCTTAAAAGCAACTGAAGTTGGATCCGAAGAAGTTAAAAATAAATCATCTCAAGCGTGGATTAAATCAACGGCCATAGGAGTTTAATTTGATACTAAGGATTATGTTTCCAACGTGCGCGATTTTGCGTTTCTTGAGTCCCTTGTGCATTACTAATGTGTACACTTTATTTATGGGTGTGTGAACTAAACATAAATTTGTAATTTGTGTTTACTTCTATTATTCTAGTTGTTATATCTATTTATTTATATTTTGAAGAGTTACATATGTGTTAAAATCTATATCATGCATAAGTTTTACTATAGACATTTGTTTTTAAACCGAAAAAATGTTTCAATGTATAACAAATTATCCCAGTGTCATTTTAAAAAATGGCCAGAGCAACATGTTTTATTATACTTAAAACTGTGCATACAATGTTGCCTATAGTAAATTTTGTTCTCATATCCTAAAGGTATGTATTAAAACAGTTAAAGAGAAACTATACCAAAACGGAGACTTTTTTACAAACCAATTCTTTAAGACAATTAGCAAAGTAATCAGAACTATTAGTCAGAATGGGTTCAAATTGTTTTAGGTACGACTATTCTGATTAGTTCTGAAAATCGGGTATAAATTGAATAAAAACCAAAGAGTGTCCCAAATCCTTAAAAGTGATCTTATACAATGCATAAGGCGCTCAAAATATGTACCCTTTAATGTTAGACCATCATAGACATAAGTTGCAATATGGCATGAGCAGCAACTCTTGGGCAAGTGACCCAAACATTTCAGAGGGGACTAATCAGCAGTTGAGTGCGATGTTCGGCAGCTTTCTGAAACAATTAAAGAGAGAGGGGTGAGGGGGGAGAAAGAGAGAGACTGCGAAATATACGCCATTTACCTCTTCCGGAATGGAGAATTGTTGTCTTACGACTTGTGTGCACTGTTGACATCTGCAGATAACTTTTCCATTGTCCTCCGGTATGCAATAATATAACACTTTTCCCGTATTATATACATAGCAGTATCAATAAACAGTTTAAAAAGTTTTTTTCTCTCATTTTAGTGCACGAAATGCAAGAGCTGTCAAATCTCTGCTGAAACCTGAGGTAGACGACGCCAGCTATTCTGGTGCACTATTTGACAGTTATAAGATAGATGGAATGGATTTGTCGTATACACAATTATTGAACTATATTGGAAGCCAAGACAGTCTACTGCCATCTGCATTCCAGTATTTTGTGAACAAGAATTATAATGGTTACAGACCCATAGACTTTCAGGTAAATATGCGAGACTTAAATTAGTACTGTGATCTATAAGAACGCTAAATAGGTTTTATATTCTGTAGCATTTAGAGATAGCCATAAGGGTTGGAAGTTGGAACTTTGTGTGACTGGTATTCAATGTCAACGAGTATGCAACTGAGTATGCGATTGGAATGTTTTTGTACTTACACTTTAGTTTCAATCTAAAAATGCATTCCATGATCAAAGAAGGTCAAAATACAATGGGTTATCTTTAATCTGGAATTAGTCGCTTGGTGAAGTGATTAATCAAAGCACATAGAATCCCAAAACTAGCTCGCCTTGCTTGTTTACCTCCAAAATCTTAGCACTTGTGTAAGCTTAGCACATATTTCCTTAACCTAGTTGAGGGGTCAACCGAGAGAGGCAATTCTGACAAATGTCATTTATTTTGCCTTCGTTGACATAAAAAGGACAATGCTTTTTTTTTTTTTTTTTTTTTTTTTTTTCATTTCAACCTATTTACTGCATTTAGAAGAGATGTCATTGGTGGATTAATGCTTAGTAAACCTGACGAGAACTTGACTGTAATGGTGTATATGGCTCTATTTCAGGCTTCAGGAATGGTAACCAGTGTTAACGACACACTTGAAGCGATCGTAAACGCGCTCTTCAAATCGCCCGCTGTGGCCAGTGAACTAAATATTCCTACTACACCATTCCCAGGAATACACGTTCAAAGACGCAAACCGTTTGAGGGTAACATTCATATGGGAAGTTGGGGTTTCCATTCTTTCGACGCCAAGAGTTTGGAGAAGAAAATTGCCGGTAAGTTGCCCACTTAATAATTTTTCAGTGAAGTAGTTCTTATGTCCATTACTACATCCATAATATATTTCTGAAATGCTCTATAATGATTAGTGTCTCTTAGTACATGTGCAACAATTCCTCGCGTTATTGTTTACTACAATTCTTGGTTTGGTGTACATTTATTCTAAGAAAACAAAGACCAAAATAGATGTCTTTAACTCAAAGTGATTTCCAAAATAATGGCTGTCGTTTTACCACAAATTATATGAATGCAAACGTTCCCTTAACTGCATAGTTTAGCATAATTTGAATCGGTTCTTTGATGTTCACCATCCAGTACTTTAGGTTATTTAAGCGAGACCAAAAAGGCGAACTCAGTTTTGATCAATCCTGGTAACTTACACTAGTATTAAAGGAACTGCGTCATCTCGGCATCCATTATGCCAATATTTGTAATCTGTTGGTGCAAATTTTAATACAAAACAATTTGAGAGCTTTCGTCAGCAAAATCTTTGGCCTCTTTATTCCAACCTGTGAGGGTTATGCACTTTGCTTAATCAGTGGTAATGTGACGCACCCCGAGGAGAGAGTACAGGGGATTGCACTGACCTGCGGCTGAGATTTCAGGAACGATGTGGCACTCACATTAACTACTGGAGGACCGAAATGATCCAAAGGGAAGGGGAGCCAGGAGAGCGACAATAAGCAAGAACTCTTGTCCTGAACACAAGTTTAGCTGTCGATTTCCTAATCTCCTCAAAGATACAACCTAAAATGTCTACATTTAATTAACTGTTGAGGTCGTCTGACAGGATACGTTTCTGATGAGCATGGTTGCGTGTGCGGAGTATGCCCAACACGTCGACCGTAAGAAACAGAACCGAGAGAGCCGCAAAGCTAAGAGAGAATCAAAAAGTGCCAAAAATCCTCTCCATTTACGTTTGTAGAACTAGATCAGCAAGTTTTGGGAACAACGCCCTTGAATTACTCTCGGATTCAAGATGCCCTCTTTCCTGGCATAAACGTCCAAGTGAACGGCCTACATTATGTTCTCAATGAAAATGTATTCATTTCTCTCTAATATTTTAATCTTAAACGATTTATCCGTCACAATATTATATTTGACGTTAACTTAAGAATATAGTTTGTTTGATATGGGATAAATGATTATGTTATGAATGTTTGAAAACAGCTAGTGAAAGTATACAAGCATTTATGGAAAATTAGTCTTCTCAGTGTTCCTTATATAGCTGTGTATAACTTAATTAACGCTGGTTGTTTATATAAAAGTCAAACAAAAGCTTACCTTCAGTGCCTTAGATAAACTTGATTTGGTACCACAGGAAAACTATGAATTTACATGAATGGTTAACTTTCAGGAATACCCTCAGAATGTACTTTCAAGAGTTTCACATTTCAGCAATGTTACACTTTATAAACAGCCTTGAAGAAGATCACATTATAGTTTTAAGCTTTTTTATGCCATTGAAGGCATTGTGTTTTATTCAACTGACTCATATTTTGAAAATAGATTCCATCCTCAGCTTAAGTCATCCAACATAGCTACACAGCAATTTGAAAATTACCCATTATTTTAATATCTCCCTTACTAAAACATTTACCTAAACAGCTGTTTTCAGTATATAAATTAGATTATTCCGAGTGTAAGCCACAATGTCACTAAAAGGAGTTCGAGTTTAAATAATTTATGCTTTCATTTAGTATATACATTTATTTATTAAAAAAGTCATGTTAATGGTACTTATTTGCAGGGCTCTTGGTGAATGCTGATGGCAGAAGCACATCGGTGGACACGATGAAGATATCTAATGCCAGAGAAGTAATATTTGCTGTCCCCAGCGGTGTTGGCCATACATTCGTCTACACTTACACCTCAGTGCTACTTACCAACATTAAGGGCAATGTACGGCTGCAGAAGCACTTCGACATAGTTAAATCACATGGCAAATCTCCGGCATCGAAATCCAGATCTTTGTCAATAAAGTTAAATGCGGAGTGCGATGTCGATATCACGTAAGTGAAGAAATTCAATATTCCAATATTTATTTGTTACTAATTAGGGTAAAAGAATTTAGTCGCCGTTCTCATTTGCGACAGTGGATACGTCGCAGTCTTTTAAACTCCGTCATTTCTCGAAGACCTTAGGGAGAAACTAAATAGCCAGTACATAGTCTGCCGCAGTTCTTCATGAAATGACAGAGCTTCTTAAGCCTATAGTGTACCCCTAATCTAACTAACCTACATTAAACTGACCTAATCTAAGTTTTCTCTACCTTCCGGTTTTTAGACGTCCAATCAGATGGTGTAAATGTACACACTGCGAATAACACGATGTTTTCCAGCTCTTTGTTAATGTTCAGCATTTTACATTAATCGTTAGTCTTTGGGACGAATTGAGTCTGAATACTAGATTGACAATACCTTTAAAATATTTAACAAGATAAGTATCAGATGCCTCATGCCGAAATTCACCCTAAAATTCCCGTGAAGGAAGCAACGTTGTATAAGGAAGATGCACCCAGAACATTAGTTTGTCCGTTTTAACAGCAAACTCTCGAAAACTAACCCCAAATTTCCCATATAAACTAGGTAGGAACTATTCCTATTAACCAAGTCGATTGAACAACTCCAACTGCTAACTGGATTGTTGCTCGAGATGTAAAGACAGTCGCTAACATTATCGGTCTCAACGGTGGTGGAGGTAGGTTCTCCGTCCAGTTACTCGAACTCCGCATGCTAATTTGAAGCACGCCTCTGAAGCAAGGATGTACATCCCAATCGCATACTCAGTTGCCGTTAAAGGATTCCAGCTTAAATTTCGGCACCTTACACACAAAACTGATGGGTGACGTTTCGATTGTGACCTCCTTATATTACATCACCTTCTGCCATACAAATTTTAGGTTGAGTTTCCCTTGTAAGGGATATTTCCTCTAAGCACTACTTATGAACAAAAATTTTGAGGAACTGGATTCCCAAAGGTTTGCTTTTTGTTATACATTTCAATGTAACAAACAAAACGTGTTTAATTGGTGTGTCAGAGTTAGTGATATTTAAACAACCAATTCACTCTACTCTTTACCTAGCATTTAGTATTCTAATGCATCAACGTTTAATTGATTCGGTTCAGCTATTGATGCGAAATATGTTTGGATTTAAGATAAATGAAAATTTTGAAATATTTTTCTAAAGGAAGCGTACAATCACATCATGCCTGAAACGCATGTTTAAATGTTTAATCGGCAAAGCTAATCTGAAGGTATAATTTCCCATACTCCACAACAAAACAACGAAAACTTGCTGGACATAGCAAATTGTGCACCTGGAAATAGCACTTCTTGCATTAGAAGAACAAACCCTCCTGTTACAACGAGTTATGCATAAGCCTAGATCTGTTCATGGCTCTTCGCAGTGCGGAATAGTGGACAATAATTACAATGTAATATTTAACTACATGAACATTTCCAAATGGGTTTTCGGTATGATGAGTTGTGTGACTATTGTAAAGAATGTCATTGAGTTAGTAATTAATTAAATAAGTCCCTTTAAGTTCATTCCATTTAAGTATATTCTAATCTAACTGTGCAGCATTTACCTCTATGAAAAAGACTTTCAGTATGAGGTGATTGGTGTTGAGCAGCTGGTATACATAATCTTTATAATCCTTCAACTTCTCGACCAAAGGAAAATTGAAAGAGTAACTTATGAAGACCGTCATTTTTTGACATTTACAGATTAGCAATGCGTGAGGAGAGCAAAGTGGGTTTTGTCACGCCATGGAATTCGCTTGACTACATTAGTGGTGTGAACATTAACACACAAGTTAATGCTCCTATTGATGCGTCCGTCGGAATCGAATTTAACAGCGAGTGGAATGATCTCCAAGTAAACGCAGAAGTGAGTCTACCGAAGACGAAGTCCGTAAATATAGTTCATCGTAGCTCTGAGCCCTATGTGTCCAAGATTTGGCTGCTTGGTGACGAAATCACTACTAGTGGAAACCCAAATACCACACTGCTTCACACTAAACCTCCAGTCACGGTAAGTAGATGGATTCTGTCAGCTCAAATGAGTATGGCAAATAATGTTTGGCAAAAAACGCTACAGTAAAACAAAACATAATATCAGCAATGTCCCATGAATGGGTGCTGCATACCACTGACAGATTCTTCTTAAATTTTAAGTATTTCACAATTTAATTCGCTTAAGTGGTGGCAAAATGGCGAAATATACCAAAAAATGACACTTTTAGCTCTTGGTGCAGTCTTATTAACTGCAATGCTCCTCTTCAATTGATACATAGTTTATAATTAACAGCATAATGCTCACGTTTTAAATACATCTTCAAAACTGTACGGCATCTGTTATTTCGTACTGCAGCACTTGACAGAAAAAATGCCAACTCCTACACGCTTTGGAGTAGAATGTAGGGGAAGTCGTATTGTTACGTATGGAATATTCTATGTGCTTAAGCCATCTGATTTTATTACCTTTGCAAATATACGAGAATTTGTTCTTTGCATTTATGCTTTACAGCTTTTTCTGTGGATGACATTTTCTGATATAAATGAGTCACTTTCTCAGAAACCACTGACGATAGTTAAATTACGTTTTAGAATGATAGAAACTACCTCTGAACACCATTTTGGATCTATTTTGCTGTTAATAACATTTCTGCTAATTTAAAAGCAGTAAACGCTCATAAATATTAATCAAAAGATGGTATAATTCACAAAATAATCTTTTCCTCCATAATAAATTTATTTATTGTGTAAAGTAGATAAATGAACTCAAAAGGCACCTGTCTATATTCTGTAAAGGTTTCAGTGTGATACATTAAACCGTTTCTAAGATAATGGGTTATACATTTAGTAGATTTAGCATTGGTGGGATAGGATTCTTAATCTCACCTGTAAGAGTTCAATATTAGCTCATATTCTTCAGTGCTTTCCTCCTTCAATTTGTAATACTAGGTGTGTGCATTTTACTGAGTATTTACTGAAACCTGTAATCTAACACATGCTTATTTAATTATCTATACGAATTCCAGGTATGAAATTTTTAGCAATGCGTATTTCTTGTTTTATGCATATATGTTGTTACTGATTATTGCAGCCAAATGCTTACCAATACTGAGGCTAAAGCTTGTTTTATTATAAAATGAACTGCTGGAAGTCTTATAGTCTTCGGTTGCGTAGTAGGTTTTAACCGGATCGCTAGAGTTTAGACCGTATAAGCACGCATACACACTATCATCCTAAGTTTAGTAAGACAAATAATTTGTTATTAATCATATTCACATGAGTAGTACCAAGAAGAGAATTGGCACCATTTAATGAACACATAGATATGCAAATGGCTTATGAGGAATGTAGGTTCATTTTCATTTCTTTCCATTTTGTATACTCCGGTTTTCCTTCAACCACAAGACTGAATTTCCAGCTACAACATTTTAAATATTTGTTCTTTCACATTATGCATTAAAATGTTAAAGATCCACCTTTCCTATTTTAGATCTGTCCGTAAGTATATTTGTTATAAAGCTCCAAAATGCAGGTTCAGAAATTATTCGGATTATAAAGTTGTCATAACACACGGTGTTTCTTTGAAATGACCAGCGTGAAACTCAGTGGTGTTTCCCTTTCTGTTTTCAGGCCAGCAGCTGGTTCGGCAAAGGTTCGACTGGAATGGCCATGCGACTTGATTACTACTCCGAAATTGATGCTGCCTATGAAGGCATCCTTGGAGAAGAACCCCCATTCCTACAAGAGAAATCTTGGTGGTCTGCGGCTTACAGATGGCTGTATCAGCAATGGAAGGGTTACAACATATTCTCATTAATTCACTTCCCATTCGCTTCCAGAGATATCCATATTAGTAGCCTCAATGTCACACATGACCCTTCGGAAGGTACCGCAAACACTGCACGATTCACTTGGAGAATTGGAGGTAAATTTACTAATCCTTATATAAATAGATACAAAATGTTGTTTCTACTAGTTGAAAACAACTGAGATCCATTCTTCACGTTATTATTTAATCATAGAGTATACTTTATGTTCATGGTTCAAAGGAAAGGTGTGAATATCAAAGCTACCCTTAAAATGCAAGCACTTTTTAAATATTTATTTATTAGTATCCTTTCTATCTTAAAGCTTTGCAAATAGCTTGCATCATCATCATCGTGACTATTCCTGGCATTCAATTGTAGACACAAGGCAACAGCATCATAGTCAACAAGACATATTCTTCCTCGTGAAAGATTTGCTAACAATGAGGACTTGAAATCTGCAGCTGATGGCTATTTTGCAGAACTTAACGGTTCTCACAATAAAAAGGTGTCGATGTTATTGAACATCACTGGCAAAAGTGTATTGAGCTGAAATTAGACCATGCAGAGAAATGCAGATGTATTTTTTTCCCAAAATGTTTGTGCTTTCTTTGTTAGGTTGGATGCTTCTGGGATAGTCCTCGTATTTTGCACTTTTTTCTCTCTTGAGAATAGTTAATTAGGTCATAATTCCTTCAGAAATTGTTTATTATTCTGTAAAAAACAATCCTTAGCAAGTGCTTTAAGCTCGATCTAGGGTTTATTTCCCCTTTTATTAGTGATTCAATTTATCTGGTTGTCCGCGGGTAGGAACCAACCTGCAGTTACCCAAAAAGATAAAAGCGGAAAAATGATTCGTTCAGTAGTTTGACTTATGCCTATTTGTCCTAATGATAACGTTTCAGAAACAGCCTCATAAGATAAAGATGAGTGGAAGCGGGTGTGGAATATTTTTCTTTCGAAAAAAAAAAAAAAGATCATGTTAAATTGGAACCTCAACTCCCGCGGCTGAAAACTTGCCTTTTCTTGATGCAAAACTGGCCTAAGTTAACGAGCTGATGTTAATGCTTGTAATGCTTTTATTTTGCAGTGAACGAGCTTAATAAATGAAACTACATTTTTTTGTGAATTTATGGTGCCATAAATCGTAACCCTCAGTTGTAAGTGAAATCACTTTATTTGTGTTTCAGGGTTTCCAACACCTTCTGGAATTATCGGAGCCATAAGGTCTCACAAACAAAGATACCACCCTAAGAGTCTCGGCGTGCCACTCGCTGTAGAAGTTCCATCACAGCAACAATTTTCTGGTAATTTATCTCTTGGAACATATTCAATTTTCCTTTCAATTCTGCAATAACTTCAGCACCTTCCATTTTGGACTTTTAGCAACATTATTAATACAATATTATAAACATTAACTAGGGACACATAACGAAGGTTAGTGTTTAGTCTGAATGAATATCCAAAGCGTAATCATAGAAAATTCTAATTCTTTCTACTCTCGAAGTATAATTAATAGCAAGTTCCCTCATTGAAATTGTGAAGTTATCAAAAACATTATTTTTAATCTAATTGAGAAAGTTATGTATAACTAGACCTGTGATCTCGGAGATCGATAGCAAATGTTTCTCTAATGTATATATGATTCCCAAAGCCGCCGGCAGAAGAGTGCACGTCATTGAAACATGAAACCACCCTTAAGAAAAAGCTTTTGATTGTCCTGGAGCGCAATATTTTAAAGAAAACTGAAGAGGCAGTAGCTCAAAGTAGTTTTCTTCTAGTAATATAGCAGTTTATTACCGTACTACCACTCTCATTTAAGTTGCCGGTAAGACCGACAACTCACTCTATATTCAGAGAAAACTAATAGGGGCAATGTCAATATCCGGAACAGCTAACAAACTTGTCGGGAACTTAAATGTGGTAAGTCATTCATTTACAAAATAAAACTTAACATGGATGCTTTATCTTATAGATTAAAAAAACCAAAATTGCATCCATGTATGAAATAAAAACCAAACTAATGGAGCTGAAATCACAATCACATACGTTCAGAAAAAAAGCAGTACAGCTCAGAGCTGACAGCTATCTATTGAACAACAAAATTTACCTGAGAAAGTAGAAAATACTCCAACACATATATCTGTTTTCGCAGTGATCTTGCTATCGGGCTCGTTTATGCATTACAAAAATGCATTACTAAACACAGACATCCGAAGTGAAATGAATTGAAATTATAACAGATTACATTATAATGTTATACCGAAAGGTACTCTAAACAAACTTGCAAAATACGATAGCAACATTTCGTCTGCTCAAATGATTTAGCTTGCTAGTCCTTGAATCTGAATAATTTTCTTTGAACTAGTAAAGACAAAATTTTAGGATTTGCAGCCTCAAAGCAATTTAATTCTACCGTTGGATGAATTTTGAAAACTTTGCAGCTTATAACATAGTAACTTAACGTGCTATCTTTGAATTATACATGTTAGAAAGGATGTTTGTATACAATTTGGTGTTTGTAAATAAAGTGGATTCCAGATTATGATTTTTAAACAAAGTTTTAAGCATTTCTATAAGATGATTCTTAGATGCAGCTTTTAACTACTGTATTTTTTGCCACGGTTATTCCACTAAATTAATTTAATGTAAATAAAGGTTACGGGAGCAAGTAAATTTGTATTCTGCTTTAGTTGTTTTAAAAATTGTGTGCACAAATTTGATGTTACAAACTCAGTGAAAAATGGATGGCGTCCAAGAACAAATATTATATAGGTGGCTTAAACTGGTATATAACGGATAAATATCCTGAAAAGTTTACAGTAGTGGCTTAAAATTGCACTGTGAAGGTACTTTAATTTTGGCAGATGTCTAAAATTTATTGGAGAAAAACCATTTCTCAGTTGAACTTAATTGAGTTTTTACGCGAGAATCTCAACTTCGTACATATTGTGATAGAAGTAATTTTATCAAAATGGTCTAGAAGAATCATATTCAAGAAATGGTGTAAAGACCTCAAATATATTCTTAGCGTTTATTGTCATTTTTTCAATGATAGGTTGCCCTAATAGTTCATCAATCCCTGGTGTATTTACCTATGATATCAACAAACCATTTGTTGGACAAGTAAACTCACTCTTACTGAACTTAAACAAGAGAAAGTTATATCTTCGATAGCAATGATTAAAAGTTTAAGCATATAGCCAATATCTCAGATGCAGAAGGTGTCATGCTGAAAAGGTTCTTTGGGAAAAAGGAAAACGCTGAAAATCTCACTAGTTGTGTGTGTGTAAAACAGTCTTTAGTTCCAACGTAACGGTTGATTAAGGTATTAAAATATTAAACTGGAAATAAATAGGTGTTTGTAGGATTAGAACCAAAATTTGTGTAAAATATTAAAGTATTGTTATGTTTTCATAGCAGGCTCATACCAAAGCCAAGTTCTATGGAATGCAACGTTTGAGGGAGAAACAGTCGCTGTGTTTGGACTACATGGTGCTCTTCGCAGCAATGAAATGAACCAGAGTTTCAACTCCACTGTACAAATATGGTCCAAGCCTGCTGCCAAACAGCAATTTAATGTAAGTCCCGCACATCCCTCATTTCAACTAGCTCACGTGTAATTTAAGACGTTTATAGCTTACATTTAAGGATAACCGCGTATAAAATTTACAAAATCCACAATTTCATGTTGATTCGTTTGAAATTTTAATTTAACCACCAGAGTTTAATGTATATAACACATATTGTTAAACTATTTCCAGAGATGTTCATGTTTGTTTCTTTTTAAGGTTTTTAAACATTGTTCTACTGGACGACCTTTTAAAAAAAACAGCATTTTATAACTAAACTCTTTAATACAATTCTGATAAACTGTAGAAATGAATTTTTAATGTTCCTACATTCTCTGTGAATGGAACTTTGTGGTAAAATGACTCGTTTCCTCAGAAAGTATACAAGATAGCCAAATTAAGCTTTGTTATGCTAAAAACCACCTGTTATACATGTAATGTAACGTTCATACTACCGTACGTGTTTAAAAACAGTAATTGCCGATCATTTTTAATCAAACGATAGCAAAATGAAGAAATTATTTTAATGTTATCTTCCTAAATAAACAAACCTATTTGATAAAAGTGTGCTAAGGGAGCCTGCATCTACATTCTTTAAATAAACTCTTTCTGAGATAATGGATCTTAAATTTAGCTGTTTTAAAATTGGCCTGATAAGGAATTTTATCTCCCTTTAAAAGTTGAGTTTATACCTAAGTGTTTCATACCGCACACTGCTATCGGTCAGCCAAATGAGTACCATTGTGCTGTATAAAACAGACTCCTAAGCTGAGTTGCAATTTAAGATATTTCTAATAACACTCATAAAGGTTTAAGAGGTAGAACTGGAACTTAAAAATTCAATGCCACAACTGGGATTTGAACCACAGACCTTCCGCTTAAACTTTGCCCACACACGGCTTGTGTGTTTAAAAACACCAACAGTAAGTTTGTTGGCATAAATAAATAATAATTACTCATAAAGGTATTTGCCCTTGTAAAACAAAATATCTAGGGTACAATCAAACCAGTATGTTTGGTTTTAAAATGAGTAGTTTTTATCTATTTTTAAGTTTTTAAGGAAACAATAGATTTTTTTTTTTTTTTTTTTTTTTTTTTTACATAAAGACTGCTTTAGAAACAAATGTGGGTTAACAGCCTTACATGCCTTCAAATCCTCAAAACAGGATAAATATAATCAAATGTCACAACCCCAACTGATTAAAGATTCCACCACAAACTTCGCCAAAAAAACAGATTCCATCAGATAGACGAAGGCTGCATGTGTGAACTCCACAATGAACAATGTGAAATATACTCAGCTCAAAATTACAAAAATAGACAAATATCATTAATCAAATTTTCACTAAATTAAATTAATACAACTTTATATTATTGTATATGATTATATTTGCACACTGTGAGCATTTTCTCTAATAATAAATAATAATAATAATAATAATAATAATAATAATAATAATAATAATAATAATGATGATGATGATGATGATGATGATGATGATGATGATGATGATGATGATGATAATAATAATAATAATAATAATAATAATAATAATAATAATAATAATAATAATAATAATAATAATAATAATAATAATAATAATAATAATAATAATAATAATAATAATAATAATAATAATAATAATAATAATAATAATAATAATAATAATAATAATAATAATAATAATAATAATAATAATAATAATAATAATAATAAATAACAATAATAATAATAATAATAAAGAGTTAGTTGTTGAGCAATGTTGCATTTTAGCGTTACTAGCTAATGTTGTGAATCTGTTTCAGGCTGCGCTTGAACTGTCACTGCAAGTACCACAAGTGAGCATATTGAACTTCAAGCAAGCTCTGTGGAAAAGCCCGAACTCAACAATTGAAGCATTACTCACAGTTGCGCGACCCTCTTGGAGCAAATCTGCTGTCGTCATGCTGTCAGTAAGTAGTTTTTATCTCTTACAAATAATACTCTGGAAGTTTAAAACTCATTGTAATTCATTTTTTTACACTAATAATTTCATCAACCAGAGCATAGCATGTAATTTATTTGTGAGCTTCACATAGTATGAAAGGTACGACACTAAGTATATTAAAATTCAACGACTTTCTACTTGATGCACACGATTTATTTCATTTTGATTAGCACTAAAAGCGGAATACAACCACACTACAAAAGTTGCCGTATATCCCTTGCTTGTAATTAAGCCCGCTATTGGTACTGACTCCATCCTTTTTAAGGGGTAAGAATCATTGTTATGCTCTGAAAATTTAACTCAAATGCTATTTTGGGGGGAGGGAGGGGGGGGGAGTACATCGGTATTTGAATCAGGAGTCACCAACTGAATCAATTCACAGTAACCATATGAAGATGATATATGTGATTTTCGTCACTAATCCGAGTCGTAATACAAAGGACAGTAAACGTTACTGTGTGTGGTGTGCTGAAAGACCACTGTTTTTTTCTAAATGCAAAATGTTCATTTATTTCTTTTTTTATTTATTTATAGGAACGTTCAAGACCACTTAGAGTGCTGGGATACCAGTAGAAGTCACATGTTATCATAAGAGCTACAAAATGCAATGAAAGTTTTGCTTTAAGCTATGCGAATAATTTCCACTTTTTGTGCAAAATACATACCACGGTTTTCAAAATACTGTTTAGTGCTTTCGCCATTGAATTCGATATTGTTTTACACTACTAGTTTTGACTGTGTAGTATACCTACTCCATGGATGAAGTATGTATCCCAATGTATGTAAATTTTTATTTTAGAGTTTTAACAAAATGGGTTCCTCAATTCGAATAGAAATTCAAAAACTTTTTTGCTTCTCCACATATCAAATGGAATAATTTGCCTCTCTCTTTTAACTCAGATTTTAGTCCGCGATGAATGCTCATAGAAGTACATTTCATATTATATGTAGTGTTTAAGCAGGAGTGCAAGAAGTAATTCGCCTATTCTTCCAGGGTAAATTGGGTAGAAGTCCTCAGCGACAGGAGTACATAAGTGAGTCGCCAATAGCCAAGGCCTGTCTAAAGGAAATGCAGTCAGGGCTAAATATTCTGCGTGCCTGCCAGAATGCCACCAATTGGGCTAACTCGCTGGATGCCTTTGAGCTCACCATTCGCTACAAACACGTTCCAGTTGAACTCAAACGTGCAGCGTTCGCCGTGTATTCTACTGTTCGTCAAGCTGCCTTTAGCCAACTTGAGGAGGAAGTTTTCTTTGTGAACCCATCTGCAAACACGATCTCTGTGGGCTTGTACATAAACGATCAAAACACCGCCTTCAACTTCAGCCTGCAGAGTAGCTTAGTGAATGCCAATATCACCAACTTTCCACTGCCTTCATGGGCTAAACCTATTGTTCCCAATGCGGGCAGAAGTTTAGCAGATCGTATTGGACAACATATCTACCCGCTAAATTATGCACGTAAGTACTGCTAAGAATGAAGTTATTAACAGCTAATATCTGCAAACACACCAACAAATAGAATTGACGGATCGAGAAAGTATTTTTTTTTTTTAATCTAGAATAAAATTCGGTAGAGCAATGAATTTGTAGACTCCATGATAGCTCAACTTATTACTAGGTTATCGTATAACTATCTTGGAATTTTGGACATCGGCGTTGCTTATTTAAAACAAGAGTTGTGATCTTAATATTGCAGTGTCAATGAAAGAAACGGAAATATTATATACTTCGGTGATGTTGGTTGGTTACTGCCTACATTTATGACATTTGTAATAATACGTTATACTCATGAACTTAATAATCTCACTTCTATACCAGTTTTGTATTCGCAACTAGGTACTGTAATTATCTTCCAAATCTAATTACTAAAGGTGCATTATTATTATTATTATTATTATTATTATTATTATTATTATTATTATTATTATTATTATTATTATTATTATTATTATTATTATTATTATTATTATTATTATTATTATTATTATTATTATTATTATTATTATTATTATTATTATTATTATTATTATTATTATTATTATTATTATTATTATTATTATTATTATTATTATTATTATTATTATTATTATTATTATTATTATTATTATTATTATTATTATTATTATTATTATTATTATTATTATTATTATTATTATTATTATTATTATTATTATTAATATATAATACCAACTTACTAATTAAACCAATTACACATATTTTGTGCTGTCGAAGAGACAGCAAAGATTATATGCAGGAACGCTAGTTTACCCACTTTCTTGAGCTATTCTAAGAGTATTTTTCTTATCAACAGCTTCATTTGTACTGGACCACGGTCGTGTTATTACCTTTGACGGTAAGGAGTACCCTTTCAGAGCATCAACCTGCTGGTACATCGTCCACGCCTACACCCCGAAATGGCAAGCAGATGCCCCCATTGACCAAGAACAAGTCTACCAATTCAACGATCTGAGGCATCTTGTCCTAATTCGTATAACAGAGGATGGTCTTGTAAGTAACAATGATTGAAAGTTGAAATTTTGATTTTTTGATTTAGTGGGCTACTGCACACCGGTTTTGTTACTTTTCTGCCCTTTTCCCCCACTTTTAGTATAATATCATAACGGATGCGTTCAGCTAATATTTAGATATATTTTATTCATCAAAATCAGTGATAGCACCTATTCACTGCTGGCCTAAATATATTGGGGGTTTCTCACTTTTTAACACATTCTATTAGTTTAATAAATAAAAGGTATGTGATTTTAAACTCATCCACAAAGATGAAATTAGCAAGATATAGGAATTAGGTGGTAAGCCTGGCTCCATGCATTTGTGATTATATTACAGAAGTGGCAAGGAATTTATAGAAAGCGGGAGAAAGGCAAAAAGCAAATAAAACTCATAATAAACTTACCTATTCACAGAGAATGTTGTAAATGTCCTCCATTCTGTTCACGCATTGTATTGCACTGTTAAAACCTGCTTAATAATGAAAGTTAAGTCAATCTGCTTCTTTTAGGTTTATCTGTATATGCTGTTGACTTTGCGTACACCAAAGAAATAATTGGGTTCTCCCACTTCTTGTAACGTCACAAACAGGACCAGTCTCACGAACATTTCTGAAATTGTAAAGATATCCCAAACGTAATTTAAAATTTACAAACAGGTCTGTAGGTTTTGTTTAACTTTGTCTACGTGTTCACCTTCTCAAAAAATATTCCCCATAAAAAGCTCAGGTTGTTAAGTCCAAAAAATTTCCGGCTTAAATGAAAACACATTTGCACACTGGCAGAGAGAGTGTGTCTCTGACCATCATCCACAGCCCTTGTAACAACAGGGATGGCGCTTGGGACGCAGAATAAACTGGCCTGTTTTTGAAGACACTACGCCATAGACTTAAACCTCTTAGACCCAGTTGTAGAGGTTACTTTACTACCATTTCAACAGTGTCTTAAAAGTTGTTCACTAGGAAATTCCTACATACATATAGCATCTTTAAATATTCTACTCACAAGAAATAACAACGAAATGAGAATAACAAAAGAAACCAAAAAGGGTAAAAAGGAAAACCAAAAGGATGGGTACGTTTTCGTGTACTACAATTTACATGGCAAAGCACTTACGCAAATGAACTGCTTTTATTTCTTATTCATGTCTACCAATTCCTTATGTGATTAGCCTTTGTCTATTAAGCTGTTGCTGTAACGCACTTAATACGCCATATGTTTGCTAATAAGCCCACCATTAAATGTTTAATTATCTACAACGAAACATTGAATGTTTTCCCTCGTAAATCTCAGAGCATATGAAAAGTTCCTCTCTCGCATTCAATTCGGCAAGAGGAATGAGTTACTAAGAGTTCATTAAAATATCTCTTATTGTTATATGTTTCCTCAACAATGAGTTTATCATGATGGAATCGGACACAAGGCACAGCAAACCTATATTATGATAAGCCTTCCTCTTATACTTCACGGGCCTACCATCCACAAGGAATTCTCCACTCGTTCGAAAATGGTGTTTCTTTCGAGTGTGTAAACTTAGTTGAATGAGCTGGGGTATTTCTCATAAATTGAAACGACTTCGGCACAAAGTGAAATTTAAGGCAATTTTCAGATGTAAAACTTAAAGTGATGGACCTTTATTTGGCGCGCGGAAGTAATGTAAGAAATGTAGGAGTCGGCGACATCAGAGGGCACAAGGCTAACTTACCGAAACTTCAACGCCCCAAAATAGCTCTAAAATTATTTTGCGCCAAAATCGTTTTAAATTTCTGAGACTTACATCATCCCAGTCAGCTAATCTTTCAACAGGAAGAAATACTAGTTTCCTTTAAGCAGATGTGTACCATGATAATATTTTGTTATGTGTGTGTACGTACGAAGCTGTGCTTTTAGTGTAATGTATTTATAATCACAAAAATAATGAAATAAATGTTTGAAACAGAAAGGGAATAGTGTACTGAGGCACTGCAGATGCAGATTCAAATTCAGTAAACTTGAAGTCGCTTTTGTACGTCATCTACTAGAAAACGTACAAATTTTCACGAAATATTTTGTTTTCCAAAGTAATTTTATCACACGTCTTGCATAACTTAAAACTCCTTTTATTAATTTTGGAGAAGGAGCACAATGGCCATAGAAGTATATTTTCTTATGAATGGTACCGTTCTTAGGAGATCATTAGTGATTTGGTGCAGGTTGAAATTGTACTGCAAGCGTGGGTTAATACTATAATTGCTATTATTGTACTGTTACAGTTGGAATCAAAAATCATAAACAACAATTTGGTAGTGGAGCTAAGGGGACAACCAGACACTCCAACACCTACGATTTATCTCAATGGTAATGTGGTTGACCTTCGACCGAAACAACTGGCTTCCATTGATGGAGTAGATATGCACGTTACGCTTGATGGTTCAGTGGCTTTGCATTTCGGAGAATCTCACATCTATGACATCTACCAGGATTCTAATAGAATACAGATCATACCTCGCCGCTGCTTGATGGGATCCAATTCGGGCCTGGCAGGTAATTTCAACGGAAACCCCCACGACGACCTCTGGTCTCCCAAAGGCTGCGTTACAAACGACCCCGAAGCATTCCAAGCCGAATGGGCAGATTGTGAACTTCCCTCCAAACAATCAAAGTGTGTTTTTATCGAAAATGATACAGTTAATCCTCCCCAACCACGCCTAAGACCCCAAAGTTTCAGGTCTGCTTATACTCCACTTTCAGCTAATATATTTGATGACTTTGATTCCTCTAGTGAAAGCTCCGAGTCGCAAGAACAATCCACAGAAGGTGTTAGATCATTTCTTAATGCAGAAGGACGCGCACCCCTATTTAGTTTTGGTGGACAACCATCTCCAGCAGCTCAGGCACCCCATTCAGGATCTCATGGTCATGGAGCCTTCCCTCAGGAATCGCAATCCTCAGTGATCTACAAGCCCCAAATACTAGAGCACAAAGGATCTATGTGCTTCTCAATCAATCTCGTACCGAAGTGCAAAGCCAACTATAAGCCGAAAGTCCAGAAGATGCAGGAAGTCAACTTCTACTGCATGCCTAATGACCAAAGAGCCCAAAGGTTTAAGGAAAATGTAGAACGAGGCCTTAACCAACAGGAGCTGCTGAGGAAACCAGTGCATAGGAGTATGTTCACACTTGCACCAGTAGAATGCAGCATTCACTAATACTGTTTCTGCAGTGTAATGTCGTCCGTCATGGGTAAACACCATTACTGTGGCACTTATTAGCTTAGTGTGTGGCATTTCAGATGTAAAAGCAAAAAAAAAAAATTATATACAATTATTTAAAATTGCAACAAATAAAGAAATATACATCAGGGATAAATACTTTTCATTCATCCTTTCCTTCCATCTATATCCCTACTAACATTATTTTACCTCCTCACACGTTCGAATTTAAGAAGTAGTTTATGACTGGATTAGTAACACATGTGTAGTTCATTTGCTAAAGCCTTACACGCGTGCTCTAATACCCTTCATATGCTTGTAGCAAAAATTCTTTCCATACTAATAATCCCGGTGAATGAAGCTAAAATTCTTTTAATATATTGGGACCGTAGCAATAAGGACTCTTAGAAATAAATTTTGGAGAAGCAGCAGTCAATATACTCATGTAATTTCTCCGACGTCTGTGATCACTGTCTGCGTTTCTTCTATAGAGCGGACACAGATAGGAAACCTTTCTTCACTTTAACCGCAAACCTCTTCGAACTTTTCCTCCTTATCATCTTCTCCGTCCCAGGGCTGCTCACTTCCTATCAAATTTGAGAGAAGCAATTTAACAAGTTCTCATATAGGAGTACCTGTCGATAAGCAGCACAATTTTGGGTATTGAGTTTTTCCTGTGGCTCAGAATTAATTTATCTGTAGGTGTTCTTATCTGAGACTAAACGAATCTCCTCTCTATTGTCTTCAAGTCTGCTTACAGCTGAGGTTGCCCACTTTGTCACTGAGCTTCTCACTCAAATTTAAGCCTTTGCCTAACCGCAATAATTCCCAAGATGTTTGTGGATAGATTGGCCCTTGGTGTACAGAAACTGGACCCCTATAAGAGAAATGCTGAGCTTCAGAAAATTTCTTTCTCCTTTCCCTTCTCTTCAGCACCGTCAAATTCGCCACATTTTCCAGAAGGATATATTACTTTCACTGTAGGGCAAGGCTTAAACTCAAACGTGCAACTGTATCCTACGTAGAGATCGTGTAATATACGATGAATACAGAGGCGATGTAATCTATCCTTACAATATTCAGATAAAATCACAATAGGGTAATTAATGAAAAATAAATATTTGAAAAGCAACTTGGGTAAGGCATACCTAAACCGATAGGCTGGCTGCAATGCCAATACACAATTACAAATGGTTCATAATGCATTATTATGTATATTTATTGCTATCCCTTCAAAGTCCTAGGATTCCCTTATTTATTCCAACAAAATAGGTGAGACTATGAGGACACGATTATATCACTCCACAAAATGAATATAGTACACGAAATGAACACAGCATAATACAAACCAAAGGCTTTTCCATAATCCATTACAACCGTGTTATATCTTCTGCATATTAGGCCTTGCAGTAAGACTAGTATGTTTTACAGTCTACAGTCTACAGACCACTGACTGCAATTATTGGCAGCTGAAGTGCATGTGCGTTCATGGACATCTAACAGTACACGAACACATTTGAGCACTTTCAGTCGTGTTTCGTGACCAAACTAATCATAGCTGAACATGAAAATTGCAGCGTTCAAATTCTAACAGTTCATGAATCGTGTGATTGACGGATCTTAACGAAGGCTTCAGTCAAATGTTTGATATAATCCCGTGTCACCTTGAATACACAACATTTGAGATAACGCATCAACCAAGAGAATTACATTTAGTTTATGATAATCAAACTGTTCTTAAATGTATTCCTTTTCCAAGAGCCAAACTATCAAGGCCTCATACTACAAGTCATTTCTGTGGTCCTTCTACATCGTATAGCTCGGAAGAGATGTCCAGCATATGCGTTAAATGTCCGGCTCACTCGATTTCTGTTCCTGAGACTTGATACCATCACAAAACTAAACAAGTCATTGTGTGAGAAGCCTTATGCAAGGACATCATAAAGACTGTTGGCACAGATTAACGAATTCCACCCACTAGAGCTCTTCGGTGGCTTACTCATCCTCAGTAAAGATTTTGGAGGTTCAGGTGCGAATTTTGAAGATCGTTAGTCGCTGGTAATTCCCTTCCATGTGTATGCTGTGTATAATAAAGTAAGTTACGTATCTTACAAGGGCCGCGCCGTGGCTGATGAATTATACCGTTTTCCTTTCACCAACGCGGCCCAGTTTAGATCCCGGGAACCCGCATGTGGTATTCGTGGTGGACGAAGTGGCGTCTCGGCGGATTTTATCCGGGTCACTCTTTCCACCGTCTGCTACATCGTCCCCTTTCCATTCATCCATTTCGCCTGCATTTCATATCATCCTCTTCCTCACTCTCATACGTGGTGCTTGGCTGACCACACTCTTCCAGGTCTTCACTCTGTCCGGCCACATTTTCCTCTACTCCCCAACAGGCATCTGACCCTAGCCACAGGCTTGTAAGACCTAGGGGTATCAGTTCTCCATACGGGGAGGGTAATGAGATAAAAAAGGTATCTTACGATTTTTCTATGCCGTCATTTCCTGTACGCTTAACAAGTGAGTTCATTCTATTGACCTTTAAACTTATTTACTAGTTCCTGCAATGTAATAATAATAATAATAATAATAATAATAATAATAATAATAATAATAATAATAATAATAATAATAATAATAATAATAATAATAATAATAATAATAATAATAATAATAATAATAATAATAATAATAATAATAATAATAATAATAATAATAATAATAATAATAATAATAATAATTTAATAATAATAATAATAATAATAATAATAATAATAATAATAATAATAATAATAATAATAATAATAATAATAATAATAATAATAATAATAATAATAATAATAATAATAATAATAATAATAATAATAATAATAATAATAATAATAATAATAATAATAATAATAATAATAATAATAATAATAATAATAATAATAATAATAATAATAATAATAATAATAATAATAATAATAATAATAATAATAATAATAATAATAATAATAATAATAATAATAATAATAATAATAATAATAATAATAATAATAATAATAATAATAATAATAATAATAATAATAATAATAATAATAATAATAATAATAACAACAACAACAACATACACATTTTAGTAACATATCAACAAGAGGTACTCATGCAGAAACCGTGCCGTAAGAACATATTATGTCAGCATAGCTACTCATAACCTCATTTTGCCTTGCTAACTCCATATCAACGCACTTCAGAGCGTATCATCAATATAAAGGGAGAGCAGAAAACTTACGAACCGGCTACGTGGTGTTTTGCCTGTCCGTATCCTCGATGCTCGTTACCGTCTGCCGCTAACATAAAAGGGCGCAGGTGAAACCATACAGCATTTCTAAAAGTACTTTTAAAGGCTTTGCTAGCCAACTTTATGAGAGGAGATGCTAACTGCTGGCCACTGTCGTTGTCCATATATTTTTGGTACATCTTTAGGAAACTATGCATCACGTGCCGTTGTTCACGTTGAGAAATGCTGGCAATTTCCTGCGGATATTTTGTTTTAATCCTTCCAGTGTGTTTATGGATTTTTCTTGTACACTTAGGTAATATTTTAAGTTACCCTAGAAATATAAATTGCTGGGGGTTAGTTTGGGGGACTAGTGAGCTACAAATTGCTTCTGATAATTCTGTCCTGAAGCACACTTTCAATTGTTCTCATCGAAAGATTGGCCGTATAAGCGGTTGCAGAGCCCCTTCAAAAAAGGCAAATTCACGCTCCGTGACTGTTAATTCCTTAAACATGGGGGCAAAGTTGTATACACGTACGTACGGGTGTCAACTGTTGACTCAAAAAACATTGGACCTATAACTCAGAACATAATATTGTTCAGGAAGTGTCCCTTGTGCTGATTGCACGTTGATTCTTCGCCGCACCCGTTCGGCTGTTTTTTTAGGGCGGCGCTGGCCCGCTAGGGAGTGCTGTCGTCTTGCCCAGCTTACGTGAGGGAGCGAGAGAAACGGTAGTGTGCAGTGGTCAGTCGCGATTGTAACCTCCTGAGGTGTGTAGCTTCTCTCTCTCTCTGTTCTTACTACTACAGCCGTAAGTATGCGGGATCGATTTTCTGTGATATAATGATTTCCATGGGGCAATTATTTTGTGGGGTTAGGTCGTCACCTACGCGGACAATAGTAAATTCAGGTTTCAAATAGGTAAACCGGGTGTATAGCCGTAAAATGTGTTCAACTCACTTCATTTATATTCACTTTAATCGTCCACTGGTAATCCTTATCATCCTGTAAAACATGGAGACATATGATTGTAATTTCATCAAGCCTGAACATTTGTAAGTTATCATTAATTAAAATTGTATTGATCCAAATCTTCCATTTTATTTCTATGAAAAGGGGGGCACTCCTTTGACAGAAAAGGTCCTGCCGCTTCCCCACTAGGGTGATCCTACTTCCACGAAAGAAATTGACTACATCCCGTGAAGGGCAGTGCAATTCTCTGATAGCAGAGCGTGGTTACTTTGCAAAAAGTCGTAAGTGGGATTATTAGAAAGATAGTTTGGCTTTTCAAAATTTGGTTTGGGTTGGAAGACTAACAAAATGGTTACTGTAGTGGACGCGGCCTTTCTACGGAAAGGTGAACTAAACTTTGAGTTGGCTATACGAGGTGGAATTTTGATTCCGACCGCGGATGTTGCGACCACATTGGAAGAGTTCCGTAAGGTGAAAGATTGCCCCATTAGATGGTTGAGTGCTGGTAATGTGCTGGTGCAGGACGCGCCGGGTGAATGCGAGAAGGCTTTGGTCGAATTTAAAGAGTTGTTTACTGATTCCGACTTGGGAAAGGCACTCACTAAACAGCAGCTTAGAAGGCTTTCTGCGAGGGTGACCGATTATATTCGAAGACTTGAATACCTCGTGAAATACTTTCCTGACCTTCCTTTTGGAACTTCGTTGCTTCAGTTACACGAAGGGTTTCAGTCTATTTGTCAGAGTTTGGACGGGTTAATGTCCAAAGATGGCGGCCCCGAACTATCCCACGAACAGGTTGCCGAAGTTTCGAGATCGATAAATCCCCCGGGCAGTGAACTGGTATCGGCATATCAGCGGATTAAGTTGTTACACCCGCTACAGGAATTTGTTCAATCCCAACCTGATTTTGTAGTGACAGATGTTACAACGGATGTGCAGTTTCTGAGATTTTTAGTACGTGCGAGTGAAACAGCGGAAAGGGCTGACGTGCCGCAGGTTGTGTTGTTACAGGCAATTGCTAGCAAGGTAAAGGGCATGGCTCTCAATATTTTGGATCGATCTAAGCAGGCTACGCACCCCATACGTGCTTTGCACGAGGAAGTGTTAAGATGTTTTGTCTCTCATAGGGCGCTAATGGCCATAATTCAACAAAATTACTTGAGGCCGCAGGGGTTTCAGGAACCATTTTTGGAACATGTGGATAGGGTTAAGCATTATGCGCGTGTATTGCTGCTGCCTGATAGTGAGCAACAGGTGTGTGACATCGTTTTGTCAGGACTTACTAGGGAGACACGTTCAGCTTTGATCTTTACCAGCCGTCCCGTTACTTTTAGTGAATTGGACTCTTTGGTGCCGTCATTGGCCGAGCTTAACGAAGCCGATAGTGCATGTGGTTGCAACATAACTCGCTCTCCCCCGTCGTACCACGATTGAGTTTGCCTTCTTCAGCTGAGGTGCCTCCTCAGCGCAATGTGGCAGGGGCGCGTAATTGTTATAGGTGTGGAATGGAGGGGCATTTGGTGAGGCAGTGTCCCCTTAAGCGTAATCGCCAACCTCAGGGAATAACATTTACCCGTTAAACTGGGTAGCTGCCGAGGCACATTTGACGCCAGGGACAGGGCAGAAGCCCTAGTGTTAATGCTATTTTTGGCCAGGTCAAGGGACTCCCGTTTGATTCCAAGCCTTTTCTACACCTTGTGGTGGGGAAAGTACCAGTCACGACTTTGTTGGATACGGGGAGCAGTTGTTCCTTAGTGCAGGAGAAATATTTTAAAGAGGTATTGTCTAAGGGTGGGTTGAAGCCCGAGAGGCAACCGCTACATTGTGTTTCAGTAAATGGCCAAGAGTTTCAGGTCGAAAACAGGGTGCTTCTTACTTTGCGATTCCCGCAGTTTACATGGAAACATTGGTGCTACCTGTTACCAGGGTTACCTCACCATTTGATTTTAGGAGCAGACTTTATGGCTCGGGTGGGGTTGACCTTTGACTTTGCTAGGCGTGAGATATCTTTTGTTTTTGCACCAACCGTGAAGATCTCCTTCTATCGCAAGCGTATGGTACGATATTCAGCTTCATGTGTACGAAGCCATTCAGACCTTCACTTAAGTGGTGGTAGGGATAGCTTGACCCATTTGACCGAGGAGCAGCAGGGTAAAATGGAGAACTTGTTACAACATTTCCACAAGTTATTTTCGGGGAAGCCGGGTGTTACTAATTTGATACAATACAATATTGAGCTAGAGGATACCACTCCGGTAAAACTCCCGCCGTATAGGTTGACCCCTCCTAAGATGGCTGTTTTAAAGCACAAGATTAACAAAATGTTGGAACAAGGTATAATTCGGCCTTGTACATCTTCTTATAGTAGTCCCATGTTCCTAGTGCCTAAAGGGGATGGAGATTTTAGGCCCGTTGTTCACTACAGACGTTTAAATAAGAAAATTCGTTTGGAATCCCAACCTATCCCGGATTTACATACGGATGCGCACCATTTTAAAGCAGCCAAGGTATTGACCACCCTGGACCTAAATAATGCGTACTATCAGATTCCCTTGTCGGGAGGGTGCAAACACGTGACCGGGTTCGCGACCCCTTGGCGCTTGTACGAGTTCCAAAGAGTTCCTTATGGTTTAGCCACCGGTGCCCAAGTTTTAACTAGATTGCTCGATAATCTGTTTTCTGACCTTAAATTCGAGTATGTTTACAATTATCTTGATGACGTAGTGATTTACTCGCCAGATTTTGATACCCATTGTGACCATTTGCGAGAAGTATTTAAACGGCTGGAGAGTGCCGGGTTGACGCTTAAGAAGGAAAAATGTGTCTTTGCGACAAGTCAGATTTCTTTCCTCGGTCATATAGTTTCACCTGCCGGGATCACCATTGATCCGGATAGGACCAAATCCATTAGGACCTTTCCGCCTCCCAAGAACGTGAAGGCTTTGGCGCGTTTTGTTGGCATGGTGAATTTTTTTAATAAGTTTATCCCAATTATGCAGCCAGGGCGGAGCCTCTGAATCGGTTACGCCGAAAGGGAATACCTTTCATTTGGACCCAGGAACAAGAAAGCGCTTTTCTAGATCTCAAGGAAGCAATCATGAACCCTCCGGTCTTAGCATTTCCCGATTTTAGTAGGCCTTTTATCTTGCAAACCAACGCAAGCAAAGGAGCCTTGGCCGCGGTCCTTTTGCAAGATTTCCCCTCCGGGCGTAGGCCCATTTATTATACCTCAAAAACTTTGACCGAGGTCGAGCGCAAGTATTCAGTCTATGAATTGGAAACGCTCGCGGTACTGTTGGGATTAGAAAAGTATAGGCAGAATTTAGAGCATGTAGAATTTACCCTGGAGTGTGACAACCAGGCGCTTACTTGGGCCCTTGCTACCCCAAGATCTACTGGGAGGTTGGCTCGTTGGGGCGTGCGAATAGGATTATTTAAGTTTACGCCCGTACACATCAGGGGAGCTGATAACTGTTTAGCGGACGCCTTGACACGTGTTTGCTGAACCTGACCCTCCCTCTTCTAGCCTGACGTTGGACATAGGCGTTTGCGTAGCTTTTCCTGAATTGTACACCAGTATAGGTGAGCACCAACGTAGAGATGTGAAGATTAAACAGATAATATTAAATATTGAGAGAGGTCAATGCGTAGATGGGTATTTTCTTAAGGACGGGGTTTTGATGATTCGACATAACCGGGATAATAAGACGAAGGTAGTCCTCCCCCAGTCTTTAATACCTGTGGTGTTTGATTATTACCATAATTCACCGTTAGGGGGACATTTGGGTATTTCCAAAACCAAAAATAAAATCACTGAATATTTCACTTGGCCGGGAATGGTTAAGGATATCGTCAGTAGGATTAAATCGTGTCATGTTTGCGCCATGGCTAAGCCGGCCCAATGTGCCATGTGGAGAGGTTTGGCATGCGAGGTGGCCACTAGGCCCTTAGAGAAGTTATTTGTTGATTTTGTGGGGCCATTTCCCCGCTCGGTTCAGGGCAATACTTATGCGTTAGTGACTGTTGACTCCTTTAGTAAATTTGTGTGGTTAAATCCTTTACCCAATGCCAATGCCAGAGGCGTTATAAAGGTTTTAGCTTCCATTTTTGCGGCCTTTGGTGCTCCTCGTTATCTGGTTACGGATAATGGCTCTCAGTTTACCTCAAGTGTTTTCAGGAACTTCTGTTTTGGTTGGGGGGTCAAAACTATCAATACCACTCCGTATTACCCTTGCCCTTCACACGCCGAAAGGTTCAATAGAAACCTTAAGTCACCCTTAATAGCATATCATCACGATAACCATTCAAAGTGGGATACCAATTTACCACGTTTACAGTTAGCCTTTAATTCGGCTCGTCATGAGTCGCATGGCGTTACCCCATACCGGTTGATGTTAGCTTACACGCCTAATTCACCATTAGCTAATCTTTGGCCCTTGAATGATTTGTTGCCCCAAACGTATACACAAGAAGAGATACGTAAGACCTGGAAGTCCGCCTTTCGTAATCTCATTAGATCCCATGCTCAGGTAAAGCGACGCTATGACGACGGCAAGAGGCCTTCGCCGTACGCTATAGGTCAGAGAGTGTTTTGTAAGTTCTTTACGCAATCGTCCAAAGGTAACGCGTATGCCGCCAAGTTGGCCCCGAGGTATGTCGGGCCGTATGAAATTATAGATATATATAAAAATGTTTCGGTACGTCTAAAAGACTTACGTAATGGCAGAGAGAGGAGAGATCATATTTCACAATTAAAACCTTTTGTGTAGGTTAATGTGTAGAACCTCCCTTCTACTTCATTCATTGTTGCTTTTCGTTATTTGTTTTGGTTGGTGGGTTGTTATGATGTGGAGTTATTGTTTGTTTATATTTGGTGTTTGTTTTCCTTTGTATGTTATTGTTATGGTGTGGGAGGAGTACTTTATTTTGTTATGAAGCGTGCCTTGTGTTTAGCGGGTAGCATACCTTCACGGCTCCTAGTTTTTCGTTCCTCCCCGCGCTGTTGTGATATGTGTGTGTGTGTTTGTGGTATGTTTGAGAAGTGTTTCTGGAATGTTTAGAGTGTGTGTGTCTGGTGGCCTTTCTCGTTTACTAATTATGTGTTATATGTTTTGTGTTTTTGTGTTGCCTGGCCAGTAAGGGGGTTTTATATGCGCATTAATTTGTACAAGGCCTTGTTTTTCAGCTGATCATTTAAATAATGTATATTGAATGTTATTACTTTTGTCATTCTTAATGTTACCTTTATATTGTTATTGTTAAATAATTGATATCAAATGTTATCACTTTCTGATTTAGTTACTAAATAGCTTTGCATTTTATATTGTGATTGTTAAACAATTTATTGTTAATTGTTATCACCTTTTGGTGATTCTAAAATTAATTTGAATTGTTATTTCCTATTAAATATATGTGATTGTAGATAGCCACACTTGGTGGTAAGGTAAATTGCCCAAGGTTATATGCCATTGATTCTATCTAAGAGTTCACTAACAGCCTATTTGAAATCTGCGAATATTCCTTTTTCTGCCGGATTTGATTTCTGTTTACAGCCTCACCAATCCTTTGTCTACCCCTCCGAAAGCACCTGACCATCTCAAGTTGGCACTGTTGAGCGATGAATCTGGCGATCAACTTTTGTTATGTTGTAGCTATAAGAGCCAGAATGTGGACTCCTGGTGAACAGAGTTCCGCAGTTATGATGGGGCGCCGTTTGCGTCAGGTGTGTCTACGTCGGGTGTTCACACACAAGCATCTTGGCGACATGACGCCCATTTCAGCGAGTGCTAGGACTCATTCCCAAAGTCAGGATCGACGGCCTTCGCACTCGACAACGTGGGATTCTTCTGACGAAAGACAATTGGCGATCAACTAAGCCCCTCTGCCAGTGAACAAGTGTCCCCAGTGTTACTGTGACCCCAACAGTGAATTGGTGATGGTGATAGTGTTCTATGCCAGTGATCTCACAGTGACCAAGACAAAATAATCTTGTGGTTCAAGGTGTATCCTTTAAGTTCTTGGCTGTGTCTTAACCATGTTTAATCTGCCTTTATCCTATGGTGAGGTGATGTTGTTAGATGGGGGAGGGGGTGATTGTGCTGATTGCACGTTGATTCTTCTCCGCACCCGTTCGGCTGTTTTTTTAGGACGGCGCTGGCCCGCTAGGGAGTGCTGTCGTCTTGCCCAGCTTACGTGAGGGAGCGAGAGAAAGGGTAGTGTGCAGTGGTCAGTCGTGATTGTAACCTCCTGAGGTATGTAGCTTTTCTCTCTCTCTCTCTGTTCTTACTACTACAGCCGTAAGTATGCGGGATCGATTTTCTGTGATATAATGATTTCTATGGGGAAATTATTTTGTGGGGTTAGGTCGTCACCTACGCGGACAATAGTAAATTCAGGTTTCAAATAGGTAAACCGGGTGTATAGCCGTAAAATGTGTCCAACTCACTTCATTTATATTCACTTTAATCGTCCACTGGTAATCCTTATCACCCTGTAAAACATGGAGACATGATTGTAATTTCATCAAGCCTGAACATTTGTAAGTTATCATTAATTAAAATTGTGTTGATCCAAATCTTCCATTTTATTTCTATGAAAAGGGGGGCACTCCTTTGACAGAAAAGGTCCTGCCGTTTCCCCACTAGGGTGATCCTACTTCCACGAAAGAAATTGACTACATCCCGTGAAGGGCAGTGCACCCTTCATGACGAATAAATTGGTGTATGTTGCGCCAAAAGCGGAGAAAGGTTTCTCAGAGCTTCAATAAGAGATTACTATCTCTGGGGTAAATTAAAACATATAGTGTAGAAGACGATCCCACTCATCCAGGAAGAACTAAAACAAAATAGTCACCAGGAAATTGCCAGCATTTCTCAACGTGGACTAAGGCGAGTGATGGATGGTTTGCTAAAGAGGTGTTAAAATGTATGGACAGCGACGGTAATGAGTTTCAGCATCTCCTTTCATAAAGTTGGTAAGTAAAGCCCTTAAAAGTAGTTTTACAAATGTTGTATGGTTTCATCCGCACCTTTCTATGATAGCGGCAGACGGCATCGAGCACCGAGGATGCGGACAGGCAAAACAACACACAGCTGGTTCGTACGTTTTTTGTTCTCCCGGTAGCATATACTCGGCCACGTCATGCTGTTTAGTTAGTGTATCACGAGGCCGTTTCCTCGTCCTCTAATGTCATATCCTTCTTTTATCTCACAGGGTATTAAGGAAACTTACTCCTGAAGTTTCCTCACAACCATAAAGAATTCAAGGTTCGGTTTTTCTGTTAAAAAGAAACACTTTTAACATCCAAAGCTTCTATTCCGTACATTGGAATTTGCATTGGCTTTTGAACTTCAACACATGTAATTGAAATACCCAAGAACACACGGCTTAATTCTCCATTTTTACTTTCAATTCCTTTTATTCGAATTTAATTTCTCTTACACTTTTCTGCATTATATGTGTTCCAAACGATATAGTTCGTAACATAGCGTGCTCAAATTTTCAGCACAGAAACAAAACGAATCAACTTAAGAAACTGGAATATGATTATTATTGCAATTTCAAATTGCTCAAGATATAAGACAATTAATTGGATTCCTGAGGATTAATTATTACAAAAATTACATTTAAAGAAAATAATGTTCTTCTGAGAAACCAGTGAAGTTAAAAACATTCTATGTGCCAGTTTTCCGTATTAGCATTTACATAATGTGGCAGTATTTTCATGTTTTCAATGCTACAATTTTGCATTGTGTGCAAGCTTGACTGATTAGTATAATAAAGGTAACATATCTTTTTCTTTTTTTTATTAAGAAGAATTAAAGACATTTGCATGAAATTTAAAACACCCTGGTACCGCAGCTTGTGACGAATTTTTGAAAGGATTTAAATAAAAGTGGCAAAATTTAAGATGATCACTTAGAGGTACCCCTAAAGACCTCAACGATATATTTGGTCCAATTTAAGGTCTCTGAGAAGTGAAAAAGAGAGGCGACTCATTCCATCCTAATCCTATTCTAATTTTTCAAAATTTAGACAACCGACGTAAATGGTATTGTTCCTTAATGTTGTCAACCTAGCACTTTGCTTTATGATTACTCCTGGTTGATTGATTACATATTGGAGGCGATCCCGCACTTATCACGCTGATTCGGATTCTGTACGTCAGACCCCGGGCAGAGAAGATGAGATAAGAGTGCCCAACGGGCAGCCGGGAGGCACAAGGAGATACTCACTGAGGACAGGTTCTTATATGTTTACGGGTAGTTCATCTCGACGCGAGGTTCGTGCACTATGATTTCTTAGTGCATTGCGTTCTAATTGCCTAAGCATTGAGTCAATGGGTTTCTCGTTGAGTTCGCCGGAACGTTTAATTGCCTTAGCCACTTTGGCATCTGACTACTTCCTTTGCCTCAACACTGGCTAAAGACTTCTTATACGCTGAAAGAATTGTGACTCGTGCTTCTTACATCCTACATTGATTTTAATGCATGGAAATTTTTAATGCATTTGTTTATCTCCATATATTTCTTTATAAAGTTATTACCTTTACAAGTTAATAATTCATATATCACAAACGAACTCAAAGACATTGGTAGTAACTGAGATATTAACGTATAAATGGAGCTAAAGAAATGTACAAGTTCTTTTACAATGGATGTAGCAAGCGTAGAATGAAACATTCAGCAAAGTACTGCTGAAGAGGCCCTGCCTACCTAAGCATAGAAAAGAAATTCCGGCACACATTTAATTGCGGCCGATAGCTGACCAATTCATAATCAGATTATTCTCTTTCCTGTGGCCGAAATTTTATGTATATCACCGACTTTACAGCGTGATTTCACAGGATGTTGAACTATACAAAACCGCAAGGCGTGGCAGCCTTTAACTGGATGTTGTGCGACCAACTCCTCCTGCCACTCTCAATTAAATGTTGTGTCTGCTTTAGATAAGAGCTTCTGATATAGGTATAGACATAGGTTGTAGCACGAAGGAGGACACCTCGTGCAATTAGGTTTACATAGGTTCGTTGTTGTTACCAACCCTCAAGAGAAATGGACGAAGTAATGTAACTACAGGAGGCTACAATACGGAGGCAGACAGTCCACAGAGATGAGTGGAGGTTCCTAACTATTCCAGGCTCAAAGACACGTCCCACTACCTATGCTGCCTAGAGAGATCGATGAACGAACCATCGACCAAGGAGACCTCTAGTGTCTCCTTTCTGTCCAGCAGCACTATACAACCTAGAAGTCCACCTAAAGGATGAGAAAGAAACGGAATAAAAGGGAATTGTTGGGAAAGAAACCATTGTAAACAAGCAGCCACCCCAACATTGTCCTTCCGAAAACGCAAATTTCAAAAACCCAAAATCAGCGCACACGATGATGGGAATTGAACCCGCTACCTCCCGAATAGTCTCATTTGCTTCGTTAAACGTTTCCGTTAAATGTACACAGAGAATTCAATAGTCGAATATTAAAAAAACTGATTGCTATATGCTGGCCTTGAAATTATATACTGTTTCATGACATCGCATGAAAATCTGAATAGCGGCAGCACTTATAAATAACAAAAGTATTGAAAATTCAAACCAATAACGGATAACTAGGAAAAACAACCTCAGAAAGAAGGTTTATGAAATAAATTGTGTTTTAAACAGATCTATAGGTATTATTGTTTCAATAAGGCATTTGTTCATCTCACATTCTTTACCCAACTTATAAAATGCCTTACGAGTGAAGACAGTTTCATGGACTATTCCCAGAAAATTCAAGATATACATTTTATTTTCCATGGAATATATTAATTATATAGCACATTAATCAATATGGTTGTATCATTTTAAACAAAATAAAGAATACGAACCCTTTTCCATGAAAACTGTAGCTTGAAGACGGGGAATTCTCTTGTGTCGCATTTATGGAAAATAGTTAACTTAAATACCAAGTTCTGTATTTATTCGACATCTTATTTTTTACTTACGCTGTTCAGAGACACAGACAGACCCACAACCAGGCATGACATAGAACATGGGCCGTTTTCTAAAACTGCCTTTGTTTGGAAAGTATTTACGGTGAAAACTCGGTATCTAACTTTTTAAGTGAAAAGCAATTCTTCCTTTACTATAAGTAAAGGATATAGAAAATAAAGGTAAGATACGCAGGGGCGTAGCGCAAATGGACGTGAGAGATGTATCACATACCCTGTAATTTTCCTCAAGTTGATTGTTAAATTGGTGTTCATTACAATTTTGTGGTATATAATCGTTTTATATAATTAAAAATCAGGCTCTCCTAAAAATTATGAGTTGAATTCACGCCACTCTGCAGCAGTATGTACCGAAACAAAGCTTGGATCAACGGCATCTGTTGTCAGCTGGCGCAAACTTGTGATGTGCACCTTATCCTAGGCATATAACGACCCAGGCCTCATCTCATGTTACTAATCGTGCTAACATTATTGCATTTCTAGCCGTGAATAGAGAGTAATTCGCGATTTGTTTTGCTTCTTGTATTTGTGATCCTCAATTGTGGACATTTGCGCATGATTTGGAGACTTGGCTACTTACTATTAAAGCAAAATGTAGGATAAGATTTGCGCGGCTTCTGGGCGAAGGAATGCCAGGCAGGCAGTTACATATGTACATGATGTCACAACATGAATTGGAGCTAGAGTGTAAACAAAACCTTGTTTGTGTGCCGTTGTTATAACGAAAATGAAAATAAGCTGTTGTGTTATCGACAAACTCAACGTAAGAAGCTTCCAAATATAGACATTCGCCTAAAATGCAATATGTAACTAAAGCATATCCTCCAAAAGCCGCTCTCAGTATTACGACGAACATTTCCTTTTTTCATTCAGACTGGGATGTTGGAGACGGTGGAAATTTTCTAAGTACAATACCAGGTGAGTCAGCTGCCCCTTATTCTCGAGTTTTATCCAATCCGCATTTTACACTCCAACATGAAAACATCGACCCCATTACTAGGTTCTACCCGCGTATTTAACATGGATGTTTAACACTCGATGAAATTAGTGGTAATATAGATGTTATCACATCGGCTTTTAATATATTCGTAATTAGACAACTGGCGTTTGTACTTCTGCAAATGTTCACTGGAACCAGCGAATATTACATCTTAAACGGAATGTTTACCTCACACGTTACTAGGTAGCTCAGTTGGAACGAGCGCAAGACTCCTAAATAATCTGTCTGCTGTGAACGTGGTTCGAATCACCTACATGTACCAATTTTTTTACCGTGCAATCCTCACAATTTACAAATTATTATTCTGAAAACGGTTATTATATTCATTTTATTGTTTTATTTATGTTTTATGGCATTGTTTGATGCTTCTTTATTAGTGAACTACCATTAGGTAGCTGTTTAAGCATAGCTATAGGTAGGTGCAATTGAAATAAGGATCATTTATACACAGGGTTGAACAGATCTACAAGCCACTGTAATACGCTGAGGCAGGGTTTCTGGATTGTCCAGCTTCTCTGCATAAATGCGTTCTTTTAAATAACCCCAGAGAAAGAAGTCCAGGGGTGTCAGATCAGATGATCTGGCAGGCCAGGGGATTGGTCCTTGTCTTCCCATCCAGTGACCAGGATGTGCAGCATTCAAATGATTGCAGACGATCCTCGACCGATACGGAGGAGTGCCATCGTGTTGAAGCAACATCGTCATTCGCTCCTGCAGTGCCACATTCCCTAGTAATAAGGGGTGAGCTACAGAGAAATTCCAGGTAGCGTGCTCCTGTTAGATGCCCCTCGAAGTATAATGGTTCAACAAGATTCCACAACAGACATTTACACCCCACTGCTCTTAGAATGCTGCCTCCCTTACCCAATGAGGATTATCAACACTCCAATAGCGCATATTGTGACGATTTCTAGTTCCATTGTTGTGGACTCTTGATTCGTCAGAAAACAATATCCTGGATGCGAATCCCACATCAATTGCTACTCGCTCCAGCAACCATTCACAAAAGATCTCTCGAGCTTCGAAATCTCTCTCGTGAAGTGCTTGGTGTAGGTGAAAACTATAAGAATGGAACTTATTAGTGTTCAATATTCGCACTACAGAAGACTGGCTGATGTCCACCTCCTGAGCAGCTACCCGTGTACTAGTATGCGGATTGTTTTGGGTGGCATTCAAAACAGCTTCTGCATTAACACCCGATGTTGCTGGTGCGTGTCTATGAAGAGGCATTCTTGCAAGTGATGCTGTTACACGCAGACGCCTTTCAACATTCCGGAAGCTGTTTGCTGTTGGTTGTCGTCTATTCGGATATCTCTCCAGAGATATTTTCTCCGGTGTATTTGTTCTTACTTCTCCGTAGATCAAAAGCATATCTACGTACTCGTCTGTCGAATGCATAATGAAAGACTGGCACAAAATATTGTACGACAGCATGGGAGTGGAGAACGCAGGGGTCGGCATTCACAACACAATACATCATGCCAGTCCAATGGCGCAGAAGTCATTACAACTGTTCAATTACAAAATGCAGACAACCAAAAACGATTTAAATTATGTCCTAAACGCTCAGGGACTTTATAATTAAATTATTGTGAATTCGGTTTCCAAGTTTTGATTGTTGTTGTAGTGTTGTTGTAGTGTTTAACGCCCGCTTTTACTACTACGGCACCGCAGGCGGTGACATGAAGATGGAGCACCGGTGGAATGAGATGGCGGGGGAAACCGGAGCACCCGGAGAAAACCCGCCCTGACGCCGCTTCGTCCACCACGAATACCACATGCGGGTCCCTGGGATCGAACCCGGGCCGCCTAGGTGGTAGGCGAGCGCGCTAACCGCTCGGCCACGGCGCCGCCCCAAGTTTTGATGAACATAAAAATAAAATATTTACACTACTGAGACTCGAACCTATGACATTGGGGCTTAGCGCAGAGGACCCGTCACAATCCTATTCAGCTATTTCGAAACTAATCCGAAAGCGCGTACCGCGTTCAATACTAAGGCTTTCGTGCCTGGCGCTAGGCCATTGCCACCTCGCGAGTTTTCGGGCTAGATTTAGCCTTTTAAGACAGATTTAATCATTTGCTGGGTATTTTATTATTATTAGTTAAATGGTAAAAGCTGTCATGCATATTAATTGAGATGCACGAGGCGTAGTTCACGCAAAAATGTAAATAAACTTATTTAATAATATATCCGTTTTGACTGTACGGGTTCATGATGGATGAGACGTGTCTCTAAATTTTTCGTAATATTTGGCAGCCAACCCCTGCTCTAGGTACAAGAATCCACCATTTTCTTTTTAGTTGACGTTGTTAGCCTACCCATATGATAGGTCCAATTTTTCCGAGGCGTTTACTGAATTACGTTGCTATGTATACTCTAATAAAAAGTTTGTAAAGTCGGCTGGAAACCGGAACTCGCTCTCAGTAAACGAGTCGTATGTTTTTGAGGTGTACTTTAGCGAAGAGTACGTTCTGTTCCTTAAACCGCTGTCGCTCTCAATTTTGCGCATTTCTCTCTTTAAGAACGTCAAGCAATACATTTTAAAGCGCGTTCCACCTTTAGAAGACAGTACACGTTAGATGGAGCGCAGTGTTGCAACATGTACTAGTTGCGAATCTTTCTCCGCGAGCGACTCGAGGTGGCCGGAGTCTTGCACTTAGTCCATCAATTGCTGCTTGACGGACACTTTTAACTTTGGTATCCCTGCATGCCTTTGTTACTGTATGACCTAAATTTACAAATGACTCGTCTGTATAAACAATCGATTTCCCCTGATCCCTAAACCTTTTTACGTCTTTTAGATATTTATGTCGCCATCTGATGATATCGATATCGTCTCTTTCTATTAATATGCACTTGTTACCCCTTCTTTCATATTCGAACCCCAAATCATGTAAGAACCGACTAAGAGTGGCCCTTGAGAAATTTGATAGGGTCTCACCACTGTTGACCCGTGACAAAATTATATTCAGCGTGGGTGGGATATTTGCAAACTGTAAAGAATGAACAATTCGCCGCACTTCACTTTGCACTATTCAATCATATTGCGTTAACCTAGCGTTTTTTTTTTATCTTCCCGCCCTTTTTGCTTTCTTTTTCGATGGCGTTCTTAGAGGTCCTTTCATTAGTTCCTTTTTAATCATACACACTACTGCTTCCGAACATCTGATAGACTTAGCTGTTTCTTATACTGCCTTACACGCATTTTGCTTCAAGAATAATCTAACACCTCCATAATTATTTGGCGTTCCTTACTTCTTAATTTACCAATATATCGTCTCTTCCTAGCTTCCCCCCTCCATAACTACAAATATTTACAAAAATATTAAACAAAGAACGCAATAACAGCTCACAGTTACACACACGGCTTCTTTCGAACTAATGTTAGTGCTGCTCCTTATACTATCTTCTGTTCAGGCCTGGCGCGAGAATACGCTGAGTAGATGAATACCTTTTGTTTGCCTTACTGAATAAAAGAAAGAAGTTACTGCCTTTTGGTTTATTTTAAAAACTTTCTCCAACCTTCCTCAACATTTGTTCTCGCTGGTTCCCTTATGTAAACTCAATAACAAAAAAGTTTCACACTGCGTAACTTTTGCAGTGCACAGATATAAAATTTTCCGAAAACATTTAATTTAAAAAATTATAACACTTAACTGGGTAAACATAGAGAATTCAAGGTAGGCAGGCAGTAGCACTATAGTTTAGTCTACCTAAGAAAAAAATATAGATGCATTCTAGCAGTTAGTTTGTTGGTTAGTGCGTGATGAATATAGAAACAGCAAATATCGGACTTCTATTGAAAAAAAAAAAACGTTTTCTGAAGAAATTTGGGCCTATAGAAATATTTAATGACTCTGGAAAGGATATAACCTGATAAAGAAAAAAATTCTGCATAGGATAATGTGTTCAAGTCTGAAGTTTATAACAAATGAATATTTACACCATTCTATTAGGAATCTGGCAACAGCGCGAGGGCCCGCCTCTCTAGCGTGATGGTTAGCGTGTCTGCCTCACGTTCAAGAGGTCGCGAGTTCGAATCTCGCTTAGGGTAAGTTATCCGGGTAAGGTTTTTTTCCGAGGTTTTCCCTACCCTGAGAAGACGAATGTCGGGTAACTTAAAGCTCCATGGACCTCGGGCTCATTTGAGCATAATTTCACCCATTTCATTCATTCGTCCGATATGACACAATGTTGGAGGACGTTAATTTAAAAAAAAAAATTAAAAAAAAAAAACAACGCGAGGTTAGAAAAGGACGCGGCTAATGGCAACTTGTATGCGCTAGATAGAGACAGATATATCCCATTTAACTCCATACTGTCTTCTAAGAGTGGAACGCTATATAGTAGGCACAAAACTGCCTACTGGACTAACGGCGCACATGCCGTTAGATGGGTGGCGTACCTTCCAAAAAAATAAGGCGTGACTGACTCACCTGGTATAGGTCACGGAGCGACACGCCCCCCCCCCCCCCCCCCAGACATTAGGCCTTCCAGTCATATAAAAAGCAGGTTGTGGCTGCGCTGGCTGGTGTTGACTGCCTGGGGTAAAGTGGGCGCAGTGCCCACTTTACCCCAGGCAGTCAACACCAGCCAGCGCAGCCAGACCGACACAACACACATCAACACCTATCTCCGCCGACGCACCCACACCACGTGGAATAACTTCCTACGCCATAGCAGCAACACATGGAGAGCTTCACAGCACCGAGGCCCAGAAACTACATTCTATGGTCTCTGGCCTCGATCACCGTCTTCGATGCATTGAAGATGCTTGCAAACAACTCACCCACGCAGTCTCCACACTAACTACAGCAGTCACCACTCAACCACAACCCGTGACCAACGAACTACAAGACACCACAACTGCAATAGAAGAGGTTCGACATATCGCCGCAGAGAGCGTCCCAGCTCTCACTCACTCAATATCATCACTTAACACCAGGATCAACCAAGAACTCACCTCTGTAATGGAGGAGATCAGAGCTACCGCCGCAGAGAGCGTTCCTGCACTTACGCAGGCAATAGCAACATTGAACCTGAATGTCAACAAGCAGAGACGGGTCAACCGCAAGCGCCATGCTGCGATAGCCCGCCAGCTTACGCATCACACCACAGGTTTCAACGCCGCAGCTCGGCTACTTCACCAACTCCGTGCTGCCATCATAGAGCTCGACAACGCTGATGATATTGAATCAATACAGCGCAAGCTGTCCAGGATCGAAGACAACACACACGACACAACAAAAGAAACTACAGCGATCAAGCACGAACTCAGATCTATGAGTTTATCACGCTACCCCATAGCTCCCCCAATGACAATGCAAGCAATAACTACCCCAAGTCGTAGGTCTGTGCCAGGGCATTCGCCATGGCATTAGACCTGCCTTCATTCACCACCCATTTGAACATGCACTCACAATCATCCGGTTTGCTTCAAGCGGTACCGGACCCCACGTCACCCCGATCAAACAAATAAACAGAGTCACCACAGTAAAAATTTTAGTCAATAGGAAAAAAAAAAAAAAAAAAAAAAAAAAAAAAAAAAAAAAAAAAAAAAAATTCACGACTGCCGAGACGGAAGGACTACCTGCGACTGACTACCTGCGACTGCCAGACCGGTTCTGCACCAGCGGCCCAGCAAGCTCCAAGCAGCCGGCGAGACATCGCGCTACTCCAGCGCAACCGGACTCAGCACTAGCGAGATACTTGGGCAGAGTGGTAAGGCCGCAGCCAACAGCTATTAGCTGGAACCTCAGGCGCCTTTACCAAGGTTGGCCCTCTACCACTCGCGCTTCTCAGCACCCTTTATCCGCTCTTTTTCTTCTACTATCGTTCTTCCTCTTTCATTCTATCTAGGATAAGCCCCCCTCCCCACTCTTCTTAGATTATTCTTAGTTTCCTGCTGCATTGCACAAGACCGGCACAATTCTAAAGAGCTTCCCAATGCCGTCTACCCGCAGTCAGGCTTCCCGCCCCAAAACCCCCGACCCCCCTGATACACCAGAGCACCACTCCCCTGGTTCAACGCCCAATGCCTCCTTCTCATCGACGGACTCACCCCAACCTCCCGTCAACCCTCCTAAACCCAAAACCCCTACGCCCTCCGCTATCCCGCGTCCCACACCCAATGCCTCTTTCACACTCATGGACCCATCCCAACCTCCCGTTAAAGCTCCTAAACCCAAAATCCCTACACCAACCTCTATCCCGCGTCCCATCTCACTGACAACCCATCCCAACCCAGGGCCCGAACCCGGAACCTCACCCGTTCCTCGCGTCCCCCCTTCTGACCCACGCCGTGGCTCCACGTCCAATCCTGAAGGCCCAACACCCAGCGGCACCCATCCAACCCAGCGAGCACCTGCGGCTCATATAGGATCCCGCCGGCACTCGCTGAACTCCAGCCTGCCCGGTAGCTCTACAGGCACCGCACCGGTTCCAGCACCCCCCAACCTCACCCTTGGACCAACGCCCTCACCCACTCCCACCGCCCGTCTTGCCCCCGGCCCACATACCTACGCAGGCGCCACCTCATTTGAGATGCAGCCACCCATTTACGTCCACAAAACCTACGCTACAGTAATCAGCAAAGTGCTGAAAGATTTCGATCGAGAGTACCCCAACAGCCTCTACTCATGTGCAATTGCACCCATCTCTCGGGATTTCCTGCTCCGAACCCGCACTCCAGCGGATTACAAGCAGCTCTGCCAATACTTGCATTCCCGGGACATTGGCTTCCATGAAACACCGCGGGACACCACTAGAACACATCGGCTAGTGGTCAAACCCTTCCCAATGAACCACGCGGAACAAGAGATAAAGCTCACCCTGGAGGACATGCATATACATGTCACCAGGGTAGAGCAATTAAGAAAATACAATGCAGCCCGAACACCACTCCCGGTCTACATGGTCGAGGTGGCGTCTGATCACGACCGTGAGGTGCTCTTGAATATCGAAGAGCTCTTTCACTGCCGTGTTAACGTGGAGATATATAGAAGGCCGCTTTTCCCGACACAATGTAATAAATGTCAGCAGCTGTGTCATACGGCCGACCAGTGTAGGGCGCGCACCATGGTGTGCTCGAAATGCACTGGCGGTCATGCCTCAGCTGGCTGCGCAGTCCCACCGCACCTTAGGACCTGTGCCCTTTGCAGACAGCAAGGGCATGGGGCAAGATACAGGTCATGCCCCGAATATAAGAGGCAACTGCATTTCCTGTGCCAGAACGCAGACAGGCAACTACCTGCTGGTTCCCGCAGGGAACAACAACCCAACACCCCAGCCCCCCCTACAGTACACACAGAGCAACCCCGCGGACTCCCTCAAACCCACCCGCCGGCTGCTCCAAGCCACCAAGCTCCAGCAGCGGGCGGCCACGACCCCCCAACCAACCCAAGGCAGGGCGCCTATCAACATCATACCGCTCGGCCTGAAAGGCGAAACTTCATAACGAATGACACGTTCATACAAAACTGGGCCCCAACTCACACCCCTGATGCCCTAACGCCTTACGCACAGGCCCTCACTGCCAACATGGCGGCCACAAGTGTCCCATGGCATCACATCAGGGACTTGGCCATAGGCGTGCTACAACTGCTACTGACTAGACCGCTCGAAACTGCTGCAATCATGCAAGAGTATGCGCACTTTTTCGCGCTCTTCCAGCATTTCGAGCGATTCACAGAGTAGCCATACTCAACGCCCACTAACACCCCCCCCCCATTCCCCTCCTCTCAATGGCTCTACATAGCGACGACCAAACGCTTCGGATAATGACCTGGAATGCGCAAGGGGTGCGCCGTAAAAAGCACGAGTTAGTCCCCTTCCTCCAGAAACACAACATACATATAGCACTACTTACAGAAACGCACTTACAAACCACTGACAAATTTACCATTCCCGGCTACTTAGTGTACCGCACCAACCGGAACAATCGCGGGGGAGGCACTGCATTAGCTACAAGGCGAGACATCATGCACTGCCACGCCCACATTCCTCCCCTCTCACGCATTGAGGCAACCGCAGCCCACATTGCGATTAATAAGATCCGCGCAACAGTAGTGGCTGCATACAATCCGCCCGACGATATAGACACATCAGATATAGACGTGCTGCTTGCTCTAAACCACCAGACATTAATAGCCGGAGACCTCAACGCAAAACACACGCTCTGGAATTGCACCTCCACAAACTCGGTGGGGGTACAACTCCTCCAGCACGAAAACTCATCCGACTACATTATAGTAGCCCCAGATGAGCCAACTTTCGTTCCTTACCAGCATCGCCAACACCCCGACATTCTGAATATTGCAATTTTACAAAACCTTTCCCACCAAGTTGACCTAAAAGTCATCAATGACCTTACATCCGACCACTTACCTCTACTGATCACCATAAATGCCACACCGACCCTAACCCCACCCCTACCACGCCATAACTACAACAAGGCAAACTGGCAGCGCTTTCAGGAGTGTTAACGTTAACCTGAACCCAATAAACATTCAAACCCCAGAAGACCTAGAGCACGCAGTATCTCATCTTGAAAACACAATAAAATTTGCCATCACACAATCAGTCCCGGTCAACCTACCACGAAAGCACGTCCCTCCGACCACACTATAACTTCACGCACTAACCCAGGCACGCAACAAAGCCGGCCGTAAATACCAACACACACGTCACCCTGCAGACAGAAGCAATCTACAAAGACTAAATGCCCGACTTCGGCAGCTCACTTCCTCCGTAATCTCCCGCCAGTGGAACACCACACTTCGCGACCTAGACACTGAACACCCAGCAGTATGGCGCATTTCAAAACGACCACTACGCGAAACCACACAAATACCCCCTCTACATCATAACAACCACATTGCCACCACAGACGAAGAAAAAGCTGAAGCCCTAGTTGACTCCCTACAACTCATCCTCACGCCGAACGACACGCCCTCTTCCCCAGCCTTTACACTCGAAACTGAAAATGCGTTCGGAAACTATAGCAACAGAACAACGCATAACTTTATCCGCAGAACCAACCCCGGAGAAATCAAATGGATCATCCAACACCTCCCTAACCGTAAGGCGCCTGGCCCTGACAAAATCCCTAATGTTGTCCTAAAAAACCTACCCCCACAGTTACTCGAATTTATGGCCGCTATCTTCAATTTTGTACTGCAATCAGGATACTTCCCCTCAAGGTGGAAAGGCGCAAATGTCCTGCTATTCCCAAAACCCCATAAAGACCTAACAAACCCCAATAACTATCACCCCATAAGCCTGCTAAACTCTCTCAGCAAACTCCTGGAAAAAGTCATTTTCAAACGGATTAACACACATATCAATAAGCATAATATCCTTGTCCCCGAACAATTTGGGTTTCGCACCCAACTTTCCACCACACCCCAACTACTACGCGCCACAGAATTTATCACTCGCGGCTTCAACGACAACAAATTCACAGGCGCACTGTTTCTAGACATAGAACGTGCATTTGATAGAGTATGGCACAATGGGCTCCTTCGCAAACTGCAATTTTACAATTTCTCCGACACAATGATAAAACTCATATCCAATTACCTCTCCGGCAGACAATTCTCCACCATAGTCAACAACGCACGCTCCACTCCCAGACCAATTGCAGCCGGCGTCCCACAAGGAAGTATACTGGGGCCGGTCCTGTTTAACCTATATATGAACGATCTCCCCCAAATACACCCTGCAACATACTGCCTCTATGCAGATGACACCGCCATAATGGCCCACTCCTCCCAACCCAGAATGATACACCGCTACCTCCAAAGGTCCCTAGATAACCTCACAGACTGGCTGACCAAATGGCGCATTAAAATTAACACCACAAAATGCCACGCAATCATTTTCACAAAACGCACCAAACATCGCTACCCTACACATAGACTGCCTCCTCTTAAACTTTTTAGAGACAACATAATCTGGACAAACCAAGTGAAATACCTGGGTGTTCACATGGACCAGGCGCTATCCTGGAAAGATCATGTACTGAAAGTTCACCATAAAGCCCGCGCGCAACTACGCAAGTTATAACCCCTAATAATCTACAGTAATTCACTCAAACTCAACACAGCACTTACCCTATACAAAACCCTCATACGACCGATCTTCACCTACGCAGCCCCGGTATGGGGTTATGCCGCCCCATCGCACATCAAACGCCTCCAAAGCTTCCAAAATAAGTGCCTACGCATGGTAGCCAAAGTACCAAGAACAGCTCCCTCGGATGTCCTACACGCTGACCTCAAGGTCCACACGGTCGAACAGTTCATTAAGCAGCTCGCCTATAAGCTACATGCCTCCCTCCCCCGTAACAGTAACCCGCTAGCCCGCGACCTAGGCCACTAAGACACCTTTTATGATAAATACCAACGACCTCTTTCACTATTTGACCGTACACTTACCCCAAACCAAGCGGCTTTAGATGCCCGCATACACCTCGCACAGCTAGTGCCCCCATAACCCACGGCTCAACCATGGGCTCCCACGCAACACACCTAACCCTCACAGCCTGACCTACGCACTCTAGTAGCCTGAACATCAACCTGCCGCGAATTATTATACTAATCACCATAACCCTCACTGTTTCAGTGCCGACAACCTTCAACCAGCACGTGCTGACGAGACATCAGGGGCTAACCGGTAATGTACGGCGAACCCCGCCCCACACACTACTTCTTTTATTGCATGTTACTAACTACATTCTCGCGCAAGCCTACATGTAATCTAGCACTAACCGTACTAACATAACTCATCTCCGTATTTCTCTCTAGATATTTAAGTATATACTACTAACCACTGGGCGCCACGCAGGACTCGTCATGCGTGTCGCCCAGCTATATCACTGACCCGCTCGCATGCTTGCATGCCAGCACGAAACTAACGCAATTAACCGGGGTGCTAATGCGGAACCCGACCCACTAGACTTAGTCTTACGTAACTAACCATTAACACTAGTACCTCTTGCATGACATTAGTTTACTAACTGCATGTGCATGGGGAGGCGATGTAGCGCACGGCCTTGCATGCCGGTCGATCACCACCGGGGCTGGCGGGTGTGGGGCCAGTCCTTATATTTAAAAAAAAAAAAAAAGTTTATGAAAGTGAGTCTTTGCTGTGTCGTAATGCTTTAAACAAATGCTTTGTTGATATTTTCTCAAAAGAAAAGTGACTTTGAAATTCCAGTGGTTACGAAGATTTAAATAACATTTATAAGGCAGGGAAAAAAAACTCAACTATTCTTGTAATAGTATGCGAAAAACAACTAAAATGTTCGGGATAACTCCAAGAGTAGAAGTTTCATTGAATAATCAGTGTAAGCTCTCAGTTGAACCACATAACAATGAAGTGAAAAAGAACACAGGTTTACTTTCTTATTTTGCACGAGCTGTATGCATTCTAGGAAGATAGGCATTTGCTTTTCATGATCACAATGAGAATGAAGGTTCTTCAAAAAGAGGCAATTATATTGAATATTTAAATGAATTGGCAATACATGACGGCTCTCTGAAAAAACGCTTGGAAAAATCGACTGTTTTCGTGCAACTTCTCCTGATGTTCAGAATGATTTAGTTTCAAGGTGAGTGCTGTCATGACACATGGAATCAAGAAAGAAATTTCTTACGCTTTCTTTGTTTAATTAGTACTATATGAAACTCCTGGCGTTAATGGTGAAGAGCAACTCTGTGCCGTTCGTTACATAAATGTTGACGGAAATGTTCAAGAGAGGTTTATTTGATTACAGATGTAAGTTCTGGCAGAAAAGTAGCTTCTCTTTTGAATCATGCTCACAGTATTACGAGCATTTCTTTCACACAATGATAAACGATGAAAACTCCGAAGGGCAATTATGTTTAGATTGGGCCATATTTTAATGAATTTTTGCAATATTCTTTGGGTTACATACCTGAGTCTGATAGTCACGCTACGCCACTGAAGGTGAGATAAGGTATGGATAGCGGAAGGGCACTTCGGCACCGCGCCCAATGTAGCCTTTTGTACCTGTACCCCACAAGGGTGAACCCTGAGAGTGAGGGATGAGGTGAGAAAAGACAGAGGATGACGATCCAGGAGCCGCTACAGGTTCTCCGGTATTCGCGAGATCTAGTTTATAACTGTCCATGAAATCGGCGATTAGTCTGCCTCTCGCACAAGTCCGATCTGTGACCCAAAGTGGGTGATGGACACTGACGTCTCCCGGCAACAGAAAAGGTGTTGGTAACTCGGAAACTAGATCTTCTAAATCAGTGATCGAAGGGCCGTCAGATGGAGGCAAGTAAATATTGCAAATGGTACATCGAATCAATGGAAATTCAATCCTCACGGCGACTGCTTAGATATCAGACTGTAAAGGTAACACATTATGACTTAATGACAAAATCAGTCCGGTTACTTTTATCACTTTATTGCCTTCTAAAACTGGATCACAAATACACCGCTTTCTTCTCGTCGTAAAACAATCTACGGTATTTTTTATTCACAACTTTTACTTACGTAAACTTTCTCAGTCATTTCAGTGCCTTTCTTCACCTTCTCTGTCTCTCATACACTCAATACGACGATACAATCATTCGATGTCCGTTAGAATCTTCTTCACGACGACTGACGTATGTATCGCGACGACACCCGCGCACAGGTGTCTTGCACTCACTGACACACTGACCGATTCATGTCTGTAACCGTAAACTCGTTCCCCTCCTGTTCCTTGCCTCCTTATGTAAAGGGAATGACGTAATGTGAACCTTTCTTGACTTCTAGGCACACGCCGGCAATCACGTGGCCAATTCTTTGTCGAAAATTCGGAAGAAAGCCCCCTTGTGTAGCCGCTTCCATTGTTATTAGTCACGTACACACAAACAGTTGTGCAAGGCAGCCTGACCTTGAACGCCTTTGCCAGTTCTCCGGCCCGGCATATGGCGGAAAGCAGCCCGGCCCCGACACTCCTTTGTTTTGCGCCACGTCCGGCGTCACAGTATCATATTTGATGAGCACCATAGTACTCCGTACGCAGGAGTACCATGAGTGCCATTTTTTTCATTGTAAGTTCACAGCATAATGAGGTGGACCATTTGATTTGAAAGCAATGTCGCGGACGGAGCTTAGTGTCTTACAAACTTGGGATTAGGGTATCTTCTAATTAACCAAATGTTCAGTCTCTGGACGATGTGTTCCAATGACATGTGTTCCTTTGTAGGGTACATATGATAACTATTATGGATAACTTCTCAAACGTAACTCTCCATTATGTTGGACAGCGATGGTCGAATCAATTCACCCTTTTTCTTTGGTGTCAGGATAATCCTTTTGCTGCAACTCTATCCTGCCTCTTTTTCATTGGTATTCTGATATTGTGGGCAGAATCTTCCTGCTCCATCCCCTCCACAGAGGAGGACCCTTTTCCAAGACTGAGAGCACACAGGATGCACGCGGGAGCTGTGAAAGGTTAGGCCCATTATGTAATACAATAACAACTGGTGATTATTTTGAGTAATGTAGCTTTTATTCGGCTCTACATTCCTTAATTGTCATTCCACGTAGTTTTCCAAATCATTTACATCTTTATTGTACTGCAGAACTTTTCTTCATTTATTTTCTCCTGCTCATATCAGTTCGGCCCCTAGCAGTTTTTTAATTATCGTGTACTTATTCTGGCATACATTTTGTTAAAGAAGAAAGTGCACTAGTGGTATCATTTCTTTAATGGAAGGATTAAATTTGTAATTCGGTAGTAAAATCTTCATTACAGACAAGTTGTAAGGAAAACAACTAATACTCCCCAAACCACGTGATTCACTATTTGTGTACTTCAAGAAGTGTCTGTGCAAAGATCGCTTAAGGTAATCTCACTACACCTAGACTCAACCTCACATTATTTATCGGTATACGCAGCCTTGACCATTTCATTGGTTGCCTTAGGCCAGTGCAAGGATGTGCCACTTCTTTTGCTAAATAACCTTAACCAGTAACCAAAACAAAGGATGCAAATGGGATCGAAACGAAATACATGTTTACTCTTTCGACCGTGTTGGCTAGATGAAAAGGAACTAGTGAGTGCATTCAGTTTGTCATACAGATCTTTTATCATGATTAGTAGGCATACCTTCTCAGCTAGAGTACGAGACGCCTTTGAAGGGTATAAAATCTAAGGGGAAAACTTGAACGGCGCCCAGGTAAACAAGTGAGAGAGAGAGATGTAGTAAGGGCGCTGAACTACATGGTCACCAGTGCCCTGCCCAGGTTAGCAAAATGTATAATGTGTATGTGTGAGAAGGTTTTCAGGGGTGCAAATGGTATTCATTAAATATATAACAAGGCAGAACTTTATAACAAGAAGAGGAAAAAAAACAGAGCACTATTCTCACAGTAATATCAATGTTTGCTGCTGCCTAGAAGCATAACTAAGTAAACAAACGCATAAATAAATAAACAAATAAATACATGAACTAATAACTAAATAGATAAATGACAAATAAGTAAAAAAGTAAATAAAGCAGCGCGTTTTCCCTATAATCAAACTATAGTTGTTTAATTTACCTTTACTGACCTACTGCTGATCACAGTAATATAACAGGAATATGTACAAAAATATAACACAATTTGTTTCCAAAATATGTGTTGTAATATTCATGTAGCCAAGTACATAAATATATTTATCTCTAGTTTCTAAACAATTAAAACAAGAGAGTAATCTATTTAATCACAGGAATCCCTATCCCTATAAACGAATCATGATTATAAATCACCATACACAAATACATACGATTTATGTGTTATATTCTTCTAGCTCTACTTAATATTGCTGTTTCCATTTGGTTTCAATTGTTAGCGGCTTTAAGCACCTGTATAGTACAGCAAGTTTTCCTCGCCAACATGCATGCATGCATACATACATACATACATACATACATACATACATACATACATACATACATACATACATACATACATACATACATACATACATACATACATACATACATACATACATACATACATACATACATACATACATACATACATACATACATACATACATACATACATACATACATACATACATACATACATACATACATACATACATACATACATACATACATACATACATACATACATACATACATACATACATACATACATACATACATACATACATACATACATACATACATACATACATACATACATACATACATACATACATACATACATACATACATACATACATACATACATACATACATACATACATACATACATACATACATACATACATACATACATACATACATACATACATACATACATACATACATACATACATACATACATACATACATACATACATACATACATACATACATACATACATACATACATACATACATACATACATACATACATACATACATACATACATACATACATACATACATACATACATACATACATACATACATACATACATACATACATACATACATACATACATACATACATACATACATACATACATACATACATACATACATACATACATACATACATACATACATACATACATACATACATACATACATACATACATACATACATACATACATACATACATACATACATACATACATACATACATACATACATACATACATACATACATACATACATACATACATACATACATACATACATACATACATACATACATACATACATACATACATACATACATACATACATACATACATACATACATACATACATACATACATACATACATACATACATACATACATACATACATACATACATACATACATACATACATACATACATACATACATACATACATACATACATACATACATACATACATACATACATACATACATACATACATACATACATACATACATACATACATACATACATACATACATACATACATACATACATACATACATACATACATACATACATACATACATACATACATACATACATACATACATACATACATACATACATACATACATACATACATACATACATACATACATACATACATACATACATACATACATACATACATACATACATACATACATACATACATACATACATACATACATACATACATACATACATACATACATACATACATACATACATACATACATACATACATACATACATACATACATACATACATACATACATACATACATACATACATACATACATACATACATACATACATACATACATACATACATACATACATACATACATACATACATACATACATACATACATACATACATACATACATACATACATACATACATACATACATACATACATACATACATACATACATACATACATACATACATACATACATACATACATACATACATACATACATACATACATACATACATACATACATACATACATACATACATACATACATACATACATACATACATACATACATACATACATACATACATACATACATACATACATACATACATACATACATACATACATACATACATACATACATACATACATACATACATACATACATACATACATACATACATACATACATACATACATACATACATACATACATACATACATACATACATACATACATACATACATACATACATACATACATACATACATACATACATACATACATACATACATACATACATACATACATACATACATACATACATACATACATACATACATACATACATACATACATACATACATACATACATACATACATACATACATACATACATACATACATACATACATACATACATACATACATACATACATACATACATACATACATACATACATACATACATACATACATACATACATACATACATACATACATACATACATACATACATACATACATACATACATACATACATACATACATACATACATACATACATACATACATACATACATACATACATACATACATACATACATACATACATACATACATACATACATACATACATACATACATACATACATACATACATACATACATACATACATACATACATACATACATACATACATACATACATACATACATACATACATACATACATACATACATACATACATACATACATACATACATACATACATACATACATACATACATACATACATACATACATACATACATACATACATACATACATACATACATACATACATACATACATACATACATACATACATACATACATACATACATACATACATACATACATACATACATACATACATACATACATACATACATACATACATACATACATACATACATACATACATACATACATACATACATACATACATACATTTGGATTTGGTTTAAGGGCGCTCAACTTCTAGGTCATTAGCGATACATACATACATACATACATACATACATACATACATACATACATACATACATACATACATACATACATACATACATACATACATACATACATACATACATACATACATACATACATACATACATACATACATACATACATACATACATACATACATACATACATACATACATACATACATACATACATACATACATACATACATACATACATACATACATACATACATACATACATACATACATACATACATACATACATACATACATACATACATACATACATACATACATACATACATACATACATACATACATACATACATACATACATACATACGTAACAATTTCTGTCTGTCTGTCTCGCTCTCTCTCTCTCTGTGTGCATCTGTGTGTGTGTGTGTGTGTGTGTGTGTGTGGGTGTGTCTGGGTGGGTGGGTGTTTCTGTCTGTCTGTGTCTAATCTTTGCAGAAAAAGCAAAGAGATCAACCTCTCCTCTTTTCCTCCTTATTGCTGAGCCAACAAGCCACCAGGCTCTGTGATAGGTAGGATAAAGGACACATCTCCAAAGACCCCAGAAGACAATACTAAATCCGCCGAAGATTTTCTTTGGCGCTGTTGGTGCATGTGGCACGTAGAACCCTTAGACTTTATCAGAGGTGAGTTTTAATACGGGAAGTTTAGCTCCGGGAACAGCTATAGATTTCCTAAATAGGCTGTTGCAGAAGTCTGCAGGAAATTTTGCTACGCTAAGGGTCGTTTCCTCGCAAATTTCGTTTGATTTCCTATCAACTAAACCATTTACACGTCAACAATTGGTTTAAACTAAGGTGCGCTTTCCACAAGTATTTCTCGGCATCGTTTAGTTTAAACAGCAGTTTCTAGTTTAAATTAAAGTTGGTTACATTAAATTATTGTTTCAAGAACCTGTTTGCCAATCAGAGTAACGTTTAGTGCTACGAGTTCAACATGGTTCGTTTATACCTTTTCGCTATATCTGCTGTGGAGAAAAGCACCGCATGTTGAAGCAGTATTTCTCGCGCAAGCCCTCCGGAATGATTCTAGATGGAAAAACGGAGGCGGCAGAGACTAACTTCACTTGTCTAAAAATAAACAACGAAGAAAACAACGGCCATGAATGGATGCCTTGGTGACAAAATATGTAAAATATGCATGTATATTGCAATATCTGTATTTAAATAAAGTGTTTAAGGCATTTTCGTCAGTAATGTTCGTTATAATAGATCCGTACTGCGCCCGAGACACAAGAAAAAGTCGCCAAGCTCTCCGTAAACGGCTAAGCTGCTGTACGAGACATCTGTACATCGACCGATTTCGAGCGATTATAAAATATATAAAATCCGGTTACAAATGCTGCACCAACGTGTGGTTACTGGGTAAATATAAATAAAAACCCGTTACAAATGGTACATCAACGCGGGACTCGAATTGGATGGAAATAAAAAGAGGGAAGGAAATAATGAAGTTCAACACTTAACAGATAAGACTGTTCTAATTAAATAAAAAACAGCTAAATTCTGTATAGCAAAAATTTGAGGTTATTGAGAAATAAGAAAGTGGTAGAAAAGATGGAGAATATTAAAGAATCAGGCGATAGTAGACCGGGAGAAATGAAAGAGAAATTAGTGGAGAAAGGTAGAGAAACAGAAGTAGGTAAAGAAAATGAGTTAGGATTGAAATAAATCCTGCGGCAGTTAGCTAATAATGTGGCAGACTTAAGAAACAAAATTGAATTAAGTAGAAAAGACAATGAGGACATAGTTACTGCAACAGAAAAAATTGAACTGAGTACAAGAGAGTGTAAGGAAGACTTGAAAATGTCTTTAGATTTAAGAGCAGAAATTGAATTAGGTAAAGATGATGTAATTAGGTTAGGAGAATTAGTGAATGAAATTAAGTTAGGAAAAGAAAATATAGTACAAGAAATGCAAACAGAAGTAATTAAAGAGCTTGGTGAATTTAGAAAGCAACAGGATGAAAAGTTGGAGGAACAGAGAGTAAACATCCCAAAGTTAGGGGATAGAATGAAGCATGAGATAGAAGTAAATAGAACAGAAATAGATATGGTAGTGGAAAGTTCAAAGAAAGCACATGGAGAAACTAAATTAGTGCAGGATAATCTTACTGGAGAAATAAGTAGCTTAAGCGATGTTGTTAAGGTTATGGGCACTGAAATGGAATTGCAACGAGAAGGGTTTAGTAAATTTAGTGATGAAACAAACGTTAAAATAAAAGAAATGCAAGAAAGTTTTGAAAATTTTAGTAAATTCAGTTGGGATGCAAATAAAATAAAATAAATGCAAGAGAATTTTGAGAAAGAAAAAGAGAGCACAGGGAAATTGACCCAAGTTGTGATTGCATTGCAGGCATACAAAGTCAATGAAAATTTAAATGTAACAGGCACTGACTTACCTAACAATGGCAGTAACGTAGTTCATTCTCAGGAAATGATTTGTAGAGCCCTTACAAACATAACCAAAATTACACTTGTCACACGAATAATTTGTTTCATGATTTGCTCCACGTTCAATCGATGAGAATTCTGGTGACAACCCAAAAATTTGTCTCCGGGAACTATAAGGTTATTTACGAATAAAAAGAAACGAATTCCGAATGATGATTGTCAAACGTTGTTTGAAAAATAATGCCTTAGAATGGTTGAGGTTAATCCTAGCTTCTCACGAAACATACATTATGCTTAGAAATGTATTTATAAACATATTTTGGGGTCCTGGACGTCAAAACAGAATCAAAGTTGAGCTAGCAACTGGAGAATATGAATCTAAACGTGGAATATCTATGACCGAGTATTTTTTGAAGCTAGCCAACAAAATAAAATTGATAGAACCCCAAATGACCGAACAAGAAGTCACAAACGCAATGATACGTCATTACCCCCAACAGATCAGGAACAATCTGATAATAGACCAATAAATTTCACTGACATGATCAATTTATTGGTAGAGTTCGAGGCACATAATACCTACACGGAAACGAATACAAACCAACGTTATGACAATGGTCTGTACACAGAGAATGCACAACATAAAAGCCAGAGAACGCATCAAGAGTGTCATGAAGGCAACAATACACAACACTCGCAGAGAAACAATTCTAGAGCCGAGGCACGTAGGGATTTAAATGCGAGTGATGAAGTAGACAGGCGTTTCGAAACGAGATCTAATAATACGAGTCCTATACTACGACACAAAGTCCAAGATATGAACGTTACAGATATAATTGCCCTAACTTCTCTAGAGGACGCGGAAGAAATGATCAAGTTAACCATATAAACTTTTATAGAGACTACAATCGCAGATGGAATCAGAAATTTGATGCACACAATTTGCCATCAAACACGACTCAGAATCCTAGGTTCAGTGAGGAAGCTAACGGACGAGCGAGTGACAATGCCTTTCAGAGAGCACAAAACCAGGAAACGGATATTGGTGGCAACCCTACGACAAGTACCGACCCTGGCAATGAAAATCCGGAAAACTAATTCCGAAATTATTTTGCGCTCTGGTAAATAACTTGGTGATGCTGGACACAGGGCAAAAACCATGGAAAATTAACGAGTGATAATGAAGATAACCAAATAAAGTCTCGTACGGAACTAATCAACGCACCACAAACAATATAGAAACTATGGGACCACAGTTTCACAGTATTATTGGACACAGGTGCTAGTTCATCTGTGATATCGGAAGAACTTGTCCAAGAATTATTGGTGCTACATCGAGTAGAGTATTTAAATGTGAGCAACGCGTACTGTAGCACAGCTATAGGAAAGAAGGAAGACGGTGAAGCACAGCGTCTAGCAAGAGAATTAATAATTGGTAACGACCTACTTTACAAATGGCAGACTGTCATAGATTTTGAACTACACAAACTGGGAGTTAGAGAAGGAGAAGATATACGAAGCTTAAAGCTGTTAGAAGATGATATGGTAGAAACAGGAAGAAACTGAGACGAGATAAATAAAGAAAGATTTTTTGTAGAAAACGTATTATATGAAGACGACAGATTAGATTAAAATATAGAAGAAAACTGCGACGATATAGAATACTGCGATGAAAATGAAGAAACAGAAAACAAAACATACGAAAGCAAAGAAGATGAAGACCCTCGAGAAGATAAATGCCAGTTGAAGAAACTAGATGTCGATAGTGAAGTGGACGAGACGAGAGACGAACATTTTCGAGCATTGCTAGATGAAAAAGTAAACAATGCACGTAATCTAAACCAAATACACAAGAACCAGTTGAGAACATGCTTGATGAATAACAGAAAAGTTTTCAGTTCAAAGCCCGGATTGTGCAATAAGTACACCCATGTTTTTAAGGTCGAAAATGCAGCCCATATACACATAAGAGTCGGCCCATTCCAAACGCAATTAAATACCAGGCAAATGAGGTCATAAGGCAAATGTTAAAGGACAACATTTTTGAAATATCTGACACGCGTTACCTCCATCCGTTGTGCTGGGTCCATGAATCTGATGGTTCCCTACGAATGACTATCGAAGCAAGGTTTTTACTACAACCTTAAGAGATAATAATATCAAAATCTACAATTCGTCTGCTTACTACCCTCAAGGCAACCCATATGAATGGGTTATGCCGATTTAGGAATATATTTTGGAGTACTGTGTCATGCTAATCACCGGGGCTTGTACAAACATTGCCAAGCAATTGAAAAGATCTTAAACCACTCCATAAACTATTGCCCAAGCCACATAAAAATCCTGATGTATGATACGATACATAATACTCTTGTAAGGGACTGAGTTAACATTGCTATAATTATGATTTAGCTTATGCATATGTATCTGTGTTGTTATCGTAAACCATATTTAATGAAACGAGAGCTATTCATCAGAACGTATGAAATATGTTGTCTGTTGTTAATATTGTTCTCCAGTTACATACTTTATGATGAGAGGCATTTGAAGCAGTATTTCTCGCGTAAGCCCTCTGGAATGATTCTAGATGGAAAAACGGAGGCGGCAGAGACTAACTTCACCTACCTAAAAGTAAACGAAGAAAACAATGGCCATGGATTGATGCCTTAGCGATAAAATATGTAAAATACGCATGTATATTGCAATATCTGCATTTAAATTAAGTGTTTAAGGCATTTTCGTCAATAATCTCCCTTATAATACATCCGTACTGCTCCCGAGACACAAGAAAAAGAATCGTCAAGCTCTCCGTAAAAGGCTAAGCCGTGGTACGGGACATCTGTACATAGACCGATTTAGACCGATTATAAATATAAAATCCCGTTGCAATGTGCTGTTAAATAATATTTACTTACTATAAAGTTCCAAGTGAGAAATTCTATAAATAGCCGTATGTATGACTTAATCATGAATATAGCGTTCCTAACAATTTAGCTTAAAGAGTTACATAACCTCATTTGGTTCGAAATTGCCTTGCATTTCTTGTACTCGTTCTCGATTGGCTTAACTATCGTAATCAGTTCCTTTACTTATCCTGAATAATAGCTAGACAGGATTATATTGCCATTACATTGTCTATAATGTTTCAGTGCTATCATGTGTCATATAACATATTTTCGTGAAATAACTCTGTTATAGTTTCATGATTTGTTCCCTCTAAAATATCTGCTTTATTAAGAAGTTAAAGAAAATAATATTTACAGCTTACCTTGCTAACCATTTTGCTTTTAGTGATTACAAACACACCTCAATTGCATATACTTCTGCCTGACTAAAATTTTTCACGACTTCCTGCATTGTTCATTGTCAAATGCAACAAATGCAACGAAACTAGAGGGAAATCTGTTTTTCGCATGGAAATAATGACTAATTATATATTTTGTTTCAACAGGTCTAACTAAAACTGCGATTTAAACCTACCACAGGGAACTTTTAATGACTCAATGACAACCTACGGAGGGGGACCTGGCACCTCGACCGAAAGGTGATCTTTTGTGCCCATGACCTTGACGGGGCACACCCCGGGAGGATGGATGAAGCGAATGGATCCTAAGGGCAGCCAGATCGTTGCCACGACAGAGCAGAAGGTAGGGTCCTTACATTTTCCCAGTTAGAAGCATCCTGGCGGAGGCTGGCTCAGCCCGGTTCCTCTCCCATTCGTTCGGGTTCGTTCTCCCAAGGGGGCGCGGGACTCGGAAACCGGCTCCCAGGGATGGGGGGGGGGGCAGTAGGCTCGCCTTCCAGTTCCCCCTATCGTGCTGCTGCCGCGACGCTCACCAACGCTTCCAACCCTGAAATAAACCTAAGGGGTTAAAGGGTGAAATGAAATGATTAATGTAACAAAATGAAGGGACAGGTAATTCGGAGGATATAGAAATCCTTCCCAGCCTTCACCTGGTGACCGGACGAAGCCTCCGAAGAAACCCATGGGTCAGGAAGGTCGGCTGAACCCACGACCTCTCGAATGCGGACCACGGATATTACTGCCTGAGCCTCCCGCTTGGTAAGGAAGTTTTTAACTTCGATCCTAGTTTAAACCTCGTGAATGGTTCAAACTAGCTTGGTTAAAAACATTTCTTGTGCGAATTGCCTATTAAACCAATTTACACTAAATGTAGCCACAAAACTCTGGAGAAAGTGACCCTCAAATAAACATTTGAAATAACAATGATAATTGGTAGAATCGTGGCTTAACCATAACATTACCAAGCCATATTCCAAAATTTAGATTACGAAGGGTGGAGGGGGGGGGGTTACTTTGTGACCACCACTAGTAACAAAATGTCCGAGCAGTTTTTAAAACAAATTTATTTTAAAATTTGGGTACTATATATTGTCATGTTCACAAAGGCAATATTTAACACTGTTTTAACTATTCCTTTTTTACTTTTTACATGAATTACTTTAGAAATTAGGCCAATCCTTATTACAGAGCTTATACTACCAACGGAGGTGACCACCACTGGTACCAAGATGTCTCAGCCATTTATGAACTAAACTTCCTTTAAAACTGGGCATTACATGCTGTCATGTTTATAAAGGTAATATTTAACGCTGGTTAACTATCTCTTTTCATCTTTTTACCTGCATCACATTATATATTATGCCAATCCTTATTACAGAGCTTATACAGTAGAATCCCGATAACGCGAATTAATGTGGATTGAGAGAATGCCGAGTTTCACGGAATAAGTGGTCTGTTATTTATAACTCATAACATAATACTCAAATTACATAAATGCATGTTCTAGCGCAATAGAGAAAACAGAAGGGTATACCATATTCTAAAGCTTATTACTTACCAATGTGTTCCCCTTTGTCCGGTCTCTTTAACTTCTATTATCATGTTAACTTGTCTTTTCTTCTCGTTCGACATTTTCAATGACAAACACAACACTAAGAGTAAGCCTGAAATAGGAGGAACTTTGCTATAACCAGAAATATATAACTAAAAGTTTAGTTTACCGTGTACGCCCTGGGTAAAGTAATAAACCTTCCTAACAGGTGTTTGTACTGTGTCCACATTATTAGCGATAAGCTTTTGATTTCGTAACAATGGTCTGCTTATTTTCTGACTAGATATCGAAGTCAATACAAGGTCAGCCCTTTTGTTACTGTGAGGGAGAATGTGGTTGGTTATAGACGTACACTAATTAAAATCTATTTATACTGTTTATACCGCATAGTGGATTTTACAAATTATTACATTCAAGCCTTATTACAAAATAAAGAAAGAAAAAGAAAAAAAAAATATAAAAATAAAAAAGATCGCCTAGTTATACGGAATATCGAGTTATCGAGGTTCTACTGCACTACCAACGGAGGTGACCACCGCTGGTAACAAAATGTCTCAGCAACTTTTAAAATAAATGTATTTTAAAACTGGGTATTGTATCTTGTCATGTTTATAAGAGTAATAGTTAACATTAACTATTCCTTTTTACCTTTTTACACGAGTCACGTTATATCGACAGGGCTGTACTTTATGATCACCATGACATTTGATTGTTTCTCAAGAAGACCAACAATGAAAACTTTGAAACAGTACGCAGTAGAAACAGTAATTGACAATGACTATTAACTGCATGCCTTTGATCAACAAATTAAATTTAAAATGTACAGAAGGTGGCCATAAAGTACACACCCCTGGTAATGCTAGAGTTAAGGTTTGAACCACTGGGAAATAAATAAAATATCCAATGCTTCAGTGTTTCCTACTTTATTGGAAAAAGGACCTTCCTTGAATAGTCCCACAAGTACCCAATCCAATAAGTTTGTGTTGTTTCTTTATCGTTTGACTCGCTGTCGCCCTGTCGCCCTGTCGCCCAAGCTATTATCACTGGTACCACTTTGCTTGTGCTAAGCCCAAGCCCAAGGGTTCAAGAGAATCTTGTTGATGAGACACAATGCAGGTAAGAGGGGGGAGAGAAGGAGGGACTGGGTCAGTGTAGTTTGGCACAGTGCCAGGCCGGGTTCGCCTTCTCACCGCCTTGATCCGAGGAACACTGAGCGCATGATAGCTCTTCATGTCGGAAGTGCATGCGTGTGAGTTGGGGTGAATGTATGTGTGAGTGAGTCAGTCATATAGTAGTGCATTTTAACTTCTCCTTTTTGTGCGTGTTTTATTTCCTTCCCCTACTTCTGGAAGTGGTTGCTTTCATCTGCGGCTTAGCGACTTACAACTACCAGGATTATGGACTTTTTAAAGACTAGGTAAGTAAAAATTATAGCAAATTCTGTTTGATGTAATGCTTCCATGCCGCTCATGAAACACACGGCTCTTGCGACAGAAACCTAACGATATGACGTTTACTAAGTTATCAAAGCGTCGGAATAAGTTCTGATAAACAGAATTGTGATTTATACACTTTTTCATATTTAGCAAGTATATGCAACTCGGGTGTTTTCATGAATAAGTACTCCTAATTACTGCATGTTTTGGTAAGCGATATTTTATCTCTAAACGTCCATTTCTTGTCTTAAACATTAAATGTGAATGAGGCAAACATTAAAATTGAACTCGATATTCCACGAGGTTTGGTTAAGTTAGGTGACGGTGAATAGCAAAATACACATATTTGTGTGTTAGATAACAAATGACAGTCGACCGTGAAAAAAGAGCGTGGTTTCTTATAATTTTATAATTTAATGAATACGGAAGTGTTATTTGTTAATAGTTCTAGGGACAGCTCCGTAGAAACTAAGTTTGTCAAAGAAGTGGGGGGGGGGGGGGGGGGGTACCTCCGAATACCAACACCAGTTTTGATCAGAAAATGCGCGTTAGACACGTGTGTACGTAGCGTTTCAATATGACGGAGACAAATGGGGCAGTGTTGTTATCCTTGTTGAGATAATACATTCTGTCCTTTCTAGTTTCAAACTCGGATACCTTAGGATAGGATTCCTATTGTTGAAGTGATGCTAACTAAAACATTTGTTGTTCATTGCAGTAACACCTATATTTACAATTGTTTACTGTGTTTCACCCGTTTACAGTTTAATTTACTACGATACCATGGCGAATTCAATCCGACTTGAGTTCTTTTTCCAGATTGAATACCGCATGGAAACGCGGAATTAAACGAAGGTCAACCACTGGATCCGATCCGCTTATTTAGTGTAATCGGATTGAAATATTGCATGAATGTCTTTAGATCTCATTTCCGAATTGAACTCAACGTGGAAAAGCGGAAATGGGAATGGACTCAAGTCGAGTTCAATTATGTATAGAAACTTAGTAATTATTACAATTTCCAAAAAATCTCGACAGTAAAAAGTATTACATAGGTTTGTAGTCTTTTCCTGCATTAGATAACGTGTGGCTATTTTTTGCAGAATGTGTAGGTATGTACATGATGTTGCGTCACGTTTTTTGAATTTTTAATAGAGTTTATGCAAAACATTACTATAAAATTGTGATTTAGATTGAGGGGACATTTCAAAATTATCTCGCATGTGAAATGTTTGATGTCCATATTATCCAGAGAGATTCTTATAGATACTAATAACTTTAGATGCATTTAAAGTGGTTTGGGAAAATTAAAAATTCAATGGTCTTGTCAGATTTACATTTTGGTGTTTCTAGTAAATTTTCCGTTAAAGAATCTAAAGAAAAATGATCTAGATGAATTCTGTAACATTTGTCGAAAATTCAACTTCTCTTGGGCCAAATTCTTTTATTGCTATGTGATTATAACAAATATCTAATCATTCAGAGCATTCGAAGCTCTAGAATTGCACGGCCTTCTCCACCCATTTAATATATTACTGCATTCATACAAAAAGTAATTCTTCTTTCACTTTACGTTACTCATGATATATTTTGGATTTGAATCAGTCCAAACTTAAGACATGTGGACTTGGTTGTATGCATGTTACAAAACAAAATATAGCCTGGTTATTATTATTTATTTATGCCAACAAGCTCACTGCTGGTATTTTAAACACACAAACCGTGTGTGGGCAATGTTTAAGAGGTGGAATCAGGACTGAAAAATTCAATGCCATAGCTGGGATTTGAACCACGGATCTTCCACTTATCCAGCGGCTGCTTTAACTACTAAGCTATCATGGCCAACTTCCCAGCACGACACTAAATTTTCCAGCCCACACACGGCTTGTGTGTTTAAAAACACCAGCAGTAAGTTTGTTGGCATAAGCAAATAATAATTACCATCTAAAGGTTACTTAAACCCGGGACATAAAGTGCTTACAATTGTAAGTCGCCCTTGGGGTATTTATCTCTGATGTGAGATTCCCTTGTGGTCTAACCGGGAAAAGTACAAATCAGCTGGGAAATTTAGTGTCGTGCTGGGAAGTTGGCTATGGTAGCTTAGTGGTTAAAACAGCCGCTCGATAAGCGGAAGATCCGTGGTTCAGATCCCGGCTAGGGCATTGAATTTTTCAGTCCTGCTTCCTGCTTAAGCCTGTTCACATATGTTATGTAGATTCTTAGGTCTGAGGGGTGTTCTGCTCTCTGGAGCTGAAAAGGGGGGAGAGTAGCATATGCCAGCTCACGACGATGCAAACCTGCTATCTACATTAGCTACTATGTTCCTCTTGCGAGAATGTGGCTGTAAGCAATGTATTTGGCATCAACAACTCTAACGTCTTCTGAGAAAGGTTATGACTAGAGATTCAAAATACCAATAAGGCTTAGCTCTCTTTAAAAACATACCCTCTTGTTCTATAATAGCAATGTTGGGATATAGTGGACACAGTTTATCTGTAGTTTCCAAGAGTTCAACATGGCCGACATTACACTAAACAGCTGACGGAAGTATCCCAAAAAGCAGTCCCGCCAACGTACATAATAAAGGCATTTCTAACCTCAAATATCACAGGGTTAAAGTAACATGCTTTCGAACGTTAATGCTTGAACATCGTTACCACACAACACATTATAAACCTAGTCATCTTCGGCAAAACTTGTTCTGCAATAACACTTCTGGATAAAATCACTTCAGAGCGCTAAATATCGTAATATATAGGTACGAGAGTCACTACTATGTAGCGAACACAAAAATAACAGCAACTACAACTGCATGTGCTGTTCTAAAATAATTCAAGACAAAATCACACAAACACGAGCAGTACGTCCACTGATTGATTAATTAATAAGACGCATAAAAACAGAATCTTGTTTTAAAATCTATCGGTTGACCTCTCTGCAACGCGTTCATAAACAAGGGCTTCTGTGGCAACATAACAGACTCAATAACACCAACTATGGCCATAGCTTTAGCAAGTTTATATGTTACAAACAGTTGGTAGCACTAATGCAACACAAGGGATGGAATATCACCAAATATAACCAGAATGCACCATGATGGGGGTAAATGTCAAGGTTTTTTTTTTTTTTTTTTTTTTTTTTTTTTTTTTTTTTTTTTTTTTTGGAGTGTCTGAATATGCTGTGCCGATTCCTTACAGGCACATTCTCAAGTGAGGAACACTGTGCTAGCGGTCACGTGCATATAAACATAGCCTCTTGTTCTAGCAATACTGGGATACTAACGTTGCGTCCAGTTCCTTACAGGCATTCTCGTTTGAGGAACACAGTGAACTCAGCGACATTAAAAATACGCCTGGCGCTGTGATTTAGTCGAAAATATGATCGTTTTACGGGGTCTTGGGCTCTAAAACAATTTTATCGGTGTTAATTTCTTACAGCTCGCCATGTCCACATGAACAAACAAATAGGATTGGTTAGTCTGCCCCTTCACTCTAAGGTATGATTCCCTAGCAGCGTGACGTTCACGCCGCACCGCGACGTGAGGTCTGGAGCATGCGCAAACGAGGTTTTCATACCTTTAGCCTTTACGTTGCGCGACGTTACGCCAAGACAGGTCAGTGCACCACTATAGTCGCTAAGCGTTGGCGTGTGATTGAAAGTAAATGTCATTCAGCATTTGTAATAACCATTGCATTCACAAAAATGTTGTATAATGATAATGTATGGTATTTGCGCTAATAGAAAACGGGTTTGACTTGTGAATGTGATTCTACATACTCGCGATGACTAAATATATATTTAATAGTCGTAGGGTACACGCATTACAACTATTCATTACACAAACTTTCAGTTATGTTTATTTTGCACTTTCTGAGGCGTTTACAACTTGTCTGGGTACGATTACGCTAAGCAGAATGTGCGTGAGGTCATACTGATCCGCTCTCATTGCTAGAAGACTGATAGCCTTTACAAGCACACGTGCATATTTATAGAAGAATGCTGGTATTAATCAAAGCCAGATTAAAACTAAAAACGATCTTGAATTTATCCTTCAACAAAATGCAACTTTTCCATCCAGTTCTATACTATGACGTCTTGTAAAACCATGACATTACTATACGAGGCTTTTTTGTACATAAAAAGATGTCAACTTAACGATCCAAAACCCAGTTAGAAATAATCTACTTTCCAAATATCAATTGCTAAGTGACAGATTTTTAATACTGTAAAATTAAAGAAACGAGGAATTGAATTCTGAAAGAGAGGGAATGTTATCTGTTGAAAATAGGGTGAATCTCAAGTTTTGTTTCATTTGTCAAATCTTAAGTAACATTTCTGTAATTTAAGTTGCACCTCTATTGGATTTCTTAAATGAGACTGTAGCAAAAAGGAATAAGAATGTGAGTATTTAACTGTTTAAATCGCATAATTACATAACTAATATTGCCAAAGAAAACACAGTGGAATCGGCTATGTTCCCACGTAATGTACAAGTGACTCCTTCTGGAGATAACGAGTATATACAGTTGTTATTTTAAGTTAGTAGATATTTGGGAAATCACACTTAGTGGACATCACCTGTGATAAAGATATTCAGAACACCTTGGGAATTTGGAAAATCTACAGATAGGTCTCTTGTATGATTATTGTGGACTGTTCAGTTCATCCATTTTATAATTTTCCTGGTTATACAGTACGTCCACTTTTATTGTCATTTAATTAATACGTACCCAAAGAGAGAAATTAAGACAGACGTTATTTTAAAAGCAACATTTTTAATAATCATTGTAAATTATTTTTGTTTAAGCAACAAACGAAGATACAAGTATACATAATTTAAACATTTGTAATAGTTTGAAACCTACCTCAAGGTTGGTGCTAATTTTTCAGCAGGCGTAATTGGTTTCCTAATTCTATAGCAGGAGCTCCTCTTCACCTCTGTTGGAACATGGTCAGGATGTAATTGAACTGATTCACAATCAATGGGTAAAACTCCTTAAATTTCTGTTCATCATTAATTAGATATCTATCCATCAATAAGTGCTGAAGCCTTCATATGCCCTCGTTGTAAACAGCAAATTACCTTCCCCCTTTGAACATTTTCATGACTTATCAACAACAAACAAATAAGATCTTCCTCTTCCTCCAAAAGAACGTCAAATGATGACTTTTGTTAGAAATCGTGATTTTTTCCACACGTTCTACGGAACCACTGCCGTGTCAAGCTCCTATCGCCATGCTTCCGAGGGAATTATGCAACATGCAGTCACCAGGCGGTCGTTCGTGCCCAGATCAGCGATCAGGCGACTGAACGCCACGCTGCTAGGGAATCATACCTTTAACGTCCACGTGATCCGCCCTTAGAACAGGTTGGCCTGCATAGGGAGTGTATTATCAAACAGTACTGCTCATAGGCATTGCCTTGAGTAGGAACTTCGCTATGTAGCGGGTAGAAAAGATATACATAATTTTGCATCGTCCGGTGATACAAGTGGCATATGGTCCGACTAGGAACTCCATTTCATAACTCGGAACGTTATTTGTCGCCAGTTATTTTGGTTGTCCATCCTCTTTACCCCCGCGACAATATTACGTGTCCAATGCTGTTTAAGAACACAGCATTGCTATATAAAGCGTTTACTGAATAAAACACACTGGCCAAGCGTTTCATTTGGTGAATTAGTTTTGTTGTTTAATGTGAAACACTAACATAGTTTAAACATTATTTGAACTGCTAAAAACCAAATAAGTTTCTGTTGAACATGATATACACTGAACGTGTGTGTGTGTGTGTGTGTGTGTGTGTGTGTGTGTGTGTGTGTGTGTGTGTGTGTGTGTGTGTGTGTGTGTGTGTGTGTGTGTGTGTGTGTGTGTGTGTGTGTGTGTGTGTGTGTGTGTGTGTGTGTGTGTGTGTGTGTGTGTGTGTGTGTGTGTGTGTGTGTGTGTGTGTGTGTGTGTGTGTGTGTGTGTGTGTGTGTGTGTGTGTGTGTGTGTGTGTGTGTGTGTGTGTGTGTGTGTGTGTGTGTGTGTGTGTGTGTGTGTGTGTGTGTGTGTGTGTGTGTGTGTGTGTGTGTGTGTGTGTGTGTGTGTGTGTGTGTGTGTGTGTGTGTGTGTGTGTGTGTGTGTGTGTGTGTGTGTGTGTGTGTGTGTGTGTGTGTGTGTGTGTGTGTGTGTGTGTGTGTGTGTGTGTGTGTGTGTGTGTGTGTGTGTGTGTGTGTGTGTGTGTGTGTGTGTGTGTGTGTGTGTGTGTGTGTGTGTGTGTGTGTGTGTGTGTGTGTGTGTGTGTGTGTGTGTGTGTGTGTGTGTGTGTGTGTGTGTGTGTGTGTGTGTGTGTGTGTGTGTGTGTGTGTGTGTGTGTGTGTGTGTGTGTGTGTGTGTGTGTGTGTGTGTGTGTGTGTGTGTGTGTGTGTGTGTGTGTGTGTGTGTGTGTGTGTGTGTGTGTGTGTGTGTGTGTGTGTGTGTGTGTGTGTGTGTGTGTGTGTGTGTGTGTGTGTGTGTGTGTGTGTGTGTGTGTGTGTGTGTGTGTGTGTGTGTGTGTGTGTGTGTGTGTGTGTGTGTGTGTGTGTGTGTGTGTGTGTGTGTGTGTGTGTGTGTGTGTGTGTGTGTGTGTGTGTGTGTGTGTGTGTGTGTGTGTGTGTGTGTGTGTGTGTGTGTGTGTGTGTGTGTGTGTGTGTGTGTGTGTGTGTGTGTGTGTGTGTGTGTGTGTGTGTGTGTGTGTGTGTGTGTGTGTGTGTGTGTGTGTGTGTGTGTGTGTGTGTGTGTGTGTGTGTGTGTGTGTGTGTGTGTGTGTGTGTGTGTGTGTGTGTGTGTGTGTGTGTGTGTGTGTGTGTGTGTGTGTGTGTGTGTGTGTGTGTGTGTGTGTGTGTGTGTGTGTGTGTGTGTGTGTGTGTGTGTGTGTGTGTGTGTGTGTGTGTGTGTGTGTGTGTGTGTGTGTGTGTGTGTGTGTGTGTGTGTGTGTGTGTGTGTGTGTGTGTGTGTGTGTGTGTGTGTGTGTGTGTGTGTGTGTCCTCATGTGCTCGTTTAATCTAGCACTCAGTAATGTTAAACATTAGGTAATAGGAACGTATTGAGTAATTCATTAAGCAAAATATTTAATACACGAATAGGAGATTATACATAAAAAAATTGTATAAAATTATTTTATGGTTCTTTAATTTCTAGATTACATTTTTAACTAAATTAGCTTCGTGTGATATCTCACGTGCATGCATTTTAGAAACGAACACATATGACTACTGTGCTTTTCAAATGGGAAGAAGTTTATTTTTGAGCATCTCCAGGCGGGTAACCAATCGGAGTCCTGGTCCGTTGTCATATTGCTTTCCCCTTAAGTGGGGCTTGACGCGCACCAACAAACATGACGAGTGGTGGTAAGAGCATGAACGCTGTGCATGTAAACATATCTCATTGGCTGCAGATCAGAGCCCTTCCCATTTGAAAAGCACAGTAGCAGGTGCTGCTACCAACGTCTGCACCTATGTGATGAAACCAGAAGTCCATCACATTCATTACAACCGCTTCCGTCCATCCACTATGCAAAGGAGGAGGGCAATATGGGTGGGGCAAAGCGAAAAGACCCTGTCACACGATACAAATTTGCGGGCGTATTTTTAACGTCTTTAACTGTATTAACGGTCACCTGCGTATGAACATAGCCTCTTGTTCTTGCAATGCTGGGATACCAATGCTCACGTGCGTATAAACATAGCCCCTTGTTCTTGCAATGCTGGAGTACCAATGCTCACGTGCGTATAAACATAGTCTCTTGTTCTAGCAATGCTGGGATACCAATGCTCACGTGCGTATAAACATAGTCTCTTGTTCTAGCAATGCTGGGATACCAACGGTCACGTGCGTATAAACATAGCCTCTTGTTCTAGCAATGCTGGGATACCAATGCTCACGTGCGTATAAACATAGTCTCTTGTTCTAGCAATGCTGGGATACCAATGCTCACGTGCGTATAAACATAGCCCCTTGTTCTAGCAATGCTGGGATACCAATGTTCACGTGCGTATAAACAAAGCCTCTTGTTCTAGCAATGCTGGGATACCAATGTTCACGTGCGTATAAACAAAGCCTCTTGTTCTAGCAATGCAGGGATGCCAATGCTCACGTGCGTATAAACATAGCCTCTTGTTCTAGCAATGCTGGGGTACCAATGCTCACGTGCGTATAATCATAGCCTCTTGTTCTAGCAATGCAGGGATGCCAATTCTCACGTGCGTATGAACATAGCCTCTTGTACTAGCAATGCTGGGATACCAACGGCCACGTGCGTGTAAACATAGCCTCTTGTTCTAGCAATGCTGGGATACCAATGCTCACTTGCGTATGCACATAGCCTCTTGTTCTAGCAAGGCTTGGGTACCACCGGTCACGTGCGTATAAACATAGCCCCTGGATCTAGCAATGCTGGGGTACTAACGGTCACGTGCGCATAAACATATCCTCTTGTTCTAGCAATGCTGGGTTACCAACGGTCACGTGCGTATGAACATAGCGCTTTGTTCTAGCAATGCTTGGGTACCAACTGTCACGTGCGTATGAACATAGCGCGTTGTTCTAGCAATGCTGGGGTACCAACTGTCACGTGCGTATGAACATAGCGCGTTGTTCTAGCAATGCTGAGGTACCAACGGCCACCTGCTTATAAACATAGCCTCTTGTTCTAGGAATGCTGGGGTACTAAAGGTCACGTGCGTATGAACATAGCCTCTTGTTCTAGCAATGCTGGGATAACAACGGTCACGTGCGTATGAACATAGCCTCTTGTTCTAGCATTGCTGGGGTACCAACAGTCACGTGCGTATGAACATAGCCTCTTGTTCTAGCAATGCTGGGGTACCAAGAGTCACGTGCGTATAAACATAGCCTCTTGTTCTAGCAATGCTGGAGTACCAAGAGTCACGTGCGTATAAACATAGCCCCTTGATCTAGCAATGCTGGGGTACTAACGGTCACGTGCGTATGAACATAGCCTCTTGTTCTAGCAATGCTGGTGTACCAACAGTCACGTGCGTATGAACATAGCTTATTGTTCTAGCAATGCTGGAGTACCAAGAGTCACGTGCGTATAAACATAGCCCCTTGATCTAGCAATGCTGGGGTACTAACGGTCACGTGCGTATGAACATAGCCTCTTGTTCTAGCAATGCTGGAGTACCAAGAGTCACGTGCGTATAAACATAGCCCCTTGATCTAGCAATGCTGGGGTACTAACGGTCACGTGCGTATAAACATAGCCTCTTGTTCTAACAATGCTGGAGTACTAACGGTCACGTGCGTATGAACATAGCGCTTTGTTCTAGCAATGCTGTGTTACCAACGGTCACGTGAGTATGCATATAGGTTCTTGTGCTAGCATCGGTGGGGTGCTAACGGTGTCGTGCGTATGAACATAGCGCTTTGTTCTAGCAATGCTGTGTTACCAACGGTCACGTGAGTATGCATATAGGTTCTTGTGCTAGCATCGGTGGGGTACTAACGGTGTCGTGCGTATGAACATAGCCTCTTGTTCTAGCAATGCTGGGGTACGAACGGTCACGTGCGTATGAACATAGCCTCTTGTTCTAGCAATGCTGGGATAAAAACGTTCACATGTGAACAAACATAGCCTCTTGTTCTAGCAATGCTGGGGTACCAACGGTCACGTGCGTATGGGCGTAGCCTCTTGTTCTAGCAATGCTGGGATACCAACGATCACGTGCGTATAAACAGAGCCTCTTGTTCTAGCAATGCTGGGATAACAACGGTCACGTGCCTATAAACAGAGCCTCTTGGTCTAGGAATGCTGGGATAACAACGGTCACGTGCCTATAAACAGAGCCTCTTGGTCTAGGAATGCTGGGGTACCAACGGTCACGTGCGTATAAACATAACCTCTTGTTCTATCAATGCTGGGATAACAACGGTCACGTGCCTATAAACATAACCTCTTGTTCTAACAATGCTGGGATAACAACGGTCACGTGCCTGTAAACAGAACCTCTTGGTCTAGGAATGCTGGGGTAACAACGGTCACGTGCGTATGAACATAGCCTCTTGATCTAGCAATGGTGGGGTACTAACGGTCACGTGCGTATGGACATATACTCCTGTTCTAGCAATGCTGGGGTACCAACGGTCACGTGCGTATGAACATAGCCTCCTGTTCTAGTAATGTTGGTGTACCGACGGTCACGTGCGTATGAACATAGCCTCCTGTTCTAGTAATGTTGGTGTACCAACGGTCACGTGCGTATGAACATAGCCTCCTGTTCTAGTAATGTTGGTGTACCAACGGTCACGTGCGTATGAACATAGTCTCCTGTTCTAGCAATGCTGGGGTACTAACGGTCACGTGCGTATGAACATAGCCTCTTGTTCTAGCAATGCTGGAGTACTAACGGTCACGTGCGTAATAACATAGCCTCTTGTTCTAGCAATGCTGGGGTACTAACGGTCACGTGTGTATGAACATAGCCTCTTGTTCTAGCAATGCTGGGGTACTAACGGATGTTCCAACTCTTCTTCATCCCTTATCTAGTGAAATAAGCCACTCTTTGTCTCCAACGTTTCTTCTGTTTTTCGCCTTTCAAAAAGAATAAAAAATACAGTACAAAAACAAAACGAAATGAATATCGTCTCCGTGGAATGAAATGCAACTCAATGTTAAGAACTTCAATTAAGTGATACGAAAACCTAAATAAACACCACATAATCGGCATACGTGCCATAGATTTTCAGTATTTCTTGTTGTTAAGTGCCTATAAATGTATTTAATCTGGATTATCGGATTTATTTCAAAATGCTGATTCGTACTTGTGTTCTTTGTTAAACAGCACTTTGTAAGCGTAGCATTATCTTTTAGAGTACAGGAGGTCTAATGACCTAGCTGCCGACGGGCCCTTAAACCCTACTCACTCTCTCGCTCACTCACTCACTCACTCACCCACTCACTCTCTGGCTCTCACTCATTCACTCACTCACTCAATTTTAGAGTACATTAACTGTTTTAATCCCGTATTAGATATGAATTTAGTTTTTCATATGCCTAGAGAAACTCCATATTATGTATACTTTCTTTTAAGGATAATGTCACCCAGGTTTGATCCTCAGCAGCCACACGCCGGTCGGGTACAACACAGGAGGCTGACGTGTGCGTGGACAGCACAGCGTTGCCGTTTACATTGACGAAAAAATGGAATTTGTACAAAATGATTAAACCTACCGAAACAAAACTTGTCATTTTATATTTCTTACATCTGCATCTATCAGTCAGGTTATTGTGGTCGAAGCAGTATCTTCCGCCCCGTATATGATTTAAACTGCCAGGGTAAAACACGTTGATGAATTGCCGACCTGAATCTTTCTCCTGTCAAATAAAAACAAATTTTCACTGCAATTTTAGGTATTACACAACATGTTTTTCTTCACTAAATGCATTAAAATAATTTTGGGACAGAAGTTAAAAAAAAAGAAAAAAAAAGTTGAAGAACAGGTTCATTTTAAGGTTTTAAAAAAAATAAATTAAAGAATTAAATTGTAGTATCGTTTGTTCATCCTACGTATTAACACGAGAATTCTCCCCGCAATCTGCATAACGTTTCCTGATTTATTCTTAAACTTTGTGATACAAATAAAGTGGAATACCGCACCCTTGCACTCCTTCATTTTTTAATTTTTTTAAATTTATTTTATTTATTTATTTTATTTTATTTTATTTTATTTATTTATTTATTATTTTTTTTTTTTAGTTTTTTTTTTTTTTTTTGAGAGCTTAAACATGGCGGATTAGCCAGCGATGGAACTGCCTTGTTTACGTTTACTGTTTCCAGGGAAAACGTTCCATCCAGACTCACAGAACTGGGCAGCGGTCTTGGGACAATTGCTTTTATATAAACTGAAAGGGTATACCATTACGTTCACATGTATTAAAAAGACATTTTTAACTTCTGTAACTCCAACCTTTAATGAAATACCAATACTGAAGGCTACGACAAACAAAAAAGTGGTCTAATTGCGGTTGAGAGGCATTCAACAGAAAACAATATACCAAATGGTCATTAATTTGGCAAAGTTGCTTAAAACTAATATGTCTACCTTTATATCTGGAAAATAATTTACCACGTTTTCACCAGCTCAGTTTCTTGTCTGTCTGTTCTGTAAAACTTTTGCAATCGACTTTAAACCAACTTCCCGATGAGCTAGAGGCTTGAAACTTTAAACATAGCTCAGAACCGGGTGACAATGCAATATTAACTCAAGAAATTAATAATTCAAAAAATCTCCCCCACTCCAAAGTACCCTTGGAAACATTTTTATAAATTTTCTTTTTCTCAAAAACGGTTCTAGCGATTTTGATTAAAATACAATACCTTTAAAATATTTTTTCATGATCACTGAAACATACTCTAAATTGTCTGGGAATAGCCTTTGAAGTCCTCTTTATTCCGAATAACTCTTGATAACAGGCAAACTGTAAGGGGTAGACAAAATTTAAGATAGGAGATACGGACTAAGAAGTATAAAATGGTTTCTCCTTGCCCATTACAAATTTGTAACTCAATACAGATTCCCAAATCCACGCAGATTCTACTGAAAATTTGTGACTACAAATTTTGAATAGCTATGAAAATACTTGTAAGATTTAAAATGAAAAATGTAAGGTGCATGCTACAGATATATTTTTGTTCTATTTATACACCGCCATATCGGCGACCTCTCCTTTGGAACATACTGCCTGTAGGTAACGGTGTTAACTATGACAGTATACAATGGCTTTCAGATAATTGGGTTTTGTGCACACACACACACACACACACACGCGCGCGCACGCACGCGCACACACACAGACAGAGAGAGAGAGATAGGGAGAGAGAGACGTTCATACGTAGTTCCTACTTCTAAACTTTGGGAAGGATACGGAATAATGTTGGCTAGAGAAAAATTTACTTTCCCCAGCCGGGAATCGAAAAAGGGGCTCCTCTCATAGCAAGCAGATCCTTTACCTATAGCTAATTGATAATATATACTAATTGACGGACGAATAGTTCACCTAAGTCACTGGCAATTTTATTGCACTACAAATGACATGAATTGTATGGGTTAGACGCTTGTATGGGGGTTATAAATTTGCATGGGGAGAAATTAACTACTTCACAGTTTTCAGCCCGTTTTAAAATTATGGTACATTAACATTGTATGTAGGTAATTATTCACTGCGTCAGTGTTATTTGTTATTGTTGTAATTATTGCTATTGTTATTATTGTTCCTGTTATTATTATCATCACCATCACCATCACCATCATCATTATACGTTCTGACTAAAATACATGCTGTACAGAAATATCGATAGTAAGCTTCACAAATAATGTATATTGAATAATAGCATTTAACATTGTTCTTCGTAATCCTACACATCCACTATTAGTAGGAAAGTTACGTAGTATCACCGGCGCGTGCAGACAACAGTGGACCCATATAATACATTTAAGTTGGCCAAATCTAGATGTCCCGGTTCCCATCCTTACTCGAGGGATCATACTGATTCCTGAGTTTGCTACATGAGAAATTCTTTTATAATTTATAGTGGTACAGCAACCAATTTTAGACGCAATGTTGCATTACTGAAACACAAAACAATTTCATAAAGTACGTATTCATTCCCAAAAGGTTAAATATCTTAGAAATGTCCACACAGACACAAAATCCTCTTTATGCTTCTTTCTCATACTTCAAGATAAACGCTGCATACACGTAAATTTAAAAATCCCATTAGCAAAATGAATAACAATGAAATACTAATCTTAATGCCTCCAATATGTGAATAATGTAACTTTTGGAGCGGCTTTCAGAGAACCCACTATATGATAAAGTTGCTGTTTTCCACCGTATTTCGCCTTGAATTAACGTGTCGAAATAGTTGACGCGTTAATGCCAATCTAACGACACGTTTATTAACCAAAGCAATAAACGTTTGTCATTAGTATTCATCTAGTTCAAATTCCCGTGTTTCAAAGTACTTTTTCCCTTGATTGATTCAGAGCACAAGGATTAACGTTCAAACCGTTTGAAAAAAAAAAAAGAAAAAAAAATGTAGCTACCAGCACTCAAACTTTGCGAATTTTTATAATAGTTCACGTTAAACCGTCTGGAATTTATAATTTGTCTGCCTCAAGTAAAATAACGCCAAGCAAGGCAAACCAGGAACCAGACTTAATGCTTTGAGCATTTTGGAATCACATTGCATCTTAATCTTACTTTCTCTACTGGGAACTGGAGGAAGTATTGTATTCCACCCAAAAATTCGATGTCGAGATTTTACCGGAAATATATGTTTTGAGAGCCCCTGAATCAAAATAAAAAAGCACTTTTAGAAAAGGGGCCGTGTCTGTCTGTGTGTCAGTCTGTGGACAGCATAACTCAAGAACTAAAATTTGGTTAAAAACCAAAGTTGGTATTTAAGTTTAATGTCCAAGGATGCGAGATGAAAATTTTGAAGAAATTGGCCCCACTCTACATGGAAAAGTTTTCGAAAATTTTGATTTTCTTAAAAATGGCTAATTTTGATTAAAATGTCATATGACAAATGAAATGTATATTTTGAAATTTCTGGCTATAGCCTATGTGTTCCTGTTTACTCTGGCTGACTTTTGAATAACTCGTAAACCGTAAGAGATAGACAAAATCTTACTGTACAAAATATAGGTCACGCTAAGACACACAATTTGTCTTAATAACTATTTTTTTGTAGAGTGAACTATTTCTGGGATATTTCTTGTTATTTGTATCAGTTTCACAAGACTTAAAACTTTTGTGAAATGGTACATCTTTTTTTTTTAATACTAAGCGTGTAAAGAGAACGGGACCTTAAATCTTTAAAAGAATTGACTATCGCTCAAAGCGTACTTTATTCTAATATTCCCCTTGCACCTACAAGGAAATGAGCAATAAGATAATTTGTACAAATCTTTATCTCAACTAACAAGGAGGAGATATAGGAATTAGCGGTTGTATGAATGGATAGTACAGAGTAGAGAAGGTCATGTAAGTGCAACACATCAGATTTTTTAAAAGTTACATTCATTTAATTTAAGAGGGCAGTAAAATTGCTTCCGCAGTATTTCTTTTCACGAACCAATAATATTCCTCGACGTTATAATTAATTTTATATGTAGATTTTATGTTTTAATCTGAGAATACGCCGAATGAGTTGTGCAGGCACACCTGGGATTCCCAGATATACGTAATGAGATGTTAAACGAAAAAAATCAGGTAATGACGTGCACATGGTTAGCAATATGTTCGACACATTAGGCTGCATAAGAATTATACCTCCGGCGGCGTCGTGGCCGAGTGGTTAGCGCACTCGCCTACCACCTAGGCGGCCCGTGTTCGATCCCAGGGACCCGCATGTGCTATTCGTGGTGGACGAAGCGGCGTGAGGGCGGGTTTTCTCCGGGTGCTCCTGTTTCCCCCGCCATCTTATTCCACCGGTGCTCCATCTTCATTCCATGTGTCATCACTGTCACCGCCTGCGGTGCCGTAGTAGTAAAAGCGGGCGTTAAAATCAACAACACAGTTATACCTCCACTATTCCCCATGTTACGTTGGGTCATACTAATCACTATACCAGGCCTGGGGAAGAGTACTCCGAAATCGTAAACAGAATAGTCCCTTCTATCCCCTCCTTACCTGCTGTAGCTACTTACATACACACTCATCAGATAGAACCCTTTGATTTTCCCCAGTTTTCTGCTTTGGTGGTCAAGAAGGGAGGGGGAGTAGAGGAGAGGCTTGACTCACTGTGAGTACTGTTCCCCAGGCCTGCACTTTACCAATGAAAACCACCAGTCTGCCATCTTCCACTAGCATTCCATAAAAAATTACAATCCATTGTAGTATCCAAACTTTAATGTGACAGTTGTACTGAGGATAATCAGCGCAGTGGAGAACAGATGTCACGGCTCTCAGCTGTTCGGTGGTGAAGCGTGAGGCTTCAGCGTGAGTTAAATTCTTCCAAACGTGGCGCGTGTTTGTTAGTTGACGTACATGGGTCAATCCACGTCAAATCGAACAGCCGTAAAACACGACTTTTTCGTAGGAGGTTCAAAATTTTTTTATGAATAATAGGTATCAAATAAGGAGACCCGTATTTTTTTTATTTCCGTATTCTTAAATTACTTGCTTAGTTATGGCTATTATAAATTAAGCAATTTCTGCGCGCACCGTAATATAAAATCACTTGTTACTCTAAGACCATATAGAGTTGAGAGTTGGGGTTTGGCGCACTGGAAAGGCTAAATATAACACTTTTAACAACTTTCGATCAAACATTATTACACATAAATTGTGGACTGTTTTTTTGATGGTATATTTTGTAAAACCAAAAATAGAATTTAAATCGATGTGTTAAAAATCTAGAAAAAATACACACGTATTCCCTGACATTTTATCTATAAAATAAGATGTTGAAAACTATGGAGCTTGCATTAGTGCATTTGCTACAATTTTTTTTTTTTTTCTGGAGGCCTGCAAGCGCACACGGAGGAGTAACAAGCCAGATGACTGCAGACAGCATGCGAATTGCCGCGTCAGCTATGCTACTCACATAACTTCTTACTAAGGCAGTACAGCCCATACAGAAAAATGGCTCCACAATATACCTCCTTTCTGATACGTGCTTTTGAACTTTTGAATTTTTTTAAAAAAAAGTCTTCTGATGTAAGCAGTTCTTTGCTTTTAGCTTCTTCCTTCATGTACGTCCATACATTTGAAATAATTTCTCTTCTCTGACTGTGTAATGTTTTGGTCCCTAACTTAGAACGTACAGGTGGCATAATTGATTTACGCTATGATCAATGTCTCACAAATTCACTATATTCACTCTTTATCGCAAAGATCTATGTCTTCAACTGCACGCTGCACTAAAAAGCACGTGCGAATTAGCAAGACTGTCTGTCTCAGATCATGCAGATATCACTACCTTCCCCCTCCCTCCCCATGTGCATGGTTTCATTCCCAGAATTATACAATATGAGCTGATGAAACAGACAAGCTATAGTTCGCCAACAGGACTTCCAGTCAAGGTCAGGGGCCAAGAACGATGGGTCCAGCTGTGCTTTAAAATTACACTCCTTCATTCCTTTTGTCAAAAACTGAAGCTTTAGTGAAACAATTTTCTTTCGAAGAAGGAGGTAAAGTTGTGTATTGTATGGAAACATTAGTTTAAAATGCATATTTTAAAAACATTTTGAAGATGCTAATAGTGTACATAGAATAGTGTGAGCTAGCAGTATTCTCCTTACTGTACTGTTGTAACGTGCATGGAACCTCAAGCAGTGGACAGTTGCCGCAATGTAAGGTGGCAATTTTGTGAGGTTACTGTAGCCGTCGCCGCTGCCATCACCGCTGCACTAATTTGCAAAGTTAATTATAACTGAACTATTAGAGACTCCATTTTGATTTTTTCTGAGAATATTGAATAAACTTCATTGTATTTTTAGTTTTTTTTTTTTTTTTTCCCTGATTTTTAAATGGTCGAGTTTGTTATTATCTAACTTTAAAACTTTAATCGTATAAAATATAATATTAATAATAATTAATAAATTTTTGTAATAAATACTTCACAAAATACTGCGATTTATCTTTAATTTGAGCCAAAGATCAAGTAATTTGCTTCATTACAATCGGAGGTATGATTGATCGAAGAGTGAGGAGCGCGCGATTATTGGGACATTTCAAAAATTAATATCTGCCAGAATAATTTTTTTATATAAAACGAAGAAACACGGGTCAAATATATTTTGTTCCAAAACACCAAAAAAAATTTCAAGAAAATCTGAGAGATCAAGGTCATTTTTTTGCCATATTTTGTTCGATTTGACGTGGAATGACTCACATGTGTATTAAGTGAAATGGCTTTATTTGGACACCGGTATTGTTTCCCCAAAAGCATTCATTTATGATTCATACGTCCGTTCAGAATCTCCTAATTTAACTCTGCAATTTTTATCCCTAGGATAAGGGATCAAAGAAGGAGCTTACAAAACAAAGCCGCGCATTTTAAAGAAACTTAAAATTAACATGTGTCAAGAAGTTGCGACAATTTCTTAGTGGGAACTGCAGCGTTTACTGACCAATTCCCTAAGCAGTTGCCAGAAAAGCTTGAACAATGAAGAGAGGCACTTCCAACACCTCCTGACTTGATATATGCGAGAACTTTTATTTTTAAGGGTTTACCTTGTTTTTCTTTCCTTAGAAATAACTTGCGTGACAAACCTTAGTATATTCACTGCGGCGTGCTGTCACCCGCTCAGCGTACATAGCAAGCAGCATCGCTGGCCGATTAACACCAACGAAACTTGTTCTGCTCTACGCTGATCACCCAGTATTACGCTTCTCACAGTAATACAAGGACATATTTAGTTCCTCCTGCCGAAATACAGTCCATTTCCTTTAGAATGCGTTTTGATGCCACGCGTAATGGAGATTGCAATAGCTGAGCAAAGGCCGCTCATTGCCGTCTTCCTAAAGTGTACAAATAATAACTCGATAAGAGTTAACGAATTGTGACGATTTCTAAATTTCTTTAAGCTATTATGCAGAAAGCATGTTGCAGGTATTATACAGTATAATAAAGCGTTATGAATCCAAAGTTGGTAAACTTTCAAAGTTTCAAATGGTTTCAGAGAAGGGCACACCACCATAGATGCCGCACTTATTTTCGATAGTTAAGAGTGAGACAAATGTAAGATTAAACAAGGAAGGCTGCATTGCACTTTTGCGAAGGCGCGTGATTCCTTCAATTGGAATGCATTATGGCATAAACTACGAGCAAGGGGAATATGAGGTAAAATAATAGAGCACTATAAGCTAAATGTCAGAATGTGGAATTCTGCATAAAATACGACAGATACCTACAGAGTGTCGGAGAGCTTTGTAAGCTGTAGCATGAGGTAAAGCTGTTAAAGCTGTTAATTTTTTGTTTTATTTGTTTGTGAATGATATTACTGACGCAATGTTAGTGGCGTGGTATTGAGAGATTTGCAGATTACAGCACTTTTATATGCAAATGATTTATTCTTATGTTCTACGACGATTACTGCACCACAACGGGAGCTATAACAGGCCTAGGACTTACTTTAATGAGTGGCTAATACCGTTAGCATGAAAAGGCTACAATTATATTAGATTGGCTTGCGTTCAGCGAGTTCACAAGTAGCCACGTAGGCCCGTGAACATTGAACATGTCAGTGGAAATGTACAGTATAGCACAAAACACATTATGTACAGATACAAAAAACGAAGCAGGATAGTTGAGAAACACAATCAAATCTTCCCGGCAGTTATAACACTGACATAATGTATATTTACAAATACAAATTGAACCTTGTTTTAAACTTTCACTAGGCTTTTGTTGCCACATCCTATTTAGTTAATAACTACTAATTAGCAAATAATGGCATCTTTTGTCTTTTGTCAGTTGCTCAATACATATAAATTTAAGTAGCTCTTTCGAGTAGGCATAAAATATAATTAACTACAATGTTTCACTAAAGCAGCTAGAAACCCCTTACAAAACTATATACGCATTAACAGGATAACTTGTCAGTCAGATAATCTTGTACAGCTTAGGTACTCTTTAGCAGCAATGTCAAAAGCATTGAAATTGTCAACTTTCTCCTTAAGATCATTACGAAGACATTAAATGTTTTATGGTTTCATAGTACACATGTTTTCGTAGTACACACCTTTCTGAGGCAAGAAAGTTTTGCAACTGGGATGATGGTGTTTAGTGTTTATCTCATGAATTTCCTTGGTTGTTATAAATGTGGATCGATTGCATATAAAGAACTTTAGATTCGAGAATACATACACGCAGGGCAAGGTTAATATCTAATGAATTCTAAAAATATATTTAAATGAGCGTCTGCTATGGGTGTTGGAAACAATTCTTATAACCTTCTTTTGTATGAGGAATATTCGTTTACTCTCTCATGAATTGCCCCAAAATAAAATTCCATATTCCATTATACGGTTGAAATATGCACAGTATAACTAATTTAAGTGTGTCTATAGAATTAACATTTGCCAATGGTCGGATAGCATAACAGGCAGAGCTAAAAACAATGACCTTACATATTGGTTCGGTTTATAGCAGGGAGGAGACATGGACATACACAGCACAAACGACAGAAAACACTATTTCGAGTACTTCGAACGCACGTTTAAGACCAGCGGAAAATGGGAAAATGGACGAAACATTCGCCTCCCGAAATGGAATGCAGGAGTGAAAGCTGCTGAAGCTTTGTACTTTGCGGGTTGTTTTACTTTAAGGTGCTATATTTGACTATTTTTTGTCTTACTTGTTTTCTGGCAGCTGTTCCTTTCTTTCCTTCTATTTTTATATTTTGTGGTTCTGCCTTATTACTTCGTGTATTATGAACAGACGTACGGTCAGTTGCAACCGTGTCATTGATAGAAATCAATGTACGTGTATTTCACTGTAAATACGTACTTATTCATTCACAGTTTGTTAGATCTGGGAAGTGAGAGAAATATACACCAGCACTAAAGACACCTTCTTCAAACTCTTTCCTAATTTTACACATATACTTCCTTGCTGTGTGAGAAGTACCGAATTTTATTGTGTCCAAGCTTCTCTTCCTCCTCAAATGCGTAAAATGGCATTAAAATATCACTACCAGAGAGGAAAACTTGATCAAACTTGGACACCTGAGAATAACAAAGAACATAAGATACACTTTTTACACTTTGCCTCGACCACATGATCTCGAATGCATCCTCTGGCAGTACACATAGTGCTCAAATAAAAGCTGCAAATATTTATTTTTAGAACTTATAGAAAATATAGTGTAATGCACAGTACTGCTAATTCTGTAAGCATTAAAACATATGAAGAAGGAACGGACCAATAAATAAACTTCGGTCAATTAACGTGTATTTCAAAATAAACGTTATGGTATTTCTGTTATGAACACTATAGATATATATGTGTTGTAAATCTGTTGCATAAACTAGAAGTATTTTAATTTGAAAATATACATACATAACTTTAAATGTAAAAGTGTATATTTATTATTCATCAATTAATCATACATATACGTAAACCATTTTTCGGGATGCATCGCATTCCTTTCGGTTTGCTTTGGCTTCTCCCTCCCTCTGTACCGCTGACCATGACAACTCAACCGAAAATGAACAAATCAGTACCCGTGGTAAAGTCAGACTAACCGGTTTCATCGATAAGGTTCCGCTGTGTGGTCTTTTACTAAGGCTGGAAGTAAAGGAAAAATCCCTTCTTTGTTTCTTTTTGAGTGACCAAACACGAGGCCCAGTATAATCTGTTCGTTTTGGCTCGCTGTAACCAAAAATATATGTTTTATTCGTATTTTTTTCATTTCTTTTGCGGGTTTTGTCATCCTTATTGGCCATTTTCAGCCTTTTTGAAATATTTAATGCCTTTTTGCAACTTCAGCTTCTTTCAACTGCATTTTTACTACTTTCTCTAAATTCAAAAAGTCAGAAATAACTTGTACAGATTAATGCAGCATAAAATATATGACTGAAAAAAAAACACTATTGTATTCATAAAGTTGTTTCCACTATGTGTTTCAAACCAGCAGGATTTTGCAATTTTTAATTGAAAGTGCTGAACTGTATTCCTTAGAATAATATTTGGGTACTAACATGACAAATTAAGTGCAATTAAGTCAATTTCACTCCAATGTGGATGTACTAATGTATATTAAGGGCTCATAAATACCAATTTGGGTAAAAATTAAGCAATTCCCTTTTAATAATGGCCGATGTGATGACTCTTATGCTCAGTCAAGTATTATATTGAGTAGGTAATTAAAACTAGTGTTAAAAATATTAATTTGTATCACATTTTTATGTGCTTTTCCAGTTATTATGTACCTTTTAGGGTACTTTGTCTTTTTATACAAGTAGTTTTTTTTAGGAAATGTATAGGTGTTGAACTTTCGAACCAATTAGTCATAGCAGTATTCATTTTTTGGTCGTATAAGATCCAAACCCTCGCTAACCGAATACTTTTCTCCACACAGGCATGTAGGCTTGACAAAAACAAGAAGTCTGTGCTAGTGGTAAAGCAATATTCTAGCAGACCGATATAACTAGTAATCTTACATAAGCGTTCAATGTTAGGAGCAGAGTCATCCTAAGGAGAATTAGAAAACGAAGAGTGCAGAATAATGCTTTTTGTGCGCCGAGAATATTACTTCCTTGTGATTCTCACAACAATTTCGTTGTGTATCACATAGTTGTTCATAAGGTTTTCACGACGACATTTAAACACCATGTGCCTCTTCTTTTTAGAATAGTAATTGTCACGTTTTCCGTCAGTTTAGTGCGTGCTTACTGTTCATTCCAAACCAGAGTACCTCTCACTGTAAGCAAACTCTTAGCATTATCCGCACGAAAGTAGTTCGCAACCCGCTTAACAGTATGCCCAAAGGAGAAGGAGGGGTACAGGAGCTTGACCCGTGGGGTCAAGAATGTTCATACCTTTACGCACCATGGAAAGTCAGAGTAAATTCGTGGAAATGGGTGTGGAGTATTGGTGGGTTATATTTTTGAGTTCCTCAGCCTCTCTTCTGAGTCTTCTGAGTTCTGGAAATGTCGTAGTCTGCAAGTACCTTTGGTGGGGAAAGTTCGTCGTGGAAGTGTTTGTTTCTCTTTTGTTTTTCAGATAAGCACAGTTAATGGAATATTTAGGGTACACAAACTGATAATGTTCTTTTCTGCCATTTCAGCCAATTTAGCTGGAATATTCATCTCAGATTTGTTCAATATAATTATAGCTACCCGTAGTTTCTAAAAATGTTAATCTTGTGTTAAGTTGCTGAAACCCTAATAACCTTGATGTAAAGAGAGTGCTATTGAAATTTATTATCAACCTGCAAAGAAATTATGTCGAAAATTTGATACAAACTGAGAGAAAATATCACCATCAGGAACATTTTGAAGTTCTAAAAACGTAAAGACAAGCTATTTAAACACATTGAAACGTGGAGTTATGGAATTTCGTTGATCAGATGTTCACCACCGCAATGCGATGATAATTTCACAATGCTAGGGTGTTTTATACCATGGAAATGTTTTCAAAATTCTGTAGAAAGTTCAATGTGGAGTACGCTGAAACTTTCTTTTTGGTCCCGTCATTATTTAATCACATAAATGTTAAACGTGTGCTACTCAACACAGAAACCCTTAATATCAATGCAATGTGAAATAGAGCATAAATGTGAAGGCTTTACATTCCTAGATCAGCAAGTTTACCTACTCGGAAACGGATATAATCTGTAATCATTCTCTCAGCAATTGTTCATTATAAAACATTGGTTCACTAATTGCTAGCGTTACACGAACACAATTTTGTTTCTGTATATAATTATTTAGCATACACTGGTAATGAGTTGGATTAAAACAGAGGAAATGCAGCAAACCTTTACTATGTAAGTGCTGTTAAATGATTTTGACTTTAGTTGGTGCATACATATGCTACAAATTTAAGCATGTCTGATCCGCTTTTTCATTTTGCTTGGACTATGTTACATCTTTTACGTTTCTTATTTCTTTTGAGTGTTCCTGTATTATGTATTTGCCTGTGTTTTGTTTTGTTTTCTGTATCCTATATCGCATGACTGTGCAGATGCTACCAGAAGTTTAAGGACACCCACTGATACTTTGAAATCTTCGATTCCAAGAACACACAACATTGTACATTATTATAAATTTATACCATATTGCTTCAAACATACATTGCAAATGATTTCATACCTTATGGGGCCTCATTTGGCTTTCAAACACAGATTTGCTCTTTTGCAATACTGTTTACAAGATCCCTACACTCTTGCACGGCAATGTTATTCCAAGATTTGGATAATGTCTTTCGAAGTTTTCGGCGTTTTTTTTTTTTTTTTTTTTTTTTTTTTTTTTTTTTTTTTTTTTTTTTTTGGCCTGAGGGCAGCTACTCCTCCACCTTCCGATCACATATGGACATAATGTTGCTTTTCCTGTATTCTTTTTACTGTCTGTAACACACGCGTATTGTTTATCTCCAGATGAATTGCAATATTCCTGTATAACTGGCCGCACTTACGCAAAACAGTCACTAGCCATTTAATATCCTTCTTCATGTTTTTTACCCATTTTTACTTAATCTCTTTTCACACCAGAACAAAATGGAAGGGACTGACAGTTACAAGTTGACTCCGCGTGGAGTCTGTTGCCAAAATTCTGAATTCCAGATCTTTTCTTTTTCATTAGCTACAAAGGTTCATGTTAAGATGTTGCAACTCTGCCTGAAAGTACTCAACAGGAAGGGGCTGTGTTGTAAAGCGATTATTAGGGTTCCTCAAAGAGGCGACCGAACTGCACATGCGTTGAGTAAACAAGACTCTACGATTTGCAGTATAAACAATATACCATAGAGACACCGCTCCAGCTTCGCTGGCGCATTAATCGTAGGGTTAATCCACTGCCAAATAGTACTAATTTAAACTCTTTTTTTTTCAATTTGTTTTAAAGTTATAAACATGTCAATTGCTGATAAACAGAGTATGATAACAATGTCATATTTATAAATATTCCTCACATATGTACCTTTCCCTTCAGAGAAAAACAAAATTGATATTCCATATATTTTCATGGTCACATCTCCACAAAGATTTAAAACCGATTTTCTTTTTCGGTTTTTCTAAAACTGAAAAAGATCACAGCTCCTATAGTGACATCTACATAATTATTTTTACTTCGTCTACTGCGTACAGTAAGTAGAGAAAGTATTGTATTCCACCAAAAATTCGATGTCGAGATTTCACAAATATGTTTTGAGACCCCCGAATAAAAAAAAAGGCATTTTTGGCAAAAGGTCCGCGCACGCGCATGTGTGTGTGCGTGCGTGTGTGTGTGTGTGTGTGTGGGGGGGGGGGGGGGGTTGTATCTGTATGTGAGCAGAATAACTAAGAAACGAAAAGTCGGTTAAAAATCAAAGTTGGTATTTAAGCTTAATATATTTTAAGGATGTAACACGAAGATTTTGAAGAAAGTTGCTCCAGCCTAAACTACCCTTTACTTGGAGAAGTTTTCGAATGTTTTGATTTTCTCGAAAATGGCTCTAACGATTTTGATCAAAGTGTCATATGTTTGAGATATTTTAATGTATATTTTGAATTTTCTGGCTATAGCCTATGTAGTCGTGTTTACTATTGCTGGCTTTTTATAACAAGCAAACCATAAGAGATAGGCCAAATCTTAGCATACAAAAAATGTAGATCTTGCTAAAACACGGCAGTATTTTAGCTAAGGGCAAAAAGAATGCAAATATTGCGCACTTTGTTAATGCATATTTTTTAAACGTTTTACATTTTCTTCCTTTTTGTTAAATTTAATATTTAAAACAATCAACTAATTTCTGATAATTTTTGGCCATTATTTGTACCATCTAAACCTTTTACCATGGGCGTGGCTGCATTGAAGTTTTCAGCAATAAATGCTAAAACATACTCATTATTTTGACGTTCAAATTTATTTAGATGGTATCCTCGATATGCCAGTGCAGGAACATAATAACTTGTACTTTTCGATTCTCCTTAACTTTTCTAAAATCCTAAATTTTCATAGCTGTATATGCATCATTCATCGTAGGATTTCTCTGGTTCCCCTGACTATTTGGACTTTCTGGAAATAGATACTTCTTCGTAATATGTAAATTTTCTCTTAGAATTTTCTTGTTCCATTAATTCTTTGTTATCTCATAGGAGGTAAATAAGAATATTGATGTATATTAATTTCCGTAGTTGTAGTTGTATCGCAGCTCATGACAGTTTCTTGTCATTTCAACAAATCAGTTCTTTAAGTAACAAAATAAATAGATAAATAAATAAAAAGAAATAATTAACCCATAGTTTTGATATATATATTTCGTTTGTTTGAAAATGCAATAAACAAATTTGTAAAACTAAAAGTATTAGGAAAAGTAGACTTCTGAATTGGTCTAATGAAGATGAAAGTTCGTTTAGCTTTGGCGCATTATGTATAATTTTTAATGTTCATGGTAGCAGTATTTCGATAATATTTCAGAGTATGTTTCAAATTCTTGGAGTATCCGATACAACTTTGGTGTTCTCTGCAAACAAAGAAATAGGCAATGCTACAACCACACAATGTTTCGTTAGCTGAAGGACGATAAATAATTTATTGCACTGAAATAGACTGAACAACCTTTTCGAGGTTGGTCAGCCTGTTCATATGTATTCCAATAATAAATTCATGCAAACTGTTACATTTTTAATTACAATTGCTCCTACTGGCATGGTAACTCTCTTTCAAAGTGCTATGATACAAGAAGCGGTATATTTAGGTCTAGCAGGCTAGAAAGCTCCCTAGGGCAGCAACTTTCAAGAGGTATCTTTCAATCTGTTGCTGATAATTTGATACAATTTACATATTTTATTAATAACTCTTTAAAATAGTAAAATAACTTAATGCACAGTCAAATGGATCAACAGTGTACTCAAATTTAACCCACTGTCGGAGCCCCACCAGCAGAAAAGCAGATATATTTTTATAACCTCCTAATGCATGCACCAACACCTTTTGCACTTCTATGCCACCTTATATAACTTACTTAAGCGATAAAAAGTGCAGGGGACTAAATCGGGGATTATGTATGGACACATGAATCATAAATGAATAATTTTGGGAGAACAGAATACCGCTACCCGAATAGAGCCGTTTCAGTTAATACACATTATGTGGCACCAACTAACGAACACGTGCCACGTTGGACTGTTGCAGGAGTTCAACTCCAGCCGGCCCAGAGCCGTGAAACCTATTCTGCTATATTTTCTTCGGACCCCGCGTGTCGTATACGACACGTCTTAAGGTACTCCATGCGCAAGAAACTTTGACCTTAAATAGTTCTGAACTCAGGACTGATAAGATCTGTTTTTGGTTGAAGGCCATACCTTAACCGCCATCCTTACAAGAACCGAAGTTGGGTTCCAAGAGGTTATGCTGATCACCCAAACGGTAGATTAAGAAGGTAAATATCATTTGCTTTGTTTGTGAAAAGCGCTACTATCACTATTATAGGCTTAGCGAGTACAACAATCAACAGTGACCATTGAAACTTGAACAAAGTACCGCCGGCAAATTCCCGGGCGCTTGGCGGTTCCTTTAATTTGCAAATGGTGCAGTTGGATATTCGTGATAGCTGTATAAAGGTTCGAAGCCTAGTCATGTAGCATAAAATGTCGGAAATTGGACATTCATGTGAGCAATATACTGAGTTTCCGAGGTATTAGAGGTTTGTTTTACAGAGCCTGAGGAATGAAAGGAACAAAAAGTTGCTCTGAAGCAAAGGTACTGCATTCTGTTTAGCATGTTTCTTGTGTCAAGGACATCGCCGTTTGCAGAACCTAATGAGGGAATTAATGAATGGAAAAATGATCAGTCCCGTTTAGCTGCCTATAGAAATTCAATTGCACATAGAAAATATTCTTTAATGGGAACACATCAAGGGAAGAATAGATATAAACTGACATCTCCGCCTGAAATGGAACTCCTAAATATTGAGAAGACGTGATAAAATATGTCGTGATCAGAAAATTCCTACACCTACAAGGCCTGTCTTTCATGGGACACAACTATGGGCTTAGTTCAACACAAACTGGGAATTTCGAAGTGCGCTGTCATTTAATAGCACAATTCGATGCTTTACTTGTAAAAATATAGACCTTTATCTTTTCACTTAACCCTACAATACACAGGTTCTTCACATGTTTAAACAGAAAGATAAGACCTTTTGTCACGAAGTAATGCCTTATATTGACAAAACGATCGTTCCACGTCGCACGACATATTTGAAACGGGGCATATCACTAACATGCACACCGTCAACTTCACTTGTTCCTTGGCCCGTCAAAACTAGTGCTACTTTGTTAAGGGTTTTATAACCTGTATTTCTGTCAAACAAATCCTTAAATTTTTGCTTTAAGGCTTCAGCTTTCGAATTGGAAAGAGCGTCCAGTAGCCTTGCAACGCACTCTATTTGTTTAACAGCATCACTCAATGAATCCCCAAATGCTCTAGTTTTGTTATAGAAAGAGCCAAGAATCCGAAATTGAAGGATATGAAACCCAGGTGACATTTTAAATTGTTGTCTTTTACTAAATTTTGAACATCAATTGCAGCATGGTCTGGGTCCAGTTCACTTACTGCAAATACAAATGCTTCAAAATTGTCTGCGTAATGCATTACTGCACTTAGCCAAGTGGTTATGGGTGCTTATGGGTTTAGGAGGCAGTGGGAGATCAGGATTTCCTTATTTGAAAAGACCGACTCTAGTTGGTGATTTCACAACATTTTCCCCCGTTTGACACCAGCTGGTCCACTTCGGTTATGAAAAGCAAAACATTGTCGCACATCACACCATTTGTCCATAAGATTTATAAAGCTTCATTGAACAGCCTAGCAATCGATACGTGATTTGTAACTGACAGTTGTTAGACGCTAGCAAGAAGTGCTGTTCTGAAATTTGTTCATCATTTTCCAACACACCTACTACATTTCCCACTTTTCTAACGCCAGCAGAATCGCTAGTTTCGTCAATGCTCATCAGATCTTTTTTTCATACACTGACCTAATGTGTTTCAATGTTTCATCATAGCACTTCGGGAGATAATTTTTCCGAAGAGTTGATTCATCAGGAGTGCTTAATCCGTATACCTAGCAAGAAACTTTTTTAATTTGGGATTGCTTACGCTATAATGGGGTATATCGGCCGAAACAAGTGCTTCACATAAACCTCAATAATACAGTGAATATATTTTAACGTTAGATGAGGATGAGGTCGTTTGTTCTTTAAGAACTTGCCGCGAGGAGACACGGGATGAAGCTGCGATGTGTTTATTTCCAGATAAATGATGTATTATCTGCAATCGTTGATCTGTACTTACACATTTCCCACAAGGATGGCAAAATAATACGCTACCGTCAGTGGTAAAAATGTTTTCAAGCTCCAATACGTATTTCTGTAAATGTTTACGCATATTTGATTTCACTTTCGGCATATTAAGTAACAATAATTCACACACATATGATCACAAACGTTTACTACTTAAACTGGATCCCCACTGAAACAAAAATAGATACGTAATTATGAATTTACGACTGCACACCGAGGATTCACAGAGCTTATCAAGGTCATTCCCCGCTCCTTCTACCGTGTGAAAGATACGGCATAAAGTGGGCGGGTGGGGAGTGTTTTGAGACGATAATATTGCAGCGTTTGCTGCAACATTTATGTGCTAACGTAGTTCTTGCATCATTTCTTTCTGGATTGTGAAATAATTATTAAAGTATGTATTTATTACAAAAAGAGGAGAAATAATTAATTAAAGTTACGGATAAGTACACAAAATATGAATTTATTACAACAATTTCGGAAATATTTGTTTATATACTTTGTTTGTGAAATGTGTTTTTATGTGAAATAAGATTTTGAATTTATACTTGTGGACTCTCAATCGGGATAGCAAACTTTGTTTTAGGAATGTACTTCTTAGGGCGGAAAAGGTGTTTTTACATACAAATGCGGGCCCTGGTGATGATTAAGACTCGAACTTTTAGTTTTTAACCTACCTTTTCTTCTCTCTTTATAATATACAATATTCCCTATTTGAATAACAGGAAAGCAAAATATAATGAGACTCCAAGGACAACTCAATACCTTTCACTTAAAATACGTAGAGTAGGTATTAGTCTACGATAATGAAAATGGAATTTGCTTAGATATAGGCTGTTAGGAGTAAAGGTGCAGATGTGTATGCTAGTAATTGAGGACAAGTTAATGAACAAGATTACATAAATATTTGCTTCGTTTGCGGAGTTATAAATCTAATTATTAAGAGTAGTATGCTTTCAAGTTGGTTATACCGCTCGCAAAAGTTAAAGGCATGTGAACGCTGGCCAATGCTCAAGCAGAGCGCTGTTGCCAAGCGTAGTGCGTGTACCGGCAGAGGTTCTGTACATAAGTGCGTGTACCACATTTGGCAGCGCTGGTAGGAGGGGCAAGCTTGGGGTTCGCTAGAGTCTGCAGTACGGCCCGGCTCCATATGCCTTTAACTTTTGCGAAGATTATAGTACCCTCAATTAGCGTGTCACAGAAAACCTGATGGAGAGTGGGCGGAACTAATGCTGTAACACGGTAACGAATGCTCCATCGAAAGGAGTACGGATGCCTTCGATAAGGCTAATGACCTTATATTGTTTAGGTCAGTGGGTCTTGCATTAAGGCATGAAGCAAGAAAGTTAGTGTATCTCATAGGCGTTGTTCATTTCGCAGCGGAGTTACGTAAAAATATCAGGTAATAAACTATATAGCGAGTGAAGAGAAAAAAGAACTAACACACTGAAGTGGATACATATTAAGGCAGTTTTTATCAAAACATCTGCAGTTATACCCCTAATATTATGTAAAGAACTATGTACACAGATTGTGCGTTTTTCGCATGATTTAATTTTGGTACAAATTATGTCGCAATGCGCGAGATAAAGAATCATGGATCGTAGAATTTCACAGTAGACAGATTATCTTTGCTTTCCAATCCAAAATATTTGAAGTAATATAATTTCCTTGTATTTGAAAACTGTTATTGATCATCTTACGATTTCTGATGTTACTCAAAATTAAATGCCTCAATGTTACTTGTTTATACATTTACTTCTTTATGAATTATTGGGATCGGTGCACATCCTGTGTAGAAACACAAATGTTCAGGAGTGTGTATGTTTAACAGTGCGGTAAAGTTTTGTGAAGTCCAAAGGTATAATTAATTTTACCTAACCTGCCCTCGTTCTGGGAACCTGAAGATGAGAGGAGGGTGGTGTGCGGCGGAGACCAGCTTCACTCTAGGACACGACTTTTTCCCTCTTACAATATAAATACGGAAAATTTTTCTATTAAGGAAAGGAAACGGCAATAAAAATCGTGCCTCAAAGAGAAGTCGAGAATCTAAACGACGTTGATAAAATCGAGCCAAATGGCTCAGGCTGTAACGTTTGTGGCTCTCATTTTGGAGGTCACGGGTTTAAAACCCGTGAGCCAACAAACTGACTGTTCCTTTTTCGCTTTTTTTAGTGATTATGCCTTAGTTGCCAAGGTAAATAACGGATTGGATAGCCAAAGGCCCACATGAAGACAGGTGGTAGTGGTAAATGTTCTGACATCTAGCCACAGATAATGAAAGCAGGTAGACCGAACTGCAGCCTAATGCTTGGCACGTGTAGAAGCACAGATATCATTGCCTAGCACTAAGGTCTCCATGGAAACGTGTCGAAGTTGCCATTTGACGTCACATAAAGAAGCAGAGTTACAATTGCCTAACACTAAGGTCTCCGTGAAGAGAACCAAAGCGGTGATATATGGCATAAAAGGTTCATATATGTATAGATATATCCGTTCTTGAAAATAGGTGTAAGTGTATATGTCAGCTACTTTGTTTGCTCTTCTGAAATATGAAACTAATATTGAAAGAAGTACTGCATATAAGATGTATAATATAACATTGGTAGATTTTAGAAGACTGTCTGCCAGACTCCGATCCACAAGGTATCTCCTCACAGTTCAGTCGCGCATTGGCCATGTAGTTAGAGCTATAACGGTCATCAATGAAAAAGGGCATTTTGGCATTAATCCGAGCTCCAAATATTACACAATTTGCCCCTGGTGCAAATTTAATATAAGCAATTAGCAGACCCTAAAATGAAAACCCCCACGTAAGTCTACTTAAACATTTTCTTTATAAATAATCCGAAATATACTTGTGCTATAACTAAGAACACCCTTGGATCGTCTAAGCTGCAAATACTTAGCCGTCACTGGTCTATAAAAGAAAGAAATAATGCACCCAGAAAAGCGACAATTCGAAATATATATATTTAACACTTTGAACACTTATAAATACAAATATCAGTACTAAACTAATTAAATTAATACTAAAGGATATTAAACGCCTCGCCATGAGCTTTCAGAAGCCCTAAAGAAATCTGACTTAGTCTACGTGTAACAGTCACAATTAGTCGAAACCTTATTTTGGCCATAATTTCTCTGTTAATGGGCCAATTTCAACAAACAAGTCAGGATATTAATGGACTCGTCAAGAGCTTTCAAAAAACCCAAAGAAACTTGACTTACCTATCTTAGCGTACACCTAACAGTCGCAATTACTCTAAACCTTATTTCGGCCAAAATTTCTCTGTTAATCGATTTCTGCAAACGAGCTAGCGTTTTAAAGTCCTCTTTCGGGGCTATCAGAACACAGAAAGAAAGTTGACCTAGCTATATTAGTTTGTATTACAGCTCATCCCATCTACATGTTTGAAATATAAATACAACTTATTACATTTTACAGCTGAAATGATAGTGCTTATGAAATATTTATATCCATGTTTATATCCCTTGTATCTCGGAAATGACTTAACAATTGGAACAAAATTTTTTATTTAGTTCACGTTTTGCTTTTCAAGTTTATCTCAGTAAGTATCTTCTCCCAAAGAACAAGATTTCACAAAAAGGGGTATGAGAAAAAAAAAATAATAATAATAAAAATAAACGCCGACCGAAACTCGGTCACCCAGGTACTGTTAGTTAATGAACGCAGTGATAGTACATTCCAGTGTTATAGAACTAGGTGCGCGGAAGGATGTAGACATAGAAAGAGTCGGGCACGGCAGTTAGCATATCATGCTTACTAATATGCCCTTCGCGTAGTAATAGTTTACGTTATTGTTAATTTACTAACCTAGAAAAGGATAACTCTAAATATGGCACATGAGATTACATAGCAAACTGGGAGAGAACTTTCTGCATAATGTGTCAGTATGCTGATAAGTGGTCTCTATTTTATAAAAATCGTAGAGCATGCTGTGCGGTAGAGGTTGCTCCTGCAGACATTGCTCATGGGCGTAGGGCTTCCAAAGATTCCGTACAGCCTCGTCATAACTTAGTGTAGTTTTCTGGAGCAAAAAAAGAAAAGAGACCAGATGACTTCACTTATGGCCGCAATAAACTCTCTTAGGAGTAGAACCAAAAACTTACTTGTCGCAAAAATATTTTGTTTTTGACTTCCTGACCTATTAAATGGATATCCAGTTTTACCACTGGAAGACAAAAGTTTTAATCTTCGTGCAAGAGATGATACTAAAATAACATTTTAGTCAGAAAGAAGCTCAAACGAGGGATTTTCTATCAAGCTTTTACCGGCCAAAGGCTTAGTAATAAAGTAGTTTTTGTTTTTAAATATCCCTCTGAAGAATTTCCTGTCCAAAATTGTACATTTGGACGGAAGATATGCTACCCTTTAGTCATCTGTGTTAAGTCGCCAAGATATTTTGGATTCTTGTGTTCCTTTTCATTTCGTTGTTTCATTTCCACCGGTCATCCCTCCCCTTCCCTGCTGTTCAGCTTTACCTTTGCTTCCGACAGCCACGCCTCATTCACTGGCTTTGTCGACTTGTCTGTCTTATGAAGAATGGCAAAGATTTTTTTTTAAGTTTGCAAAAACAGGAACGTTTGCTGTTTAACATGCGGATTTCGATTTGCAAATATAAAGCGTTACAGTATCAAACGCCAATATGATGAGAAACATAAAGAAAACTTTGTTGATCGAACAGGAATTTATTGATAATTTTAAAAAGGTACTTCCTGAACACTTGCATTTTTAAACATATAAAACGGGCAATATGATTCCAGTTTTGGGAGGTTGTTTTCTTATTTGTTTATTAGGTATCCGAACACAACGTGGAGTTTAAAACCAAATGAATTATTATGTTGAGAAAATAGTTCTAAAATGTTTAGAGCTAAATAGCCATGGAACCTTTTCACTTTATTGTGAAAGAGAAACAATTTAGTATGTTAATCTTTACGCAGCGCAGGAATATTACGTGCATAAGATAAAGGAAGGTTATAAACTTGAAGATTATGTACTTTGCCTAATCACAGTAACTGGCTGTAATAATTATGGTATGCAAAATATATTTAATATAAACAAAACAGTTAATACCAACATCGAAACTACCACTACTGCTCAGGTAGAACGAAGCCACCACTGCGCTTGTTGTGTCAAAACACCCTTCGTCACTCGGCAAGAGAATGTGGCGTGAGTAAGGCACGTTCAATCGTTACCTCTCCTCTTGTCCACATGCCTGTCTTAGAATGACTTGGAAGGGCTTATATGCAAGTCAATCCGGGCTCTGTGGCGAGAATACTCTCTCTTCACACTTCCAGAGTGAGTTTGCTCACCTCTGATGTACTACTAAGCCATAAGCGTTACCAAAGCTTTATTAAAAATCTAGAAAGTCTAGTAACAGGGGTATGAGATTTGTGCAATAGCCGCATATCAATTACAAAGGATGATTATAATTCAATTATTGAGTTTTTAAGCGTCACAAATATTCTTAAATTCTTTGTTTATGTTCTGATTCTTCTTTGTCATACAATCAAGCATAGGAACTTCTAAGCATTATTCAGGACGAAATAAAATATATTTGAACTGTTACTGAACGTTAGACAGGGACGTCACTACCCCATCCCTCGTGCAGTCTGGTTGCGTTTGCAGGCAGCACTCACCATACCATGGCCACCGATGATGCTTACACGCTATTATTTAGGTATGTTCTTTGTACAACATGTTTGTGGATTCTATGCAATCTTGTTTTAATAATTTGACTCCAATGAGCTAAAATGTGCACAAGCTGCCATTGGCTCTGTTTCTCCAGAACAAAATCCTATCTTTACTTCCACCGCACATTTGCGGAAAACTTTTCTAGCTGTTGGTTTTAGAGTACCACTCTTTCTTCCTTTATCCCTTCCCATGGTAAAGTATCTGCTTAGCAATTATTCTCAGAAGTCGAAAATAGATAACGTTGACTCGTGAAGGACCGGCTTGCTCTTCTTTGATCCCTTGTTTAATTGGGTCATATGCTAGATTTATGACCTTCTGTTCGTTAGTATTTTGTAATTCGCAAATAAAGTTTAACCAAGAAGTGTGTAAGTAAGCAAGTAATATTCCCAGACCGTGGTGCCAAGAAAAGTTAAACTGTGTAGATTATCTCTGGTTTTGTTATTAATTTTACCATATGCTCTTTATTATGCGATTTTGGAGAAAGGCCATTTTGCAACCATTTGATGCGGTCATTTATAACGTAATCGTTTTGCCAGTCAACAACTTGCCAATTCTTTAATCCTGACTTTCGGCATTTAGCCAGTTGTTGAGTATGGAACCACGCGTGAAATTTATAACGGCGTTTTCTGAGTGACACATCATTAGGCACTTCCATAGTTTAACAAATTTGTCATTACTTACCATTCAATTTACGTTCGTGCATGTATTTAGTCTTACATGAATTACAATTACATGACATTTTACAATGGGTATTTTAAACCACATTCTAAATATTCTAAATGGTGCGCTTCATCTCATTCTTATACGAAAGTCTCCTACTTTAAGGTACTTTTCTACAGCATTCATACTGTCATTGAAACATTCACGCCATCCCAGTATACAGGGGGCTTAAACTTGCATCTATTCTCTGAAATGTACAATGTAATTTTTAATAACTTAAATTGCATAAAAAGCATGGAAGCTACCATAACAAACGATTACACGCGTTTATCTAGTCCGGTAATTCACTTCTTGCCACACTGACTGTGGGGTTTAACTGACGCTGCTTGCTGCAAATATCCCCTCTCTCAACGAGGGCGGTGTGTAGCTAGCAGTGGCACGTTTTCTTAACACCTTTCATACCTCAATTCTTGGAATTGCTAGTTATAGGCTTGCCCACCGCACAGCTTTTGACTGCGCGTGAAAGGCGTTCTGACTCTGCATATTCTCATCTGACTCGAGGTCTTCCGGTGATCTTTGCTTTCCAGAGGCACCCCGTCATCTGGGTATGATTTTATAGAAAAGACCGGAATAAACCAACACGGCTTCTCTGATCACATCGCATTTATTAACGGTTCTAGGGTGCTTCCTGACCTTACGACTTCATTTTGTCAGCTGATGCTGCCACCTTGTAGGCGCTACCACACCTTGAGACGCGTATCGGACCAATAAGCATAACTATGCCAGTTCTGTCAACGCACTAATTACTCTATATATACAGGTGTCCCAAAAAAAACACCAATAGCACTTAGTATGTTGTCCGGGGCGCCAAATTGATCTTCAAATAGGAACCCCTGTCCGGAAATGCACGGTTTGGACGCTGTAGCGCATCGAAGTGTGAGATGCATGTACGTTCATATTTCGTCAATAAATCCAGCATCGAGCTGTCTGCGTTAGAAACGGGCTTCGAACTCTGTACTTCCTACATCATTGCAGAGCCCCCTACATCGGCGGTGCTGAGCCTCATGCACATGATCCAATGCGTGCGATTGTCTTTGAAGATTTTCAACGCTCCGTGGTCTCGAGACTTAAGGTCCTCTGCTGACGTTACAGGAGTGCCATACACCATAGTCTTCATAGAACTTCACAGAAAATAGTCGAGAAGTGTTAGATCTGGTGACGGTGCTGGCCATGGAACTGGTCCACCTTTACCAATCCATCGATTTGCTTATGCGACGTTGAAATAATTCCGCACATTTACATCAAAGTGTGCTCAAGTTGGCCATATCAGCAGCTGTGTACTGGTACGCGTCGCCCTGCAGTAAAGAAACGTTACCATACTGGAAACTACACGTGACGCAGTAGGATGCACACCAAGGACTCTACGGAGGAATTTAGCGCATGTGCAGGAATTTTATTATGCTCAGGCCGTTCATCCCAGTACACAGATGACTAAAGAGTAGCATATCTTCCGTATTAAGATACCAAATCCAATGTTAGATTGTCATTCCCAAACTTCGACGCTCTCCAGCGTCCAACCATGCCGCCCAACACACTAAGTGTTGTCGGTGTTTTTTGGGACACCCAGTATATATAGGCGAGGAATGGCCCTCCCTCAACTAGAAAAGTGAAGTACAAAGAAGAGTGGAGTCACATGTTCTCAAAAACTATCCCCCTTCCCCGCACTAAGGGTGCAAGAGGAACCAGTGGACATCTTAAGACAAGTCCATCGCCGTTACAGACGATCAAAAAGCAGACATTGTTTACATCTTGTGGGACGTGTATAACGTACGTGTGTTACAATTCAGTGGCTTGCACGCCCACTTTATTGTAGCTATCGAATTATGTCTCGCGATTCCCAAGACACAAAGGTGTTTGCACGTGAGTTGCCTGTTTGTATTTATTGTTACAATTGCTGTAAAATAGAACCTGTGCATGTAGAATCCAAGGTCCCACAGTTACTCTTCAATTGCTGTTACGACTCAAAAATATTATATTGTATACTGCAAAGAAAAAAAGAAAAATCCTAGAATAATTTGTATACATCCTTTATTTCTTATGTTCCTTTAAACAGCATTTAACTCTATTTGCCAGTAACACTAGAAAGTACATTATAAGCAAGTATTTTCTTAGTGAGAAGCTGAAGTTGGACTCATGATTAGAGTACACAATAAAGAACGATTAAAATATCATGTTTAGTACTCGGCTGACTCATTACACGATACACATCCACACATGTCCCTAATTCATTATATTTTGTATAAATTACTTTCTTTGTCCACCTTTTGCAACACCTTTTGCAAGAGATTATCTAAATTGAATAATAGTGGTTTAGAGACACAAAATACGGAGACAATAAAATATTTACATCGTCAGTCTTAGTGACGAGATCATTGGAAAAAGAATGGGTGACTTTTAAATATGTTCAGTTAGATCACACTCTTATACCTAAGGATATCTATACATAAAACATGGAACATTTCAAACGCACCCAACACTCCCAAATTATTTCACACAAATCCCAATTTCCTGCAGCCAGCTGTATTCACCACTGAGCACATGCTGAGTTAAATATTTGATGCAGTTTCCGTCCCCTCTACCGTTTGTATTAGCTGTGTCCTCTAGTTTACTTAATTAATATAGAATTCTCAACGTTAATGAAATTGATCATAGTCTCGTCTTCTTCTATGCATGGCATGTGCTTTGTGCTCACGTTTTGTACTGCTTTTTAAGAGGGGCTTATTTTTTTGTCCATGTAGCTGTTCACTGCTCTTGAATTTTCTTCTTGGAGCGTCGTTATATGTTATCGATCCACAATTAGATTTCGTAACACTGCTATTTATGCATATTCTTAGAGAATCTTATTTTTTTCAAGTTGTGCTGTAATTACTGCATATTTTCTTCCCTATTTGAATTAACGAAACTAGTGTTAGTTCGTAAGGAAATACGCCAATCTTTCTGCCGCAGGTATTGTATGAAATCAAGGGGTCTATTATTTTGGGAACTACCAAAAGGTGATACCAGTTGATTTCAGGACTCGTGTTGCGACAGTAAACATCGGAACATATCACGTGACCTCAATGTATCTAGAGCATGGTATTCGACGGAGACGACGTTGTATTCTCATTTTTCCAGTGGAGTTATTGCACTGTAATATAAGGCTTCGCACCTTCGGCAAAATGAGACTTGTGGCACGACGGAGTCTGCTTGCCAGCCACACTGAACTCGAACCAAGCCTCTTCAAAATGTCATCTGTAGCTGAAATTGAACAAATATAAAAGGACACAGAATTTTCTAGCATGATGGGGAGAAACGGTTACTTTCTATCCACAGACAAGGCGAAAATGTTTCATAAACGCTTGAAGGTCAAAGATAACTGAATCGTGCATCAATAATGGTCTTTATCTTGAAGCATCTTCATTTATGTACAAAAAATGCAGTATCTTCTTGACTTACCCTAACAAAGTGCACTAAATGCCTTGGAAGAAAGGAAATGAAATGAACGACATTGGATAAAAATATGCACAGCATTTGCGGCCATCCGCTAGATTTGTTTGTTTAAACTCGCTCTCGGCCTGCAGTCGATCCAAATGCGTAACTCCAGAACAAATAATCGAGAAAATGAACGTCTACAGAACTGAGCAGAATTCCTTTTCCCGTCCATTTCTTACTAGGCAAACTTCTATTTTTATTGTTACTACAATGTTTATGTTTTGTCTTGTCTAAAATATGGTTCTTATAAAATAACCGTGTTTAGGAATACTGTAATGAAAGCATTCTGCTATAGCAGTTATATTGCAACCATGTCTCAATAATTTCAGCGCCGTTGGTTTTCGTGATAATTGTGAAACATAATACTGGACTTTCGAAGACATTTTGAGTTTATCTTAGTAGAAGGGATTTTGCAGCACAGATGCATGCACTTTCATAAAATTGATATTTTTTGACTGCAGAGCTGAACTGGAAGAACAAAAGCGATCGGAGAGCAAGGATGAATTCACTCCAACAGCTGTCAACTAAAAATTCCGCAGCTAATTCCGAATTGGCTGAAATAATCCTAAATAATATAGTGTACAAGAAGTAGTTGAGCTGTGTTTAAGGGCCCGTCGACAACTAGGTCATTAGGGCTACAAGAAGTAGGTATATAGCAAACCAAGAAGATATGGTCTGCTGAATTAATCTTGTCCACAATTGCGATACACCTAAGTGGCACGGTGGAAGTCTAAGTGGGCCCTTTTTAAGTTCCTGGAAAAGAGAAATCCCTTTAACCGCATGTTATAAGCATGTGCAGAGGTATTTTTAGACGTGGCGAATCACCTTGCTAAGATCTGCGCAAGTAACATCATGCAAATTGATGGTAGGGTAACGTCTACATTTCCTACTTGGAATTAACAAGACGTCGCTGATAATGTGAGCGGGCACTGTTCCACAATGTTTATGAGATGGAACTCGGAGATACACTAACCTGGCACCCCTATGATATAAATACAAAAGTAAACTCGACCATAAATCGCTGCGCAACTTCCAGTCATTCGCCACGTCTAAAAAGTAGCTATGTACAACAGAGCTGGGCAAATGGTACTCTTGAGTGCAGCGTGATCACGGCCTGCATTGATAACTATGTTTAGAAATTAAAAAGCGTCGCTCAAGCTATTCCGCGAGTTACTCGGGCCTGATGTAGTATATAACTGTATTTCTAGCCAGTTATGGTAACTCGAAAGCCGTGGCTTAACACTGATTGTTTTCAGGGAGTAGTTTGTAGCGTACTAGGGATCTGTTGTTGTTGTTGTTGTAGTGTTTAACGCCCGCTTTTACTACTACGGCACCGCAGGCGGTGACACTGATGATACATGGAATGAAGATGGAGCACCGGTGGGATGAGATGGCGGGGGAAACCGGAGCACCCGGAGAAAACCCGCCCTGACGCCGCTTCGTCCACCACGAATACCACATGCGGGTCCCTGGGATCAAACCCGGGCCGCCTAGTACTAGGGATCGGTGGGTCTAAAGCAAGAGGGCTAGTGTGTCAATAACCTACTGCAGGGGTTTGCAAGCTTTTCAGAATGGGGCCACATTAAGTAAAAAATGTATTATTTTATTGAACAAAAATATACACATATATGTATAGCTGATGAAATAGAATGCTTATTGTACATATTAACACCAGCTACATGAAGCACTTTTACGTTAATAGAAGCTCCTATTCAATGAGAAGAATGAAACTGACTTTCTGTGCTATAATTGTGGATATTAGTAGTTCTAATGTCTACTGCATCAAAATGAAGTCTAAATGGTCATTGTTAGAGGGCGGAAGATTGTGCAATAAGCTACCAGTTTAGTGCATCTGAGTTCTACTGCTGCCACACAGTGGTAGGCGGCTGCTAATGCGCGTGCATTTAAAACGGTTGCGCGGTACTGGTTATGTCATTCATTCTGCTAGTCCAACTAATCCGTATCCCATGTGACCGCACACGGTTCTGCGCTCTAATCATAACCCGGACATAGCAGGCCTAAACGTATTCAGTTTAACTTGCCAGTGAAATGTCGTTTCACAGTTATACGTTAATGAGAACATCTCTGTTACTTCTTTTACAGTCTTTCAAACGAGGAAATTTGCCATTCCACAGACAACTGTAAGAATTAACCAAATTAACCTCCTTATATTTTTCCTTAAGCAAATCATTACCATGTGTATATATACCAGGTGAGTCAGCCGCGCCTTATTTTTTTGGAAGGTAGGCCACCCTTCTAACGGCATGTGCGCCTTAGTCCAGTTTTGCGCTTACTAAAATGTATTGCTTGACGTTCTTAAAGAGAGGAATGCGCAAAATTGAGAGCAACAGTGCTTCAAGGGACAGAACGTACTCCTCGCTAAAGTACACCTCAAAAACATACGACTCGTTTACCGAGAGCGAATTCCTGTTTCCGGCCGATTTTGCAAACTTTTTATTAGAGTATACATAGCAACATAATTCAGTAAACGCCTCGGAAAAAATGGACCTATCATATGAGTACACTAACAACGTCAGCTAAAAAGAAAATGGCGGATTCTTGTACTTAGAGCAGGGATTGGCTGCCAAATATTACCAAAAATTTAGACACGCCTCATCCATCATGGACCCGTACAGTCAAAACGGACACATTATTAAATAACAGTTTATTTACATTTTTGCGTGAACTACGCCTCGTACATCTCAATTAATATGCATAAAAGCTTTTGCCATTTAAGTAATAATATTAAAATGCCCAGCAAATGATTAAAACTGTCTTAAAAGGTTAAATCGAGCCCGAAAACTCGCGAGGTGGCAATGGCATAGCGCCAGGCGTGCAACTCCTGCTGTAGAACGCGGTACGTGCTTTTAGTTAAGTCTCGAAATAGCCGAATAGGATTGTGACGGGACCTCTGCGCTAAGCCCCAATGACACAGGTTCGAGTTTCAGCATTGTAAATATTTTTTTTTATGTTCATCAAAACTTGGAAACCGAATTCACAATAATCTAATTATGAAGTCTCTGAGGGTTTAGGACATTATAATTTAAATCGTTTTTGGTTGTCTGCATTTTTAATAGCACAATAATTCATTGTGTGCAAAATTGAGTTTAACTTCCATGTTAAACTCTGAAAATGTAATTTCCTTGCTTTCTGTGTTCAAATGTGTATGAATGATCTTTATTTCAATTGCACCTACCTATAAGTGTGTTTAAATAACTACATAATTGTAGTTCACCAATAAAGAAACATTAAACAATGTCATAAAACATAAATAAAACAATAAAAATGAATATAATACCAGTTTTCAGAATAATAGTTTGTAAATTGTGAGGATTGCACGGTAAAAAAAAAAATTAGTACAAGCAGGTGATTCGAACCACCTTCACAGCAGACAGATTACTTCGGAGTCCTGCACTCGTTCCAACTGAGCTACCTAATAATGTGTGAGGTAAACATTCCGCTTAAGATGTAATATTCGCTGGTTGCAGTGAACATTTGCAGAAGTGCAAACGTCAACTGTCTAGTTACGAATATATGAAAAAGCTATGTGATAAGTGATAACATCTATATTAGTACTAATTTCATCGAGTGTTTAACCTCCATGTTAAATACGCGGGTAGAACCTAGTAATGGAGTCGATGTTTTCATGTTGGTGTATAAAATGCGGATTGCATAAAAGTCGAGAATAAGGGGCTGGTATAGTCTCAGGATCAGACGAGTATCTGTTAGTTGACCTCGCTCTGCGATGGTCTATCTCACCGGCATACGGAGGCAATCGGCATTTGCTGTTCAATCTATTCTAGTATGGCATGGTGTATAGTGACAACAATATAAGGGTTGTATGTATTTACTGTGTGCAGCTATTTTTGAGTAAACTACAGAGCTACTTGTGTTTGTTGTGATTTACTCGAAACGACACACAGGAATGTTACTCTGAGCATAAAAAATATGTTATGCCGATCCTCGCTTGCTATATTTTCTTATGAAGCTTGGCTGCATCTCTGTGGTCACGTGGCTTTCCTTGTCAGTAGCACCGTCATACACGTGAGACCTCAAGCCCATGCAACCAGTTTGGGAGAACGTGGTTACTAATACAAATGCAGAAATTGCACCATTAAATGCTTGAGTGTACGGCTTACAACTGCATCATGCTCGTACATATTCTGCAAATATGTAAAGAAGGTAGAAGGAAAGATTGACTAACGGATGATGTGGTGGATAATGTCATTGGTCCTAACGTAGTTTCGGCAGGAGTGATTATTCATTTTCTCCTTCTCCTCCAGTGAAAATTAGTCAGTACCAAAGAGCTGAATACACCACATGTTTTACATAAGTGCATAGTTTTATTAATTTAAACTTAGCACATAAAACTGAATAAACGTTAGTAGGCATAATAAGACAGACCAAAAGTAGGGGTTAATGCGCAAGATGGCGGCCATGCGTAATCTAGGGAATATTAGGGAAGCGACTGAGGGGTATGGTGTCGGAGCCTTATGAAGTAGGCTCTAGGAACAATTTCTATGACGTATAAGGATGTGTACATGTTAGTTGTAGGGGTTATGTTGTTCAATGTAGCTGATGTTTAACATAAATGCGTTTCTATGTTGAAAGCCTAACCTGTTGTAACCTAACCTAGCCCAAGCATACTAACCAAGCTAACCTAACCTAAGCATAATCAAGCTAACCTAGCCCAACCTAAGCATACTAACCATGTTCATGTTGCTACTGGGCAAGGTAAGTAGAGTGGCTACTGGGTTCCAATCAGACACATGCTAATCACGTGTAGCATATCCTCAACAGGATCCTTGCGTTCATCGTTGCTATGGAAACACCTTAGCTCTAATTGGTCCTTCTATTCCATCCCCTCCTGTTCATTTATATGCTTCCGCCATGTGGCCAACATCTGTCAATCCCCTTCTTAATTGGCGCCGAGTATAATGCATTACATTACCGCAACAAACAAAGCAGTTATGATCATACTTTCAATAATATCACTAATGAATTGTGTTTATTGAAGATTCAAGAAACCAAACGACATAATATTGTAGCAACACCGTGCCAACACTTCAACTACCTTGTAGACAGTAACTTTGAACTGCTGGTGTTACTTTATTTACACCGTACGAAGTTCTCCTCTCCATAGCGCGATTGCGCATTCAAGGACAAAGACACTCATGAGCAAAGGACAGTGATTTAGTTATACTGTTTTTAAAATAACACTTAAAAGTATGTTGAATGCGAACTTCACATTTATTTTTCGCACCGAATGTGAAAACGTGACATCACACAGAAATAACTGCATTGAAGACAATCTGTATTTGTTTTTATAGAACACGTTGGTGTTTAGATCTTACAATTATACCTTGTTCCACTCTTAGATGACAGTATGGAGTTAAATGGGATATATCTGTCTCTATCTGGCGCATACAAGTTGCCATTAGCCTCGTCCTTTTCTACCCTCGCACTGTTGCCAGGTTTCTAATAGCATGGTATAAATATTCAGTTGTTATAAATTTCAGGTTTGAACACATTATCCTACGCAGAATTTTTTTCTCTATCAGGTTATATCCTTTTTGGAGTCATTATACATTTCTATAGGTCCATATTTCTTCAGAAAACGTTTTTTTTCAATAGAAGTCCGATATGTGCTGTTTCTATACTCATCACGCACTAACTAACAAACTAACCCCTAGAATGCGCCTATATTTTATTCTTAGGTAGAGTAAACTATAGTGCTACTACCTGCCCACTTTGAATTCTCTATGTTTACTCAGTTAAATGTTATAATTTTTTAAAATTAAATCTTTTCGGAAAATTCTATGTCTGTGCACTGCAAAAGTTACGCAGTGTGAAACTTTGTTGTTATTGAGTTTACATCAGGGAACCAGGGAGAACAAATGTTGGGGAGGGTTGGAGAGAGGTTTTAAAATAAACCAAAAGGCCGTAACCTCTTTCTTTTATCCAGTAGGGCAAACAAAAGGTATCCATCTATTCAGCGTATTCTCGCGCCAGGCCTGACGCAGAAGATAATATAAAGAGCAGCACTAGCATTAGTTTGAAAGAAGTCGTGCGTGTAACTGTGTGGAATCTATCAGCTGTTATTGCGTTATTTGTTTAATATTTTCGTAAATATTTGTAGTTATGGAGGGGGAAGCTAGGAAGAGACGATATGTTGGTAAATTAAGAAGTAAGGAACGCCAAATAATTATGAATGTGTTAGATTATTACTTTCTCTACTGGTAAGTAGGGGAAATATTGTATTCCACCCAAAAATTCAATATCGAGATTTCACCGGAAATATATGTTTTGAGACCCCCTGAATAAAAAAAAAAAAAAAAAAAAAAAAACATTTTTAGGAAAAGGTCCGTGTGTGTGCCTTTGGCCAGCATAACTCAAAAACGAAAAGTCAGTTAAAAACCAAAAATGGTATTTAAGTTTAATGTCTTTCAAGGATGCGACACGAAGGTTTTGAAGAAAACAGCCCCACCCTAAACTACCCTTTACATGGAACATATTTCGAAAATTTTGATTTTCTTGAAAATGGCTCTAACGATTTTGATTAAAATGTCATATGTTTGAGATATTTGATGAAAAATTAAATATATATCTTGAATTTTCTAGCTATAGCCCCTGTAGTGGTATTTACTCTGGACGACTTTTGCATAACTGTTAAACCGTTAGAGATAGACTAAATCGTACTCTACAAAAATGTAGATCTTGATAAAATGCACAATTTAAGTCACAATACATTTTCTTGTAGGGTGCACCATTTCGGAGATATTCTTTGTTATGTGTGTGAGTTTGGAAAACTTAAAAACCTTCGTGAAACGGAACATCATTGTTCATTTTTTATATGTTAAGTGTGCAAAGAGAACGGAATCTCAAAGCTTTAAAACATTTGACTATCGCACAAAACCTACTGTACTCTAGTATTCCCCTTGCACCAACAAGGAAATAAGCAATAAAATAATTTTTATAAATGTTTATCTCAACTAACAAGAAGAAGATATAGAAATAAGAGTTTGTAAGAAAGATTAGTACAAGAGTAGAGAAAGTCATGCGAGTGCAACACATCAGATTTTTTCAAGCAAACTGCGTGTAAGTAAGGCAGTAAAAGAAACAGCTAAGGCTATCGGTTGTTCAGAAGCAGTAGTGTATAGGATTAAAAAGGAAGTAATGAAAGGGCCTCTAAGAACACCATCGAAAAAGAAAGCAAAAAGGGCGGGAAGATAAAAAAACGCTAGGTTAACGCAATATGATTGAATAGTGCAAAGTGAAGTGCGGCGAATTGTTCATTCTTTACAGTTTGCAAATATCCCACCCACGCTGAATATAATTTTGTCACGGTTCAACAGTGATGAGACCCTACCAAATTTCTCAAGGGCCACTCTTAGTCGGTTCTTACATGATTTGGGGTTCGAATATGAAAGAAGGGGTAACAAGTGCATATTAATAGAAAGAGAAGATATCGATATCATCAGATGGCGACATAAATATCTAAAAGACATAAAGGGTATCGGGACCAGGGGAAATCAATTGTTTATACAGACGAGTCATTTGTAAATTTAGGCCATACAGTGACAAAGGCGTGCAGGGATACCAAAGTTAAAAGTGTCCGTCAAGCAGCAATTGAAGGACTAAGTACAGGACTCAGGCCACCTGGGAGTCGCTCGCGGAGAAAGATTCCCAACTAGTAGGTACATGTTGCAGCACTGCGCTCCATTTAACGTGTACTGTCTTCTAAGGGTGGAATGCGCTATAGATTTAAACATATTTCTCTAAAGAAAATAAAATTTAGAACAAAATGTCTGGATTCTTCATTTATACAGTGGAAAATGTTGCTGGCTAATTCGCGTTCTATAAGTCCACGTAAAAACTTCCAGCGACAAAGTTGCCAAGGAAATAATTAAATTATTTTGCATCCACACACGGAGGTCTCCAGTCAATGACACTATGGCCAACAGCATAATTGAAATGTTTACAGTACGCAAGGCACACAGTGTCAACAAACCTGGTTCTCGTGTGCAGGAGGTAAAGACCAGATGTGGTATGGTGGTTCAAGACGCTAAAATGGGTCGTCCTACAGTGAATGTTTTCAGTTTCCATGTTTCAGTTATCTGAGTAGTATGCGATTCTTAAAAGGGCTCTGGTAATCGTGTGCATTGCAGTTAAGTTATCAGAAAGCAATGGATAACAGAAAAAGAGGGAAATTATTAAGTGGTGAGAGAAAAACAATTCTTAGTGTTTGATTATTTAAGCAAAAAGAACCCCGAACGTAGTGACTATTTCATTGCTACCGAAGCTTGTAAGGCAACTAGCATGAGTAGGCGTACATTTTTTAGATTAAGAAAATAATGTAACGTAGATGCCATCGCTACAGCGCGGAACAGAAGACAACTACAAAGCTAGCGGGGAGGTGAAATACAATGATTTTGGAGGTAGTGCTACACGACGCAATATTTCTCAATTTATATTTAAAAATCACCCTACCATTCTGTTGTTGTTGAGAAAGGTAAATAATGATACAGATTTACCACATTTTAAGTATTTAACTTTAATTTAACTTTTTTGTAATTTAGCGCTCAAAATTTCAAAAATAGATATCATGTTTATTAATTATTATAATTAGAAATATTATGTAATGTAAATCGTACCTATTTGTATTTATATATTTAAGCATACCTCTTATTCAGCGTTGCAGTAAAGAAGCATTGCTATTCGCAGGTTCTCGGGTTTGAAGGATCGCCGGTTGTCTTGAGGAGCACTCCTATACTTTGAAAAACTCCTCTACTTCAACTGACGCCATGGGCGCATACTTAAAGTGACCAAGGTCCCCTGTTGAAAAGCCTTCAATACAACTAAAGTCAAAATGTTCACCTTGCAGAACTTGCTCAGTTTTACCAACGACTGATACCCAATATTCTTCTCTAATACACTTTTCATTTTCTCGCAAAGTTATTGACCAATTTTTCCCACACATTTTTGCAATATTCCTCTACACCTTTAATATGTTTGGTAACCGCATGAATACTCATCTCTTTTTTCTAGCCATGTTATTGTTTCTGTTAAAATTGAAAAGTCGGCACTGATAAATGCCAAATTCCCCTTAATTTGAGAGTCATCCAGTAAGCCTTAAGCGACAGCTATAGACACAGCGTTTCCTCAATCAAGGCTGTCAACCACTGACTTCACTACATCAAAATGTTCGCAATAATAATCACATGGTTCCCCAACGCATTACTATTGGTTCAGGATGCTATGGTAGATTAGGTGCAATTTCACGAAAATGTGGAGCTTTGAAGGAACTTTCAGAAACACTTTTTTTTTTCTTTTAATTTGTTAACTTGCGGAAATTTTTCACGCACTATTTCAGACTCTATGAAGGGCATGGCTCTATGCATGTTACGTGAAGTACTTTAATGTAGAGTGATTTATTGCGGCTCCCGATTTCACCATGTATTTGGCTGCATCTGTTACGAAAAGTAAAATATTTTTCATGTTTATGCCCTGTGGCCGCAAAATAAACATGCTTTGATCAAATAGCCTGCATATACATTGATGGTTAACCTTCTCAGTTGCTTCCGCCGTAAGAAGAAACATTTTTGGAGAGGTTTCAACTTCTAATGTAAGTCTAGCATTTGCAATATAACGTCCCTCTTTATCCCTTGTCTCGTCTATTGAAACAAATATATTATTTCCCACAAAATTGCGTCTTCTTGCTATTGTCTTCATCATAGCAATCCTGCAAGTAACCTTTTCTAAGGGTAGATTCATCTGGGATGCTCTGTCCCGTATATTGCTGCCGGAATTGTCATAATGTAGCCTTATTTATTTTTGCTAACGAAACATTGGCAGAAACTAACGCCCTACAAAGACCTCTAGCAAAAACAGATTTTTTGGACGATTTCCCCGTGCTTTGAAACAAGAAGTAATTGGGTTATCTTACTTTCCTCTGTACGTGCAATAGCCTTTGTGTTTTTCGCGCACGATATGCTGCTGCACATTAAAACGCTTATCTGCACGCACTTTAGTTTCACAAAACCAGCAAAACAGTATTTTTTCCATCAGTAGAAAAAACACTGTCACTAAACTCAGTGGCTAACCTTCGCAAGGAACTTTGTCTACTTTCCTTTACTTTTGGCATTTTTACGGCTTCACTTGTGAGAGGTAAAATGTTGCCTGGATGACGCATGCAGTTGTTACAGTAGGTGCAAATGTCGTTTTTGTCTACGCGGGGAAGCACAATCATTATCTACATCGATAACGATAACTGCGTAAACACGTATCCAATGACTCAGTAAGAGACCATAAGAATATTTTACACACAGCAGAAATCAGTAAGCAGCGTGTGAATAACGTAAAAAGTGCGTTTAGAAGCAAAAAACTGGAGAAAATGCAACAAAAAGTACATTATTACACAAATGACCAATAGATATTAAAACTCCCAAAATGGAGGGGAAAACATATAAAAGTAGTCAATATTGATTCATTTTTAGGGGAAATGAATTTATATTGAATTTTGCGTTGGCTGTGATGACTCAGAAAGAAATATATTTCATCAAGCTCCGAGCCCTAATCATAAGGAAATAGTCAGCAATAGATTTGAACAGTGGTTCGGAAACGAACTATCGCCCAGTATAGAACCAAGAACGGTCATGGTTAGGAAGCCAGGGTAGAAAAGTACACTCTTCCCACTCAAAAACCCGCAAGGAAGATCTTAAACATCGGCTATTATCAAAACTTATCCTCTGTCCAGACGATTGTGTTAGAGGAGAATTGCTGACCATCGCAAATGTTGCACGAGATACATTTAATGCCACGATTATAGACTCGATTGCAGAAGAACGTGGAATAATAGTTTTAGGTTGCCTTTATACAATTGTGAACTAAACCCTGTAGAAGTGGTATTGAGTCAGATAAACGGACATGTTGGGCTATCTAATGTCACACTGAAGCAAAAGGTGATGGAACGCTTAATAGACAATGGTTCTGAATCAGTCGTCCATAATCAATGCAAACACGCTAAAGGACAGAATTCGACATGCGGAAAGCAGATCAACTCCAGGATGACGTCGAATCTCTAATCATTAGGTTAATCAACAGTTCATCCAGCAATGACCCCAGTTCTTGTAACGGCAGTGAATGAGCCGACCAGGACTCCTCTTTGGGTGTTGAACCCATATCCCATTAAGGTAACATGAATAAATTGCGCTATGCTATAAAATACTGCCGACAGTTAAGGGAATGCAGTAAATAGAAGCCTAAATGAATATCATTGAGAATTTTTTAATGATAAAATTATTAACCTAATAAAATGGTAATAATAGACAGCACGTTAATGGATGTAATGGAGTATATACTACTGCTTTTACTACTCCTATTGGTTGTGAATGAAAACCTTTATTCATGGCGACGGAACATTGTATGTGGCAACACTGCTCGGGTACTTCATAAGAATCATTCTGCCTTCCTGACGCGAAAAGCGCTATAGAGATAAGTTAATATCGCACATGGTATCTTCATTACGGATAATATATTAAAAGATGAAATATAAATCTGACATAAGGCAGGTTGCATTGCATAATTTCTCACACTTCCAGGTGGTCTAGGTCATTTTTGCGAAGAAAGCGCCCTTCTTCTGTAGGGCCCATGTCTTTGCTCTTGGAATGAGAATCAGATTGCTCTCGCTGGTAGAAAACTGATTCAGATACTTGACAATAAAATAAGCATGTAGCCACCTTAAAATACACATGGAATGTCACTATACAACAGTTGCTCTCCGTAGGTTTCTGTGGAACTTCTTGATCTTGGAAACAAATGGACATCGAACCAAAAAGAAGAAGAAAACTCTAGTCAAGCCGGCCGTGAAAGCCTCGGCTGTTGCTTACCCAATACCGTTTGATGAGGAGATACCCGATTGAACATAAATCGAAATTCCTAATCACTAGGTTTGTGGACTGATAGGATGGAAAGCAATACGTTTACGTTAACTGCACCCTCAATAAAGTTCATGTGTCGATGCTCCAGGGGTGAAACCAGCTCCTTGCACGGAAACAATCTTAAGTCAGCAGTATATCGCAAATTGTGTTAGCAATTTCGCTAATCGCTGTTTCTATTAGGGACACTTAAGGTATGCTCCAAAAAAGTAGATGTCACACCACCTATCAATACTTCTTTTTTATTATGCATTTACTTTTACAGTTTCTCAAAATATGCCTTGGCGGTAGTATTTAATATTGATTGATGGGGACGGAACGGATCCATGGGACCAAACCTTGAGTGATGATGCCAGTACTTCAGTTCGCACCCTGTTTTAATTATGAATGTTAGCACGTATTTAATGCATGCCAAAGTGTTGCGTTGCCTTTGAGTCGGAGCGCTTCTGCTACCTTTTTAATATTAGGAAATAACATTCTACGGAACCTTAAAGTGTCCTTTGAATGATTTACAGTCAGTAGGTTATTATCATCAGTAAGAAACTAGTTAATAAGTTAAACTTGCTTAGGCGGCAGAAGCCATTTTAAATCATAAATATTTGAAGTATAAAATAAAAATTTTTAATTCTACGTCTTTTCTGCCGGCAGTATCAATTCAAATGAAATAAAAGCACCAAAGCGAAAGGGCAAGCAGAAGCATTACCAAACACAATACGCGAGTGTTTCCAAACAATATTGTTTCATTGAATTTCTAACCAAATGCGTAAAGCGAAAAACTGCAGTACATGAATGTTTCTCGTTTTAAAGAAGGCTACACCAGACACCAAAGTTTTGGGAGGGAAAACTGAATAGAATTTCAGCCATTGTTTTCGTAAGGAATGCCAACGACAGGGACTAATGTAAAAAGCAGGCATTTAAAGAAAGTGAGCCATGCTGGCAAAAATCCAGCCCGAAGCTATTCCAGATCTCTCGAGGTTGCCTGCCAAGCGATCAACACAGCAACTATAGAGCACTTAATTTCATTGCAATAGAAATCAAACGCAGGACATTGGCACACTCCACGCCAGCCAGTCATCTTCCATCTGCAGCGTCCAACTATTTCGCGGGTAGTTCGAATTTTGCTTCTGTCTCTGATGTTTCATTCCGACTTGCAATTCTGAACCCATACCCAACATTCCAGAGAAGCTTCAAAAACTCTAAAAGAATAAAAGGATATCTACCCATTATCGTTATTATTACCAAGCTTCCACAAACTATTCTTACGAAAACTTATTTTTTCTAACAACTTGCTGGTAAACATCTGCATTACACGTTTCGTTGAGGGTACAGCAGGCAAAGAGGAAACCGAATCCTTAGCCGGTTGTTTAAAAACCGAATCGCTATTCGCTGGTATAGAAAGTCCATACTCCATGCCATCATGAGAAACAGCTGAGTAGCCATAGTACTTTAAAATATGAGCAAGTATTGCAACATTCACATCAATAACGAATATTTTGAAATGCCTGATGTCATAAAAATAGTTATTTGAAATAGATTATTCATTTTAGGGAGAGCTGCATTTACTGTGAAAACGTTTTCTGTGAATTTCTTACAGTCTGCGAGTTATACAAAATTCTTTACGAATGAAGAGGACATTAGGGACTATTTTCAAAAAGTTCATCATATCAGTTTGTCATGCAACTGTCTGACACCTACCTTATTATATTCGAATTGCTTAATTATATCGAGTATATCGAAAATCGCGAAACATTTTCCAAGTAAATGGATAGTTGTAAGTGGGAGGGAGATTTTCACTAAAATGTTCCCGTCACATCTTCGGAAGATACGTTACCTATATGACAAGTTATATATTACACGTTTCGTTTTGGGGTTATGCTGTCCATAGATATGCACGTACACGTAAACTTAATAATTCTTTTAATTCTGGGGTCTCAAAACATTTATTTCTGGTGAAATCTCTACATAGAATTGTTGGATGCAATAGAATACCTACTTTCATTTTAAAGTATTAAATAGGGGAAATAGTATTTCCTAATTTGTATCTCTAATCTGTAAATGGACTCGGGAGTGCCCAAAACTTTGCTCAAATGTTTGCTATACTTAGCTATGTAAAGCTGGTTCTTATTATGCTTTTAGGGTTTCCTTATGGACGTAATGTAATTCAGGGAAAAGACGCAGACTACAGTTGGAATCAAGTGCTGCTGTATCTCTGTTTGCTTACGCTCTGTTCACCAGCTCATGGTCTAAAGGGAATGAAGGGCAAGGGGAGACATTCTACGTAGTGTAACCTGAGTTTTTTTTAACTTCCGCGCAAACGTTGTTCTGCTGGTCACATCGCCAACTTACCTCTAATATTATTCGCGCTTTGTTTACTTGCTGCTAGTTTCTCTTTATTTAAGTTGTCAAATAGTACGATCACTAGTTTTATGTCCAAAGTAATGGTAAAAATTATGTAGAGGGAGATGATCCTCCGCCTAGAAGTACTGTGAAATCTGCTACGATATTGTGGTTGTAGAACAAAGGGGTTCAGAATGACAGTCCTATGTGCAAAACAGATCTTTATAGGATGATTGAAACAAACCTAAAGAGGCTCTTACAGCGGACACATTTTTGTATTATTGGGCCACACTGTGGTTCACTTGCCCCCATACATGTGTGGTCTCAATCTCATAGAACTAGCTTGCGCCAAGATAAAACGAATACTTAAAGAAATGTAGCAGGTGGCTTATTCTTACACAAATTGCACGCGTGCTCATAGGTGGTGTTACGCGCGTTGTATATTCGGTTACTTATATTCGTAATTTAATGGTGTTCAGTACAAGTAAGAATTGTGAATTAAGCGTTTATAATGAATGTTCTTGTGAAGAGAACTTTTTAAAAGTTCCCATGTTTACATTGAAGATGAAATAACCAATGGTTCTGGCACTTTCGAAAACAGACATGGCAATACTTATAAAGAAGCAGATTCAAATAGTGAAAGAACTGCAAATTTCCGAAAGTAACTTTACAAACTAAATTGAACTTGTTATGAAAACTTAAACAAGCCTTTTATTTTGTGGCATTTGTATATTGCTTTATAATTAGTTACCTACTAATTTTATGATTAAAAATTCATTGAAAGCCTTCTATTCTTAAAGACTTCTGTTTTGAATTAAAAGTATAACAAAAAGAAATTGCTTTTCAAGTTTCCTAATAACTTGTATTAGTTTTGTATTTTTTCCTAATATTCATGATCTAGTAATTATTTTTCATATTGGCTCTTATATGGTTAAGAGTTTAATCAAAATTGAAAAGGAAAACAATCAGCGCAATAGACCGAACTTGAACCACGGATTTTCGGACTAACACTATCCCAATTAGTACCATGCCTTCGAATGCATAATTTATTTAATTTGCTTCATGCATTTTGACTCATATTTTTGGCGTTGTAACCTAAAGGTGACTTACAGCATTGCAAACATATTAAATGTCCGATTTTCTAGTTCGCTGTACTATTGTGCTTAACTTACATCTTGCAAATGTTCCGTCATATTGGCCGTATAGGTCTAAAATTGTAACAGAAATCAAAAGTGAACAAGTTCAATTCCGTTGCGGGACTACAAACATGGTTAGCACCTTATTTCCGTTAGGGAGGAATTGCAAATCCTTCAGCTGCCATGGTGTGAGTGCTGCGTACCCCTAGCCCTCGCATTACTTCTGACGTTACCAGAAGTATGCCGCGCCGAACATCTGAGTCCCTCCCGTTTAAGCTGTTAAGATTGGGTTGGACTCGGCGGGGCAGTGGATCTGGAAATCCATAAGAGATTGAGTACGTCTAGGCCTAGCCTAGGCGACTCGCAGCATACCTTGAGCGACCTTCATTCTTTATCTGCTAAACACACAGTGATCAGTGCAAGGTTATAGCAGATGTTGCTCGGTGAGCACCGGTTGCTCTCAGCCCTGATCATCTAAGACCTAGTAGTGCTCAATGTCTTCCGATACTAGCCTGGAGAGCTCGGAAACGGTGTGTTGTGCCTTTGTTGGGAGATTTTCGGCAGTCTTCCCTTCGGTGGTGTAACCACTTTCTTTCTTCCTCGCTTAAGCAGTTGTGGTTAACTTGTTAGACTCCAGGTATTGCCTTACGTGAAGAGCTATGGAGAATCCACTACTACTCTCCCAGGTTTAAGTGTGGGTATGGGCCGACGACGCGGCGCACTATCACTGGGTTTGTTATGCCCGATGCCTCCGAAACGCATGATATAGCTGCAACACACATTAATTCTGAACTAATAACCATCCCAAGATTATATTCAATTGCTGTCATTCCCATGAGATTTTATGTGAAGTTTAAACTGCATATATAAGATCTCCTTTCAAAGCATTTTGTATCTTCACATTTAGATAGACTACCAACTAGTTTAATAAATAAAAACATCTGATGTGTTATGCTTCATAAGCAAGAGCTAAATAGAAAATTGTGTTAAATAACCTTTCAATTATGTTTATCATAAGATATTAAGGTTACAAAACTAAAGAAACAAAACCTATTAGTTCAGTCTCATAAATCTTACTCATTGCGTATGCATAGATACACTATCAACTAGTTTGTGCCTTTCGTTATTGATGCTTGCAAACATTATTCACACTTCTCCTCAGGACAAGGTGGGCGCTAGCTATTATCAGCAGCGTCATCTTTCAAAATATTAAAACTTCATAAAACTAGTTCTCACAAGCTGCTATTACGTGGATTGAATGATAGAGCTGTATTTTCATCTGGAAAGCAAAGCGTATTTGTTAAGGAGGTGTTTACATATTCAGAGTCCTTTGCGACTTATCCTGACCTCGCTTTCAGAATAATCGATTGGTCCCCTCATGTAACCTATAATAAGTAAACTAACGAAAATCTTGGGGCCCAAATGACCTAGCTGTCGACGGTCCCTTAAACTCACTCACTCACTCACGAAATCTAGCGTGTTACACTTGTGGATACTAACTAAAGGTTGTTTATGCGGAAATAAACTATATTAGTAAACTATTGTGGTAAATATCATTCCTAAAATATATTGAATTGATACATTGCAATCTCAAATTAATTATTTAAAATAAAGTACAGGGTTGACTTGGAATGACGAAGCTGACTGCCACTGGGTCTGGATTGTAGCAGATACAACTTTGAATCATCTTGCTCTGCGATAGTCTAGCTCAGACACCTGCGGAGAGTGGTGACATTAGCCACTCAATCGAACGCTGTTTGGCATGGTGTATGTATATAGCGTTCCACTCTTAGAAGACAGTATGGAGTTAAATGGGACATCTCTGTATCTAGCGCATACAAGTTGCCATTAGCCGCGTCCTTTTCTAACCTCGCGCTGTTGCCAGATTCCTAATAGCATGGTATAAATATTCATTTGTTATAAATTTCAGATTTGAACACATTATCCTATGCAGAATTTTTTTCTCTATCAGATTATATCCTTTTCAGAGTCATTATACATTTCTATAGGCCCATATTTCTTCAGAAAACGTTTTTTTTTCAATAGAAATCCGATATTTGCTGTTTCTATACTCGTCACACACTAACTAACAAACTAACTGCTAGAATGCATCTATATTTTTTTCTTAGGTAGAGTAAACCATAGTGCTACTACCTGCCTACTTTGAATTCTCTGTTTACCCAGTTAAGTGTTATAATTTTTTAAATTGAATGTTTTCGGAAAATTGTATATCTGTGCACTGCAAAAGTTACGCAGTGTGAAACTTTTTTGTTATTGAGTTTACATCAGGGAACCAGCGAGAACAAGTGTTGAGGAAGGTTGGAGAAAGTTTTTAAAATAAACCAAAAGGCAGTAACCTCTTTCTTTTATCCAGTAAGGCAAACAAAAGGTATTCATCTATTCAGCGTATTCCCGCGCCAGGCCTGACACAGAAGATAGTATATATAAGGAGTAGCGCTAACGAAAGAAACCGTGTGTGTAACTGTGAGCTGTTATTGCGTTATTTGTTTAATATTTTTCTAAATATTTGTTGTTATGGAGGGGAAGCTAGGAAGAGACGATATGTTGGTAAATTACGAAAGTAAGGAACGCCAAATAATTATGAATGTGTTAGATTATTTTTGAAGCAAAATGCGTGTAAGGCAGTAAAAGAAACAGCTAAGGCTATCGGGTGTTCAGAAGCAGTAGTGTGTATGATTAAAAAGGAACTAATGAAAGGACCTCTAAGAACGCCATCGAAAAAGAAAGCAAAAAGGGCGGGACTACACAAAACGCTAGGTTAACGCAATATGATTGAATAGTGCAAGGTGGAGTGCGGCGAATTGTTCATTCTTTACAGTTTGCAAATATTCCACCCACGCTGAATATACTTTTGTCACGGTTCAACAGTGATGAGACCCTACCAAATTTCTCAAGGGCCACTCTTAGTCGGTTCTTACATGATTTGGGGTTCGAATATGAAAGAAGGGGTAACAAGTGCATATTAATAGAAAGAGACGATAATATCAGATGGCGACATAAATATCTAAAAGACGTAAAAAGGTTTAGGGACCAGGGGAAATCAATTGTTTATACAGACGAGTCATTTGTAAATTTAGGTCATACAGTGTCAAAGGCGTGCAGGGATACCAATGTTAAAAGTGCCCATCTCGTCAAGCAGCAATTGAAGGACTAAGTACAGGACACCCACCACCTCGGAGTCGCTCGCGGAGAAAGATTCTCAACTAGTACATGTTGCAACACTGCGCTCCATTTAACCTGTACTGTCTTCTAAGGGTGGAATGCGCTTTAGAAATAACATTATGTGAAGCTCTCTGTTATTTTTGCTGTGTTTATTTATGGTTTATATTACAGGTCAGTTTTGCTCGAATGAGGTTACACTTGTACTATGAGCATGAATTTATACAGAAACCCCTTGTCCTTCCTAACAAATTCACATGTATAACTTGCTAGAGACGTTCTGGCAGACTGGGTGTTTGTTGGAGAAGGGACGGACAGACGTCACTTCCAGCCGAGTAATAATTAGACCAAATAGGGTCTGTTGTGGAAGGAAATGCAAGAAAATCGCTGCTTGTCGTTGTAATTAATTGGTGGCCCTAATGACTTTCAGGTCTAAATCTGGTATTATATTTATGAGACGCTTAAAGCAAAGGTTCGTGTAATAAGTTCCTATGCACTCGACGAATTAGAACAGAGTATCCGACGTGTTTTTTCTAATGTTTGGGCTACAGAATGTGTTCATTAGTTTTCAAGCTGCTGTAAATGCAAGGGGGTATCATTTCAAATACCTTTTATAACGAAAGGTAACAACATAGGATGTTGTCTCTCGTCCTTACCATTATCTAAAGCTAAGACAAGTCATCACACAATGATAATTTCCATGTTGTAGTGTAGGTGGTGATAACGTTACTCGTTATTTCTAACGCTTATCGGAAATTCAATACATTACTTCAAAATAAGAATGTCACATTATACAAACATGCAAGCACAGGCTCGGCTGCTATTATTGTAGGGTGTATCAATAGCGCAAACGGATAGGGCTGACAGCACAAATAAATAGAAGCCAGAAAGGTCTCAGCAAACACGGTTTCACAAATAAGCCGTTTACGAGGCAACAGAAAATGTGTGGCTGCACACTGCAAGTGACTACTGTTTTGCACATCGTATGATGTACTCTTTGCGCAATGCAGTCCGAGTAGTGCTCTTTGTTATCAAAACTGAACTTTGCCAAGAAGTAGCGTTGTAATCAAGCCATATAATCTACGTGGCATCGTCCTCTGTGGTCTAGGATAACATTCTGGCCTCTAAATCCCAAGTTCGCGGGTTCAAATCGGCGAACGTTGTTGGATTTTTTAGGACGTAAAAATTCTTAGCGTGGCTTCTTTTGGATGGGAAGTAAAGCTGGTGTTCCACGTCGTAGATTTGCGGCACGTAAAAGAACATCTAGTCCGATAAAGGCCTCCTAGCAACTTTAAGCAGTCCTGCGCTCCCAAATACAGAATGGAACGTTGAGAATCTTAGCAATTAAAGAGCGCCTATAAATGAAAAACTAAATTTAATGTTAATCTACAGGAGGAACATCGGTGTATGGTGTAAAATTGTAACAACTACCTCACTTGTATGAGAAATTCAGTGCGGTACGGCAGTCATTAGGTTACAGTAGTGCATGGGGATTGATAGGCACAGGGAAAGGAAGAAGAGAAATGCAACACGTATGCCAAGTAGGGGTAGTATTTAATTTAACAATAATGCCCGTAATGTTTCCAGAAGAAGTCGCTCGTGGTGTGGAATTAGGCATCCGTTTCTTTGGATAGGCGGCGAATTCCACCCGCGAAGAATGATTTCGGTTTCTGGTTGGACAAGTCGATAAATGCATCCTGCACTTCTGTAAGGAATTGTTCAGCTACCGAAATAAATTAATGGTCTCTATGCAGAATAATCACTTTCTAGTGCAGCAACAACACCATTGGTGGCTTATGGTTGTATTATCGTGAATTGCTGAAGACAATTTGCCAGGGCATCTAATCTCGTGTTGATACGTTTAAATCTTTTAGCGATGGACATTAAAGGCGACTACGGAGTAATTAAACTTCAGTAGCATGTTCCGCTGCATATAGAAAAATACAATCAGCAGAACCTCTCCGGCAGACATCTATGTTTTGAACTACATGCCTTGGGCAAGCCTGTATACTTCCAAGACATGCTGGCAGTCTTTCCTTACGGCTTGCTTGTAATGACACCGTTTTACCTCCTGTCAGTTAAGGTACGCAGCACAAATTATTCACCCTTATTGCCGTAACTCATCAGGTCTTGCAAAGTGAAAGTTACTCACCAATCCTTACAACCGTCAGCATGCAGGGTACACATTCCCTGTAGAACTGTAACTAAATCGATTCAAATTGAAAAGAAAAGCATTACACCATTGTTCACACAATGTTTGCGGGAAAGTTAGTGACATAATAAACCATTTATATCCATTTGTCACGAAGCTAAATGACTCCAAATATTCCAAATATTTGACGCAAATTACTTTTTTTTTCGGCGGAACGGTCCTTCATTGACAGTAATTATATTGGGCATACATGTCACACTCATAATGTAGAATGTAAATGTATGGCCGAAGCAGTACCTTCCACCCTATAGAAAACTTAATTTCTGATTAACAATCTCTATTTTACTCTAACGTCCCTGATTTGTTTGCAAGAGTACAATGCTGCTTCAGCTATCAGTGACACTGAAAACATATTTAAGACTCACAATGCTCCTTAAAAATGCAAATATTATGGGAGAGGTGTGGATGTAAGTACTGCACATATTGTGCAAATACGCTTAGGAAGAGAAAGTGACTCACTGGTTCTCGCGACAAAATGTGCTTTAGAGTTACTTTATATATACCCACCCTCGTCATTATACAAAAATTAGCCAGATCCTTAAAATAAGGTACTGACGTTAGCTCATACGTAGCTTGCCTATAGGCTACGCTACTTTCTTTTTTGTCATTAACCCTTTATTACTGTGAGTAAAATTCTCCTATTGTCAAGTTACAGCCTTGCAGCTAGCACCACCGCCATATTAATAATGTAGTAAACTAACCTACAACTTCTTTACCAGTGTAAGCCAACTGAATGTTCTGTGACGTCAGTGACCGAGTCTTCTTGCTAACGGCTTTCAGTTAGGAACTCGGTGGGAAGTGTATGCCAGTTAAAGCAGGTAAACGGCAAATAGACCTATTCTTAGAAGTATTAGTGAGGTAGGAGCAATGCTTGTAATTTGTACCTATGTGGTCGGAAGATATAGGAGTTAAAGTTCCATTTCCTCCGCACCCCTTGCGCGGGAATTCTCAAAACAGTTTTACGTCATACAAATTGAATTAGCTGTTTGTTCTGTACTTTTGAATCAACGTCAGAAGAAGCTTTAGAGGTTCACTAGGAAATGTTGCAAACGCAGTCAGGCTAAAAAGTGCCAAGATGAAGATGGATAAAGTAAAATGGTGGAGATAAGGGTGTGGAATATCAATGGCGAACTAATTCTATAACATGTATATATTAGAAGCATTAAGCAGAGTGACAGTATCCAAATCGGCCGTATCCCAAAATGATGTCTCTTATATTGTTATATCCAACCCTGTAACTTTCTGCAACAACAGCTGAATGAGGGATTACGAGCATTAAATGAACTGGAAATAAATCAGTTCACGTATTACAAGATAATTTTCAAGTTGATTTATCCCAATATTCTGCGTTTCGAAATTAACAGCAGTCATGGGATGCAGTCTGTTACTTCTGACAAATTATTCTGTAAACTCAACATGCATTGTAAAGAACAACCCCATTTCTTTCTTATTACCATGTACTTGTATCAATTTTTATGTTGTAGCATATTATCAACATACTGAATTATTTCAGCGAGAAGTGGCACTAGCGTGAGATTCCGTTAAGACTACCTCCTTAAAGGATACTGTATCTCGGAGGACTCGCGTATTCAATGCAATGTATTAATAAGTTGAACAGTAGACACGTTAAATTTCTCAGTGTGATATTTCTGTGCTGAAGGCAAGTTGGAAGCATTGTGTTGATGTCCTTCGGCGAGGGTTTGGCTTCTGCAGAAATAGAAACACCTTCTGTTGTTGCCACGTGTGTGTCGACCCCCCTCTGAGCTAGAGCAGCCTGCCATTCATTAATGACGTCATACAATTATGTTTCATTTTTAGTTGCGCTCATACCTTCGATTAAAATATCGTTTCCTTTTTTAAGCCATTGATTACAGTTCATTCAGTGTAATTAGTGTAGGTACGTACACTTTTTTACAAAGCCGCAGTCGATGACTTTGTGCCACATTTGTTTGTTTTCCCAAACGTTAGAACAGGAATCAGTAACTCAAATATTTGTCCCCAATATAAACATTTCCATAGTCAAATTAACAGAGAAAATTATAATGTTCAATATGCAGAAAGCTGAATTTGAATGACTTTTATCATGCTAGACTTTTTTTTCAAGATTTTTTACTTTGTTAGTCTTAATTTTCCTTTAATTGTGTCAATTTGTAACGCCTTCATCGGTGACGTTTAAACATTGTTTTACACGTGTTTATTACAATAAAACGTTTACCATAATCCCTGAAATTTGAATATGGCCTTTAGAGAAAAAATGCGCTGAGTGATGGTCCCATTAATGAAATTCCTCAAGTAAAAAACGTCCCAAATTTTTTCATTTCTCAAATTTATTTTAGTATGAGTTTAAACCATATATCACTGATACATTTGAGTCTACACCAAAAATGCATATAAAATAGTCATATAAACATCACCAATAATACATTTGAAAATGACCAGTTTTCAAAGCACTATAAAGTAAAGTAAAGAATATGGTAAATGCAAAAGTGCATTTGAGATTTTTCTGTTTTTAATATGGTTGCATATTTCCTTTTTTTAATTGGAGGCAAGTTTTTTTCTAGAGTTACCGTCGGTAAATGTTTAGAATGAATTAAACACAAATGGAATATGTTAAACTTGGGGTCTATGCTGTGCAAGGATAATGGTTTGGGATGAGATGTTATGGTACGATACCACCATTTTTTCGACACCGATAAACACTTTCCAGTATCAAATACTCGATATTTGAGCTTATAAAGGTCTAGAGGCTCCTTTATTGCATTATTACGGCATTCGTTTCACTTTTAAACGTATAAAAAGTTATAAGTAATTCTGTGCTAAATCCTGCAACAATTGAATCCGCATTCCCTAATGGACAACGCCTTGTTTGTATTTCTTTCTTTTTAACAAAGCTCCAGGTTGTATCCTCTAATTCAAGCAAGAGCTAACCATGACGATTTCTCCCCTTTAAGTGGGTAATGCAAAATTGAGTTGTAAACTGCCGTTTCAAAATGTTCTGTGTATAGCAATGACATATACTTGCAACAGTACAGATCTCTATTGTGTAACCTGAAAAACATTAACTAATTGCTCCCCCCCCCCCCCCTCCCGCCCTGCGCCTAGAGATTGAAAAGTGTTACCTTCGAAGCTTCTTGCATTTTCCAATTAAAACATGCTATTATACATTAGAAGCAAACCTGTTTTTGAACAGAAGATAAGACAATTTCCTCTAAAGAAAAGAAAAGCTAATGGATTTGTCTTGAATCACACGACTGATGGTCGTACTAACAGGTAATAAGGTTAAATGACCTCGCTCACTGGTAGCCTAGCTCTCACGTCTAAGGAAGGTAACGGCAATTAAGTTCACACTAGCATTGTATGATATGATGTACAATGGTGATAACATTACGTAAAGCTATCTTTTATTGTATTTACAGTGTATAATTATTGTAGTGTTTTCTACAGAACGAGTATTTATTGTATAGTTTTACTCTAACGGAGTCAATAACGGATTGTCTCTTTGAATTTGTACCGAAATTCCTTGGTGACACCACATGTGTACAATTTATATGTTATCAGAAAAATCAAACATGTGTTTAGAAAACGTGTTTAGAAAAATGGTCGTTCTAACCGAGGAAGGATTAGCGACTGTCGTAGAAATAAATAAAAGAAGGTTGCTGTCTCGCACTACAACTTGGTTTCGGTGACAGAGTAATGGAATAACATTCTCGATTTGCAGAATTATATCCATGTGACTTTAAGTGTAGGGCATGCCTAAAGATCAACTGTAGGCAACAAACCTCCTTATGCTTGGTGAATTACAAAGGTACTATCCAAAGGTCCGAATTCAGAAAGCAATATCGTGGGACCTGCGAGCTGTCAGTAGAAATATTCAAGAGCAACCCGCTCTTGCTACTAGCGTTCTGGACGTTTTAAGCTTTTACAGGTAAAGCTACAACTGGATTTGAGAATTTTTTTTTTAGAGTACGACGCAAAGCTTAGTTATTCTTAACCCTCATACTGTACCGATTGTGCATGTAAAATTGCACCTCGGAATTGTATAATGCTGAAACTGGAGGAGAATAATAGGTACCTTGGAAACACGAAGCTCACAGTAAACCACTTTATGAAGCTGTAAATGAGTATTTTTATTTCTTTTGCATAATAATATTGTGCAGCGAATGTTCTAGTGCAGTCCATGGAATACCTAATTACGTTGGTAAAACTGGAAATTGTGAAAATTACGATTTCATGAACCCAATTCAGTACCGCGAATGCTGGAATCAAAAAAATAAAAAGTAAAGATAAAATATCCTGTTCTATACTCAAGTGAGCATAAATTGCAAAATATTTCTTAACTTAAGGACTGAGAATTTTCTGTGCAGAGGGTCTATATTTCTAGTGGGTATATCCTGACATCTTTAGAGGTACACACATGTAGAATAATGCAAACATAACCAGCAGAGCCAAGTAGTTACTGCATAAATACATGCTAATGAGAAATGACTCTGTAACAGGACTGTGTGCTAAGCGACAGGTGATAGCAGTGTGACCTAATAATAGCTTAGAACAACAAAAATAACTGTGCTTCATGCAATATCAATGGACACCAACGAGCAACACAACTTTATTTGTTGTGCTGCAACGAGTTATGTAAAGATTTACAACACAATTGCCAACTGTAGAGCATGTCCCTAGATCCTGGGACATTCCATGTTTTGATAACCAGAGGAATGTAAGAGAAATTTCATATATTGTTTGCAGGGAAATAGGCAGAACTTTCTGAAGAAGGTATAATCAGAATCAGTAATAGAAGGTTAAGTAGTAACTATTTAAATCAGTAGAGCTATATTTTATGGCTGGAAATGGTATAGATGTCATCCTTTAAACCAGAGTTGGACCTCGACGAGTCATTGAAAAATCTTCATGGATTAAGATACTAAAGAGTCAAGTTTTTGACGTTTGCGAGGTTCAGGGGCTAGTGTGTGAATCCGTAGGGTAAAACAATTGTACCATTATTTTGTAATCACTGTGAGGACCAGTAAAAGAGAACATATTTCAGCATCACATTTAGAGAAAGTCCCGACTCCATGTTGAATAAGTGTAGGTGAGGGACATCTAAAATCCAATAAAGTATAAGCGGCAGATGCGCGGCGGCAAAATGAGGTAGGAAAATCTTGAGCTGCAGAATCGTGCCACTATAGCTACAGGGGTAGAGTTTCTCCAAGATATTCGATAGACGAGGCTGCCACCGAACAGAGTACTAATTGCCTCGAAAAAGTTCCTGAAGTGCATCAAGTTAAATATATAAGTCGTAGGATATGACTTATAAAATTCCGTCTCGTGTCAGAAGCGCTCTCAGATGATCAGTTTCTTAGCGGGAAGGCATAGTGTTGACTACAAGAAGTGAAAATAAATACAGTGTGTTTTGTCTGGAAACGAAATAATATCGTGTTATTAATTCTTATCCGACCCGCTACCACACCCTGGATGTAGGACTCCTTTACCGAAGAGAGAAGTCTTTTCTTAAAATATACATAGCCGAGGACAGATATAGAGAAGATTACAACAGCGAATTGGAGCCCCACAGAAGAGAGAAACCCACTAGAGAACTTCGCTGAGAATTGCAGATAAGTTGACCAACCAGCCGCGGGAATAACAATCCCGAGGAAGTTCCTGCTTCAATTTATTGAAAAATGCTTTGACGTATGGAGATCTTCGGCGAAAGTGAGCTGTCTCTTCGGTGATTCATTAGTGTGCACAAGGAGAATTACCTGATTTTTTAATCATGAGTTGCGCATGCTCATATGTTCGCACCATTTCCCTTCCCATTTTACGTAGGCTTACACCAGCCCATCCTCCGTCCGTTCATCTGTAATACCTATCTAATACTGAGTGTTACTGCTCAGAGCTCACCAGTATAAATTACCTTCCTTTTATTTACCAAGACCAAGACTAACGTCGAAGCGTTTAGAGAATTTGCACGGTTGCAATATCAACATATTTAACACCAACCTCCCAAACTAGTAGATTTCACTGCTCCGGTATCAATATTATTAGTGTAGCCAACATGTTCGACGAAAACTTCCAAACTACTCCGTGCTACTTCCCAACTATGACTGATTCAGGAATACGAAGGAAGGTCTTCTCACGCAGGTGATGTGATTACATAGGGAATGATCACCCGCAAATAACTTGTTTCTGTCCAAGCGGTTAAAATGCGACTGATTAATTTTTAATTTTTTGTGGTGCACTGATATACACACTTCCGTTACAGATGGGTGGGGAAATCACACTTGACGGGAGAGGACAAGGTCTTGCCATAATGTCGTTGGGAATGTATTACTGCATTAACGAAACGATATGAAATGCACTACTAACGATCTATTCTTCAGATAGTTCTTCCGGAATTAAAGGCAAAGTGCCTTATGTTTAATGAAAGAAGGAAAACTAATGTGGAAACACACTTACTTAATTTGGAGTGAAGAAGCAAAAGAAGCTGTGCCGTGGCCGAGTGTTTGGACCGTTCGCCTCTCACCAAGGTTACCCGGGTTCGTTCTCAGGGGACCGTATGTGGGATAGGTGTTGGACGAAGCGGCTCCTGGGCGGATTTTCTCCGGGTTCTCTGGTTTTCCCCGCCATTCAGTCCACCAACTGCTCCATCATCACCTTGCCTTTCAAATATTACGCCATCATATCCTTCCTCACTCTCTTACCAGATTTTGAGTTGATCACCAATCCTGGCTACTCTCTGTCGGTCTGGGTGGCTCAGTTGGTTAGACGCTGGCCTACTGATCCCAAGGTCGCGGGTTCAAATCCGGCCCATATCGATGGTTTTTAAGTGTGCTTACAAACGGCAGCTCCATGTCAGTAGATTTACTGGCAAGTAAAAGATCTCCTGCGGGACAAAATTCCGCCACACCGGCGCCGCTAATGTGATCCTGGCAATTGACAGCGTCGTTAAACAACAAAATAAAAAATAACAAAAAACTGCCTACTCTCTCTGATCCAGAGGTTCTCTGCCTCTCGGGTTTTTGACAGGCACTTGACCCTAGGCGCACGCTTGAAAATCCTGGACGGTGCAAGTCCTCCATACAAGGTGGGTAAACAAAGAGAGAAGTAGTAAAAGGAGGTGTATATTCTTATACGTTACTAATTGTACGTTTATCAAAACCAAGTAATCGATAACGGACCCATATAATTTGGTAGAACATCTGCATGCTGCGTGACGCATCCCGGATTCGATTCCCTGTAGGAATCGAATCCAGGATGCAAAGATTATTCCCCATCCCCCTCCCAGGGTCTGAAGTATGAAGAAGTATAAATGTACCGAACCCAGTGAAAAGCAACTGTATAGGCAATGTATTCCAAAGGTAAAATATCTCTGATATGACCATTGTAGTTACAGGAGTATAAATATAATATAAACACTATCATATACAAGCATGTATAGATCTAGAAGTATTCAGGAAGAAAAAAAAATCAAAATAGAGGTTTTAACTTCACCATTTAACTGAAAACATAAAAAAGTCTGATCTTTTACTCACATGACTTTCTCTACTTTTGTACTAATCATTCTTACAAACCCTTATTCCTATATCTTCTTCGTGTTAGTTGAGATAAAGATTTGCAGAAATTATCTTCTTGCTTATTTCCTTGTAGGTGCAAGGGGAATATTAGAATACAGTAGGCTTTGAGCGATAGTCAAAGCTTTAAAGCTTTGAGATTCCGTTCTCTTTGCACGGCTAAGAATAACGATAAAGCGAATAACTATGCCCCATTTGACGAAAGTTAAAGTATTGCAAAACTCACACAAATAACGAGGAATATCTCCGAAATGGTTCACTCCACAAAAAAATGCATTTGGATATAAACTGTGTTTTAGCAAGATCTACATTTTTGTATAGTAAGATTTGGTATATCTCTTACGATTTACCACTTATGTAAAAGTCATCCAGAGTAAGCATGACTACATAGGCTACAGCCAGAAGATACAAAATATACATTTCTTTTGCATAAAAATATCCCAAACATACGGCATTTTAATCAAAATCGTTAGAGCCACTTTCGAGAATATCAAAACTATTTTCCATGTAAAGGGTAGTTTAGGGTGGAGGAATTTACTTCAAAATCTTCATGTTGCATCCTTGAAAGACATTAAACTTAAATACCAACTTTGATTTTTAACCCACTTTTCATTTTTGGGTTTTGCCGCCCAAAGACTGGCAAGACTGACACACGCGCGCGTGCGGACCTTTTTCTAACAATGCTTCTTTCGGGTTCAGGGGACCTCAAAACATATATTTCTTGTAAAATCTCCACATCGAATTTTTGGGTGGAATGCAATACTTTCTCTACCTACTATACGTAATAGAGAAAGTAAAAACAAAGTAAACTATATTGATAAATTATATTGATTATAAACGGAGATTAAAATCCCTATTCAGTCACTGTTAAATATCAATTCATGACCTCTCATCTCAAACTATTTAAGATATCGGACTGAAATTTTTACACGATGTAGATTGAAGTTGCCTATTTCTTAAGTTCACAGATAAGCTTTTAACCAACAAGTGTTTTTTTATTAAGAAAGCTAAAATTGTTTATTTAATTACCACTAACATTTTGGTTAAAATTTATCAGGAACTATTTTTAAAAAGGTAAACATACAGGTTACTAACACAAAAGTATACCCTCAATAATACTTAGTAATTGTCTTTATTATTTTAAAATTAGGTTCTCTCTGCAATAATTTGTGAGAAAATAGGATATTTATATCAGGAAATGTAATTTATAGAAAAACATTGTTGAAAGTAAAAATTGAGAAAACAAACTAGCATCTACATGCAAAAAAAGTATACCTTGAGCTGTGATTTTTGTGTGTGAGCATAATGGCAGATGCAGTTCCAGTTTTAGAAATGCATGTCAATAGAATGATAATGTGTATATCAGGTCAAAGAGGAAACTCCAATTAATAGCACTCAAAAAAGCACAACCAAAACTGTACTTTTTTTCAATGTGTGTCATTTAGTCTCATCATACGCCCTTGGCTTAACTCTGCACCTATTGGGTTTTAATTTTGCGTTATAAAATGAATATATTACGCATCATGTCACTCACTTCGGCAATATAAGTACCTGGCCGCTAATACTGGAAAGTCAAAAAATACAAGAGCAGTTACACTTATGCCGGACCCTAGACAAACTATAACCAGCCTTTTAATTTCAGCAGAAGCGTGGCTCACAGATTGTAGGGCATAAGGCACAAATTTTCACAATCAACGCACAAGTACGAAACATTTCAGAGATATTTCAGCCTTACAATGTTTTAGCGTTGCCGTAAGATTTATTATTGTACACTAGGATCCAGGACTGAGAATAGTTTCTATGTCCCAAGCCGAAACAAGAACTGAATTACAGCATAACAATAAAATTTCAATATTTTGTTGAATGCAGTGGAAAGAGAAAGGGTGTGAGAGGGTGAGACCCAGAGAGAGAGAGAGAGAGAGAGAGAGAGAGAGAGAGAGAGAGGGGAGGGAGGGAAGGAGGGAGAGAGCTGCTTGTGTATAATGAAGCAGCTTTTAGAGCGTGCACACTGCAATAACAGTGTGCAGCGTGATATGCATGAAATACATTATAGAATAAAAAACTGTTAAAGGTTAAAATGTGCAGAGAAATTCACAGGAATAGAAAAACTTCTGATGAACAAAACAATTAGAGATGGATGTGTGAAAGGGGAAGTGATTAAACGTTCAGTAAAAACCGTCCTAAATGATCTCTTATGGTATTTAGATATAGAAATGTAATACAGCGTGAATATAATCAAATTTGTAATGCACGGGCTTATATTTAACTTAAGCCTACGAAACCATTGCGATTATTTTAATTGAAATATGCTGTAAGGGTTTTAGGCAAGAAATAGGCAGGTTCTAATAAAAACATATGCTTCTAATAAAAACATATCTGGCAACAGTGCACTAGATAAAGCACTGTGATTTGAAGCCGCTTTAAGAACGCTATGCTAGCAAGTAGCCAACTTGCAATGAGTCATCCTGCAGCTACTAATACCAGGCCTTAACATTATAAATCTCAACACCACACTGAATGTACATTCGTAAGCACCATGTATTAATAGGAAGTGAAGGGGAATCTTACAATAATCAGTACACAATGTTTATGTCAGTCACGATACAGGTCTTTTCAATAACAATTGGCAACTCGAGGTGGACAGTGCAAATCAGGACAAAAGTAAATACACCTGGCAAAAACAATAAATGCATTGAATATTTAGAGTCAGCAAGGTAGCAACCCCAAAACCAAACTTACCTTCCCAGAGGAATTTGTATAGCTGATTTTTAGAGCTCATTATGCAATGAACGCTGAAAACCTTAAAATGGGCAGGCAAATAGGCACTACAACAAGTTCAAATTTGGCACTTAGAAAGGAACTATCAGTAATGATCAGCATCAAGAAAGGTACAACCTTCATTCATTTACCACTTATAAACACATTTGGACATGACTGAACAGTATAGAAATATCAAATAGCCATAGGTATATCATATATTAAATTTACTAAATTCTATTTTGAGTGCAAACTGAAAACGCTATTTTTTGAATCTGCATTCTTCAGTTCCTATGAACTATTTTATGGTAAACCCTATTATTAGTTTTTAAGGTATTCAATCTTGAATACGTTTTACATCTCAATACTAAGCTGTACACAGTGAAAATAGACCATTACAAGCGCTACAAGAAGTATATTTTACTTCAGTAAGTATGAAACATATTTAAAAGCCCACTACTATGAAAAAGGAAACAAAATAGGCAATTAGGCAAATGCCGAGGTCTAGTCATAAACAATAGTAGGAAGAGAGTATCAAGAAATCTTACAATATCAATAGATGGCGCTTGTTGAGCCATGTTACAAAACATTTCGATATCACAGATAACTGGAGGTAAACAATGCGAATCAGGAAAATAAGCAAATACACCTGGCAAAAAGCAGAAACGATTTGCATGTTTAGAGCCGGAAAGGTAACTCTCAAACCAAACTTACGCTGCATTACACATGGTAAATTCTATCAGTGAATATCATTTAGAGTAGAAAGCCAGACTCAAAAATATGTCGAACAAGACAAGGAACCAGGAAAAACAGGGAGGCATCGTGGAGAATATAACTAGAGATACACACTTCCGCAAACGCAAAGAACACGTCCCTGGAAGACGAAACGAACCAACAGACCTGGTCTTCGAAGTGGATAATGATGGTGTGTAGAAGGGGATGTGTTATATTTTTCTTCTTTGGAGTCACAGCTGTGGAAGCGCATGTCTCCCCCAGCACCCCCCCCCCCTCCCCACACACACACACACAGAGTTAAGGAACATGCATATATTATACAAAACTAACAAGGAAGCGCGCTTTCTAAATCGGGATAAAGTTAGACTTTTGAGCAATAAAAACATGGTAAAAGTCATTCCATTAGTTTATTCGACTATCAAAGGATATTGCGATTCGAAACTTGCACTTCTTCCGCTATTGCGCTAACGTACAAAAATGACAGATAAGGTACGAGTGTCTGATGTTACAAACGACACATTGTTCCTTTGGAATCCTGCGGTGGACAGACTGATAAAAAACCAAGTTGATCCAACCGGAATCGACCCTGCGATCTCACGAATACGAGCCTCATACACTATCGCCCGAGTCATTCCGTTCAGCTCCTGTGACCTATGGTCTTTTGCTTTGTATTTTAAACACGCACACACGCACGCACGCACGCACACACGCACACACGCACACGCGTACGCGCGCCCACAATTAATGTTATGCCTTCATACATTTCAGCATTCATTTTAAAGAAAACACATGCTGTAGGAACAGTAGCTGTGTCAATTTCAAAAACCAAACACTATTGCACGCTGTTGTAATGAAATGTGCCGTGAAGTGATGTAAATAATTAGCAACGTTGCCTAACATAATCAAGTACATCATGAACCACTTGAAGAGCGATAAATTTATGTAAAGCTGATATTTTAAGTTCAGAAGTGAAGAGAATATGGCCTTATAGCTCCAACTAATCGCAGTAGGCTAATGAACACTATCTCACGTGTGGATATATGGTTCGAATTCTATAGGTCATTGATGTTAAGGTTGGCTACCGGTGCCAATAGCAAGAGCTTGACAATGCGTCTGCACATGATACTCGGTACTTCTATATTGACTTTCTGTTGGAGTACCGTGCTATTACTATTAGTATTTTTTTATTCAAAAGTTGTGTTATTTGGTCCCGCTAATTAATTAAACGGGGTTATAAGGAGCTTCAATATAATGCACGTCAGCTTAAAAGGTTTATTATGCGACTCCCAACTCGAGGGGCAGTATATTGTCTGCCAAAGTCTATTTGCTGAAGCAGTTGCGGTATCTCAGTTCCAAATAGATTTGTTCCTAAGTCTACCTTTAATATAAAAGAGCAATCTTCTTTTCCAGAAATGGACAGCCAGACAGAATCTGCGAAGTTGTCGCCTCTTCCTGTTCATTGGTCATATGGGTTCCACCTAAGAGAGTTCCACTGTACATAGATGTTAGAATGACAGTGTCCAGTACTTAATGCCACTAAACCTGCTACTCAATTAACCCTCCGTCGGGCGCAATATATCTGAGAGATACCCTCCCGCTTTTTTAAACAATATGACGCAACTGTTTATGCTAAATTAATGCAAGTCATTGTAGCTTCCTAAATCACACTGTAGCACTTCCTGGTTCATTATTGGCCAGCTGCTTGTTGTTTCGTTCGATTATCAAGCAAAAGTATCTGTGAGATACATTGCGCCCGTTCACGTACCTCATTGTTTCTGTGGTCTTTTTTTCTGCTGGTCACGTTTTTACGTCCCATAATGTCTAAGAAGCAAGAAGTGTTCAGTCTGTGTAAACCTAACGACCTACAGAAAGCCCTGGCAATACCCTGGGATGAAAATGAAGATGATAATGAAGATTTTGTTGATTATGAAAGTGACCTAGATTGCGAAGCTGCGACAGAAGTCCGTGATGAAGATTCTTTAGGTCCTTCTGCTGAAAATAAGCGCAAAGTTTGGAAGACTTGCCTTGTAGACTCCAGAAGGAAACGACTTTCCAGATATTGCTGCAAGAAATGTGAAATTTACTATTGTTTAGAGCATGCCGGACAGGTTTGCAAGAAGTGTGCTGAGAATTTGCAGTGAAAACTCTCAAGTATATTACACACACAGGCACATACAATTATTTAGTTCAAATAACTGATTAATTGTAATAATGTTTATAATTTCATAAAAACTGATGATGTTTATTGTTAACTTTATGTTCAAATATAAGAATAATTACCCTTTCACATTTTGTACATTCGCAGTATTAGTTTATTTTCTGCAGCTTACATAACTCATGTTTTTGAAATGTAGTAGTATGTATTGTAATATTTTGAAAATAAAATTTGGTGTATAAAAATAACAATTAAAACACAATAAAATACAAATATTTAACATTTAGGAGGAATTTCAGACAGCACAGAGGCATATATGTACATGGTATCTCTCAAATATATTGCGCCCGAACACGTAACAATAGATATTGCGCCTGACGGAGGGTTAAGAGAAATATGAACAAAATGTTTTGGAATTAACGAATGCATAGTAAGCACTTTAAGGTATATGGAATTTTAAATATGAATAAGGATTAATTATAATTGACATTGTTTTTAACTCGGGTGCAATTTTAACCACACATTAGGTGCATACATCTTCATGTCCAAATTTGATATTAAACATATTCAAATTCGACTTACTTGAGCACCCTACTAAAGTTGAAATATTATATATATTAAAAAAAAAAACAGATCGCTTTAAAAGTATTGGCTCAATTTGTCAGATATGCAAAATCATAACCTCAGGTATGTCAGCTTTGCATTTCCTTTATAACATATTTGTACTATCTGAACATATAGTCAAGTTTTCTCATTTGTAAATGTCTAAGTTTCAGCATTAGGACATGTTAAATGTATTCATGAAAATTGATGCAAATCTCTGAGATGTATTGTAGATGTTGAACGTCTAGCCACCTCAGTTTAACACCTGGAATGGTTTGGGTAGAAAATTTGCGTGGAACTCTTCCTGAGACAGGTGAAAGGTGTGTTCAACCAATTCCGAGTATCCAGGTTGTCTCGACACACCCCCTTTTTTGACAAGTACTCAAAATAACAAAACTGAGATACATTAAAGTGTTGCTTTTTTATCTCTGGGTGTATAAGATGATTCCAGGGTTTCCCCTCATCATTCCATAAAACTAAGTTATCATTTGTTAAAATTGTTAATATCGCTTGTCTTAATTATTTTAAAGTAAATCCTTTAGTTTTTTAAGATGAAACAATAAGCACGCAATACTCATAGGGTGTGTAAATTCTGTATTCTTAAGAGCACGTTTTAACATCTCAAACTTCCGATCACATCTTTTGAACAAGTGTCCTTTCAGCGGATAATTAAACTCAATATTCACATTGGTTGAAGCCAAACAAATCCTTACAAGTGTCTTTTGTTCTGTTCATTACAGTTAACCAGAATGTATTGTCATTCTGATATACACTTTGGATAAATCCATCAGTGTAATCTCTAAGTAATGATGATATTTCAGCTGTCCCTGTTCTTTGTCAGTGGTATACAAAGAAACGATATTATTTTGTCTCCAGATTTTCAGTGGAACAAACATTATTGGTTTACTGTCTCAAATAGACCACATTGAATCGGTGTTTTTGTCAAATACAAGTTTTGCATGTAGTGCAGCACTAAAGCCATTGTTTTCATTGTGAACACGTTCTCCTTCTATTCTTTAAAACACAGTAAAATGTATAACTCCTGTTTTTCTGAATCATTACTTTGGCAGCTGCTTCCTGTTTAACGTATCTGATGCAGATTATGGTTTATAATCTTACTTGACGCAATTTTACAGCTTTTGAAAGTGCTGGCGATATGAGCTCACAGGAGGAAATGCAGACTGTTACCTATGGCAGTGACTTAGGAACCTTCATGGTGTTTTTCAAATGCGATTTATCGTACTTACATATTGATTACCTCGATGCCTTTCTGTTTAGAATACTAAACAGGATGGATACTGAAAATGTCGATAGCTCAATCGCCATCCATTGCTAAGAAGCCCATAGCACAACAAAACTGAGGATTTTCTTTAATTCCAACCAATAAGAATAAGCGGTCAGTGCCACGTTATTCCATTGCTTGTAGAGCAGGCAAATATAACGGAGGTGAGGAGTGGTAAGTTAAACTTCAATCATGTAGCAGACGCAGCTCACGTGGGTGTTGGCGGTACCAGTAGACAAGCAAGTGCGTAGTGAAAAACTCTGATGAGCATTTTGATTGGTTCATGCTTATGGCTATAGCTTGTTAACTATCACACTTAGAACACACGTGCTATAAAAATTTCTCTCAAATTTATTTTGCCCATGGAATACGTTCTGAAGAGTCTTGCACGTTCAGTACATCTATATTACATTTTCTTTGAAAGGTCTGTCCAAAAGGTTAGCATTGCACACAAATGATTTAGTCTACATCTGTATGATATTACTTCCTGTGCAATTTCTGAGACACTGAAAAGAGTAATGATGTCGCAGTTTAGCGCTGCGTATGTTTCATCGTGAAAGTTAAACCTTGCAAGCTGGTGGCTACACAAGTCGCTTTGAACTCCTACAAAACCATAGCAGTTAGAAATATATGAGGAATGGATATATGTGAATTCCTATAATACAAGGAAAATTGGACATGTTAGTTACTACAGTTTTATGAGTTAAGGAAGAATTCTGAGCAACTTGATTAAAGTGGTGTGGTGAAAAATATTATCGTCTTTCTTTGTTTAAAAGTATAACATTCTCAATAAGTTAAGCTTTAAGGCATCGCCAAAAATATTTAAAATTGATATACCAAGCTAGTTTTCAATAACGTCTTCATAAAGAAATGGCAATCCAAAGAACTGCATCAACCACTTTCCTATTATACTGTCAACAGTAGAAAATTGCTTACACTTTAAAACCGGTGAACACTGGTCACTAGTCCTCGTGTGAGCCGACGCTCATGTAGCCGCAGGAAATTTCCACAGCATTCCAGAACGTTCGAGAAGTTTTCAGAAGACTTTGGTTACGTCACAACAGTGCTACGATATTTACACTGGGCGAGCGTGCTCTGGTTGCTGGTGCCCAGCTCTCGATAACCTTGGGCCATAGCCGCTGCGTCACAATATTGTTAAATTGCAAAGCTTCAACTTGCTTTGTTTCCTGGTTTTGTAAATATTGAAGTTTTTCTGAGATGGATGCTCGAGCACGATTTATATGAGCCCCTCTTAACGATTCCACTAATGACTTTTAATAACTTTTGGCGATTTTCCAGCTGGTTATCCAGGTCGCTTCCACTACCCAAGTTGGCGGGAAGGTTGGAAAATATGTTTTGCACACAGAAGTGCCGGAAGTCCCTCCCATCTTGTCCATAATAAGAGAGATTGGCCAGTTTCTGCTACTCTTTCCTGCTTTCTCTTAAGGCCTGAGGCTAGTTAAGCCAAACACGCTCTAGCGGTTATAACCAGTGTTCTCCATTCCTCTCAACCGTCATTTGGAACAAATATGCGTCTTGTATTTTAGTGTAAATAATATAAGATACAGACTCTAGTAACGCGATAAAAGGCCTGAAGTGTCAACTCTCGGAAATACTAATATTGTACTTGAATACAGGATATGATACGAATATTAAAAGTATTTGGGTAAAATTCCGTTTTGTCGCATAATGTGAAGTACGGTTCTCGAACTGCATACTTATAGTAAATGTGACATCAAGGAGTCTACCATGACTGCAGTGCTCTCATGCTGAAGTAAAGCTTTTACCATTTGTGTGTGTTAGAAGTATTTTTTGGTAGTGCTTAACGCCCGCTTTTCCTACTACGGCACCGCAGGCGGTAACACTGACGATGCATAAAATGAAGATGGAGCACTGGTGGAATGAGATGGCGGGGGAAACCGGAGAATCTGGAGGAAGCCCGCCCCAGCGCCTCTTTGTCCACCACAAATCCCGCATGCAGTTGCCTGGGATCGAACCCGGGCCATTTTGGTGAGAAGTGAATGGTCTAACTACTCGGCTACGGCGCGGCCGTATATTAGAAGCCGTAATCCGTTTTCCTGTCGAAACCGTAGAACACCACGTTAAATGCCTTGATTTGTTCTCGTCTCTTTAGATCAAACACGATTTTAAGCTACATTATACCCAGTAAAACAGGAATAAAATTTCTTTAACAGTTGGACAATTTAAATACCGCATTACTACTTTAACATCCGGAGCGAAATATTCGCTATTTTATTAATCAACGAAATTTACTTTTGAAATTCAGAGCTTCAGAAGAAAAGGAATAAACAACAAAAAAACGAAGAAAAAGATAGAAAACGCTGACTTTGAAACCAAATTGTGCGTTGAAGATATTTATGTTAACTGTATTTTCAGAATCGTCTATAGTAATAGTACCCTTAATGAGATACAGAGGCTTCGTTTGGTCGTAACGTGTTACTCTGGGTGATTCAATTGATTAGGGTTTTGGCTTATTGAATCCAAGATCACAGGTTCAAAACCGGCCCGGACTGATGGTTTTTAAGTGCGCTTAGAAGTGGTAGCCCCATGTCGGTCATGTCGACGTCTGTAGGTAATCTTTTTATAAATCGCTTAGTTCTCAGGAAGAATATGATTCTGTTTGCTAAAGCATAGGGACTTTTTGGTATTTAACAGCACTAGTGCATTAACACTGAAACCCAAAGTCTCGTAGCATGTCAACTTTTGCACTTCGCTTCAGCTGTTCAGCCAGCATATGGGGAAGAGGGAAAGCGAAGATGGAACGGAACCGGCTTGAAACACTGCAGTGCAGGGCAGGGCCAACAGTTCCCCCTAATATTATGACCACAGGTCCAAACAAAGGCTCTGTGCATTAGAACAGAGATGAAATTGAGGAAAACCGACCCCCCTCGTTACTTTTGAAGAGTATCTCTCCCAGAGAGAAAATGCATTTGTCTACAGAAGCATGCAAAACGCTTTAGGAAGCAATATTAAGTCACAGTGATTCCCATTCAGCTAAAATATCGACTGTGTTGTGTTTGAGAAGCCTTAAGGTTAAAGGAAATAAAGCTATGTCGTTTGAGATGGAATGAAATTAAAGGGATTGAAGCAGAAATGTATTTAGACAGACACTAAACCAAGGCTTGGAAACCCGCGCAATAGCTTGAGCGGCCCTAATTTTCCTTTACCTGCTAAACATACCGTTAAAAGTGCAAGGCTGTGCGCGGGCTGCGTTCAGGATGTACCATTTCCCTAGGTCTGCCTTGTACAAACGAAACACACTACTTCCTAACAACAAAATGGGACGTTTAGAGTCATCTTGTAGTCTGAATAGCTAACCGCTATGTACTAGGTAAAAGGTTAATCGGTAATCGAAGAGGGATGAAGTGAGGGAACCGCAGAAGGGCACAGGGAGACAGACCACAGACACGCGGAGGTCCTAACAAGTATGTACTAGGAAAGTTTTGAGCTCTGTGGATTAAATATGTTCAAATTTTATAATATATTTAACATGTGCAATTTTATTGCGGGCTGCTTTCCTAATATATATTTCTTTAAGCTGCTAGTTATTGTTTCTTAATTCTTTTACGCATATGAATCCCAGGCGAGAGAAAAGCTACACATACAGGAGTTGACCCAGGCTCTCCGCATTTGAAAAGCAGTTGCCTAAGTTAACACGAAGGAGATCTCGTAATTCATTGAATTTATGGTTGGGCAAAGGCTAGAGCCATATTCTCCTCATAGATTTAAGAATGGTAATAAAAGTGCTGTTTTATTGAGGGGAAAAACACAAAGTAAAGTCAAGAAAGCTAATGGATGACCTGAGAGCTTCTGCTAACATAACATGGCTCGACATTGAGTGAATGGCTTTAGAAGCAGTAAGAAAGAAACATAAAATCCTTGTGTAATGGCACATCGGTAAGTATAACACGGATGACGTTTTACCTCTTGAGTACAAGCGAAGAATTTAATCTACTCCACAGGCGTGAAATTTTGCAAGGATTGTGTATTTGAATATTTCTGTAGCAAGCGACTAATACGCTCGTAAGTTACCGTAACTAAACAATGTGCAGATTACAGTCTTATCGGAAAACATTACCCCTTTGGCCAAAAATACGTTCATCTTCAACTATTCGTCCGATATGACACAATGTTGGAGGACGTAAATAAATAAATAAATAAATAAAAAAAAAAAAATCTTCAACTACATCCCTCCTTTTCCGTGCCCACCAGCATAGCTATTGTATAAATGCAAATTAGAGACAGATAGCGTAAAAGCAATGCTATAATGCAGATCGAAGAGCAGTATAAAACAAGAGAACCTCAAGTGACCGTGTGAACTATTGCTCGGGAACAAAATAGATGTGTGGGGCGTTTTATCACATCTATCACCTGCGCCGAAATGTCGAAACCAACACAATCACTTAAATGAATGCATTCTATGCTGTGCAGTAGAATAGCTGTTATTTAGTATTGGTTCTTTACCAAAATCGCAAAAGAGAATGCACAAACATCATATACTTATATTTTTTGTCCACTTCACATAAAACGGCAATATACATAATATCCTGCAACCTTCATAGAGCATTTTGTGTAGGAATATCAAATCTCCAGCCCAAAGCAAGAAAGAAATAAGGTAAAACTTGAAGCGTCTCTTTCCTTCCCACGGAGTCACTTTTAGAAATGTGAACCAGTAACTATAATAGTGAAGAACTACTTTGAACTCTGAAATAAAGATTGTTTTAAATTATACCCTGTGTACTAGACGCATGAGATGTCGCCTCGTAACGTTTCTTATATTGTGGCAAATGATGGGTCACACTCCTGACATCAGGGTGACAAAATGAAGCTTTCGGTTACTTTTTCTTGTCTCTCTATTTCTCTTCTTAAACTGGGGCATAAAGACTTCTATTTTATCGTAAACACAATATACAATTCACCGTGACCCTGCATATCACAGCTGTTCTATCTTATCGTAACCTTGGCACAAATCGTTCTGTATTTCAGTTCAAGTACTCTGTCTCTCTCTTCAAACAGCTGCGTCTGACCATACACACACTCAAATTGACCGTACACACATACTTATTACTAACAGCTGTCTCATTCAACACTCAACAACTCTATCATAAAAACTGGCAGCTCTCGCCGTCTCAGTTCGCTTATATAGGAGATATTGACGTATCACGGATTTTTCTTGAACTTCTCATGAACAAGCCAGTAGTTGAACGTTTCGCGAACAGTCTAGAAACCCTTGGTTTTGCCGCACTCATTGTCGTCCTTGTTCTGACTGCTCATTGTCGTTGGCCATGTATTTACATGTTGTCATATGAGGTAGGTGACTCCGAGCTTCTTTGGGGCGAGTGGCCGCCCAATGGTGTGAGGTAGCTTGACTTTGAGCGCCTTTGATGACAGATGCGGCCGTCGACCCACTATATTATAGCCTTTCAACACAGCTTTAACTATAACAAACGTAAAGTATATTAATCAAATTTCACTACCAAATGACTATGCTACACAAAATACATGTGTTAGATTTCAGTTGGAATTCGAATATTACATAAACATTGTATTATGTGACTATAAGTCTGTATCATTTCTTTGGTTTTGTAGAACCACAACATTATTTTCAACTGATTTTAATTCTGAATTTTTGTGTTTTGTTGTTTTCTGATTTGAGGATTCTGCAAGTCTGTAGCAGTGTAGGTATACTCTAAATGTTCATCTTCATGTACAAAACTATTACAGTTGTAGCAGAAGAGTAATGTTTTTGAGAGAGATAGTACAATGTAAAGTAACTTATATCCCTTATGGAGGGAGTTGCCTCCGCCGTAAGGTGTGAGGTTCGCGTTTGGAAGGTTCCGAGTTTGATTCACGTCATCGCCCACTCTGACTTTGAGTTTTACGCGGATTTTCCTGGACCGTAGGCGAATGCTGGGGCGATTTCTTGACTACCATGGTTCCCTTTCCATAATTTCCCTTTCATTCCATTTCCATTTTACCTTTTAGGTGTTCTTCTAGGTTTCAAGGTGTGTGGCGGTGGCAGACAGATAACGCGGATGCTTTCTCGAAATAAAGAGTACTCCCCTGAACAATACAGGGTTGTTTGGTCTACGTGTCGTTCATTGTCCTCTCTAGGCCCTCTGCAGTTAGATGGGTCTTCCAGCCTGACTGTTTAGGGACCTCCATACGTCTCTGTGGCCTAACTACCTGCGGCCTGTAGCTCCTTTACTACATCCCTTTCTCCTAGGGATCGGCATCCATAATGTGTAGGTATGTGTGCGACATGTCCCCTTACCTTGGACGATATACTTACTGGTATATGGTATATACTCAACTACCATATACCTACAGGATGGAGGGGAAGTCATTACGTTAATTTAAACCAGGGATAGATCTCGCTATTTGGAACACACTTTTGTATCTTACTTTTTTGTCTCTGACCATTTCCTACGGAGATATTCTAGTTTTGTCGAAAACAAGCTGGCAACACTGCACATTGTGTGGCTGTCACTTTCACTAGGTCAGTACATAAACGAGCGTGGTGTCTCGTGAACGTAAACAAGTGCCATGCCAAGTCCTTCCATGTTTACTGTGCAAGTGTCGCCCGATCAGAACCGTTAGCTCCCAAAACGTTATACCACACTGGAAGCGACCGACCTGTGTACATCCAGAAAACGGCTCAATTCCCTAATAAACCTCAGCACAACTTTGTCATGTTACTTCACGTCTGAAAAAGCTGATCGGAGTATTCCTTCAATTCTTTTAAGTGGTTAATTATTTCCAAACCCTGTGTGATGTAATTACTACCTAAGCTATATCAGAAATAAGTTACTCCATGCATCTTACAAGTAACAAACTATTATCCTCGTACATTCTTGTAGAATTACCCATCCAATTTGGAACAAAAACCATTTACGTTTTCGAAATCGACTGATCAAAGAACAAAATTCCATTAGACATTTTTGTTTGTAATGCTTCTATAAAGCATATATTATAAGGACTGTAATAAGTTCCCTTCCACCCTGTATATTTGTGTATACTTTGTCAACCGTGATGACTTATTAATTTTGTATACTGTAAGATATGAAACTAAGATTATCAGGTTTTGAGAATGTAAATACAGGACAGAACCAGCTAAAAGAATATTGTATTAACTCAAGGACGGATTATACATATATCTATTCTCATCTATCCCAGTGGTGTCAATCGTGGCCCCGAGTGGCAATGCCACGGAGAGAGCAAGTCGCCGTGCCCTGGGCATAGAGGGCAAGTCCGTTAGAAACCAGTTCAGTGCAGTTTTCCGTGTGATGCAGGCAGAGCAATGGCTGCGTCCGAGAGCACAGACATGAGTCATTTGGATTCGCATGTTTCGAATGGGAAAACAATTCCTTTGCAAAGTTGTGGTAGTAGTATTCAGTACCTAATATGCAACCAGTATCTTGCATTAAAATACAACATGCAAAGTCATTATGAAATAGATAAAGTAAATAATACAGCAGTTCCGCTGGAGCTGATAGAAGTACAGCGTGAGTCGCCTTCATGAGAAATTTGACAATTCATGCTCAGACGCACTGATCGAATTCTACCGGAAACTTCATAATAGGCGTTTCCCAAATTTGATTCCCAACGCAGCAAAAAGTATGGCAATGTCTGGCAGTACCTACCTTTGTGAACAGGGTTTCTCTATAACGCAGCGCCTGAAAACTCGCCACAGAAACAGACTCTCGGATACCAATTTGGCATCCAGTCTTAGAATCTGTCTTTGTAAGCCAAATTTTGAAAAGGGTGTGAGTTGAAAAATATGCCAAGTAACTGATCCTACAAATGTGTAACATGTGGTATTTTACTTAGGTTTTCACTAAGATTGTCTTAAATTCATTATGCAAACGCTTAACACTAAAATACGTATCTTTAAGGACAGTAGTTTTCAAACAACTTGCCTGTAGTCCTTTCCTTTAATTTTGGAGGAAATCGCCAACCCCTGTTACTAATAATGTTTTGTGTTATTTTACATGTTTGAAGATAATACCAGTAAATATTATGTTTAATCAAAATAGCAAAGAATGTTCATTTAAGGTATAACAGGATTTGAAAGCTGCTATTTACTTTTTATATAAATATAGATTATATCTAATACAAGTTCGTATTAAAAGCACTATTATTAATACCGTGTAATTATTCTCCTATTCATTTATTCATTCATTCAAAGTAGATTGACATTTTTACATCTGGGATTGAAAAGTAATAACAACATCTATCTTTAAGAGGCATGTAAGTGCGTAAGTGGTGTACTTTCCTGTTTGAGAATGCTAACCCAAGAGCTAGGGTAGGTTTAATAGTACCTATAACTCAGCCTAATCATCAGAAGGTTGCAACTATTTTAATCAACTTTAATAACTACGTCAGTAGTTTTCTATTTACGCGTGAGATGTACTGTTCCCCTTCGCAGATCCAACTTGTATCTGTGCTATTTATCCTTGTAGGCAAAT